>QXEO01000485.1:1488489-2088489 GCA_007115705.1 Dactylis glomerata | reverse complement strand
TCGCCTTTTCACTTTCTTTCCTAAATGTGTGACTGATACCAATCCCTATGTTGTACACTCTTCCACTAACTAGAGAGAACCATGCCTGAAGTAGAAAGAACCGTTCGAGATCTCATCCGACCGTCTATTTCTCACTGATTTTGGTGTTGCTATGTTCTTGCCGCAGATGATGATATATGTAGATGGGTGAGGTTTTTGCACACGAGAAATTGCTGGATCACATTCCAAACAATTTGTGTCCCGTTTAGCTGGTTTAGTGGACATTAGCCTTGCTGATCAACTGTTTGACTATTTTACTTATAATACGTGTTTTAGAACTCTCCTTTGGATAACTTATATGTCAGCATAATGGCAGAAATCGTACCCCTCATAGGTAGCTTTATGGCTACCACTTTAGCCCTTCGACTCATTATCCATGGAGTCAAGAAAAAAATAAGTACCTAATCTAAAAGGATCTCTTTAGGGAAAAATCAGAAATAAACAACACTGAAAGTAAACGACACGGTTATCACAAAACTTGGATTCTGTATTACAACACTATAGGCAATGAACCACCACTAACGGCCCATAACGTTAGCTGATAGCCGCTGACCGTGGCTCCGGAACCAAGGTCGAAAGGATTGAAAAAGTCAGTCATTCACAACCACTGATGAAGGATTCCTCGAAAAGTGAGAAAATTAACTCAGAAAGAATTTTTTTTGAAGCTCCATTGTGGAATTCAGACCTAACCATTCAAGGAGAAGCAGTGGGAATGACTGGATGTTTTCATAAGGAAGCCATCGAAGGCTTTCCACAAATTGAGATTTGGCCGTAGAAGGATCGAATTGTATCCGAGAAATAGGGGGATACAAAAAAGTACAAAGATGGACATATTAGCAGCTTAACGTATCTCACGACTATCTTGGCTCATACTACCACCTCCAATAATCCCTTTGGTTGAGACATCGAATGGCGAACCCCGACCAAAGGGAGTGCATTCCTTTTCATTCGATTTCAAGTAGATGCCGCCGAAAAGAATGGAACGCTGCTTCGCTTTGCTGGATGCGTCGGATCCCATATAAGAAGCTTGCTCTTTACCCGATCATTCAAACATTTTGTGGGCGGCGCGCGTACTTGAACTGCTAGATAATCATAGTCGATAATAACATCATAGCTCCCACCGCTATTGCAAAACTGTACATGAAACCTTAGCTTCATACGGCTCCTCTATGATCAGAAAAAAGGATTGTTTCGGTATTATCCCCCGTCTTACCGCGGCTGCTGGCACGGAGTTAGCCGGGGCTTCTTCCTCGAGTCCTGTCATGATCGCGCACTCACTTAAGGCTACCCTAACCCAACGGGTGCTATAGATCCCACACGATACTTTGGATTGCATTCTTCACTAAAAAGTATGAATGTTTACATGGAAGTGCTGTCAATTGCAAGTGAGAAGCAAAAAAGTTCTGATAAAGACGTTCTTCAGTAATATCATCATGACTTTCGAAATCATGTGCGGTAGCAATACAAAACCAAATACTTAGAAGGCCCATCTTCCTTAACGAATCTTGCTCATTTAGCTAGACCCTAGAAACCTAAACCAGTATCCTAGCACCAGCTTTCAAGTGAGCTTCCTAAAGCCAAACCTCTGGAATGCTTCCGTTTTGGCAGACCATAAAGCTTAGTCGACCGAGTTGATCCAATTTCATGTACCTGCGGCGCATGTAATTGACCCATAGAAAATCCTTAGTTCGGAATCATCCAGAGGACCAGAGCTTAGCAGCTGTTACCCTTGTATGGTTAATAGGAAGGAATGCTCCTTTCAGCCAAAGACTACAAATTTCTCATTTATGAAATTGGGTGAAGGCCTGACATGTAATCTATCGTTAAGGGTGCCTATCATCAATTCTCACCTTTAGAAAGTAGCCTTAGAATTCTTTTTTCATTCATTCTCCGTTAGTTTTTTCTCTATCTAGAAGTGGAATAGAAGAACCCGGTTGAAGGGTAATGATCATACGTCTGTAATGCATTGTATGTCCCAGAATAGGTCCTATTCTTCTACCCTTTCCAGGTAGTCGATGGCTATTCACAGCTACTACCTTAACACCAAAGAAGAGTTCGACCCATCGATCACTATCTCCTCTTGATGGAAGAACGGAAATATCATTTGATTCACTGGGAATAGGCTTTATTGGAATAAGCAGATGGGAGATTGGATTGGGGGAGGAGTGGACTCTAGGGATACTACTAATTGATTGAGTAATCAAATTGCTGTATAGTACTTTCTTCAGACTCCGATCCAGAGTATGTTCCTATTCACTTGTTAAGGAAATGGCTATAAAGAACGAATTAACCCTTTATCCCTTTTTTTCTTTTTAAATCCTCTTCAGACACTCGAGAAGAATCTTCCAAGCTAGAGTACGACCAAAGATTGGAAACACGATGTCGAAGAGGCTGAATTCGTCGTTGCAGAAAGAATGACATAAGCTGAGTCCCTGATAGCGCACCTCCACTCGCACTCTTCAAAGCCTGAATGCGGGTTAGCAGTGGCTTGATATCTTCCATCTCAGCTTCCGTGGGAGGCAAATCCCACGATGATAACTTCCTCAGATCTTTGTTGGCATCAAAAGGGGCAATGCCGTATTGGCCAGAAGAAGAGTTTTTCTGGTCTTTGATGTAAAACTACTTCTTCTTCCAACCTTGCACTGAGGCAGCCATGGTAAATTCCAAATAATGAACCTCGGTGCGGGCAGAAACAATAGCCCCGCCTAGCTCAGGCTTCTTCGACAAAGCAACACTAGGGCGGAGGTGGAAGAGAAATTTCCAGAGAATCCAATGGGGTTCGATCCCCAAGAAAGACTCGCAAAGAGTGACAAAGCAAGCAATGTGTAAAATCGAGTTTGGTGTGAGCTGGTGAAGCTGCACACCATAAACAAAGAGAAGCCCGCGGAGAAACTCGTGGGCAGGAAGAGATAGGCCGCGCAAGAGGAAGGCGAGGAACATCACCCGATAGCCGCTCGGGGGCATAGGGATCCGCTCGGTGCTGGGGAAGATGACCTGGTCCCCTTCAGTGATGAGACCCTACTTTTGGGCCGTGGTGAGATTGGATTGCAAAAATTCCGACGGCACCCAGCTGGTCGATGAGTTGGTGGTTTTCTTCTTCCCCATCTGATTCTTGTGGGCAAGGCTCTTGACGCGCATCTACAAAAGTTATGCGCGGGGGCTGCGTAGGAGCTCAGAAGCGCACAAGGATTGCAGCAATGGTGGCGGCGGAAGAAGCAAGGAACTGGTAAATAGTAAAAACCCCACTCTCCCCCTTATAAAGCTTCTTGATGAAGGAACGTGGGCTGAGACGTGGCGCAAGAAGCGGAAACGGCAACCCACTAATGGGCAGGAAAACTGTAAAATTACCATGCTGCCCACGAGCAACGGTCAGCGCCCAGTCAAATCACATACAGAGTGATTCTGCTAATGACGTCATGAGTCTTCGAGTAAAGAGAAATAAAAGAATTATAGTACAACTTGGCAGTTATGGGCACTCATAGAGAAATTCGGCAAAAAGTCTCGTATGATATTCTGCGTATTGGTGATGATGAGGGAACCCGACAAAAAATTGTTATGCAAAATACAAAGGCATCAAGGCAGAAAACTCATTTTTGAGTCTATACCCGAAAATATTCGACTATAGCCTCAGGGGCTACTACCATCGGGAGCACTGGGCGCGCACCCGACGATATTATCAAATAAGCTATTATCTGATGATTAAAGAAGGGACAATTTATTTGAGCCTATACTCGAAACAAGTTTTCGACTATAGCCTCGGGGGCTACTCCCATCGGGAGCGCTGGCGTGCACCCGACAATATTTTTACAAGAATAAAGATAGCAAAGAAGGCGACAGAAGACTTGGACAGCATTATTACTACCATTGGGAGGGAGTTTATATGAATCAAGGTTGAACAACCCGAAGATTTTCAGAACTGAAACAGTCAAACAAGGCTATGACATATGATTCTCGAGTTGCGTCATCGCGACAAAATTCGAATGCCATGATTGAAACATATTGTGAAGGTAAGACCCCAGGATCCGTCCTGTGTGGCCTGGTATACGCACATGGATGCGCTCTGCTAGTAATATTCCGTGTCTATGACGCGAAGAAAATCCTGGTGGACGCACTGGGTACCCTGAGAACCACTGGGACTCGTTCTTTGTAAGTCCTAAATGCGGCAAAAGAATGGGTTTGACCAGTTTCCCGGATTCAAGTCCAAGGGGATTGAATTTGAAGTAGGTGACAAGTATCTGTTCCGGCATTTAGCTGACCTCTTGATCCGTCAGAGTTGTCAGGCTTGTTCATCAAAACCCCTTGCGAAATAAATATAATGAAAGTTGTTTATGTTTGAATACAGGAAGAACAAGAAGTCGAAAAATTGACCAAGCCAAAGATTTGAAGAATTGAAGATTTGAGATTCAACCCGAATCTACAATTCTGGTAGAATCTCGGGGGCTACTGACAAGGGTATAGATAATAGAGCCCGTTACTTGAGTACCCCTGAGGCCCGTTAAGCTAGGCCCAAGTGTAATTCAAGTCGAGATACGAGTTCATATCATAGACCGATATTGTAATCTGTATCGGACCCCTCCCGATCCTTGAGACCTGGCCACCTATATATAGCGGCCAGGAGAGGACGGTGAGGGACAGATTGAAAGCAAGCCAAGTTGACACCTACGTTTACTTTTGATACACACCTTGTTTGACTGATTTTACCTTCGAGTTCATCCGACGCCCTACTCCCCCAATCCTAAGTCCTTCATATTGGACATTTGTCGAGTTAACCCTCGTCACTAAGAATTAGCAACACCCTTTTTATTATTTATCTATTAAATCGGATTACAACAACAAGATAAAACTGTACACATATGCAATAAAGAGAAGAATGGTCTATTTATTAAGTTGTAACCAAAACACAGTCCTATTGTGACGGAAATATGCCTAGAGTCAATAATAAATTGTAGTATATATATTTCTTTATTCAAAATTATATTTACATTCTATGCTATAAATGTATTGGTTCCGAATATGCAATTTAGAGGAACACATAATTACATGTTTGGAACAATAAACACTATTAGAGTTTCATAGTCTCATATTTAAGACTAGTTCATATATTCTTGATGGTCTTGTTTTCCTGACCATGGGCATAAGTAAAGTAGTATTACAAGGTTGTCAGTGATATATGAGAACAACATTATTTGGGAGTAAACAATGTTGTTGGATAGACCCCGTTGATATACCGTGAAACACATCATCAATATGATGTAGGTATTTTCTCATGATAAGTATTATCGTTTACTAGTTTCCTTTGACCATGATAGTAACATAGACTTGGATACCAAATGGTTGTTATGAGATCATGTAACATTATCATATGAATGGGTAGCTATAAAGGTGATCAATCGTGTATACCGGAAAGTATGCCATAGTTCTAGTTACCTCAAGATATGGAATTGCTCCTCCGGCGATGGACATATACACTCTGGGCCCTCTCGGTATTACGAACATTGCTTAGCCAAATATCACGACTAAAGTGGTAGTCACAGGGACATAGAGAATACAAAATGAGTAAGTAGTAGACGCCAGGCAATAGGATAACATAACAGCCAAGTATTACAGGATAACATAACAGTTTTGCCTCGAGTTGTATAAAGTATCACACAACAATACAAAAACGTGAATGTACATAATACTTGCGGTTTGCAAGCTAAAAATCTTCATGTTATATGTGAGATTCGATGCGGCGGCCCAAGAGCATATCATTGATTATTGTTGTGGAAAATGTTCTGGATATGTCCGCATATATACGAACCTGTTGTGTCACACACTTAAAGGTTTAGCAATATTTAGGATGTGAATATGTTATGAAGATAAGAGACAAGGGTTCTGAGAGACATGTCTCGGATGGTTTTGGAATGATTTTTGGAGATCCCGGATAATCCCAAATATATTTAGAACTAGGTAGGAAAGCGCGGCGGCGGGCAAGGAACTATAAACAACGTTGTGAAAAAACCAAAACTAATTTTATAATTATGGTACATGGTAGCAACATATGGATACCATCAAAAGGGGTTGTTTTGTACCTATTAATATAGATATGGGGCATGGTGTTTTGGCTCTAGAGCTCATATGCTCCTGTTATATGTACCATTGAAAAGAGCTTCGTGATCTGAGCCAAATTTATTTTTTTGCAAATACAAGAGTCCGTACGCTAAAGAATACCTCATACACTACATGTGTCATAAATAGAAAGCTGATGCCTCATAATTGTTTCTCTACCTGCAATAATGGCACCTGCTACCTCTGAATTTGACCTCTCCCATCTCTCTCCGCTCCGGTGCAAGATCCCATCCAGTGCCCGGCTAGCCGTCCGTATACAGGCGAGCGTCCACATCGTCGCCGGCGAATATCGTGACGCAACACAACACACATCAGTAAAAGACGCACGAGCAATCATCGTGCTGGATAGCTCCTCTCTTACTCTGTCATTTTTCTTCCTCGATTCCAGCAGGTGAGCCGTTGCCACCTCATGATGTTCAAATTAGGGCTCGGAGGTGCACCTCTTGCTTGGAAAAGTGCTAATTTGGTTGTCTTCTATGTTGGCTCCGGCATCGGCTAGCTTTGTAGATTCAGTTGTATTCTCCTCGCAGGTTGCCCGGACACTAATTAATTCAGTAGTAGAGTGGCATGTTCATAAGCTGTACATGACAAGCCACGCTCATGAATTCCTAACCAAGAACTATTGGTGTAAGAAAACAAATAGCATACAAAACAAAGCAGTATGTTGGAAGAAAATAAGAAACAAAGACCAAACTCAGAGATACCTAAAAGCGAAATGACTTTGTATGTCACTAAGCAAAACAATTTTACAAGATGGATGAAAAGATTTACAGGCAGCTAATGTTGGATGCAGTGAGAAATAGATAGACGGTTCTCCCACCAGATATAATATTCAACATGATCTTTTCATGGCTAGAATTATTAATATCTGTAACCCTGACAGAGCTAATTAAGATGCATTCTTTCCAACCGAATAACACAGCAAAAAAGGAAAAAAAAACAGAGGTGAGTATAGTTAGAAGCACAAAAAGGAACTATAAATGGAAGATGTGAGCAGATGGAGCAAAGGAAATGTACTCAGAGAAAACAGAGGATAACAGGGAGAGTGAAACTTGTAAAAGACTGGTTAGATTAGGGCTCGTCTTGCTGCGCACTATCCTCCTTTCTCAGGGTTAGTCAGTGGGCAAACCGTTTCATATATGTGTGTTAATTAGTAAAACATTTCTTGGCAAACAAATGTGGAAATCAACTCACAACAAAAGAATATAAACATCTTTGTCAGCAGCTAAGCAGGTTAGTGCAACATCTTGCAACAGATTGGAAATAGTTGGTATTTATTCTCTTGGAAAGGGAAATAGACTATTAACTAAAGTGATAACTTAGCTTTCTCTTTTGATAAAAGATGTTGAAGTGTATCCTTGCAAATAATTAAGTGCTTATGTGAGCACTGACCCTTCAGGTGACATTTGGATCTCACTTCAACAAATAACAGAGTTCTTACTCTATCATGAAACCCTAAAATATCGTTTATAAAAAAGTTAAAGAGAAGCATGAATGTTATCAAATGGAGCTCAGGCCCCATTTGAGGTTGTCTACTAAAACTTTGTGTTACATAGTTGGGTAAGGAGAAGCTGGAAGGTAAATACAATACAACTGGTCTTAGAATGTTTGCCCTTTTCTCAATCCAGAAAGAAATATCACAGATACTTAAATCTGTTTGAGGCAATAGCAGCCACTTCACATACATATTGTGGCACAGACAACACAACTTCTCGTTAGTTAGGCTAGGTGGTGAATGCACCTGGAGATCTTTCCGAGAATATCATGTCAGCCAACAACAACTGGATTTTAATAGAAAGCAAACTAAACACACAATAGGTTATTACATAGTAATCTGTAAACATCGTCAAACCGAGGCACCATCAAAAATGAGAACACCAAATAAATTCTCAGATAATATCTTACAGCAGGAAAGAAACACTAAGTATCATTTACCAGACCAAGGGCTCTCCAAATTTGTTTTCTATTGCATAACAAAGATGTATCAAGAGGTAACCTGAATCCCATGAAGGTAACGATCCATCTTGAAACAAAAACACAAGAACCAAATCACATAATGTAACTCTCATTCTTCCTTTATCAGCCGGAAAACAAAAGCCCAGATTCAAGCATCAGATGTACACACACATGTAAATATAGAAGAAACACATCAGTAAGTGCTAGCAGCCACGACAAGGATAGATATAAATGAAAGGAATGTGGAACGAATACATTGCTTAGTCATAGCACCAGTAATTGCCAGAAGAATTCACCGATAGCATAGAAGAATATTTGGTTACAGAGAAAATCCATATAAATAACCAACATAAATAGGATCATGCAAAGGGCAGGAGGAAATCTAGACACTAAGGAGCAGACATTTGATGTTACAATTCACTTCAAGTCGAAGGTAGGAAAGCACGTATTGACACGCACTTGCCCATCAAACAACGGGAAATCATATAAGAATAATCATCTTAAAGATATAGAAGTTGGAACTGTATATTCAGAAGCGATTTTAACTGATAGAATATCACAGCAATATCAGAAGCAATGGTTGGATATATAACTGGAACAAAACATATACAAGTGAGCCTCATTCCTAATATTTATACATAGGATATGTCCATGCAGTAGCTCCATAAAAGAAGTGTGATGTTCACTTAAAGACTAATAAACTGAACAACTAATTAGTATGGTTTCAGCCGCCCGGACGCGGAAACTGTCATGACCAAAATAGAAACACGGTGGCCCAACCATCTTCAATGGTATTATAGAGCAGACATTTGATCCGACAGTTCACTGTGAGCCAGAGGCATCTAGCGCATGATACCAATGCATAAGCCACATACCTAGAATAGAAAGAAGGAAAATCAAATTTTAGTGGTATGCCGAAATAAAGTAATAAAGTCAAACAATTAACAGGACCTTAGACCATACTTTCACCTGAGATGGGAACGTCAACGAACAATACAACTTGACAGTTTCTGTTGTGAAATCACACAAAAGCAGTAATATTATTTGACATTTGTAAATGAGCAGCAAGTAAGAGGCTGAGGGTTTCTGTCCGATGAGCATTAGTTCCAAAAGCTCTTGACTACCAAAACACGTCATTATATTTGAGTACCACGGGATAAGAAGAGAAAAGGCTAAATGATAGCAAATGGAAAACCCAGGATGCACAGGCAGTCTGCATACCTACTAAGGTATTGTTCTGATTTTTACAGGGTGGTACCAATATACTTTAAAAAAGAGGGAACTATGATTACAGGGATATAGTTTACCTCTTTGTGTTATCAACTTTTTCAGACAAAGATTGATCCTTTGCAGTGATATAGGTGAGTAGCGATCAATTGCAGTAGTAAAATCCCTTTGTCATAATGTAGTATAGACCCTTCTTTAGTTTCACTGCAGCTTGTAGATTATTTCATATATGACATGGGAGCTGCCATCTAGAAGAAGAATGCATTCACAAGGCAAAATTAGCTTAAATTAGACACTTACAGAGAATAACACCCACCTACAAAGATGAGAGTTTTATAACTAAATACTTCTTGTGGCAAGCCCGAACAAAACCAGTAGGCATGAAAACATGGTGTTAGGATCAAGTGTCAAACTTTTTCTACATGGCAACTAAAAGATCACAGAACATGGGTTTTGCATAAGTTCGGGAGACAAAGAAACACAAATATGCAATATTAATGAAAGCTTAAGGAGTTGTGCATGATGAGAAGACTAAACTGGAGTTATGGAACCTGAAATTGGTCAAAAGTGCAGGGATCAATGAACATAGAAGGCTTACAGAATGATCATGTCCATGTCAAGCTGAATTAAATCCATTACTAATTATTATGGGTAACACCATCTGTTTGATATAGCCGTCCTAAATGTTATCGGTCTGCCATTAGACTAATATAAGTCAACAATTCTAAGCCCGCAAAATTAGAAATGAAACAAAAAAGGGATGTCACACATCCATTTGTATGCCCCACTAGCTTGCAAGGAAGGTTAATCAAGCTAAGCTACACTGAGAGAAACACATATGGTGACCATGTCAGCACCATAGAAGAATCACAATGGGTTTCTAAATGGAAATCCACAATTGAACAGATGAAAAAAGGAACCACAGAAAATACCTCTAAAGAATAAGTTGATCTTATAAAGAAGTTATGCAAATTTCAGTGGACTTAAGCATATGTATATAACAGAGAATATATGACCCTAAGATGCACTGCAAAAACGATTAAACAGCTAGAGTAAAGGTAGAGAGAAATAGTATCCTGCATAGAGCCTTTTTATTTCTGTATAATGATCAAGTGTGGTTGTAGAGGTGGATATTCTAGATTGCAGGATCAACCACCGTGCTCGTCAACATCAAGGAGCACGACAAGGAGCAGGGAATATATATCTTGCCCTCCTCAACGCAGGGAAGAACCCAAAAAACCTTACAAACTCCTACTATGTAAGAAAAACAAAATAGGCCAAGAACAGGGACATCGGTCAAATGGTTGTAGATGCAAAATGACTTACCAATACAAATGTCAAAGATGCAGTGTCTATGAAAAAATGAGCGTACCGCACTCACGAGGCAGACACGTATATTGTCTACAGAAATCTAATGAACTGGAAGATTGAGGAAATCAATAGCACATGTGTTCTTGCATATCCATTGGTGTAAATCGAGCTGGACCTGCTGGCCATATGTATGCTAGAGTTCATGCTCAGCAACAGAATCCACACCTTTGTCCTGTACAGCTGCACTTGCCAATTCACCCAGAAGGCTCTGAAGAAGACATCTTGATATATTATACTTAAAAAGTCGCTAATGAGATGTGCCAACCAAACTAACCTTTCGTCGTGAAGGTGTAATTGCTTTCATTTGGAAACCTGCACTTAGATGTTCTAATCTCACCACAATTTATACTGGCCAAATTGAGATACAGATTCCACAACCTAACATGACAACACTCTATTCTCTATTTTCAGACTCTTGAATACCAAGTGCGGAAAATTGTGGAAATTGCATATAACTACTAAAGAGGCATAGTGACCTGATGTGCAACAATTAACTGGAACAAATCAGTGCCTAAAACCTAAGTATTCTACACAGTTAGAGACACTGAATACCCATCTAAAAGAACTTTTGAAGGTAACAGTTGCCTATCCTCAGCTGAATAAGTGAGTTCAGGGGTGTCCTTCTAAGCTACTCAATCAATCTTGAAATCACTCTTACTTGAGGCTGATGATGAAGACCCATAATTAACCCTGTAAGCTTAAAAACCAAAAGACTAGAAAATAAAAATACATAAATACGAAAAAAACATTACAGAAGCAAAGTTAACTACCATGACCGGCTGAGGTCCTGAGCATGATAGATAAATGGGCATGCATGTACTTATCATTTTTCTTTCTTAATTCATGCCAAGGAACAAAATTAGTACCATTTCAAACATCAAATAAAGTGAAAGGTTAATGTAGGAGATATTAGTACCATTTCAACCATCAAATGAAGTGAAAGGTAAATATAGGAGATATTCGTATATTAAACATAAAATAAAATTAGTACCAATTCAACCATCAAATGAAGTGAAAGGTAAAGGTAGGCGATTCATATGTTAACCAGGCCAGGCCATCTTCTATGCAATTTGTTAGGGCCAAATAAATAGACATTATTATCTCTCAAAATAATTAATCAAATGAAGACATGTGATTTCACAATTTATAATCATTTTATTAAGAAAAGCATCCTATACAGTGTAATAAGCTCATTAGAGCTGAGATATATGGCACCCCAAAGTTTAATACTATAAACTTTATTTTCCATTTGTCCTCACATTTGCAGATGCATTACATAACTTCATTTCATTACCTGACGGTTCTGGCGCTGATGCATTACAATTTTATATACCTCTGAGCTAATGTCACCTCACAGTGTTACTGCGATGGATGGATAGAATCCCGACAAATCGTTACATTGCTATTTCCGGCACCATTCACCTTATTGTATATTCCGAAGCTACAAATAAGAAGAAAAGTGTATAAAAAACAGTCAACCATTATTTACTGGATCCAATATGCCAGCAAAAACTTAGTGGTCCAACACACACAACGAAACAAAAATAAATTGATATAAATTGTATTTTATCTAGACATAGCTAACAAAGCACTAATGCTAACTCATCGTCAATTACAGATTGTTAGGTACAGTAAGACATATGCTAAATGAATTAATAAGGCAAGTTCTTCAACTCGAGGTTTCATATGTATCATAAGCAGTGTTTAGGTCAGTCTCCATTTTGTCCCTACATTTGCATCTTACTATTTGTCAGTTGGAGCTTTTGATATCGCATTTGCGTTTCTCCATCATGCAAAGCAAAAAATATTGATTTACTCAAATAACTCACTAAACATCAAGAAGACAAGAGAGGAAGGAGGCAGCCTAATAAAATTGTGCACAAATTCTTATGAAATACAATGGCATTTAATCAATGCTTATAAATAAATTAGAAGTGGGGATATAAAATACAAATTGTAGCTTCATTTTTCATTTAGAGAGAAAAAATGCCAGGTGAGTAATTTAATGATGGCAAAATAACTCTGGTAGCACAAGTTACATAGAGAAGTTGTTGCAAGAATACTCCATAGTATTTCTCCCAAGCTAAGGGCTGCCTTTTTTTGAACCAATTTTCTGTATCTTACATCATTCATTGCAGTTTGAGAGAAAAAAAATATCTGTAATAAGAGACAATTCAACACATCTGAAAGATACTGGAAGATGCAAACTTACTTATCACTTGGAAGTAAACACAATTAAACAATCATCTTCTTAGCTAACAGATTCGTTGTCCATAACTGTTTAACTATATGTTCTTAGTATCAAGATGAGGGGAGCATTAAAAATCCAAAAGGCAAGTGAAATGTCCCTAACGAAAGAGGAGCATCCCCAATTATTGATACTGGCGTAAGTAATCATCACAAAAGTAGGTTGATCTTCAGCTTGACTACCAAAAATGGAAAGTGGCAAGGCCTTCTCATAGATATAAAAAGTTTCATGGAACATGTCAAGTTAAAAATGAAACAAGTTTAAACTTTGCACTCCATAGCATGAAATGAACAGAGAAATAACTCCAGTATATGGTAAAATTGTAAAGGAATATGGATAATTTAATGTTTAAGAAGGCAGTATGACAGTACATTTGCATCCCAATCAGAAAATCAAGTACATACAAAACATTTTACAAGATAGATCAAGGAACATGATCTAAATATGAGTGTTCTAACTTAGAAGACAGTATATGATCTGAATACCTTGATTACAAACTCGTACTGAACTGTTAATGACACTCAAATGAAGACAATGGGATCCAGAGGGTTTACCTCGATGCAAAAGTAAGGCAAAGAACATGAATCCTGTTGTGGTGAGATGGTTTCTGACCTAGAGATAAATAAATTGGGCATGTAGTCATTCATCACAAAGTAATTTAAATAAATCTACTCCTACCATGCTTCATATGCAGCAATTTTTTTTTTTAATCAACCACAAGATTCAAAGTTTGTTGTGATTTATAAGGCAGATGGTTATCTTACCTCAATAGGGCAGTAGGGACAGAATTTGTTGTAGGACAATTTTGCTTCTCAAGATTTAATAGATTGAGCAGATTCCAGTGAGCAACAAGCTAGCAACAGTGAAGCCAGGCAAAATGCGGAGCACCAATCTAGATCCGTTTGGTTAAACCAAACATTACTGGGTGAAAATTCTGTATCCTACAAACATAGGAAATCATGAGAGAGAGAAACGCAAGAAAAACTGAAGGTAGAGATCTGGAGGGTGATGGGGCACAAGATGTAGACAGTGGTGCTTTGGAGAGAGCCGGACGGCCATACCAGCTGAGGACGACGACGAGTCTCCACGGACGACGACGAGTGTCCACGGACGGCTCAGCCTCCTCGTTCGTATCAGTGCCTCCTTCTGTGCTCGGGGCAGAGGCGACCATCGCCAATGGCTACTGCTCGAGCGGATGAGCGTCGTTGCCGCCGCCGCCTCCCATCAGGGTCGAGGTTGGGAGACGAAGAGGCCGTCGTGGTCGCCTTAGGGGCCAGCGATGAGCATAGATTTTGGTGAGGAAAAGAGATAGAGAGAGAGACAGAGAGAGACACGAACCAGTCCTGCAGATGCCGTCCTCCACCGGATCTTGCCGTCCTCCACCGGATCCTGCCCTCATACACCGCATCATGCCCTCCTCCGCCAGATCCTCCATTTGAAGCTGTGTTATCACCGGCGCCGCCGCGCTGGGGATCGAGCGCCCCCAACCCGTAAGCTAGGGTTCGAGGCCAGGAGGAGGAGGAAGACAGAGAAGACGATGCGGGAATGGGTGGCGGCTAGGGGCGAATCTGGCCCTACCTCCCCATCCCCAAGCGCGAGGACGCTCCATGACCGGCGTGCCTCGTACCCGGCGGCGAAGGGCAGGTCGCCACGCAGTGGTGACGTCGTCCTCTCCATAGACACAGAGAGCAAATGAGGAGGTGAAAAGACGATTTTGCCCCTGGCGGGCGAGGGTAACCACGGTGCACCCAATCCCTTAAGAAGCAGGCACACAGCAAAATGAACGGCGCGGACCATGTGAGCAGTGTCTAGCTGTCTATCCGACGACCGGGATTGCTCGATCTGGAAAACGAATGGCCAACACTTAGCCACGTCATTTGATTGGACGGTCAGGATTCAAGAGGCGTGGATGGCCTGGGTTTCCCGCAAGAATGTTTCTTCTTAATGGTACCGGGAGTGTCCAGAATGGTTCCGGGCATATATGGCAAGTACCGAAAGATTGCGGAAGGTACCGAAACATTCGGAAGGTTTTAAAAATAATTTAAAAAGTCCAGAGGTCCCATGGTCGCCCACCCACGTTGCCTTGAGGGTCAAGGCATTTTTCAACCTAGCAAAACTGAATAGGGTAACAATTCGTGACCTAGTAGGAATCCTGGGAGGAGTAAATCAAACCGGACTCCTCCCAATTCCCAAGAGGGCAAGGGGCACCCCAAGAGTGCTGCTAGATCATCTACTTTGTTTAGATCTAATCTAGACGGCAGTCACAGAGGCTCTGAATCTTCATCGAAACATTCTTCGCTTTGTTAGTGTGCTTGATCACACTCCAACACAACGACGCTTTTCCCGTATGTGTGGATACCGACGAAGGTGTTGCACTTACAAAAATTGTATCATGGAAGCCCGAGGATAATACATCTTCTCCCAACCAACTAAGTTTAGTTACAGAAATCGACTCGCATCTACACTAACAACATCATTGCCGATTTCTACTAAGTGATTCGTTCATTGAAGGTATGAAACCGTTGCCTCCTATCTCGCATAGTTGACCTTAGTTTATGCACTAGAATTTTTTGTTTTGCGTAGCATGTTCACCTACATATTAAGACCCCTATTGTATGCATACCCCATGGCAAACCTTTCACAACCTTCAAATATGGTGTACTTTTTGCACAAATTTATAGGTGTTTTTGGCATCATATTGTGGAACTTGGCCTTCTGCTTTACAAAATTCCTAGTTTTACACATTTAAAAAATCAAAAAATGAAACTTTCTTCATGAGAAATGAAAACCCGACACACCCTTTCATAGAAAATTCTTTCATTTTTCACCATTCATATGGAACTTCAATGCGTTTTCACTTTGGGTACTTAAATTTGAATTTCATTATTTTTTTGAAAATTATTCCACATACCCATGTTTCCAATATGAACAACTTTCTGTAATAGCGCTGCAGTTTGCGAACAACAGTATAGCACTGCCTTTGAAGTTGGATGAAATCTGTTCAAGCAATGAATTTTCTTTACTTTATTCTGCTACTGAGCCGTGCTTAGGAAAAAGGGCTCGCGCCTACCGTCGATGTCGCTCCTGCTAGAAATACAACAACTGGTCAAATACACAACTATTTCATGCTGATTAAATTTAGTTGCTCGACTATAGGGAAAAGTTGAATTGAATAATGCATATTATTATTTAATAAATTTAAATCAAATGTGTCATACATTACATCTTTAGTGTGTGTGTGGGGTAGGGGGCAATTGGCCCCCTCTACCAAAATATCAACCTTTCAATAACAACCTCCTCTTGGGTCTAGCTCCTGGGCTCAAGGCGGCCAATGTCACCTTCTCCAAGGGGTTCTACGCCAACAAGCCAATCGTCATGTGCGCTCTAAGGGTGTGTTCGGTTCGAGAACCAAGTGGAATGTAATGTCATGGTTCCATTCCGAAAGAATGGGTTGGTTCCATTCTTGTGTTCAGTTTGAGCTAGAACATGGAATGAGTTGGTTCCATTCTTGTGTTCAGTTGGAGAGTGAAATGTGACAGATTCTGAAAATAGAAGATGTGAGCATGCATGGGGTGCGTCTAGCAGAATAAAGTTATGAGAGAATAGAGGAGTTGAGTGACTGTGGGTGGCTTTAGCATAGAGGAATGGGGAGATTCCACCGATTTTGAGGAATGGGTGTGTTCTGGATCTGGAGGGAATATTCTCTTTTGAGGAACCACCTCGTTTCGTTCCATTTTCCAACTGAACACCGGAATGAGATCTAGGTGCGGAACCATCCCATTACATTCCACTTGGTGACACCAACCGAACACACCCTAAGATCATGGCGCTGTTCTAGCTGAGGTCAGCTATCCGCACCGGCTGGTGGATACATGGGTCTCAAAAGTCAATTGTAGATAGAAAATATTATTAGACGTTTTTATTCTTATTATATTTTAATATCTTAGATAAAGTAGATATGAATATGCGCCTGCCATGCTGATGTTACAGCACATAGCACACTCACATATTCCCGATAGCAAAATATATAGTCTAGCTTGATTATATTTCATGGATCATTTTTGTGCCGCTTGATTATTTTTTTCACGCATGCCGCAAAATATTAGATGAAAATTTATCTTCAAACAAAAAATATTTAAACATAAATAAATCTTATTTTAAAAATTCACAAGTCATAAATATTCACGCGAGTGCACGCTATCATGTATATCTCATTGAGTGCTTCTATCTAGATGATGATAAAATGCCTTTCTTATAAGTTGGTCTGTATCCTCTTATCTTAGCAAGATGAGACTCCTTTACCTCAAAAAAAAAACAAGATGAGACTCCTTGTATATTAACTCAAGTTCTTTCACTCTCGGGCCATGCACTATGTTGGTTTCAGCTTGTCTTTTGGACCAAGTGTTTGCTGCTAGGCTCGTGTCCTGGCATCTTATTTGGGCCAAGGAATATGGACCAATAGCACCTATTATAGGGATATTAAAACTGAGACAAAAAGGTGCTCTCTCATATTTTTTTTGAGGGAATCATGGCACTTTATTGATCTAAAATATTGTTATGGATACAGCTCTCATGAACTGGATAATTTCGGCCGTCAGATCGCCTGTCCCTGGGCCAAATATCCCTGGTCAGCTACTTTGGAGGTCAAATCTGAGCCCATTAGTAACATAGCATAAGATAAGACTCTTACAGGTAGTACACGGTACGGAAATGAGCACACTAACTTAAAGAAAAGTATTATCTATGTAGAAATATGCCATTTTTTACTTAACTGTCAACAAGTCTTAATCTCAGCGTTAAATCTGATGAAAGTATCTCGGAGAAAAAAATTGACAGTACGATATTTTTCAACATGTGCTTTATGGTGCAGGCAGTGATGTAACCTTTAGTTGGACTATGGGGGTGAAAAAAAGCCGATAAATAAATTTTAGAATCATATATTATCTTATTGTGAGCCGCCAAAAATTCTGAAGATTATGACAGTCGAAGATATTAATCATCATGGACCACCACAGGATATTAAGCTTTTCATCTGGTCAGCATCCACTTAGACCGAGTTACCAACTCCGTGTCAAATCAGCTTACACAGTTTTGAGCCAGAATGTTAAATAGACATGTTAATATCTTTCTTGCAAAAGAAAGAGCCATATTAACATCAACCTGGCGAGAGACAATATTTCTCCATGGTGATGAAATTCAGAGCTGTTAGTTGTTCTCAAACCCAAATGAAACCTCATTGAAAACAGAAGTGTTTATAGTGGAAAAAGCTGGTTTCAGTATCAAATATACCTGAATTACTTCAGGTACCATCTCTTCATCAAGGTCATCTTTCAGAATACCATCAACTTCAGAATATTGGTGCTTGCACATAACCAGGCACTGATGATGAGGCTTGTGGAAAACCATGGAGTTCAGAAGAATAGCCACTCCTTCCCTGCTACAACAATTGCAAGGTTCTCTACCTTAAGTCTGGTTCAGCAGACACTAAATAGGATGCAGTCTGCAGAGGCAGCCCTCTCAGTCAGCACTGCTACAAACATCAGTATACAATTCCTTCGCAGTAGGATGGAATCAGCTCTGTAAGCTTCAAAGCAGTGAATTTAGTTTACAATGTTGTGCTACTGAGCCGTGCTCAGAAAAGACGTAAACGAAGAGTTCCTTAGAAATTTACTTGAATCCATGGGAGTTTTTAGGCCAAACAGGCCAATTGCACAATCTTTACATCTTCTCCTCAGGATAAATGCATAATCTACCGTACGACTAACAATTAATCCCTCCGTCCCAAATTAGTTGCCTTAACTCTTTTTCAATACTCATGTATGTAGGCACTTTTTACTATGTAGCTACATGTGTATCTAGATAAAGTTGAGATACTCCCTCCTTCTCAGTTTATAAGGCTTACGCGTGTATCTAGGTCGTTAATTTAACCAACTTATTATACAGTAAATATTATAAAAAATATATCAATAAAAACTTTAGGTGTTCTATTTTCTGATGATATAATTTTTATACTAAATAATTTATTTTATGCAAGTTAAATTGGCTACCTAAGTGCACGCACAAGCCTTATAAACTAAGAAGGAGGGAGTAGCTAATTTGGGACAGAGGTACAAGTTTACATCCTTCTCTTCTCTGCAGGGGACACAATACTGAAGGGGAAAGCTATACAATCAGCAGCCTTTCCCAGTCAGCAGTACTTCAGTCACTTTTTTTCAGATAAAATCTCTCTTCATCAAGCCAAATTCAGAGCACCACAGACAATGCTGCTCAAGGAATATGATGCAGTCTGCAACTCTCCGCATCACCCACCAAGTCGGCACTGAAAGTACTCCTTGTGAATCAGCTGTGTGATCTTGAGACCACTGAATTCCCTCACTGTGTTATTTTACTGAATCATTCCCAGAAAATATCAAACAGGACAGTTTAAAAGGAATGCAATTGAATTTGGCGCGAGCTTGGAAGCCAAATAGGCCAAATATACAATCACTATCCGTTCTCCCCAGGATACAGATATAGTTTGAACACAACCATTACATGTTTACAACCTACTCTGCAGGATGGATAAAGACTAAACTGAAGGCGAAAGCCACACGGTCTTCAGTCTTCTCAGTCAGTCAGGAGTACTTCTACCTCAGCTGACAAAACAACACTTCCATCCAACCAGCCACCATAAACTCCTGTATACCAATTGAATCAATCCTATCCATCTTTGCCCAAAGAAGCAAGGCTTAATTTCTGCGCAAAATTTACACGACAGATACTGCTCTTCAATCTGAATGAATGCTCACTGTGGAGCATTTTGGGTTCCACCGAGAGCAGCGGCTAGCTGACCCTCTGCACGGCGGCCGACCTACTGGCCTTCTTGGCGTCGTGGATCTTGGCGTACACCCGCTTGGTCCTGATGCTCAGGATCACGTCGAGGCCGAACCCAACGACACACGCCACCGCCATGACGGAGAAAACGCCACGGTAGCAGTGTGCGCCGACGCAGGTGTTGCCCCCGCCAGGCACCTTTGTGGCCTGTGCGTCATAGAGGAGGCCCGCCAGGAGGCCGGAGAAGAGGAAGGAGCCGAGCGGCAGGTTGAGGATGAGGATGTTGTAGATGAGGCCGTAGTACTTGAGCCCGAACAGCTCTGACGCCGTTGGCACCGTGATGGCCAACCGCACACCATAGCAGACGCCGACTACGACGGAGCCAACGAAGAGGGAGCCGGGCATGCCGAATGCCATGACGACGTACCCCACGCACATCAGCACCTGCGACGCCGCGTTCCACACCGGGCGTGGCATTGCTCTCGTCCTGACAAATTCAGCAAGTGGTGTCAGAAATGAAATGAACAGATTTTCAGTTGCAAACATTTGATGACTTCGTTTTACATTATCGACAATGAAAAGAAATGCATGGTTTGATAGCAAACTAGCAATTCTGAATTGTAAGTTAAAAAGATGCAATTCTGAATTGTTGACGGTTCGACAAAACTGACACTAATTTATCTGTTCTTATTGCTGAAAAAATCCCATCACGCTGAACCCACCAAAAGAGACAAATTAGCCATAGCTACCAGTGTTAAACTATCTGAACTTTCTGCCTAAAAGCGCAAGAGGATGCTCCGCCCACGGGGAAAAAGGCAAGAACTACATGCCATACACTGCATAAAAAGCAAACACTTCTTTACTCCAAGAAGTCAGTGAGGTGCGATCGCGATCTGAATTCCTTCGCGCAGTTCTTTATGGGAGGGGAATTCCTCCACGATGTCGACGCTTTTCTACTCCCACGTTGTTTCCAATAAGAAAAACTCCCACCCACTGTACTCTTCTATGCCATTTTTGTTGGCTCCTTCGTTCTTCAGAAGGCAGCAAAGCGCACTTCAGGCTAACCACACCATGTTTTGCTTAATCCGTACGATTTTGTCAAAGTTGTCAAGCAATCGAAAATGAACCGACTATTTAGGTGCGACATGTTGCTATTTCACAAAGGAAAAATAAACAATGTTCGGTCAAAGAATATGCTTAGGATAATCATAATTCTACTACATGTAGCAAGATAGTGAGCATGTTTCTATTTTATATTTTCCTAGAAAGGCTTGGTCCCAATTCCCTTCACGGACACCACAATGGAGCCGCCGACCCCATCTATCTCAGATCTCGGTACTTCTCTCGCACGAGCCGACATTTTCTTCTGAAAGCAACAGCGACGAAAATCTTCTGATCGCAAGATACGGCACCAAATCCGTACCACGGATGTACTTACTAGGACGGGAAGGAAATCAAGGGGAATTAATCGCGTCGAGCAATCATGGGGAATAGTAGTAGTAACGTACTTGATGAAGTGCTCGGAGATGGTGCCGGAGGCGATGCGGCCGAAGAATCCCCAGATGCTGGTCATGGAGACGAAGAGGGAGACGTCGGAGTAGCCCATGGCGACGCCCATCTGGCCGAGGTTGTTCATCACGGCGAGCCCCGTGCCGACGCCCATGAGGAAGGAGGAGAAGAGCAGCCAGAAGTCGAGAGCGCACAGCGCCTCCGCGATGGTGTGCTCCTCCCCGAGCCGCGGCCGCTCGCCGGGGCCACGCGCCTCCGCCGCCGGCTTGGTGGACGCGAGCAGGAGCGGGACGGTGGTTGAATCGTCTGTCACCGCGACGGCAGCCTCCTCGGCGTCGGCGTTGGCCGCCTTGCGGGTCTTCATCCAGGACCTCCAGGCCACGTGGGCCGGCACGGCGACTGGGGCCGCGAGGAGGACTAGGAGAACGGTTACGAATATGGTGGAGACGAGCCCGCCGCCGCCGCCGACGCCGGTGAGGTCGGCGGCGAGGAGGTAGAGCGCGACGGCGACGGCGAGCGCGCTGATGGCGGCGAACCCGCGCGCGTCGGCCTCCTCGTCGGCGCCTCCCGCGACGCGGCCCTCGCGGAGGAAGACCATGGCGACGGCGCAGACCGCGGCGGGGACGACGGCGAGCATGACGAGGAAGGAGGCCGGGTCGTCGGCGAAGAGCGCGGAGCAGAGGTCGGTGAAGATGGCGGTGCTGAGGCCGACGAAGCCCTTGAGGACGCCCGAGACGGGGCCGCGGCTGCCGCGGAAGTTGCGGATGCAGGTGACGAGCACGGCGGTGTTCATCCAGGTGGTGCTGTTGCCGCCGAGGCAGAGGCAGACGCACATCTGCCAGTAGGGCAGCGGCGCGACGGTCTTGGAGACGACGAGCCACTGCGCGCCGTAGCCGAGGGCGCCCTCGAGGGAGCCGATGGCGAGGAGGAGCCAGGTGGGGACGCGGTCGGAGGCGAGGCCGGCGAGGAGGCCGAAGGCCTTGCCGACGTCCTTGGCGACGGAGAGGCCGTTGAGCTGCAGCTGGGTGAGGCCCATGAGGGTCTTGATGGAGTCGGAGTAGTTGGAGAAGGTGTAGTTGTTCCCGGAGATGCACTGCACCCACACCGCCGCCACCAGGCCCAGCCACCGCCCCCACGCCGTCCCCGCCATCGCGTCCAGCGCCGACGACGCCATCGCCGTCCGGTTACTGGTGGTGGTTTGGCCGGATGTGGGTCTGCCTCGGGAGGTGGTATGGGAGGGAGGGGCGAAGCGGGGGCGGTGGAGGCGTGTCCCTTTCCGCGTGCGTCGCGTCGGTCGCCTTTGCAGGGGCGGCTGTGTTGTCTTGGGGTTTTCGCCGCGGAGTTTATTGGTGGGGAAGAATGAGGGGTTTAGCGGTGAGGTTGGGGTAGGTTTTATAGGGCGTTAGGAGTTGGAAGTTTCCGATGGGTGGGGACATTGATGGTTTTGATTTTGTATACCTTTCAGAACAGCGATGATTTCGTGACCATAACGTGAGAGCCATTTTCTCTTTTACGGTTAGTTTGTTTCTATTTGATGAAACAAACAGTTTATTTGGATGGAGTCGAGATACATTTTTTACAAAAGAGTAGACTCTCTTAAAAAGGCGTATAATTTTCGTTTGAAGTTAAACTATGAAAAGATTGACTAAATTTGCAAGAATACAAAAATTTAGAATGCCAAGTTCACATTATTAATCACATAATGAGGAAGATCTTACTCAGAGAAACATGGATGGTATTGATTTTGTAGATTTTATTTCCCTTTACAAACATCGATGATTTCACGATGATGACGTGATCGTCATTTTCTCTTTTAAGGTTTTTTCCTCTTTTACGGTTATTTTGTTTATATTAGAACAAAGAGTTTATTTCAATCGAGTAGAGATACATTTTTGACAAAAGAGTAGAATATACTCTCTTAAAAGAAGTCTTCTAAATTTTACTACAAGTTAAAACTATTTAACTATATAATGATCGACTAAGTGTATAAAAATACTCCCTTCGACGAGTGCAAGCTCGACTTCGTCTGCCAAAATCCGAGCACCTCTACACCTTCTTCTTTGTCTCCTTCAAGAAGAGGGTGACCAGGCGCACATTCCTAACCACTTCTCCATCTTCCATGTTTGTATTGCCGTTGACACTACAACAGGAGCCCCCCTTTAGCAACGCATCAATGCGTTGCCGAATGTTCATATAACCATTGGTAACGTCAACACCGACGGATTTGCTATGCGTTGCCATAGGTGGCGTTGCAAGGGTCAACTACAACGCATATACATGCGTTGGTAATTGATATGAAGAAGCGTTGTAAGATAGCAACACATATAGTTATAGCCTAACAGCACTTCATATGCGTTGGTGGTTGTCGTACGTGAATGAATTTGAATGGACACGAGATTGTAAAATCTTAGAAGAGATGCTTGATAGCTCGAACGCTCAATAGTAGTTTATATATATTGCCAACAACAATTAATTATTCAATTTTCGGAGCACAGGAGATACAATGTAGTATACAGAAAGACCTCATATTGAATCAACTATGTAGCTTTACATGATTAAATGAATACAAGTTTTGTATATCTAAAAAAAGACACACTGAAATATAGTCTACGACTATGTTTGTAGGATCACCATTCTTGAAACTTGCTCTCACATCTGAGCCATGCATCATCCACTTATTTCCCAATCTAAACAAAACACCAAGTTGAGATAAGCAATTTACCATTAGTGAGACAGGAAAACAAATAGTGCAATTTAAAATAGCTGGAAACATACCAAGTTTGAAGGCCATGAGATATTTAATCTTCATGCATGACCACTTCTCAGAACACAAAAGGACGTTCATTCTTATCTTCATTGAACATCAAGGTCAAAGCAACAAGAAATCCGAGAACACTTCTAGTCATATATACATTATCTTTTATTGTAGCAGATTTTCCTTGTCCTCTTTTTTACAGATCCAGTTAATCTTCCCAGGCTTCCACACTCGTTGAGGAGATCTTACACATGAGTGCAATCCAAGTTGCACCAAGTAGCTTAATGTCTTCGATCTTTTGACTAAACCTGGTGTTGTTCACAAGTAAAGATCAAATTAATATAGCAAATAGTATAAAAGATATAGCTTAGTAATTGCCTAAGCACTTTCTTTTGACTACACCCGTTACAGACTTATAGTTCACTGAGTAAAAGACTTGAAAGAATATAGCTCATAGAACAAACTATGTAGTTTAATAATTGGCTAAGGATTTATGTGATGTGCTGACTCAATGTGCATCGAGAATATTGACTCACACAAAGTAGCTTAGTAATATACTATAACTAATAAAGGATGTACGGTGGCACCTTAAAGAAGCATTTTGTTTTCTTATGAATTGTGCATCCTTCTGGTTCTAGAAATAACCTCGAGTCTACACATAACAGATAAATACAATGATTTTAATCTCAGTATTACCATCTTAAATAAATTATAGTAATTCACATGTTACTATATCAAAATGTAGCAACATACTCCTGTACAACAGTCACTGTGAGATGTCTAGGGTGCAATTTAAATATACTTCCGTCAATAACAATATGAGCACAAAGGTACTCACCATGCTCTAACACACACTCTGATTACTTTTCGATTTCTTCCGTCAACTCATAGTTTGCTACTCCTTCTAATTACAACGCAGGAGTACTGAAGATTCACCTCTCGTCTACATAAACAAAGAAACTGCAGAAGCGCACACACAAGAAACCAACATAAATTTCAGAATCGGTAAGTAGACTTGCACGTAAAGCTTACTAGATGTACTCAGAAAACCACCATAAGTTAAATAATTTGAAACCTTACTACTTCTTGGACCAGGAAAGGTTTTGCAGCACAATTGCTCAGGCCAAAAAGCAGGCCATGACTTTGCAACATTGACATCAAATAAATAACTCAGGTCTGCAACATAAATTTGCATTGTATAGATCTAAATTAGAGGACCAGTAGATGAAAGATAAGCCGAATAGTACTAATATTTAGTTATTGTTTGAAACGAATTACATTGACATATCTATCAATCAAAAAATTGATTAATGAACCCATGAGAAAGGTGGAACTTCAAACGTATACTGCATTACTGCTCAACATCGAACGAGCCCCCAAAGTGTCGATATTATTGAGAAAAATGGGGCTGTCACCTGCTGCTTCTGCAGGGCAACACTAGATGAAGGCGATGGTTGATTGGATCCATTGAATCTCACCTGGGAAAGAGTGGACATAGTTAAGGAACGACCAACGGCTGGCCAAATGATTGAGGGATCCGGTAAAAACTGAAAAACCTGAATACTAGGCGAGGATGGGAGCAGAACCGGTGATGCAGTAGCAGATCCGGCGATGTAGTAGCAGATCCATCCCTGGTCGATGATGCAGTGCTCTCCAGTCGTGATCTCCTAGTTGGCGACGCAGGGATGGCAACCCCTTAACACCGCGAATCAGGAGCACCATCCTTGAACTGGTCCGAACGCGGAGCATCTGGATCGGATCTAGGACGCCGTTCTCGAACTAGTGCGAGTGCCGATGATCTCAACCCAAGAGTGACGTTCTTGAACTGGTGCTGGTGCGGACGATGGAAGGAAGGTATGGGAGGAAACTGGCCTGGCATGATCTCGTAAATGCGGGTGCCGGCGGGTCTGTACTGGTAGGGATTAATTAGCAGATAGGAGAAGTGGAGGTAAGGAAGTTAGACGTGGGAAGTGGGGACCTAGCAGCGCATAGTTATTTCGTTGCAGGATATCCGTAGCTATATGTGGGTTCCTGGTGTAGTGTGATTTGTGGTCATTGTAGTCGGCATCCATGACAACTTAAATGTCACATAAAAACTCAGTTTGAAACTAGTGTTGAAACATAAATTGGAGTAAGAACGTGATTCACAAGTTCATTCCCCTCTTAGCATTCTACTCATTCAGTGCCACTATTTTATTCTCCTGTTAACATTCTACTCATTCCCTTGTTAACATTCTACTTAAATGCTAGGACTACCGCCGTCGCCGTCCTCTGCCGCCGCCATGCGCCGCACGCAGGACCCAGTTGCTTTTAAAATTCTTTGCATGGTGTTTTCTATAATTTTTTGTGGCGAGTTGTAAAGTTCTTTTACCGCCCTAGTCTGAACCCTAGTCTGACCAGAAAAATCACGCGTGAGGCCTCACCAGGACCGCATGGTATTTTTTTATTAAAAGATAACTACTGGCGCACCCAGAATTTAGTTCGCCAGTACCAATGCATGCATACCATTGGCGCATCATATTGGTGCGTTAGCAGTAAATTTGTTATTGCTGGCAAACTGCTGGTGCGCCAATAATACCTACTTCCTCCGTTTAAAAATATAAAATATTCTAGTTTTGTGAAGCTAATGTATCTAGACATCTTTTAGTGTATAGATTCAAACAAACCTTTACACTAAAAGATGTCTAAATACATTCACTTCACAAAACTAAAACATCTTATATTTCCGAACGGAGGGAGTATTTATCAGTGGCGAGCTAGTGCTGGAGCATCATTGATATGCCAGCAATAACTAAAATAGTTCATAACAGATGCGCCAACGGTAGGCTTTTTCCTACTAGTGATTGTTTAAAATATAGTTGCAAAAACCAGTTATACTATGGAAGTAGTTTATAGGCCAAGCCTGACACTAGTAGAGATTTGCTTATATTCGGCATCACTATCATCGGTGAATTATAATTTTATACGCCGGTGATAATAATTTTTAGGACACCTAGCAAATACCCCCGGCGCATTTCGTCACTATTCGCATGTGATACCCTATTTACCGCCGGCGAATAGGACCCCGATTCGCTAGGGATAAGACCGATCAGGCCTACCCTGGGAGGGCCGGCCCCTATTCACCCTTACCCCCGTCGAATAGACCAGAGATACGTCGGGGATAAGGGGTGTATCGCCGGCGCATCTTGCTAATGCGCCGGGCATAAGTGGTGTATCGTCGGCACACCTTCTAATGTGCCAGGGATAGGGAGCTACCCCAACGCGCCTTGCTAATGCGCCAGGGACAATGATTTTTTTCCCAGCCACAACCCTCCCTATGGATCGCCTTTTAAGTTTGTGAAAAATAGTAGAAAATGACACAAAATTCAAAAAAAACTTCAAGATTTTCATATATTATGTGTTCTACTTGATATGAAAAATAACAAACTTAAAGTTCGATATATTTTGCAAAAAAAGTCAGGTCACAGTAAAATAGTGATAACTTTTGCATACGACGTCGGATTAAAAAGTTTTATATATAAAAAAGTATCTACGTGAAAAGTTACATCCAAATCTAACCACCTGCAGTCGTTTAGAAATTTTTTACAATCCTCAAATTCAAAATGGAAAATAGACTTTTTCGCACATTAAGATTCATGAAATTTTAAGATTTTTGGGATTTTTGAATTTTTTGTATTCTTTATCATTTAGTTGGGATTTTTTATATTTTTTAGAGATTTCTGAATTTTTTAAACTTTTTGAGATTTTTGGAATTTTTTTAGATTTTTTACACACATACACATAGACACAATCACACACACACTCACACACATAAGGCTAATAAGGATTGAAAGGGTAATAGTATTAATAAGGTAGGATGGGTGTAGGGTCTAGCATATGCAAATGGAACTAAGAAGTTAGGCGTGCTTGGCCTAGAGCAATGTAAGGATGGGTGACTGACCGAGAAGTTGTCGTTTTGATGTGAATTGAGGAGATTCTAGGTGTGATAAAATGGTCACAAAAATCTTATAATTATAGTTTTTAATATTAGTGTGGTATTCAGAATTTTAGAATGTTTTAGAATTTTTTTTGGATTTTTTGAATTTATATCCCCGGTGAACCACTTTTCTTGTTCGCTGTTTATCCCCCCGGCGCGAGTAAATTTGCTAGGGGTATTTTTTTATCCCCAATGCACAGAGTAAATTCGTCAGAGATAAGACATTACCGTCGGCATGAGGGTCGCCGACGCACCAAATGAGCCGACGGTAGTCCTTTTTGGTGCACCGGTGGTAGCGTTTTCTTTACTAGTGTGAAGATGATCAAATCCTCACATAACTAGACTAGGAAAAGCTCAAATCCTCCCAATAACTGGAATAGGCAAAGCGCCACTCCATAAAACAATAAGATTGCTTTGCGTGTTGCATAAACTCATGGATTTCTAGGAATTTATGGTACTTCCTATGTCGTCACGTTTGCCTCTCACAAATTTTTTTTTGAAAATTCAAAGTATTCCCAAGAATGGATACTAATGGGGTCCTATGGATACCAGTATGGTTCAAATCATAAAAATTGGAAGAACATTGTCACTAAGGGATTCTTGGCACAAGAACCTGTTGGCCACTGAGCTTCAAAACATTAATTAGAGCCAAATGTCTCAAAACTACAGTTTTATGTGCTTCCATATTAAAGTCACCCATTTTTGACGTAAAATACATGGAGCCTGAAGTGGTATCCAATATACATTTCAACCAATAGATATACTAGAAATATTCTATTACAAAAAGTTATTCGTATGATTATGAAGTTATTGGCCACAGAAGTTCTGATAGGCCAAATTTATCTAAGTCAAAAATACGATTTTTTTAATACCTTGAGCTGGCATATTGTTATCCCATGAGGCAATTAAACAAGTTATATTAAGGTTTCACCAAAGGATTAGGCTATCTTATCCAAGTTGACATTAATTTAAGAAAGCTTAAGAAAACTAGACCAAGTTATGCTTTAATGTGCCTCACGTTATAAATTTAGAAAACAAACCTAGAGAGATGGTAGATATTTCCACGGTAACCATTTCCCGAATTATGCCAGAGATGTCTTGCATTTCTCTTACATTTCACTGTAGTGGTGTCCATCAACTTGATAATAGTTGATTATATATTCCGTTAGTGATGAAGAATTGAGACCTATTTATGGAGGTCTGTACACGATTAGAGGCTACAACGAGAACTTGGGTGGCCGCATAATCTATGAATTGGTCCACCTCCATCTTCTTAGGCGAATTACAATTGCTCGAAATGATATGTATTTCGCCTTTCTTTGTTCGGCTTTATGGCTTTCGAATGGCTGTGTGTATCTTAGTTATAAAGAGGCCGGGTGTATCGCTTGAACCTTTTGAGTAATAAAGCTCTCATTATCAAAAAAATATTCCACTAGACAGAAGACAAAATATTTGATCAAAATTTGTAAAAGCAGACATACTAAGATGCAAAATAAAGGCTCTGGGTAGCTGTGCATGCATGTGTATACATATGGTGATTCAAGCCTTATAAATCCATTTTAGTATGGTTTCCTAGTAGAACATTGATTTAGGGTGTACCCAATGTTTTTAGAATTTTTGTTTGAGTCTTTCAAAGGGACTGCTCAAATAAAAAAGTCAAAGAAAAAGCCTTTTGGGAGTTGACATTGACCGAAAACTTCTAACCAAAAAATTCTAAAACCACTATTATACAGAAGAGAAATCCATGATATACTAGCAAATTGCGCCTCTATTAAAATGATGGACATATCTCTATCGAACCCTAACAATTGCTTAATGATGTCCAACATTTTTCTAAGGGCTCGTTTAGCTCCTATCATTTAAGACTGGAATCA
Organism: Dactylis glomerata; assembly: GCA_007115705.1. Classification (NCBI taxonomy): domain Eukaryota; kingdom Viridiplantae; phylum Streptophyta; class Magnoliopsida; order Poales; family Poaceae; genus Dactylis; species Dactylis glomerata. Next base: position 2,058,613 of record QXEO01000485.1, on the reverse strand, counting down.
AAGAATCCATTTGTGATTTCAACAATTACTTATTTAACCGCCACGGAATTGATTATAGAGTTTATTTAGAATTTTATGGTTTTTCATCTCATACCTAATCTTAATATTTATTGGGCACCCTGTCATTTCTATGAATTTACCAAAATAAAATGATATCATCATATTATTTCTTTTAATTTCTACCACCTAAAATAAAATTATAGGTGCCAAACGAGCCCTATAGTATGTTCGCAACCACGGTGCGCATCAGCTTTGGAATCGTTGATTGTATAAACCGCTAGCAGCCTAGCACACGGGCACATGAATACGACAACAATACCTACGAATACAGAGACCGGTGATGGAAGAGGAATTTCCGATAAACAACATTTGGTCAACGCGCGATGGACATGGCAACGATCGAGGGTGTTCTCTCTCTCTCGGATGTCACTCATAAACAAAGCATGGCTTGCTTTGCTCGTTTGCCGGCGGCCGTGGACTCGTTTGAAACTGCTTCGGTTGGAGGCTTGGAGTGTTGGTCCATGCAACCGCGGCTAGTTGTACGAATAAATAATGTGTGAACTGTGAAGTGAAAGCGTTTAAAATGTACAACTCACATATTCATGATCTAATCTTTGGCCAAAGATCAACTACCACGTGAAAGAAAGAGAGACGGCGGCTATGGTGAAAACACTAGCAGCCGCCGCCATCTATCCCGCCCTTGCCGTCTAGAATCGAAAATCGGCGGGTCTCGGCCTCCTTGGTTTGTCACTTCGATGGCTGGAGGAGATGGGGACCTCGGACTTGCACTTAGCGTTGTTGAAGGGTAAGTTAGAGTTTAGTCTACTAGCATCGTCGTTATCGCAGCTATGGTGGCGTTGTGCAGGGCAAAAATAAGGTATTCCCGCCTCCTCGTCCACCTTGTGGGCGGCGATCTCGCCAGTAGCGTTGTGGAGGGTAGGGATTTGCATGGCCGTCGCTTCCGCGGGGTGGTGGATCTCGTCCAGTCTGTGTATTTTATAAGTTTAGCGTTGAAATCTTCGGATCAATTTAAGGGTTCAATGACGACGATTTCAGCTCTAGGGCGCTGGTCCTTAAGGGTACGGTGCACGAAGATTCCCCCGACTGTTAACAACAATGTCAGGCCGACTCCGGTATAGGAACAACGACATCGGCGTGTCGGCGGCTCGCTCCAGCGGCAGTAGTAGTCGTTAGGTGGTCCAAGAATCTCAATGTAATTTTTATTATATTCAGATTGCATTGTACTTCTTGTGATTTCATGAAATAGATTTGGATATTTTCCAAAAAAAATAACGTGTAAAATCCAACCGTGGCAAGCCGTACGAACAAATCATGTGTGAAGTGAAGCCTGTGGAACCTGCAGCTTGCAAGCATTCCCAATCTGGTGTCGCCTCGTTTGTACGGTTCTTCCTCTGTTCCGCAGTGCAATGCGTGAAATCTTGGGACAGAGAAATATCTCGGGACGCGGGTACGCGGGGGGTGCGACGTCCATGTCGGAAGGAGTATCTGTGGTTCGTATCTGTCTAGCTCTGTGCGCCTCTCGGTATATAGCTACCCATGCTGCCGCACACGTACCGGCCTGTCGCTCGTCGATCCGGTTGTGCGAAAGCATGCCGTGGATTATTGTCGCGGCACGAAACTGGTTGCTTTCTTCTCTGGATTCGGCGAATTGTGTGCTACCTACTACGCATATAAATATCTTAAAGGAATGGCTGCTGCAGAACGTACGCCATATAAGATGTGATGTGATGTTTATTTTTATCTTCTTCATTTGCTGTCACTGCACTAAACGAGCGTCGCTAGACGCATAATGAGCAGAATTGAAAAATTGTTCAGGAATCTTGAGAGTATATCTTGCTTGGGATCTTGAGAAACAAACGGCCGCACCAGCACCGCGGCATGTTCTGCTGCTGCATGCGGAGTGCGGACGAGCAGAAGAGCCAGGCTAGTCGAAAGGACCGGTGCGATGCGCACGTTTTCCGTCGTTTCTCTACTGACGAAAAGCGCAACGGAGCGGACGGACAGCAAGCCAAGGGAGCGCAGGCAGGAAAGCAACGACGGAGCACAAGCCAAATTCTCCAGCTCGTCATGCGCCACAGCCCACAGGACAGCGCCGGAAGAGAAATCTCGGCGACTCCTCTGGCCTGTTTCTCCATCTCCAGTGCCAGTGAGCGTGAGATGCGAGTGAGATGCCAGTGAGCGTGAGATCTCAATGGGGCTTTTACATTGAGACCCCAGAAGCTGTAGTGAATCTCATCAGTTCGACTAAGAACTGTGGTGTTGTGGCTGTGGAAGAAGGTGAGATCTCCAAAGAAGAATTAGCTAAGAAATTCTCCAACATATACAAGACCAATTGGCCATGGCAGATAAGGGAACTTGGTGACTGGTCTTATCTGGTCAAGTTTCCTCCACATATCTCTGTGGACCAGGTAATTGGCTACCCTAGATTTGGTCTAGCAAAGGAAGGTACCACAGTCTCTGTAACAAAGTGGACTGATGACCCTGAACCAGTGGAAATTCTTGCTGAGGTCTGGATGCAGATTAGGGGTCTCCTTCCACCCTGGTGTGAATGGAATATCATTGATCAAGCTGTTTCTGTATGTGGTATTCTCAAGAAGATAGACTGGCAAAGTGTTTTTAGAGACTGTGCTGAGGTAGTGAGGGTTCAGCTTCTGTGTAGAGATCCTGCTAAAATTCCTTTTGGAAGGTTGTTCAATTTCCAGGGTAAACTGTTTCAATTACAGTTCAAGGTTGAGCAACAGGCAAGTCAAGAGGAGACTGTTAGTGTCCACTCTACTGGCCCTAGTGATGGAAGTGGTGATTACCATTCTGGACCAGGAGATGGCATGGACACTGACAAGAATGGAGGTAACAGTAAAGAACCATCAGCTAACAACCAGTCTGGGAATACAAATCATTTAGGTACACAGGGAGGGCAGAAAACAAGACAAGCTAGTGGATCAGTTTTGGACATGGGTCCAGTGATCCCTGGTCATCTGGTCTTTGATCTGTTATTCCAGAACAAAGGTGTCCCTGCTCAAGCTGGAACTGATGAAAGTGCTACTGATGAAGCTGTGGAGTTCTGGCAGCAAGAGGAAAATGAGTTTGTTGCAAAGATGCAAGCTTCTGATAATATGAGGGAAGATGATGTGGAGCTGTCTCTGCCTGAAGATATCTTACCAAGCCTTGATCAGATGTTGCAACAGAAGGCTGATCTGGACAAGGCTTTCCAAGGGGGTTCCAAAAAACAGAAGGTCTGGGGACCAATCCAAGCTGTGAGGCAGAGCTCAAGGATTGATAGATCGAAGCACATCATGGAAAAGGCAATGGATCTGAAAGAAAAGAAGAATGCAATGCCCTCTTTCAAGAAGATGTCAGGTATAATCCACTCCAATCCTTTTCATGCTCTCCAAAGCTCTGAGTGTGTTGATATGTCTAGTAAACTAGGAGTTGTTATTAATATAGATGATGATGATGATACTTCTTCTGTAGATGATTCTTGTATTAGTATAGACTGTCAAATTCCTGAAATAGATAAAGGTTCTTTGAACCAGAATAGTAACATAGAACAAATTATCAAGACTCCTGAGCATTTTAGTACAGTGCTAGAGTCTGATGATGTAGAGGATAATCTCTGGATAGATGTCTATAGGAAAAAACGGGGCAAGCACCCCAGGAAGCTGTTTAAATGAAGATAGGTTTTTGGAATGGTAGAGGCATTACTGCCCTGGGGAGGAAGAAGTTTATAGATGATAATATTGTTCCTCTGCAATTAGATTACATAGGGTTCCAAGAAACAAAGAAAGAGAATTTTACTAATTCCTTCCTTAAAAATGTTTTAGGAAATAGAAATTTTGGCTGGAATCATCTCCCTGCAGTTGGTTCAGCTGGAGGTATCCTGGTAGGAGTTAATCTAGATTTGTTTGATGTTATAGGTTGGGAAATTAAAAATTTCTCAGTTAGTGTTGTTGTTAAGAATAAAATTAGTAATAAGATAATTAGAATTACTACTGTTTATGGCTCTCCTTATGATGAGGGCAAACAGGCTTTCATTTCTGAACTTCATGAGTTATTCCTTAACTGGGATGGCCCTGCCTTGATTGGAGGTGATTTTAATTTGGTTAGAAATCAATCAGACAAAAGTAATGGGTCAATTGATTTTAGATGGGCTGATAAGTTTAATTCTTGGATTGAACTTTGGGCTCTGATTGAGATTGGCTTAGCTGGTAGAAGTTTTACTTGGGGAAATAATCAAGAGAACCTTATAATGAGTAGAATTGATAGAATCTTTTGTTCAACTAGTTTTGAATCTCTTTTTCCTCTAGCACATGCCAGAGCCTTACCCAGGCTTGGAAGTGATCATACTCCTATAATTTGGGATGCTGGTTTGGGTCAACATCCAAAGAAAGGTAGCTTTAAATTTGAAAAATGGTGGCTTACTAGACCTGATTTCAAAAACTTGGTGATCAAGGCCTGGTCCCTTCATAGGAAAAGAGGCCAGAGCAATCTTGATTGCTGGCAGGATAAGGTTAGATATTTTAGGAAATTAGCTAAGGGATGGAGTGCAAACCTAGATGCTGAGATTAGGAAGCAGAAAAAAGCTCTCATGGAAGAGTATGATGCTCTAGATATCCTGTCTGAAAATCAGGTTCTCTCTGATCAAGAGAGAAGTAGGATGTCTTTTATTCTCAGAGATCTGAATTCCTTTTGGATCATAGAAGAAACTAAAGCTAGGCAAAGATCTAGAGATAGGGATATCCTGGAAGGGGATAGGAACACTGCTTACTTTCATGCTGTAGCTAATCAAAGAAGAAGAAAGAAGATGATTCATGTCTTAGATGGTCCTGATGGATCTGAGACTGAAACTGACAAAATGCTTAAGATTGCTACAAATTATTATAAAGATTTGTTTAAACAAGAGCCTAGACCAGATATTAGATTGAAAACTGATTTTTTCTCTGCGGAGGAGAAAATCAGAGAGGATGAGAACATCATGCTAGAAAGTAGATTCTCTGAGGAAGAAATAAAAGAAGCTGTATTCAGTTCTTATGCTGATGGGGCCCCTGGTCCTGATGGCTTATCTTTTATGTTCTATCAGTGTTTTTGGGATATAGTTAAGGCTGATCTGATTAATCTTTTTGAAGACTGGTTTAATGGTAGTTTAGATATTTTTAGGCTTAATTTTGCTATGATTACTCTCATTCCAAAAGAGAATGATGCCAGGGAAATGAAGAAATTCAGACCTATTAGTCTTCTAAATTGTAGCTTTAAAATCTTTACTAAGGTTTTGACTAATAGAATTGCTAGAATCCTAAATAGGTTAATTTCTTTTCAACAATCTGCCTTTATTAAAGGAAGATTCATTTTAGAAAGTGTGGTGACTGCCCATGAAATCATTCATGAGGTACATAGTAAAAAAGATCAGGGTTTGGTCTTTAAGATTGATTACGAAAAAGCTTATGATAGGGTTAATCTAGATTTTCTTTATGAGATTCTGGTCAGTAGGGGTTTTGGACCAAAAATAATACAGATGATCAAACAAGTGACCTTGGGAGGGTCTGTAGGTGTTAAGTTAAATGATGTAGAAGGGGATTTCTTCTTGACTGGAAAAGGTCTCAGACAAGGAGATCCCCTAGCTCCCCTTTTATTCAATTTTGTGGTTGACATTTTTTCTAGAATGGTTAATAAAGGGTCTTCTGCTGGAATTATTAGAGGTTTGTGTAGTCACTTAATTCCTGGTGGAGTAGTTAGTTTACAATATGCAGATGACACTCTCATATTCCTTGAGAAAGATGAGAGAAATGCAATTAATATGAAATGGCTTTTAACTTGCTTTGAACAGATCTCTGGCATGAAAATTAACTACCATAAGAGTGAACTCATGGCCATTAATTTGTCAGCAGATGAGATGAAACCTTTCTTAGATATCTTCCAATGTGTAGCTGGCAAATTTCCTATGAAATACCTAGGAGTGCCTTTACATTTTGAAAAGCTTAGGAGAGAGGATTTGCAGCCTTTGATAGATAGTCTTCTTAGTAGAATGTCTGGTTGGAGAGGAAAGCTTTTGTCTTCTGAGGCAAAAAGAATTTTGATCCAAACTTGTCTGGCTAGCATCCGTATATACCTTTTATCCTTTTTTAGATTTCCTAAATGGGCTCTTCAATTAATTAATACACAGTTAGCAAATTGCATGTGGAATGATGAAGAGGGCCATAAGAAAATTCACTTAGCTAATTGGCCTTCCATCTGCATGAAGAAGGATTATGGGGGTTTAGGGGTTCCAAATTTACAGGACCTTAATGTCTGTTTAATTGGATCTTGGATTAGAAGATATATCAATGGTGAAGGTAGTCTATGGAAAAGAGTAGTAGATGCTAAATATAGCACAAGGAACCCTAACATTCTCTGCTGCCAAGATACACACCCCTCTATCTTTTGGAAAGGGGTCATGTGGGCTGCCAGAGCTGTTAAGTTTGGTTACAAATGGTTAGTTGGGGATGGAAAATCCATTAAGTTCTGGGAGGATTCCTGGCATGGAAATGCTCCTCTAGCTGTTACCTACTGGGAGGTTTATATGTTAGTTAACCAACAAACTCAAACTATTAATGAGTTATGGGATGGTCAGCAACTTAAATGCACTTTTAGAAGGATTTTTGATGATGATTTGATGGTCCAGTGGTTGGAAATTATAGAAATTGTTAAAGAAATTAACTTTAATGATTCTCCTGATCAACTGATCTGGAAATATGAGTCAAATGGAGTTTATTCTTCCAAATCTCTATATGCTATTGTTAATTTTAGAGGGGTCCAACCCATCTATCTTCCTGCTGTCTGGAATCTAAAGATCCCTCCTAGAGTTCAAAACTTCCTTTGGTTACTCTCACAAAACAAAATTTTGACTAGAGATAACTTAAGGAAAAGGGGCATCCCAAAACCTCTAGAATGTAGTTTGTGTAAAGAAATTGAATCGGTTTCACATCTATTCTTTGAATGCATGATTTCTGATCTGCTTTGGCAAGAAGTACAGGAAATTTTTGAGATTAGAGTGCATGATTTTCTGTCTTTAGCTTCTAAATGGCTGTGCAGTAGGAGATTCTTGCAATTCAATATTGTTTCATCAGCAGTCATTTGGACTATTTGGAACAATAGGAATAGCATTGTGTTTAACCGTTGCACGTGGCTTAATATGAAACAGGTTTGGCAAAGGCTTCTGAGATATCTAAAGGATTGGAAGTTTCCTTTCAAGGACCAGAGCTGGGATCTGGTGGATCGTTTCACCCAACGCCTGATTGCAAGACTCCGGGCTCCTCTGGTGTTGATGCCACCTTGACTTGCACATCCTTTGGATGGACAACGTCCTGGAAGTCATTCCCTTCGTCTCTCCAGAATGGTGGTCGGGCGACTGAAGCTTACCTGAAGTCCCACCCGGAGGAGGCGGATGAGATCCATGTGATCGTTGGGTGAAAAGCCTGCTGTCGACTCAGCTGTAATAGGATAGTTTCCCTGCGTTTAGCTGGGCGCTGGTTTTGTTCTGAACACGCCAGCATTTTGAAAACTTAGCTCTACCTTTCTGCAGAAACTTGTTCTGCTCCTAGCTCCGTTTTAATTTGCAGACTTAGTTTTAAGCTGCTGGATCTGATGTTTTTGGTGCGGTTTCGTTTCTATGAAATGGAACTGGGGTGAACCCCTGATTTTCTAAAAAAGATGCGAGCGAGTGACGGAGACGCGCCGGAAGACGGCGCCCACGTCGGACCAAACGCGGCAACGGTTTCACCGGACCAAAAGGCCTTGCTACTTGTTCCGATGGCACGCCCGCGCGCCTTCCCCTGCATTCATTCATGGCGGCGGATTCTGGTGAACTTCAAATGGGAGCGCAGCGGCCGCGACAGAGGACGACGTCAGAAAAGCGCTGAACGTTCGTGCAATCGCGGACGCGCTCGCTCGGTAGTCCGAGGAGCTTTATTTCGTCTAGGCTCTACACCGCGCAACAATAAGAAAGAAAGCACCACCGTGACTGACGTCTACAACCATGATGGTAGCAGGAGGTTAATATGACCCCAGCCTTGTTCTTTTTCTTCGAGGAATAGCCTCTTTCTTGTTGAGATAGCAGATCAGCAGCCTGTTACTCCAGAGCAGCTTAGTTCCTTTCATTCTTGTTCGTCCAACCAGAGCAAAGCAGAAAACCAGAACCCAGCGAGGCAGGCATGCTGCGACTGGCGAGAATCGAATTGAGGGCTCCAGATGGTGACCGCACTGCTCGGCAAGCAAGAACCCTTCTGACGACGAGAAGGCAGATCTGCAGCAGCATGCAGCAGTCGACATATTTCATATCAAGCTAAAATCCCCGTAGAGTGAATGAATTAAATTTATGCACCATGCACTACCATCAGTTTTGTGTTAGGCTACCTGGGAAAGAGAAACGTCCTTGTACATATTCTAATCCATCGTTTCGGTAGTACTTGGAGTCTTTGAAGTTGCTCATTCTAGAGTCCAAAATGTGTATTAAAGTTGTTGTTTTGGTTTAATATTGCACATTTAATTGTTATTTAAATTATGTTTACATGGCAAATTCAAAATAAATACAATCAGAGCTGTTGACCAATTCAACATGCCACATCCAGAGACAAAACTCATGGTTAATATGAGAAAGTAGGAGACAAGAAAATTAACAATTGTCTTTTAGATTTTCAATATGCTTGATTATATCGACCGCTCTCATCTGTAACGCCATAACACACCGTAGAGGAGACATATAACTAAAGGCAAAATTTAAGTGAGAGATTCACAGCAACGCGCGGATATTTAGCTAGTATCTTTAATTTCGGAGAGCATCGGTTCAGTAGGCGCACTCGCTCCCTCTCATGCCTGCTTAATTTACTAGTTTGACATGCTTTGTTAGAAACTAGTTAAAGAAACGCGGTCAAGCAAAACTCACATGCCAGCATGGTCGGACAAGAGCTGCTCACTCCACTTGCTAGTAGAATAGGTGGGTTTCATATGGGTGATATTCCAATAATTTTGAAAAAATTAGCAATAACATGGCTTTGCATTAACAAATAGTACCCCGTTACTAATTATAAGATATTTTTATGCTAAAATAGCCTACTGAAATATTATATATTATAGAAGAGAGGTAACATCTCTCAATCCATATATCTCGTAATCTCTATATACCCCTGTTCAAAATAACTAACTCATTTTTATCTAGATAGAGATGTATCTAAACAACATTCCAATGCATAGAGATACACGAGCTGTTTTTAGCGATTACAAAATAAAGTCTAAAAGAAACTAGCAAATCTTTGAGGTCTTTAAACTCTTTCTTTTTCCATGATATAATCTTATACTGTTCTGAAGGTAAGTTAAAATAGATATCAAACCCTAAACCTTTAAATACCAACGAATATTCTCCCATAGTTTCAATTTAAACCGCAATACACACGCGCAGCCATTGAAGTATTCAGTTCACACATATCTTATCTTATGAGACTCATCAGGACACGTACGGACCGATAAGCCATCCCAATTCTCATCTAAATTATAAGATTCGAGTTGGTGGTGTCATTTGATTTTCGAAGTTACCCATGCAGTACTCAAGTTCCAAGTGTAACGTCTACGGTCATAATTCGTGCTCTCTTTTCTTGATGAACTAGAAAAATACCCCGCGCGTTGCAGCGGGATTCTCTTTAAAAATCTACTATATATAATTCACATAAAATGGAAAATGGTCTATTAAAATCATTAAAATTGATTCAATTGGTCACAATATTTTTTTCACACCTTTTGGTCACAATATTTAGCCATTGGTCACAATATTCAAGGGCTAAATTTATTTAAAGTTAAATTTTTGTGTATTTCCCCAGTGGCCTGGACATCATTCTGATCCAGATTTCTACGGAGCGTATCCACCACCTTTCCTCCGTGTATGCCTGAGCTATAGTTAAGTATGTGTCCAAAATCTTCTGAAATAAGGAGGTAAATCTCACACTAAGAGGTTCCTCTCCAATCCACAGGTCATTCCAGAGGCTGATGCTAGAACGAATGTGGAATCTGACCCCCAACCTGAACTGGTTCTTGATTCCGTGGATACTGTGCCAGAAGGGAGAACAACCCACCAGGTTTGAAGAAAATAGCTCGTTGACTCTATACTTGGTTTTGAGCAATTTTTTCAACCAAAGCAAATAAGAACTCTGTTCCGAGTAGATGCGCCAGATCCATTTGGCCATTAAAGCAACATCCATTGCCTTGGTGTCAATTACCCCTAAGCCACCCTGGCTTTTGTGTTGACAGATGTCCTGCCATTTCACCATGTGATATTTCTTCTTTGTATGCTTATCAAAGCCTGCATGGGTACCATCTGCCATCAAACATAGGCCCATAGTGTGCAGAGAAAGGTTGGAGGGACAAGCATCAATCAGTGTAAGGCTAGCAGCTGAAGACATAAAACGTCCTTGCCAAGGAGCAGCTCTTTTACTCGCAGAAGCCACCAGGGGCTCATTATCCAAAATAGAGAGCTTGTGATCACTGATACGTCTCCAACGTATCTATAATTTTTGATGCTCCATGCTTGTTTTTGCACCATTTGCCTATTGTTTCGTTACACTTCGTGGCACTTTTATGCATTTTCCGGAACTAACCTATTAACGAGTTGCCACAGTGCCAATTTCATGTTTTCTGCTGTTTTTGTGTTTCAAAGGTGATACACAGGAAATATTCTCGGAATTGGACGAAACAAGTTCCTGAAGTCTTATTTTACCCGGAAGCTTCCAGAGAGCCGAAGGAGAGCCGGAGGGGGGCCACCAGGGCCCCACACGCAGGGGCGGCGCGGCCAGGACCCTGGCCGCGTGGGCCCCGCGTGAGGGTGCCTGGCTCCTCCTCTGACGACGCCCCTTCGCCTATAAAGACCCCCCGACGGAAAAAACCTAAGTACCCGATCAGATTTCCAGAACACATCGCGATCCGCCGCCACCGTCGACCCGAAGATCGGGAGGGTCCAAAAGCTCTTCCCGGCACCCTGCCGGAGAGGGGAATCGCCACCGGAGGTCTTCTTCATCGCCATGCTTGCCTTCGGAGCGATGAGTGAGTAGTCTACCTTGGACTATGGGTCCATAGCAATAGCTAGATGGTTGTCTTCTCCACCATGTGCTTCATGTTTAGATCTCATGAGCTACCCTACATGATTGAGATCACCGTTATGTAATTCTACATGTTTGGTTTGTTGGGATCCGATGAATATTGGTGTTTATGATTAAGTTGTTGTACTGAATTATATCTTTTGTTATCTCTATGTTGTTTATGATCTTGCATGCTCTCCGTTGTTAGTAGCTATCTTGGCCGAGTAGTTGCTAGTGACTCCAAGAGGGGGTATTTATGCTCGATAGTGGGTTCATGCCTCTATTTCACATGGGGGAGTGACAGAAACCTCTAAGGTGGTAGATGTGTTGTTGCTACTAGGGAGAAAACAACATTCATATGCTCAAGGGCATATGCTTTGTTTACATTACACACTTTGCTTAATGCAACTATTTGTTGTTCGCAACTTAATACTTCTAGGGTGTTCGGATTGATATCCCCGGGAGTGGATTATTAGTCATAGATGCAGTTGGATGGCGGTCTATGTATTTTGTTGTAATGCCCAGAGTAAATCTCATAGTGATCTTCTTGACATATCACGTTTATCTTTATTCTATCAATTGCCCAACTATAATTTGTTTACCCAGCATGTGTTATTTTATCTATGGAGAGACACCACTAGTGAACTGTGGACCCCGGTCCTATTTCCATCATATTGCTATCACTTGTTTACTTTACTCGCACTGTTTACTTTACTCGCACTGTTTACTTTACTCGCATACTATATTGTTTTCCACTCGATACACTCATAACCTTTGTTTCAAGCAAACCGGTGAGATTGACAACCTCATCGCAAGTTGGGAACAAAGTATTTGTTTGTGTTGTGTGCAGGTTCCGCGTTGCTGCTGGCCGAAGACGGGTCAACAAGTATCGTTAACGGCGCCCTTGTTGGAGTGTCACTAAGCCAGTCTGCATCACCTTCAGTCGTCATTGTGTCTCCTCTCCTGATCGACATTAAACCTTGGTTTCTTAACTGAGGGAAAACTAGCTGCTATACTCATCATACCTTCCTCTTGGGGTTCCCAACGGGCTGGTTATTCACCACGCACAAGGACCGTCTGCTCCCACATCAACCACACGCCAGCAGCCCCTTTTCTGGCGCCATCAACCGGTAGCAGCTTCTTTTCTGGCGCCGTTGCCGGGGAGGAAGAGAAGACTTCTGCGAGGGGAATTTTTCGCACACACATCCTTTACTTTGTTTTATTGTTTTGCTTTACTTTATTTATTTTACCTGCATTGCTTTTTATCAAAAACCCAAAAAAATTAGAATCCTTGGTAGTTGTTTTTACTTGTTTACTTTCGTTTTGCTGAAATGGCCAATCCTGAAAACACCAAGTTGTGTGACTTTACTAGCACAAACAATAGTGATTTTATCTGCACTCCTATTGCACCACCTGCTACTTCTGCAAACTTTTATGAGATTAAGCCTGCTTTGTTGAACTTTGTTATGAAAGAGCAATTTTCTGGTGCTAGTACTGAAGATGCTGCAGCTCATCTCAATAATTTTGTTGAGCTATGTGAGATGCAGAAATATAAGGATGTTGATAGTGATATTATTAAGCTCAAGTTGTTTCCTTTTTCTTTGAGAGGAAAAGCTAAAGATTGGTTGCTGTCTTTGACTAAGAATAGTATTGATTCATGGGCTAAGTGTAAGGATGCTTTTATTGGTAGATACTATCCTCTTGCTAAGATTATATCTTTGCGTAGCAATATTATGAAGTTTACTCAGTTTGATAATGAGCATGTTGCTCAAGCTTGGGAAAGAATGAAATCTATGATAAAGAATTGCCCCACTCATGGACTGACTACTTGGATGATTATCCAAACTTTTTATGCAGGACTGAATTTTTCTTCAAGGAACCTACTTGATTCAGCTGCTGGAGGCACTTTTATGTCCCTTACCTTGGGCGCCGCATCAAAGCTACTGGACAACATGATGGTAAATTATTCCGAATGGCACACCGAGAGAGCTCCACAAGGTAAGAAGGTAAATTCTGTTGAGGAAACCTCTTCCTTGAATGATAAGATTGATACCATTATGGCTATGCTTGCTAATGATAGGACTCATGTTGATCCTAATAATGTTCCTTTGGCCTCTCTAGTTGCTCAAGAAGAGCATGTTGATGTGAATTTCATTAGAAACAATAATTTTAACAACAATGCTTATAGGAACAATTTTGCTAGTAACAATTATAGGCCGTATCCTTCTACCAATGGTAATGGTTATGGTAACTCTTATGGTAATTCCTACAACAACACTAGGGCCGCGCCGTCCGAGCTTGAGGTAATGCTCAAGGACTTCATCGGTAAGCAAACTGCTTTTAACAAGTCTGTTGAGGAAAAGTTAGGCAAAATTGATATTCTAGCTTCTAAAGTTGATAGCCTTGCTCATGATGTTGAACTTCTGAAATTAAAAGTGTTTCCTAATGATGTGAAAGAGAACAATGTTTTTGCTACCGCTAATGCTATTCAAGTTGGAATTGATGAAAATATTAGATTGTTAGCGGAATTGCATGCCAGGTGGGAAAGAGAAGATGAGATGGCTAGAGAGATGAAGGTATATACTATTACTACCTCTAATGATGTTGCTCCTACTGGTAGCAATCCTCTTACTTTGATTGGTGTAGAGAAAACTCCCACTCCTTGTGTTAAAAAGCCTAAAACTGCCAAAACGTTTTCTCAAAAGAGTGCTGAAATTTTTCGGAGTGTGGGAGATGATAGCTCTACTTCTTTTAATGATTTTGATGTTGATGGCTGCAATATATTTGAAGTAATTTTGTTCTTGCAAAAGCTTGCTTTGACTCCCAATGCTAGTTCTTTAAATATTGCTTTTACTAAGCATATTACCAATGCCCTCATAAAGATTAGGGATGGAAAGTTGAAGCAAAAAGCCTCTGTTCCCAAGAAGTTAGAAGATGGTTGGGAACCCATCATTGATATGCATGTTAATGGTTATGATGGCCATGCTTTATGTGATCTAGGTGCTAGTATTTCTATCATGCCTAGAAAGATTTATGACATGCTTGATTTACCACCGCTTGAAAAGTGTTATTTTGATGTTCCTATTGCTGATGTTGCTAAGAAGAAACCTTTGGGAAGAATTAATGATGTTCTTAGCAATAACCTTGTTCCCGTTGATTTTCTTGTTATGGACGTTGAATGCCATGCTTCATGTCCTATTATTTTGGGAAGACCTTTTCTTCGAACTGTAGGTGCTATCATTGATATGAGGGAAGGCACTATCAAGTATCAATTCCCACTAAAGAAAGGTATGGAACACTTCCCTAGGAAAAGAAAGAAATTGCTTTTTGACTCTATTCTTAGAGCAAATTATGAGCTTAATTCTTCATCTCTTGATATTACTTGATTCGCAATTTTCTGCGCCTAGCTCAAAGGCGTTAAAGAAAAGCACTCTTGGGAGATAACCCAATGTTTTCTTTTCAGTACTTTTTCTTTTATTTGAGTCTTGGAAGTCATTACTACTGTAATGACCGCTCCTTATCTTGTTTATTTCGTTTTTGTGCCAAGAGAAGCCTCTAATTTGAGTGAGGTAAAGATTTAGGGATGTTGCTGTCCTAAAACTGTTTTCGGTGCTGCACCGTAGAAATTCGTGAAAATTCTCTGTTTATCTTTTGGACCTGCGATTTCTTATGCATATGCCCCAGGTTATATCCAAACTTTTGTTAGTTGAACACTTTTTGATTTGAGCAACAGAAAATCCCTCAAAAATTCGACCTTTGTCAGCTGTTCAGTTTTGACAGATTTCTGCCAATATTTGTGTTTGCCACTTTATCGCTTTCTTTTGAGTTCTTTTGATCATGGAACTTTTGGGGAGGTTGCTACAGTAGTATTTGCTATATATGTGGTAGTTTTGAGTTGAAACCTGAAGCAAATAGAGGATTGATTATATGTTATGCTTGCACTAATGTTGCTAATAGAATTGTGTTTAGTTTTGTATGAAGGAAGTTTTCAAGTGTAGGGTTTGGAGAATGATGAGATGAGTTGAAGAATGGACAAAAACTCAAGCTTGGGGATGCCCATGCATCGCCCCAAGAAATAACCAAGAAGTACAAGCGTCAAAGCTTGGGGATGCCCCCGAGGCACCCCTTCTTCATCGGCAAAAATCAGGTCACCTTTCAAAACACTATATTTTTATTGCTTCATGCACTATGTGTTTTTCTTGGAGCGTCAGTTGTTTTAGTTTTCTTAGTTAGTTTAGTTTGTTTGTTTTCTGCAATAAATGGTTGGACCCCAACAAATTTTCTTTTGGAGAAGTTGCCTTGTTTTCATTTGCGAAGAACGCTCAATTTTTAATAAGAGTGAAAAACGGAGTTGTTCGAGTGTTCTTCTTTTTCTGCTACTGCTTTTGGTTTTTGTTTTCACCTTGATTTGCGTTCAGACCTTGTCATATCTTTTCATCAAGGTGTATTTTTGCCTCCGATCTTTATTGGTTTTCATCAAAATAGGTGTTTATAAAAATTTCAAATGGTGTTGGAAAAGAGAAAAAGCTTTGTGCAAAATAGTGGTACAAGAAGGAGCTTGTGTAGACTGCGGCTTAGGCTTTTTCATGTCATGCTTGATGTC
Source organism: Dactylis glomerata (assembly GCA_007115705.1). Classification (NCBI taxonomy): domain Eukaryota; kingdom Viridiplantae; phylum Streptophyta; class Magnoliopsida; order Poales; family Poaceae; genus Dactylis; species Dactylis glomerata. The sequence goes on along the minus strand of QXEO01000485.1, from coordinate 2,042,896 downwards.
TTTTTGATAGTATGCTTAGTGGTTTTACTGTAGCATGACTTGTCTCAAATAACTGAGATTGCTTAATGAGCCTTTGAAAAAATCATGCGTTGTTTTTATTGTATGGAAGCATTATTTTGGTTTTCTCCTTGATGATTTATTTGGGTTGACTTGGCGCATGCTCACACATGTTAGACTCTTACAAAGTCGCCAATAGCTTTCATGATCATTTAGTTTTTGACTTTTGATGCCATCTTATGCTTCTTTTAATGTCGCTCTGTCGCTTTGCATGATTATGGCCATTACTGCTCTCTTAGTTGGTCGCTCCCAGTCTTTTGCTAGCCCTCGCCTTGTACTGAGTATGAGCTCTACTTGTGCATCCAACTCCTAAAAGCCAAAGTTTTCCAAAGTGTCCACCATACATACCTACTAGCAATTTGCTATTCCAAGTAAATTTGACTTGCTTTTATTTTCTCTTCAAATTAAACTCTTACCAGTGTTATGCGAAATTCGGTTAGTAAAGCTCTCACGAACCGGAAGGCACACTTTACTTTTTCCTGTTCTTAAAAATTTGACATTGTGGTCTCTTATGTTGAGTTGTTATGCTTGCAAGATGTAAGTTGGATTCTAGCCCATCCATGCTGTCATGGGGCAAGCTTTCAACATTGCACTTCTTATTTGAGTTGATATCGTGATCTTTTGTCTATGGATGCCCGCGGTGTGAAATGAATTGGGAATCTTGTGGGGATCATGGAGTTTGTATATGTGTTAGGGAAACGCCGGGCCGCCAATCTAAGCCATGCATAATTCATGGTGGAAATTTGCAGCATACCCATGGTGAACATTCGACGACGCATCTCACAATAAAAAGCTAAACAAAAGGCAAATAAAAGAGATGTCGAGGTGTTCATTGTCTGCTTGTCCTATCATTTTGGTGTGGGCTTGTTCCATGTCATCGGGCACGGAGGTACCCCATTGGCGGTTCTCAATGATATGCATATACTTACAATGACAAGAGCCTTGCTTGGGACTCTAAGTAAAGTAGCATGAGGTTTGGGTACTCGTATTCACGGGGCACGAGGTTTTCAACTTATGATTTGTCAAGCATATGCATCATAATTGTTCTCGCATTAACTTTAACCATTCAAGATGCTTATGATGGGGGCAATGAGAGCTCAAAGCCGGTAAGTACCATAATTTTTTAAGGTTATAAAACTTGCAATCACTGCTTCCCTCTGCGAAGGGCCTTTCTTCTACTTTTATGTTGAGTCACCACCTTCTTTCTTTATGCACCATTAAGAGAGCATAGTTGTCATTCTTAGTATAATATGCATTGTCCCAAAGTTCATTGATTGATTCATATTGTTGGTTTCACTTGTTCTTAAATTATTTGTATCTAGTCGCCCTCTTAAACTTGAAGGTGTCCTATGCATTTATGTTTTGCTCTCTTTGAAGGACAAGCTGAAAACCATTTGTATGTTTTTCCTTATGATTTGAACACATGTTTGACTTTCATTGTTTCATTTTCATGATCTTTTGTTTGTGTTCATTTGCATGTTTACAACATGGTTGCTAAGTTCTTATTGTCATGATTATATCTTCATGCCCATGTTTTAAGTTCTTATGATCCCAGCTCACCAATGCTTACATATATGATCAAGATTGTGTAGGTGCATGTCACCTCAAAAATTATTCTTTTGTTATCACTTACCTACTCGAGGACGAGCAGGAGTTAAGCTTGGGGATGCTTGATACGTCTCCAACGTATCTATAATTTTTGATGCTCCTTGCTTGTTTTTGCATCATTTGCCTATTGTTTCGTTACACTTCGTGGCACTTTTATGCATTTTCCGGAACTAACCTATTAACGAGTTGCCATAGTGCCAGTTTCCTCTTTTCTGCTGTTTTTGTGTTTCAGAAGTGATACACAGGAAATATTCTCGGAATTGGACAAAACAAGTTCCTGAAGTCTTATTTTACCCGGAAGCTTCCAGAGATCCGAAGGAGAGCCAGAGGGGGGCCACCAGGGCCCCACACACAGGGGCAGCGCGGCCAGGCCCCTGGCCGCGCGGGCCCCGTGTGAGGGCGCCTGGCTCCTCCTCTGATGACGCCCCTTCGCCTATAAAGACTCCTCGACGGAAAAAACCTAAGTACCCGATCAGATTTCCAGAACGACATCGTGATCCGCCGCCACCGTCGACCCGAAGATCGGGAGGGTCCAGAAGCTCTTCCCGGCACCCTGCCGGAGAGGGGAATCGCCACCGGAGGTCTTCTTCATCGCCATGCTTGCCTCCGGAGCGATGAGTGAGTAGTCTACCTTGGACTATGGGTCCATAGCAGTAGCTAGATGGTTGTCTTCTCCACCATGTGCTTCATGTTTAGATCTCATGAGCTGCCCTACATGATTGAGATCACCGTTATGTAATTCTACATGTTTGGTTTGTTGGGATCCGATGAATATTGGTGTTTATGATTAAGTTGCTGTACTGAATTATATCTTTTGTTATCTCTATGTTGTTTATGATCTTGCATGCTCTGTTGTTAGTAGCTATCTTGGCCGAGTAGTTGCTAGTGACTCCAAGAGGGGGTATTTATGCTCGATAGTGGGTTCATGCCTCTATTTCACCTGGGGGAGTGACAGAAACCTCTAAGGTGGTAGATGTGCTGTTGCTACTAGGGAGAAAACAACATTCATATGCTCAAGGGCATATGCTTTGTTTACATTACACACTTTGCTTAATGCAACTATCTGTTGTTCGCAACTTAATACTTCTAGGGTGTTCGGATTGATATCCCCGGGAGTGGATTATTAGTCGTAGATGCAGTTGGATGGCGGTCTATGTATTTTGTTGTAATGCCCAGAGTAAATCTCATAGTGATCTTCTTGACATATCACGTTTATCTTTATTCTATCAATTGCCCAACTGTAATTTGTTTACCCAGCATGTGTTATTTTATCTACGGAGAGACACCACTAGTGAACTGTGGACCCCGGTCCTATTTCCATCATATTGCTATCACCTGTTTACTTTACTCGCACTGTTTACTTTACTCGCACTATTTACTTTACTCGCATACTATATTGTTTTCCACTCGATACACTCATAACCTTTGTTTCAAGCAAACCGGTGAGATTGACAACCTCATCGCAAGTTGGGAATAAAGTATTTGTTTGTGTTGTGTGCAGGTTCCGCGTTGCTGCTGGCCGAAGACGGGTCAACAAGTATCGTTAACGGCGCCCTTGTTGGAGTGTCACTAAGCCAGTCTGCATCACCTTCAGTCGTCATTGTCTGTTCTCTCCTGATCGACATTAAACCTTGGTTTCTTAACTGAGGGAAAACTAGCTGCTATACTCATCATACCTTCCTCTTGGGGTTCCCAATGGGCTGGTTATTCACCACGCACAAGGACCGTCTGCTCCCACATCAACCACACGCCAGCAGCCCCTTTTCTGGCGCCATCAACCGGTAGCAATCACTCATGGTGAATCCCAAATGAGTAAATGGGAATTTTCCTTGCTTGCAGTTAAGGATTCTAGCAACCCTTGCTTCTTCCTCAACTTTCACTCCCATCACAATAACTTCACTTTTGTGGAAGTTAATCTTCATGCCGAAAAGGAGCTCGAAGCAGAGCAAAGGAATTTGAGGTCATAATCCCCATCTCTGAGTTCTGCTGACGAGGGGTTAACTCGACAAATGTCCTAGATGAAGGACTTAGGATCGGGGAGATAGGGCGTCGGATGAACTCGAAGGTAAAGTTAGTCGAAATAGGTGTGTGTCGAAAGTAAACTTAGGTGTTCAACCTGGCTTGCTTTCAATCTGGCCTACACCGTCCCCTCCTGGCCCCTATATATAGGTGGCCAGGTCTCGAGGATCGGGTAGGGTCCGATACAGATTACAATATCGACATACGGTAAAGACTCGTATTCGACTATCATTACAATTGGGCCTAGCTTAACGGGCCTCATGGGTACTCAACATACGGGCTCTATTAACTATACCCTTGTCAGTAGCCCGTGAGATTCTACCAGAATTGTAGATTCGGGTTGAATCTCTAATCTTCAAATCTTCGACTTGATCAATTCTTCGACTTCTTCTCATCTTCAAATCTTCGACTTGGTCTTTCGACTTATCTTCATGATAATTTGCTCGCAAGGGGTCTTGATGAACAAGCCTGACAACTCTGACGGATCAAGAGGTCAGTTAACTGCCAGAACAGATACTTGTCACCTACTTCAAATTCAATCCCCTTGGACTTGAATTCGGGATACCGGTCAAACCCACTCTTCTGCCGCATTTAGGACTTACAAAGAATGAATCTCAGTGATTCTTAGGGTACCCAGTGCGTCCACCAGGATTTTCTTCGCGTCGTAGACACGGATACATACCAGCAGAGCACATCCATGTGCGTATACCGGGCCACACAGGACGGATCCCGGGGTCTTACCTTCGTGACAAGTCACGGCATTCGAGTTACGTTGCAATAACATAACTCGAGAATCTTATGTCGCAGTTAAATTTCGACTGAAAATATTCGGGTTTCAACAACCATAGAACTCGCTCCCGATGGGAGTAACACTTCTACATGATGCTTTACCTAGAAATATCGTCGGGTGCGCGCTCAGCGCTCCCGATGGGAGTAGCCCCCGAGGCTATAGTCGAAAAAAGTCTTTTTCGAGTATAGGCTCAAATATAATACTGTCCATCATACTTCAACTCGAGATACTTTCAATATCTTTGATAATAGTAGCCCCTAAGGCTATACTTGAAAATCCTTCATATAATCTTTTTTATAAATTTTGTACCTGTCGGTGCCATCCTTTTTCTTTCTTATATCATCTTTTTTTATGACGTCAATGAACACGTCACTCTGTATGAGTGCGAACCGTTTGATGGGCAGCACTGTAATTTTCGTGATTTTTTGACCGTTAGTGGGCTGCTGTTTCCGCTCTTTGCGCCACGTCTCACCCCACGATCCTTCTCCCAGAAGTTATATAAGGGGCGTAGTGGGGGATTTACTGTTTACCAGCTTGTTCCCTCCGCCGCCTCCATTGCTAATCTCTGCTCCTCTTTCCGTTCGTGCATAGCCCCCGAGCGCGGTGCGATAGATGCGCGTGAAGCACCTAGCCACCAAGAACACCATGGCCAAGAACTCCTCTGCCACCAAGTTTGTGCGCTCTGCCATCACGCCGAAGGAGGTGGAGAAAGCCAGGGCAGATGGCCTCATCTCCGCCCAGGATTCCATCAAGTTTCCCAGTACTGAGCGGATCCCGGAGCCCCCGAGTGGTTATCGAGTAATGTTCCTCGCTTTCCTCCTCCGTGGTCTTTCTCTTCCTGCCCACGAGTTCCTTTGTGGGCTTCTCTTTGTTTATGGTGTGCAGCTTCACCAGCTCACACCTAACTCTCTTCTGCACATTGCGTGTTTCGTGACTCTTTGCGAGTCATTCTTGGGCATTGAGCCCCACTTTCTTCTCTGGAGGTCAATCTTTCGGCTTCGCCCCAATGTTTCCCTGGCTAGAAAGCCTAAATTGGGCGGAGCCGTTGTCTCTATGCGCCCTGAAGCGCAGTACCTCGAGTTTTCCTTTGCTGCATCTGTACAGGGGTGGAGAACCAAATGGTTCTATATCAAAGATCGCAAAGCCTCCCCTGAAGACCAATACGGTTTAGCCCCTTTCGAAGCCTCCAAGGAAGTGAAGAAATTGGCTTCGTGGGATGCGCTTCCCTCAGATGCGGAGATAGCACAAGTTCTTCCTCTTCTATCTCGCATTCAAGCTTTGAAAGGAGGCCAAGGAGGAGCTTTGTCGGGTATCCAACTCATGGCGTTCTTCATACAACGTCGAGTTCAACCCTTGCAGCACCGCCTCACCAAGTTCTGGAATTACTCTGGCTTGGAAGATCCTACTCGCGTCTCTGAAGATTTGATAGAGAAAAAAGATGTCGACAAGCGAGTTAGGAACCTTACCAAGCTCACCAAGGATCATGTGGTTGCTGACTTAACCGCTGACTACTTCGACTCCGTGCACCCTTTACCCGAGGTATGCATCTTTGTGTTCACTTGTTGTCGATTTTTGTTTGCTTCGACTTACGTTTGCCTTTGTACTCTGCTGACTTATTTTACACGCAGGGTCACCAATTCCTTGTTTCGCACCCTCCTCTTCCAGAGGCAGGGCCCCTTCCAGCTGATCTGGCCTCATCTGTATCTGAAGCCCCCGAGGCTGACGATAATCAGGACGGGGATGATGCCGAAGAGTCGGAAGAGGAAACGAGCTCGTCGACATCGTCTCCCTCCGTGCCTGCTGAAGATGCTGGTGTCGACAAGAAAAGGAAGCGAGTCGAAGAATTTGCTTCTTCGAGTTCTGCAGCGGCTGATAAGACCTCTGCTCCTGCAGAAGATGAGGAGTACTTCGACCTCCTGGCATCGTAAGTGTTTTTTATTCGAGTTCTTCAATTGCACTTCTTTTGCCTTGCTTCTATCGTGTTACACATAACTTTTTTGCTTCGTGTAGAGATGACGAAGAGCCGCCGAAAGCTGCTACAACTATTCCTCCAATTCCCCCTGCAGTTCATGATGAGGCCCCTGCCCAAGTAATTGCGCCTAGGCTTACCAGGGCCTCTGTAAAGAAGGTTCCTGCGCCCCGAAACCTCAAGCGCTTGAAGAAGGCCAAAGAACCCGATGCCTCTCTGGAAGCCCATGAATCCTCGGCTTCCCCCCATGATGTAAGCAAATTTCCCTGTTTTGTTTCCCTTGCATACACTTGTGCTTCTTACACGCTCTTTCTCTTCAGGCGTTATTGGAGAGATGCGTTGCCTTGGGCACCGAATGTGCTGAGTACCTAAAGGTTGCGAAAGCTTTCGAAGGTGTGTTCTATATCCAGTCGTGGTTTTTCTTCCACGCTTATCTTTTGCTGTTTATCTGACTTCCTTTCTTCTTCCACTGCAGCTACTCTAGCGACAGCCAATGCCCGAATCACATCATTGGAGGCTGAGCTTAATGCCTTGCAGAAGGCATATGATATTGCGGCCGCTGCCAAAGCAAGCGCTGAGAAGTCACAAAAATCAGCGCTTGGTAAGGCGAAAAAGGCTGAAAAAGCTTTGGCCAATGCCAACAGGGAGCACGCTCAGCGAGAGCAGGCCGTAATGGAGCGTCTTCACACAATGTCTACCTCTGCTGAAAGTAAGTGCTTCGTCTTGCCTTCTATTTCGACTTCTTGTTATGTTTGTTGATCTTTACAAATTCTTTCCTTTACTTCTTTCTTTTTGACTTCTTTTGCCGCGCAGGATTTACCAAGGTGTCTCCTTCATCTTTGCCATCTGGCGATGATCCTTTGCTGACCGCGGTTAACCTACTCGAGGCAAACTGGATATCTATCCAGGAGACTTTTGAGTTGGTTAACCGCGTTCTGTCGCGGTTGTTCGTCGGGTTGTGGCCGAAGATGAAGGCAGAAGTCCCGAAGGATAACTTGGAGAATCTTGCCAAGTCCTTCGATACAGTTGAGGACCCGATCCTCCAGCTGAAGGGGCTCTCTCTTAAGCGTGGCGCTGAGGGTGCCATTGCGCTTTCTTTTGCTCATGGCGCGGACTTCGACTGGGAGAAGGTGAGTTCTCCCCATGGCCGCACCCGCGATGAGATGAAGGTTTTTATCGAGAAGGCGAAGAAGTTAGCGCCTGCACGGGCGGCAATTATTTCTCCTTCTGCAGCTTCTGCGGCATCTACTACACCGGCTCCAACAATGGAAGAGCCTGTACCTCCGTTGACTTCTGTCGACGGATTTTCCATGCCCTCTTCTGCCACGGAGCAAAATGCTGAGGTGGCATAGACTTTGGCTCCTCTACAGCTTTCAATTTCTTCTTTTGAATGTAACAATCTTTAGTTGCGTGCAACCCGAGAACCTTTAGCCAAAGGGTTTTGCACTTGTGTAAATATATTTTCTTCATATGAAATCTTATGTTGCCTCTCTGAAATGTTTATTCTCTATTTTCTTTTGACTTCCAGTCGATGCATACCAACGATCCTTTGACTGATGGGCCTGCTCATTCCGCTGCCCGTACATTCGACTCGATGATTTTGCCGCCCCCTAGTCAATGCAGTCAATGCGCATAGTACTCTTTAAGGATCTCTGATCTTGAAGCTCGCTTGACTTTGGCCAAACGCCAAGCTCAGATGTCATTTGACAAAGCCAACAAGACTTCCAATTTGACGAAGCAGGTATCTATTCTTGATGATAAGGTGTCCAGCTTGACAGCAAAATTTTTGCATCACGAGGAATGCAATTCTTTTCTCCTTGGCATTATCGAGTCCGCCTGCGAGATGTTATGATGTAAGTTTCCCTTCGACTTATCTTTTCTCTCTTTTTGCCCCACTGCTGTTTTTATGATATCCTCTTGCCCTCGTAGGCACTTGTTTGGATTTTGCTGCTGAAGATCGTCGGGTTACCGAGCGAAATGCGGCCCTAGAGAAAATGTCCACAGGTGTTGAAAACTTGTGGTCTGATCCTCGATGCCGGAGTGCTGTTGTATTGCTTCAGGACCGTGCTCAGCACGTTGGTGAAGCGGTGGACGGCTGCAGAAGATCTCTCGTAACTATGCACTCTGTTATGCTTCCTCACAATCCTCTACCTGCGACTTTCCCACTTCTCCTTGATACTTTTAGATCCAGCCAGCGAATTCATCGGTTGATAGAACTGAACTTAGTGGCAGGTGCCAATTTTGCTCTTGGGTGGATGCGCAAGTGGAAACCAAGACTCAATTATAGTTCTATGTCGCTGAGCTACCCTCCAGGTGGAGCTAGCCTTCGAGTACACTTGGAGAGTACCCTGCAGCCTGCCCGACGAATTATAGCCAGGCTGTTGCAAGAAGATGCCGCGTTTTTCCGCGAGTTTCACTATTTAGACCCTTTGGGTGTAGATGATTCTGACAACCCGATGTTGTAACATATTTTTGTATGTGTGCAACGCGAGAGTGTTTTATTTCGCGACTTTTATGGCGAAAATTTTGTTCTCAGAGCGTTATTGTATGACTCGTGCGTTTGCCGCATTTTCTCTGTGAAAGACTCGTAAACTCGAATATGAGGAACGTTTCGTCTTCATTATACTTGTAATGTAAGATACATGGGGTGACCCAAGAGATCCGGTCTATGACCTGTGTTCTGGATCTAGAGGGCATTGCCCCTGGTATAACTCATGGCTTTTACAGCCTTATTCTTCTACTCTATTGTGTTTTGATGCTTATGCTGTCATAGCTTTCTCCTCTTCTCCTATATTTTTGTCCTCTCCTGATGCTCCTACTCGCGGTTTCTTCATCTCGGGCTCCGCAGCGTGTCCTTCGAGTGGCTTGACGCCCTCTGTAGTCGTGCTTTTTGCCTTCTCTGCGTAGTTGGCTATCATGCCGAAGTTTTGTGCCATCTTGTGGAACTCCCTGTCGCAGAGATCTGAAAATTCAAAATTTCCTTTCACTGTAATTATTCCTCTTGGTCCTGGCATTTTAAGTACCAAATATGTATAGTGAGGCACTGCCATGAATCGCGAGAACGCGGGTCGTCCGAGGATCGCGTGATATTGAGATGGCCAGTCCATGACTTCGAAGTCTAGCTTTTCTCTTCTGTAATTTTGTCGGTTGCCGAAGCAAACATTGAGTGATATTCGACCCAGTGGGTAATTGGCACTTCCTGGCACGATCCCATGGAAGGAACAATCTGTTGGCTTCAGGAACTCTAGTGATATATGCATTGCTCGGAGTGTTTTTGCGTATATCAGGTTAATTCCACTCCCTGCGTCCATGAATATTCTGTCGACATCATACGTGCCGATTTGAGCTTTGAGTACCAAAGGCGCATTTCCCGGCCGAGGTACTGTTATAGGGTGGTCTTCTCTGTTGAACTCGATTGGTTGTTCTGACCAGTGCAGATACTCCGTTGTGGCTGGAGGTGAGATGACTGCTAGGTTGACTTGTCGAGTTATACTCTTCTCTTCTTTGTTCGACTTGGGCACAGGTTGTATCATTGCTGTGATGTGTCCTTTTGATGGAACGTACCCTTCGTCGTCGTCGTGTCCCTGGTTTTGCTGGTCTTGTCCTTGAGGAGCTCCGCTGTTTCCTTGCTGTTTTGCCGGAGGGTTGTTGCTTCCTTCAAATCCTTGTCGCCTTCTTCAATTTGCTTGTTTAGTGCTGCCTCTTGAAGTTTTAAGAATGTTGTGCAATCTTTCATTGCGTGCCTTGATACTCGCTTCTCATCGACGAACGCTGAGTGTATATGACAAGGTCCGTTGAGCATATCTTCTGGCGAGGCGTTGTATTCTCTGGATTCTCTTGCGGGGAATTTTTTTATAGTCCTCTTTTCCGTAGCTTCGATATCCTGAACTTCTTCGATCACTTCCTTGGTAGATGTTGTCTTTGTATCCTGCGGCGACTTGGCTATGAGGGCCATAGTTGTCGTAATTTCTGGACCGTCTCCTTTGACTTCCATATCTATTTCTTCTATCGTCTTCTGGGGATCGCGTCCGTTTGTTGTTGCAGGCGTCTTCTCCATCTGCAAATCTGTTTGCTACATCCATGAGGTCTGACACTGTTTTCGGCTTGATTCTGCCCATCTCTTCGACTAGGTCTCTTCGCCTTAATCCAATGATGAACGCATCTATTGCTCTTTCGTCTGAAACTTCGACTGCTGAATTTTTGATAAGACTCCATCTTTGGATGTATGCCCGCAGTGTTTCGTCGCGTTGTTGTACACACGCTTTGACTTCTTCTATTGATGCTGGCCGCTTATATGTCGATCTAAAGTTGCTTGTGAATTGCTTTGTGAGGTCTTCCCAGCTTCCAATAGTTTCTTTCTCTAGTTTGCTCAACCATGACCTTGTTGCGCCGGTGAGGTGTAGCTGCAAACTTTGCATTGCCGTTTCTTTGGTTCCTCCTAGTATTTGTACTGCTTGTAGATAATCTGATAGCCACGATTGTGGTTCTTGTGACCCATCGTACTTTTGCTGATCATGAGGTAACTTGAATCCTTTGGGAACTGGAGTAGTGCGAACCCTTCGGGTAAAGTATGATGCTCCCATCTCTTTTTCGTCGTCTTCATAGTCGCGTTTTTCGTTTGGGGATCACGATCTTCGAGTTCTACCGTGCTGTTTTGGTGATAGCGATTGAGATCGGTGCTTGCTGCTTCTGCGCCTAGGACTATTGTGATGGCAAGGTGACCTTGCCTTATGCACTTCCTTGTGATGATATGTTTCTTCTCCTTTTGCTGATAGCTTGTGGCCCACCATGTTGAGTCCATTCAATGCTGCTATATGCATATGTTCCCTAGGATCTCCTGGACTTGGTCGAGTTGTAAGCAGATATGCTTGCGCTGCTACTAATGCCGCTTCAGGGGTTTTTGGTAGGATATTCCCCTGCTCGTCGACTGATAAGAAGGACGAGTCGAGGTTTTTGGAGATACTTTGCCTGTCGGAGTACTCGAGGTTGTCGTACCTTGAGCCGTGTCGACGGTTTTTCCTTGCGTTGCTATATGATGCGTCGCTTCGTGCTTTTCGAGCAGCTTCGCTAGCTGCAATGGCTGAATCTTTTCTTTTTTGTATCTCTATTTTCTCCTTTGCTAGTTGCTTTGCCTGCTGCCTTAGGGTATAATGATACCCCAAAAGCATGTCTTTGCTGGAATTTGATGGTATTGGCGTGCCGTGTTCTACGGCTTCTCTTATTATCCTCCATTCATCGACTGATAGTCGATTTTTTTCCTGGCTGCGAGGGATTCTGCTGTTTGCTCTTCTGCTAGGTGATTTGCTCCTCTGTCAATATTTGCTGGGTTTAGCACTGGGTTGTTATTTTCATCGAATTCTTCTGAGTTGTCTCCCACAATGGCGAGCACCTGGCATTGTCTGCCGATATCACTATTGAAGCTTGAGAAGATCGAGTCACCATCTTCAGAAAGCTCTAACCCTGTTTTCCATGTGTCTGTTGATTTATCTGAGATATCGTCGAGGCAGATGATGAGATCGTCGAGTTGGACTTATGTGTCGAGATTTTCCTTTGCTTCTTCTGTGACTTTTCCTTTTTGCACTTCTCCTAGGCTGACCGGCGAGTTTACTTCGCTGGAAGAGCTGTCGGAATACTCCATCATTGCTACTGTTTCGGGCTCACTTGTCGTCGGATCTTGTTTCGTCGGATCTGAAAGGCGAGATGAGCCTGATGACCCGATGAGGATGCTCAAACTTCCAATTGTCAATTCCATCTCTTGATTTTCGTCGACTTCTGCACTGCTGTTGGCTAAAAGCGAAAAAGCCGTCGAATTCATGATTCCGACGCCCAAGATCCCCACGGTCGGCGCCAATTGACGAGGGGTTAACTCGACAAATGTCCTAGATGAAGGACTTAGGATCGGGGAGATAGGGCGTCGGATGAACTCGAAGGTAAAGTTAGTCGAAATAGGTGTGTGTCGAAAGTAAACTTAGGTGTTCAACCTGGCTTGCTTTCAATCTGGCCTACACCGTCCCCTCCTGGCCCCTATATATAGGTGGCCAGGTCTCGAGGATCGAGTAGGGTCCGATACAGATTACAATATCGATATACGGTAAAGACTCGTATTCGACTATCATTACAATTGGGCCTAGCTTAACGGGCCTCAGGGGTACTCAACATACGGGCTCTATTAACTATACCCTTGTCATCTGCAGAAGAACCATTGTATCGTCCGCATACTGAAGATGGGACACCCCCCAGGGATCAGATGCGGGACAACACCTTGTCGCACCCCTCTTTTTGTTTTTGAAATAGCGTCCTACTGCCTCATTAATTGAGATGGCTGTCTACCCTATGCAGACAAATTGCATAGTTCTGTGGACATACGCTGGTTCAAAGCCTTTCGTGAGGAGCACTTCCTTCAAGAATTGCCAATTTACCATGTCGTAGGCCCTCTCAAAGACTAGTTTCAACAGAATTGCCGAGAGTTTTTTGGATTTCAACTCGTGGATAATTAGATATAGGCCGGATAAACCTCCCTTTAATGAAAGCTGTCTGTGACTGAGAGATAGTTTTATGGGCCACTGGGGAGAGCAGAATTGCAGAAGTGCACATCAGCTTAGGAATGGTGAATTGTATATACCGCTAGCGACGTAGAACACGGAATAAGTACCCATGATGAATACGACAACAATACCATCGGAATACTGGTGACGGGTGACGGAAGATGAATTTCGGGTTAAGAATGGGTTGGTCAACGCGCGTTGGACACTGCAGCGATCGACGCTAGCTGTTCTCTCCCTCTCTCGATCGGATGTCGTCACTCGTAAACAAAGCATGGTTTGGTTTCGCTGGTTTGGGAATTGGGACTGTCCCGCCGGCCGCAAACTCGTCTGAAACTGCTTCGGTTTGGAGACTTGGAGTGCTTGTCCATGCAACCGTGGCTAGCCGTCGTACGAACCAATAATGTGTGAAGTGAGGCGTGTGGAACCTGTACCTTGCAAGCGTTGCCAATCTGGGTTCTCGCAACAACAACAACAACAAAAAACATTGCCAATAATCGCCTTGTTTCTACGGGTTCTTCGTCAGTGGAACGCGTGAAATGTTGGGACAGGAAAAATATCGCGCGACGCGGTTACGCGGCGGATGCAACGTCTATGTCGAGCTCCAAGACAGCAGTAGTTTTATCTGCGGTTCGTATCTGTCTAGCTTTGTGAACCTCTCGGTCTAGCTACCCGTGCTGCCGCAGTGACCTACAGGTCCTACATGAGACGGCGAAAGCCGAAAGCTTACCATGGATTATCGTCGCGGCACGAAACTGGTTGCTTTCTTGTCTGGATTCGGGGAATTGTGTGCTACCTACCACGCAGATTTTATAATATCCCATAGGAATGGCTGCTGGAGGCTATACACTACGGGAAAGAAACAAGGGGCCGACGGCCAGAAATTGTGCCGACCGCAATTTGTCGGGGTCGTCAGCACAACACAAGAATAAAGTAGCCAAGCAAGATCGCCGTTGGCACATAATTGCCGTCGGCATAGGTATAGCTGTGCCGACGGCCGCCGTCGGCACAGCCTATGCCGACGGCCTAGCCTATGCCGACGGCCTAACCGTCGGCACAGATTTTTTTATTTATAATCATGGTAGAGCTGTGCCTACGGCCGCCGTCGGCACAGTCTATGCCGACGGCTAAGCCGTCGGCACAGTTTTTTTTTGCAAATTATTGGTCACAAGGCCTAAGCACTTTGTTTATTGACCTAACGGCGCTCCTAATTTGGACGATGTACTTTCAAATTTTAGATTTAAAACTGCATCTTCATAGATGTATGTTGTATCAACGTTATACAACTTTTTCCTTTGAAATAACTTGTTCTGATCTAATGATTACAAAGAAGAACCAAACTTAGCTTTCCTATTTGCATACGAAACGCCGCTTACATGTCAACGGTATATATGATGGCTAGTCGATCAGTGCTCTCGTGGTGACTAGCGCTGCTGCAACTTGTAACTATAGTAGCTTGTAACAGTTTATATACATCGCCAGCTGCTACTGCTAGCAATAAGGTAAGGCTATAGTAGCTTGTGTTCTGAAGCGAAACGAGAGCTGCTATGTGTATCTCAGGTGGTCTATTATTTATGTGGGGTGTTGTGCCCAGCTTTCGATTTTGTGTTTCGATAGCCACTTCACAAAAATACTCGGTTTCGGTACTTCGAAAATGGAAAAAGCACTTTTCGTGGGATGGAACAAAATGCATGTTGCAAATGATGATATAGATGTCATATTTAGATTCCTCTCATTTTTCTGATCAATTTAGATATATTATTTATCAAATTCCAATTTACGGATATGTAAATATGGATTATTCAATATTAAATGGAAAAAAGAAAATAAATTAATATTTATTTTATTTTACTGTTATTTGAATTCATGATTATTATTATTTATTCATTTTTGTTTACTTAAATAATTTTTTGTAATTTAAAATATAAAGGAGTATGGCATCATGCCTAAGGGTTAATAGGCTTGATATGATACTATTATCAATAAGGTATAACATCTTTCTCGGAAGCTCAATAGGAAGGAACAAAGAAGTTAAGCGTGCTAGAGCTGGAGTAGTCTTAGGTTGGGTGACCGACCGGGAAGTCTGATTAGGAGTAAGAGATTTGAGCTAAAATTAATTGTGCTTAGAGATAAAGATGTCCTAGTGTGATTTCCTGGTCAAACAAATCAAATATTTTAATTTTTTTTGAAAAAATAAAAATATAAAATGTAATTAGCTATGCCGACGGCCTAGCCGTCGGCCTAGCCTGCTGTGCCGACGGCATATCTATGCCTACGGCTTTTTTTACTATGCCGACGCCTGCCTAGCCCGACGGCCTTGTGCCGACGGTGGCCGTCGGCACAGCCTGTGCCGACGGCTTTCAGAGCTGTGCCGACGGCTCGGGGCCGTCGGCACCTTGACTGGCTGCCGTAGTGATAGCCTGTAGGAGGTCAAACAAGGTGTGATGTTAGTATGTTTATTTATCCTCCGGGCGCATCCGTCACTGTAATTTTGCATCGGTTTATCCTCTCGATGAATTAGCTAGCAGGTGGATGGGAAGAAGAAGAAGTAGCGCTGCAGCGAGGAGCGCCCCATGCATCCCCATGGTCGCCGGACGCATGAGCAAAACAGAAAAACTTGTTCAGGAACCTTCAGAGTATTTTGCTTTGGGATCTTCAGATTTCAGAAACCAACGGCTGCACGAGGACCGCGGCATATTCTGCTGCGGATCGGAGTGCGGCGGAGACGACGGGCGCTGCGCTCGTGCTGCAGAAGCGAGGTAGTAGGGACCACCTCCCAGGCTAGCCGAAAGGAGGCGGTACAGAACTGGGTGCCGATGACGAACGCGGAACGAAACGTAATGAAGAGAAATATCTCCTCCAGGACAGCGAGCCTCTACTCGACCCCAGCAACGACGGACCAAGCCAAATCCTCCAGCTCGTCATGCGCCAGAAGAGAAATAGTATCGGCGAGATTCCGTCGGCCGTTGCTCCAACATCAAGTGCCAGCTAGTGTGCGATCTTGCCCCATGGTCACTGCCATGGTTGGAAAAATCTGTCGCCTTGGGGGGCAACAGCTACCGCCCCTGTTAAATCAGCCATTACAGTATGGTTTAATAGCTCGATCTGGATGGATGGACCGGCCAAACGAGACGCATGGTTGCAAGTTTTTCTGGCGCCGGCGAGGAAAGCGAGCGGGTGACGGAGACGCGCGCCGCCGGAAGACGGCGCCCCACGTCGGACCAAACGCGGCAAATGGCTGGACAAAGATATTGCCTAGATCGCGCGACGATTTCACCGGACTAGTACTACTCATCTTCCCGGCGATCGACCCGGCCGCGCGCCATCCCCTGCTTGCCTCCCCCGGCGGCCTTTCGATCGGCGCTCCACAAGTCGGACACGAAACAAAGCTGTCGTCCTCTATGTCGATCGTGATCTAGCTAGTTTCCAGCCGGCGTGGATGATCGATTGACCCACTATTCTACCATGCGTCGCGGCACGATGCTAATTATTTAGACGTTGAAATTAAGGGTTCGAGTTCAACGCTACCGAGTGTTAGAGCAGTTCCGTTCGAAACGATGACACACCGCCGCATATATCCATACTTATTCCTTCGTACTATGCTTTCGTGTGTGCGCGCCGTCTTGGTGAAGAAAATGCAAGAGGAACATATAATACTAGCTAGCATTTCGCAAGACAAGAAAACGAATGCTACCCGTCTTTTATTTCGAAGATCTCTGCATCATTTAAGTAGGCGCACTCGCTCTCTCCCTCATGCCTGCCTAAATTATTACTCTCTTCGATCGAAAATAAATATTATTAACTTAATATATTAAATTAGTATAAAATTATTGATACTTATTTTCAATCGGAGAAAATAGTAGTTTGACATGCTCTATTCGAAACTAATTAAAGAAATTGGCAGAACACACATGCGACCATGTTCGGTCAAGAGCACAGCTTACTCCACTTGCTAGTTGCTACTAGGTGGTTTCATTTGGGTGTACATTCAGTAACTCTGAAAAACTTCAGCAATACCATGGTTTTGCATTCCCAAATAGTACCCCGTTACTAACTACAAGATAATTTTGTTACGCTAAAATAGCATAATGAGATGTTCTATATTCTAGAACATCTATAAGCAGTGGCGGAGCAAGAGTATATAAAACCATGATGCACACAAGGGTCCCAAACAGATAAAACATAATTTTACAGGGTGCATATATTATGAAAAAAAATACCAGATTAAAGAGAATTTTTTTGCTAACCGATGTCCTATGCACCTGGGTAGCTAAGAGTGGATCCGCCCCTATCTGTAAGGGTCAAATCAATTGTTGTAGATGGCTGCACGTGAGAAAGTACATTGCCCGCAGTGAAATAGTAGATTGTTCCGAGTTCATAGCATACTTGGACTAGACGAGGGGGAGGAGGAGGATCCCGCAGAGGGGCTACACAGGAGCCACCCACGATGGTGTGCTCATGGGCGCTTTTGATGGTGGCTGCGGCGCCGAAACTCTCGATGGAGTGAGACTCCGAAGGGTTGCGTTTTGAGCTGATACAATTGCTATGGGCGTTTCTATCAGGTCAATTGATGGGAAAGCGATGCGGTTTAGAGGATAGGAAAGGAACAGTCGCACTTGATATGTGTATGCACGGGATGAGGTGGATCTAAGTTGGGTAATGTGGTGGGCATGCTGACATGGTATAGCTAGCTGCATGATGAGAGAAATAGATTAGTAGACATGAATATATAGAAGATAAGTGAAGCATTCATGTTTGTGAGCCGGTTTACCGGTGGGAGTTCCTCTCAAACAAACAAAATTAATCGTCCACGTATATACTCCTAATCGAACTAAGAGAATGGTCAAGATCCATGTCACTTAAGGTACCGCATCGTGCGCTGTCCCATTTATTCCATGATGCCGATACGTACGGCTCACATCCGTGCTTAGCTAGCTGTGCAGCTCGCACAGATCGGGACATGTACGGGCCGATAAGCCATCTGAGTTCTCATTATTTACACTTTAGCAGCACTACTCAACTTCCAACTGTAACGTCTAGGATCTGATTTGTGCTCTCTTTCGTTGATCAATCTGTGATCGATGATGCGCTGTGTTGACCGGCCCTGTGCATATTGTTGGTGTTCCGTGATAAGAAAACCTCCTATTTCTGTCGCGTAGTACTATTTAGCAACCCGCCAACGTGTTGTGCTACAAATTTTGTACCACACTTGAAAATGTGGTGCACGTAAACGTGATGCTTGTTGAGGTTGAGCGCCAAGGGTTTTGTTTCCAGGTTTGTGAACAAAAAATAGCAACTTGTTCAAACTTTTGCATGTCATGATTTAGACTCTGATCAGATCGTCTGATACACGGTCACAACCACCTACCACTACCATGAAACCTCAAGCACTTTAGAGTTAAGAACCGCTAAGGAAATATGAATTCCCGTCAGGTTAATAATACATGGAGGTAAACCGCCAGGCTTTCCTGCGCAGGCCCCACGACAGGTAAATAACTTTTTTTTTGAGAAATAATCATCATGTTTTATTGACTTGACAGGAAAGAACATCGGTAAAATTATCTACTACCTAAGTGTCAGGATTATGGTCAGGTTTTATTTTGTTGATGTGAATAAACCGTCAAGTTACACTATTATGTTGACATGCAGTTTGATACCATCTTTTGAATTCCCCTGTGATATATGATCACTATTTAGTTAGTGATGACAGAAGTAGTTAGCTAAGGCCAATAATATGAAAGTGGCTTCAAAAGATGCCCTAATATATTAGTTATAAATAATAGAAACTACTTATATACGTAACCTCTATTTTGCGCGCCATGCATGGATTATAGCGCTCAAGCGTAAACGTGCCGTGGATTTTGTCGCTGCACGAAACGGGCGGGGTTGCTTTCTTCCGAGGATTCGGCGAGTTGTGCACGACGCAGCTTGTCACAATATCCGAAAGGAATGGCTCTGCTCTACGACGTCAAATAAGATGCGACGTCATGTTTATCTTCGCCATTTCTCTCAACTTTTTATATTTCTAGAAAATGAAGCGTTAACCGATATTTCTGTCATTGTAATTTCGCTTTGGTTGAACCTACTAGGAGTATTAGGGCATGCATCTCCAGCGGGCTGACCTATATTTGTGTCCAAATCTGATCAGTTCGGTCCGTTTGGATCGGCCCGCGGACACGAAAATAGCGGGCATCCGTTTGTGTCTAGGGGTATACCCAACGGTGTTTCCGACACAAAAATAAATAAATTAGCCAAAGTCTTGTCGCTGGCCCGAGCTCGCGCATGGGAGGGCGAACATCGGGGCGGCGGTGGCCGGAGTTTGGGGATCGGGCCGAGCTGTTCGAGATGACCCGAACTCTTTTCAAATATTCTCCCGAAATGGATCGCGTGCAGACCGTTTGCCTGTTTGGATAGCCCCGCTGAGAACAGTTTAGCCAATTTTTATTCGCGTAGACACGTTAAATACACGGGTAGTCGAATGAGTAGCCTAGCTGAAAATGCCCTTAGCATGCGAATGTGAAGAAGTAGTAGCATGTGAGTGAATGGCTGCACCTGCATCGCGGCATATTCCGTTTGGGGACGCTAGGCGTCTGTCGCCCGATTGGAGGCCAAAAATCAGTCGTACCACCGTCGTCAGATCGTGATCCAGCGAACGAAACAATCCATGAGGTAGTTTTATAGTTTAGCCCCTCAGTTTTCATGAAATAAACCCGCGGTCCAATTGTAAGGGCAAATTTGCGTTGAAACTTATTTTTAACCCCTTACTTTTTGTAAAAATTAACCCGCAATCCTAGCATTATCTATTTGATGGGCAGATTTGTGGCATACCTTGTATTACAACAAAAATCTATGCCCCGCGTACAAAAGAATATACTATTACAACAAATAATAGCACAAACATTTTTAAAAAAGTATTGTTACAATTGAGAGGTCACAAACAACAATTTTTTGTAGATTTATTTGCAACAAAAGCTTGCAACAATTTTAACAAAAGATTGCAAACAATTAAAATAAAAAACCTTATGTTTAATTGCAACAAATTGAATTACAACAAAAATAACATTACAACTTTTCCATTGAAAATCTTTTTTACAACAAAATAAAAAAACATTTCAACAAAATTTTTTTGACAACATCAACAAAATATACACTAATTATTGCAAAATGTAACTATCAACATTACAACTTTCCTGTTCATAATTTTTTTACAACAAATTAAATATCATTTTTCAACAATCTTCGCTAAAAATGGAACAAAATAAATTAATAATTTCAACAATATTTCCCACTGATTATAGGAAAAAATAACAATTTCAGCATTGAAGTTCTGTGGAAATTCACTATACAACAAATAAAGAGAAATATTTTCAACAATTATCACAAACGAATCAAACATTTTTACAATCTAAACATCTAAAATTTCCTGGTGGGAAATCACCTTTACAACAGATTGGACATATATTTTCAATAAAAAGTCCAAACGAGTGAAACAATTAGAGGATTTCCCCCCGAGTGAAAAAATTCTTTCCAAACTCACATCCGGCGAGGGGGCGGTGCCTCGTCGTGCACGCGTAGTCCTCAAGCTGCTGTAGTCTGCGGCGGCCAAGGACCGCCTGCGGCTGGACACGGCGGCGGCTGGTGGACGCCATGCCGGCTGCGACCCTTCGGCTGGACACGGCGGCCGCTGGTGGACGCCACACCATCTGCGACCCTGCAGTTGGACGGAGCGGCGGCAGGTGGACGCCGCGCCGGCTGCGACCCCACGGCTGGACGCGGCGGCGGCTGGGGCAGCCAGCGGGTGGACGCGTCTGTGGCAGCTTCACGGGTGGACATATCGGCGGCGACCTTGCGGCTGTACGAGGCGGAGGCGGCGGCGACCTTGCGGCTGTACGAGGCGGAGGCGGCTGTGTGAGAGAAGGCAGCCATGTGGTGGTCTGGGATGTTGAGGGAGAGAAGATAAGGCAGGCTGAGGAGAACGTGGACAGAGAGGAGCGAGCGGTGGCCAGCAAGGAAGGGTGACGTGGATGAATCCTGACCAAGTCTTGCGGGCCTATCGTACGGCGCGAGTAGAACCGATCGGTGCGGGCAATCAGTCGCCCGATTGTAAGCATTTTCCGTTTGCGGGGTGCGGCCAACGGGCTGCTGCGCTCGTGCAGAAGAGAAGAGAGTGACCACCGTACCTCCAGGCTGGCCGAAAGGAGCCGTACGGAACACGCCCGCCGGGTCCATGCAGGCAGACAGAGCCGGTGCGGTGCGTTGCGCCATCTCCACTGGACCTCAGGGGTTAGACACGGAAATAATTTCGCGGAGAGATCAGATGAGGCATTAGTTTCATCAAAGGGTTAGATTTCGCAAAAAATACGCAGCCGGCATGGCTAGAGTTTTTCTAATTTCTACCCGGCCGCCGCCGGAGAGGAAAGCGAGCGAGAGCGACGGCGGCCACGTCGGGACAGACAGACGCGGAGAAGATAACAAACATCGTGCGACGATTTCACCGGACGGACAAGGACCTTACTGTTCCCGGCCGGCCGGGTAGCTAGATCTATCGGAGTTTGCTAGCCACCGCGCGCGTTCCCTATACCCTGAACACCGGCGGCCTTTCGGCGGACCCAGAGGTCGGCGAGGACATTTAGAGTTCTCTCGATCGCGATAGTATATACAGTAGCTCCCACTTTCTGTTTCTGGCCGTCCATTGTGGATGATCACGATCGAACGAGGACGTGGCGCACTGCGAAAAGAGCTGTAACCAATATGCACGTACGGTTCAACACTCTACCGACTGCAACCATTTTGTACGCATTCCGTGTCTGCTGCCACGTGAAAGATTGCATGTCTTTTCACGAGCGCACACATCCACGCAAGGATGTGTCGAGACTGCAAGAGCAAATGGAATTTCTCTTTTTTTAGATGGAAAAGAGAGAGCATATGGATATCCAGCCACTCAACTGCATCTCGCTCCTAATTAATCATCATCAATATTATAACAACGTCTTGCCATGTTGGGGCTGACGGAGGCTCCGAAAAATTCCACAGGAAACCGTATCTTAGTTTTACAAAGCGTGGTTCTCGCGGTAGGGTAGACGCACTCGCCTTCATGTCCCGACTAATTAATTATTTGACATACTAGCTAACCACTTTTAGAAGAAGTATAGTACGTAAAACAACTTGCGTTCTGCTTGAAACCAGTCAAAAACTATAAACTGACGAGCATGTTCGAACGCCCAGTCCATAGCAGGTTACTTATTACTGTTAAGCTTCATGCACTAGCCAACGCAACCAAAAGTCCGAACTGATGGAAAGAGCTAGACAATTCACTTATACACTTCAACACCCCCACTCACGTGTGACGAATCAAGGGAGAAGAGCAGCTGCGGCCAGGACGGGAACCGGCGAAACAGAGGCCGGGGCGAACTGACGGCGACGGGAAAAGTCAACACGTGGACACACAAAGGGGGGCAACATCAATTTTTATAATAAATTGCGAAAACCAGGACTCGAACTCGAGACCCTGGGCTCTGATACCATGTTAAGCTTCATGCACTAGCCAACGCAACCAAAAGTCTAAACTGATAGAAAGGGCTAGGCAATTCACTTATACACTTCAACAATTACTACACCTGGTCCTTAATCATGCATGTCAAATGTCACGAGTCATGACTACGTGATTCAAAAAAAATTGACAGCGCATGGCTACGTGATTATTGTTTTTGATGTCTGTTGTGCCAATCCGTTATTTATCATTTGATGGTTTAGAGCATCTCCACTCGCCTCCCCTCCCCCCCCCCCCCCCCCCCACACACACACCAAACGGCGATCATCGCAAGCAATTTTAAGGCTATTTTCGGAGGGGGGAGAGCGCTGATTTCGGTATGGGGGGTGACGAGGTTCTAACCCGGCAATGCCCATGTTTAGGGCTTTCGATTCATGGAGCGTACGTGGGCGCTTGGCGGATTCGACGGCTTCAGACAGAAATAAGGGTGCATACGAATTTACCCAGGTTTGGCCCCCCGGAGGGTAAAGACCTATATCCTGCTTGTCTGATCTGTATTGCTTGGATAGTTGGTGCTGTTACAATGGTGCGCAGATGGGATCTGGCTATGGTCGAAAAGGAGATGGCGTGTGCTAGCCTATGCGTGGGATCTATGCGAGATTGTATTGTCTATGCGAGATTAGGTTGTCTATGCGAGATTATGTTGTCTAGGGGGGCGCCCTTGGTGGCTTTATATATGCAGCCAGTTAGGGTTTACAAGTATTTTCGCCTTCTACTCCAAGTCGAAGTGCTGGGCCTTGCGGGCTTCTTGTATCATTTGAGCGGGCTTCTTCCTTGGCAGGAACCGGGTAGGCAAATATCGAGGATCGAGGGGTCATACCCTCGTCAGGGGGCGATGATTTCCCAGCCGTGCCCCCCATCCAAAATTTGAATCTAGACGAAATTTGACAAACTACATAGATTTTATTAAAATATAGATGGTTTTTATATAATACGGTGAAATATCTCTACTATAAAACGGCGATGCGATTGGTAGGTATGGCCGTACGTTGCTGTAATTTTTCACTTTAGCCCTTCGGTAATTTCGAAATCAACCCGCAGTCCAACCCGTGGCCCAAAATATCAAACTTTTGCATTTACCCCCTTACCCTATCCACTTATCCCGCCGTCCTGCCGCGGCGTCCAGGTCGTTGCCCCGGAATCCACCGGCGTTGATCTCTGCCAGGAGCAAAGATTGGTGTGCTCAAGGTTGGGATCGATCTGGAACCGTGGAGCTCAGAGCATGGCAGTGAAGGATCCGGTGGATTGCCCCAGCGGCCGCCCCCTCCTATGCCAACGACGACGCGGCCCTGCGACCGGCCGGCGCGTAGCGCTTCCCACGACGTGGGCTTCTCTACCATCTCCAAGCTGTAGGAACACGAGAGGCAGGCAAGTAGCAAAGGGCTCTCTACCATCTCCGAGCTGTAGGAACACGAGAGAAAACTGCTGCTCAAGGGTTGACCTCATGCCCATTGAATGGTCTTGTTGTTCCTGTGAAGTTGTCTCTAGCATTTCCACGTTTTTCAGAGAAGAACATAGCCTAACTTGGAGCTCAGTTTTAGATTCGAATTTTGAGTGCGGTAACAGGCTACGGGTCACAAAACGTAGATTCATTTTTTGCAGGATATGATAAATTCATGTTCTTTTGCTGCAAATAACATTCATTTCTGTTTTTGTTTTGTTAACTCACTCACAATTCTCTCAATCGCACCTAGAAACTTATGTTCCTCGGAAAGATTTCAGTTCATGAAATGGTTTTGTGTAGTTGCTGCTCATCTTTGTAGTTTGGTGCTATCTGAGATTACAATTAGTACTTATTTATGTCCAGTGAGGTAATATTCCACAGCTTCCATTCACCAATCATTTGGTTTACGTAATGGTGTTAGTATCATGTATCGTGGCAAAACTTGGCATAGTAAATGCCATACATTTTTTTTGAACAAGGTAAATGACATTAACATCATTCATTCCCAATGAATATACTCCAATAATCAAAGAAAAAAATATGATGTTAAAACACTCAATCTTAGTAACATCAAGGTACCCCTCAATTTAAAACTTCTAAGTAGCTTTAATCAGCTTCATAACAAGAATATTGTTTAACTATTCAAGTGGATACCTGAAAATATTCAAATAGTATATGTCTTTGTTTCTTTTACCATATCAAACTTACCATAGTAGCTTCTATCTAATGCTTGTTTATGAAGGGGAGGGGAGGGTGGCGTCGGCAAGTTGAAAAGGTGGTGGGGCCACCAGCCAACGGTGAACAAGAATGGAAGCGGAGTCAGGCGTTGGTGGAAGGTGGAGGACAGAGATGACGCATGGGTGGAAGGGGTGGTGTAGCGTAGAAGTTCTCTCGTGGTTGATGTGTGGGATGGTTCGCACCGCTCGAGTGAGTGTCCTATATTCAGTAAACATAACCCATGGCAACACATAGCATGTTTTTACTATATATATAAAGACACCGGTAATATGCGAGGTATCGGATAGTAAAAATCAACCAATAGCAAGAGGTAGTCAAATAGAGTAAAAATCAATTCGTAACAACGCACGAGCATTTGTGCTAGTAATAAATAAAACTAACAACGGACGGTTTCGCAGCCCTCGTCGCTTCGATATTGCGGCGATGGGCATCGGCGTGGGCGGCAGCATCTCCTCCGCTAGCCTAGCCGCTGCCACCCTCCTCTCGCCGGCCATGAGCTCCTGCGCCGACTGGTCGCGGCGCTGCATCTCGAACGACACGAGGATCGCCCTCTGCTCCGCGGCGACCTCCTTCGCATCTGGGTCCGTCGGCAACTGGGCGAGGAACTCCTCATCGCCCTACGGCGGAGCTGGCTCTTGCGGCGGCGGTGGTGGAGGTGGGGGCGGTGGTGGTGGTGGCGCGCCAGAACCACCGCGAGGGA
Source organism: Dactylis glomerata (assembly GCA_007115705.1). Classification (NCBI taxonomy): domain Eukaryota; kingdom Viridiplantae; phylum Streptophyta; class Magnoliopsida; order Poales; family Poaceae; genus Dactylis; species Dactylis glomerata. The sequence continues at coordinate 2,017,479 of QXEO01000485.1, read as the reverse complement.
GCATGGCGTAGGTTGTAAAGAGCGGCAAGGCATTTCTACCAGCGGTTGGAGGATGTGAGCCTAGCGGTGAGGCGCCGAGCATTTTATAGCTGGAAGCGGGCGGGAAAACGAAGGAGAAGGGCGGGAAGCGGCGAGATGGCATTCATTTCACGCTGATGTGTGCTTCGACGCGACGGCTCGCTATGCCGTTGCAAAGCTGCTGCCGTTTGCAGCGCCATTACTTGGCGCAGGAGACGAGGCGAGTGGAGACGACAAAGCGGCGGGGACAGTCACTGATAGTGGGCCACATGGCGAGTCGCGCGCCCAGTCGGCGCCTCCACTCGCCCCCCCCCCCCGGTGGACAGGGTTTGGATCAGGTGCGCCGGATGAAAAAATGTGTCGCGCCAGATGGAATCTTGGTTTGGGGGGCGCGGCTATGCGGGATTTTCTGCGCCGGCGCCCCCCTAAAGCCGTTTGGGGAAGGGGGGGGGGGGGCCTTTAGGGGGGTTGGGAGTGGAGATGCTCTTAGCAAGCCAAAAAAACTTGGCAAAATGTCTTATAGGTTGCATATATAAAAAAGGCTCAAAAAATACCAAAGGGTGATCAACTAAGTTTCAGGGTGTGTTTGGTTGAGCTATATATTCATGAAAATCATCTATAAAAAATCTGTTGTGAAAAAGTTATTGAGCTGGCAACTATATGTAATCTAGAAGTTGTTTGTTTGTAACAATTGCCAACTGTGAATTTAATAAATAATATTTATAATGTGCTCTCAGAGATTATGAATATGCTAATTTGTTCGGATTTTAGCTTCCACGTAGTAATGAATCTGGCCATAGAATCTCAACCAAAAACCTGTGGAGTCAAACTGTCAAAATCCCTGTAAAATCACGCAAAATTGTCTACATACTCCAAGCTAATCAAGTGAGATCGAGAATCTCTAGTTGATACGTAATTAACTCTATTTGATTAACATAAGCCACCCGCAGCTAACGTCTAACACGGACATTGACGGCGCACATGCGTGCGCTGGTTAGTGGTCACCCTCTCGCGTAGCATCTATAGTCCAAATATCTTACTTGTTCTGTTTATTAATATGAAATATTTTAGATATTTTGAAGTGAACAAGATAGCTTCACAAACATGTTTAGAGACATGCATGAAGTCATGAACTAAAAAGCATAAAAAGTTTCACATCAGTAAGCGTATTAATTAGACTTCGGGACGTACGGCCGGCCTGATAAGCCTTCTGCGATTCGGAGAGAGCACAACGCCTTCTCTCGCTCTATCTGTAACCCGTCTGTATATTCCTGTTCAGTCTTTATCAGTCCGAGTGCGCACGCATGTGGTCGTTTTGTGGACCGTCCGTTTATTTCGAGGTAGTAAGAAATTTGAACTCGAACTTCTCTGCTAGCTAGGACACCGTCAACATGTCGTGCCGACCTTTTATACCGGATGCTCCAGGTTGACCGGCCATTGTTTTCTCGTTCCCGGTTTGTGCAACATTCCGGCCATGGCGCCATCAGTACATCACTGTCAGTTACCAATGTGCTGAAGTGCGACCACAAGGTACACGAACACAGCCACGACCAGCTAGCCGATCATAAAAGAATGGACCACGAATTATACGTGCATGCACTGCCTACTCTGCTTAGGGCGTCGATCTTATCCGATAGCAAGTATGTGCGTGATTTATAGGGTGGAGTACATAGCTAATACAACTTTCTCGTCTTAATCAACAATTCCTTGTCTTGTTTACAAAAATCAGAGGTCTCCATAACTCTGTACATCGATTGTTTGCTCATGTTTATATATGTAGTATTTAACAAAGATATATATTCATGTTTGTTGTTACCAGACCTCAGATTACCGCGCCGTACTTAGGTATACATCAGCTTGATAGTCATACTCTGGAGAATTATATCAAAATATTTTTTACCATATTCATACACGATATTTTGAACCCTTCATCAAGATATACAAGAATATTGAAGGATAAAAGACATACGCACTCACTACATTACATGAAAGTAATACGAATTAATCTAGAGGGTCAAGATTTTGGTGTATCATCTTTCATAGGTTAGATTCTGGAGGAACCGAGACTTTCAAAATTCCAAGTAGTTAGGAGGATTTATTTTCATAAAATTTATCTCCAAAATTCAAATTTAAACTTGTCAGCATAAGTGGTCTACCTACAATCACACACGTTTGAAAATGTGAAAAAATAATATTATCTTTACTTTAGAATTTACAATATTTTTTTATAGTCTTTAACTCTAATTGAATATTGCTCAAAGTTAATAATGTGTGTCAAAGATTTATATCCCTCAAAACCGATATGTGTTTAGTTATAAAATTAGTAATACATCAGAACAATATTTAGCATAAGAGTTTTCTCAAAATGACTTGTTTGATATTATGTCAAGAAAAGTTCCCATATCCAAATTATCCTACAAATAACTAAACAAAAACATTATAGGTAACAAAAGCACACCAAGCACACATTCGTCATCTTCTCCTATTCCTGACCACAACTAGGAATCAGTAGTTTGGGACATGTAGCATTCGGTGCAGTTTAGCTTTAGGTTTTCTCTCACACTCGCATGCCTATCCACTGCCTACACTTAGAGCACAAGTAATTGCACTCTATGCGGCTTGTCTAGGATTTTCACACTAACTACAATGCTTGGGACAGTCATAGTAGTCATAGCCGCCCCACCGCGAACTACCTTAGGCTCCTTGCCTACAACTGGGAGAAGGCAGAGGCAATGGCGTAGGAGGCCCTACTCAAGACGCCTAACCTTGACGATGACGCCTTGAGGCACGCCATGGCCCGGTTCAAGTTTGAGGAGCTGGCCAAATCGGAGGGTCTCGTCACTGTCCTACGGTACTCCTCTCTGACGTAACCGTGCATGAAGGGCCTGCCATTCTAATGATGACTCCACCGCACCGAATGGCCAGTTGGGAGCGATGGCATGCGCGCGCCTTCTCTAGTGCCTGTAGAGGCTGCTCCTCCTATTGCACCTAGGAGCGATTTAACAGCCATGCTTCACTAGGCTCAATCCTACGCTGCAATTTGAGCAAGAAATGCTGAAATATGAATGCCTCAGCCCTGGTGGATAATAAAAGGTCATTTTTTTGTTATCTAGGGGAGCAAAGCACTGTTATAATAAAGCTAAACTGGATCCCTTAACAGGTTAAGCCTTATGTCGTAGGTTCATGATAAATTGTGCATCTAATTCTAAAAAAATCCATTGCAGATTGCACCATGTTTCCGTTTAAAACTCTGTTCTTAGGCTTTTTGAGCCTACACTATGTTTTCATCTTGGATTCACCACTGGCTGCAGGCCTGCAGCGGCTACGCTGCACTGGCCATATCTATGGCTCGCGCCTGGTGTAGACCGAGATCTCAGACAACGACGAGTTGGCAGCACCAACGCAAACCCTAGCTTTCATATGGTTTCTACTATATTGTTATGTCCTTTTCTATTTTCGGCCATAGTAAATTATTTTTAGTACAAAAATATGTGAAAACAAATGCGGAACGCCCCATTAGATGTAACCAGATCCAAATGGACCAAAACAAACGCATTTCGTGTCCGGAATATAGATCGGATATTAGCTAGCTAGATATTATGCATGCCCTCAACAACAACGGCCTTTCGGCGCCCCCAGAGGTCTGCACGAACCAAGAATTGTCGACAACGATATATAAATTTCCCACTTTCCAGCCGTCGTGGACGATCACGATCGAGTTCCAGGCAAATATATATGCAGGTTTCAACTCTACCGATTGCAACCACTTTGTACACATTCCTTGTTTGCTGCCACGTTAGAGGCGTTCTTTTCCAGATCACAAACGATCGATGCACGGGCGCAGCCACGTAATTGTTGGAGTATGTAACATTGTATGTATACGGTACGGTGTAGTACACCGACCGTATACATCTATCTCGTGTATAGCCACGCAGGGGGCTCTTCCCTGCCTATATAACACGCAACCGATGGCCCGAGAGGATACGCATCGTTCCACACAAATCAACATGGTATCAGAGCCGACCTCTTCCCTCTAGCCGCCGAAGAAGAAAACCTAAACCTAAAACCCCCGCCGCCTCAGCTCTGCCGTCGCCGCTGCATCTCGCCGCCGCCACCGCATCTGTGCCACCGTCAAACATACACGCCTACACACAAGCAAACACGCATAGCCGCCGCCGCCGCAGATCGTTACTGCCGCCGCCGCCGCCCAAAACCTAGACAATCTACAACCCTAGCCGCCGCTGCCACTGATTTTTCAGTCGCCGCCGCCACCACAACCACGATCAAGTCTCCAGTTTGCCGCCGCCGCCGCATCTTGCCGCCGCCGCCGCATCTGCAACAAACCAGCCCGATGGCCTCCTCACTATGCATACTATGTAAGCTTTATCGATGATTTTAGCAAGTTCACCTAGATTTATTTGCTTAAAAAGCATTCTGATGTTTATCAAGCTTTTCTTAATTTCCAGCAGTATGTTGAGCGTAAATTTGATAGGAAAATTATCACTATGCAAACTGACTGGGGTGGTGAGTATGAGAAACTTCATGCTTTCTTTCAAACTGCTGGCATTACTCATCATGTTTCTTGCCCACATGCTCACCAACAAAATGGTTCTGCTGAGAGAAAACACCGTCACATTGTTGAAGTAGGACTCGCCTTACTTGCTAATGCATCCATGCCACTTAAGTACTGGGATGAAGCTTTTCTCACTTCTACTTTTCTCATTAATTTGCTTCCCAGCAAAGTTATTAATCTAGAGTCTCCAGCTGAACGTCTACTTCATATCACTCCCAACTACGATGCTCTCCGTACGTTTGGTTGTGCATGTTGGCCCAATCTTCGTCCATATAATACACGCAAGCTTGCTTTTCGCTCCAAACGGTGTGTTTTTCTCGGCTATAGTCCCTTGCATAAAGGCGTTAAATGTCTTGATGTATCTACAGGACGTGTTTACATATCACGTGATGTTGTTTTTGATGAAAGAGTTTTTCCTTTTCATGGTCTCCATCCCAATGCCGGTGCCCTTCTCAAACAACAAATCCTACTTCTTCCTACCAACAACCTCTCTGAGAGTGTATCTAATATTGATGATCATATGCCTACTATTGTACCTGTCACTACTTCTCTGTTTGATGCTCCACAGGAAAACATGCATTCTGGTGAAAATTCTACTCCAAACGGAGCCTCCACGCTACTACAGCCACCTTCTGAAGAACAGCCTGAAAATGCCGACCGCACGCACTTCGAGAGGGATTCTGGGGAACTTTCCCCTGCCAGCCCGGACTCCCACGCCTCAGATCCCGAGGAGGATCCGATCTCCTCCGATTCCGCGCCAGGGGACAGCGCGGCGCCAAGGGACAGCGCCACTGCGGGGCCCAGGACCCCGTTCCCGCGCGTCAGAACGCCTCCGCTCCAACCAGAGGAGGCCACGTCGTCGCCCACTCCTGCGTCATCCCCGACAGCCTCGACTGCCCCGCCCACACCCAGCTCCTCTGCCCCCTCCGACTTCGACACGCCATCGCCCGCCCATGCAAGTGCATGTGCCCCTCCGGTGCACACCGCCGGATCTTCTGCGGAGCCGTCTGGTGCTGGTGCTGCTGCGTCGCCTCCTGGCATTCGTACACATCTTCAAAAAGGTATCAGACAACCAAAGAAATATACTGATGGGACTATCCGATATGGTATGCTTGCATCCACAGGTGAACCTCCAAATTTGTCTACTGCTCTCAATACTCCACATTGGCGTGCTGCTATGCAAGATGAATATGATGCTCTTCTGGCCAACAAGACTTGGACTCTTGTTCCCTTTAGTTCCAAGAAAAATTTGATTGATTGCAAGTGGGTATATCGTGTCAAACAACATGCTGATGGTTCTATTGATCGATACAAAGCACGCTTAGTTGCCAAAGGTTTCAAGCAAAGGTATGGTCTTGACTACGAAGATACTTTCAGTCCCGTTGTCAAGATTGCTACTGTCAGAGTTGTTCTCTCTATCTCTGTCTCTCGTGGTTGGAGTCTTCGGCAGCTAGATGTCAAGAACGCGTTTCTTCATGGTGTTCTGGAAGAGGAAGTATACATGAAACAACCACCTGGTTTTGAACAACCTGATGCTCCTCATCATATTTGCAGGCTTGATAAAGCTCTCTATGGTTTAAAGCAAGCACCTCGAGCTTGGTACTCTCGGTTGAGTGCTAAACTTCAGAATCTTGGTTTTCTTCCATCCAAAGCTGATACTTCTCTTTTTCTCTATGCTAAGTCTGGTGTTACTATTTTTGTCTTGATTTATGTTGATGACATCATTGTAACCAGCTCATCTGATGATGCTATCTCAGCTTTGCTTAAAGATCTCAATGCTCAGTTTGCAATCAAAGATCTGGGAAATCTTCACTATTTTCTAGGCATTGAAGTAAAAAGGACACCGCAAGGTTTGCTTCTCACACAGGACAAATATGCTCGTGATATGCTCAACAAAGTTGGCATGCTTGATTGCAAAGCTGCACCTACACCTCTGTCATCGTCTGAGCCTCTCTCTCTTCATCATGGGACCCCCCTTGGCCCTGAGGACAGTTCTCAGTATCGGAGTGTTGTTGGTGCTCTCCAGTATCTTACTCTTACTCGTCCAGACCTGTCGTTCTCTGTTAATAAGGTTTGTCAATATCTTCATGCTCCTACAACTGCGCATTGGACGGCTGCTAAACGTATTCTCCGCTATATTAGAGACACATCACAGCTTGGTATTACCTTCAGACCGTCTTCTTCCACTCTTTTAAGTGCTTTTTCTGATGCTGATTGGGCTGGTTGCCTGGAAGACAGACGTTCCACTGGAGGGTTTGCTATTTTTATTGGACCAAATCTAGTATCCTGGAGTGCTCGCAAACAGGCTACCGTGTCTCGGTCTAGTACTGAAGCTGAGTATAAAGCCCTAGCAAATGCTACTACAGAACTAATTTGGGTTGAAGCCTTACTCACTGAACTTGGTATTCATCTACGTCAGAAGCCTTGTCTATGGTGTGATAACTTGGGTGCAACTTTTCTGTCTGCCAATCCAGTTTTCCATGCACGTACCAAGCATATTGAGATTGACTATCACTTTGTTCGTGAACGAGTTGCTGCAAATCGTCTTGCCATTAAGTTTATCTCCAGCAAAGATCAAATTGCTGATGGGTTCACAAAGGCTCTTCCTGTCAAGAATCTTGATGAATTTAAGCGTAATCTAAATCTCTCCCGAGCTTTAGATTAAGGGGGGGTGTTGGAGTATGTAACATTGTATGTATACGGTACGGTGTAGTACACCGACCGTATACATTTATCTTGTGTATAGCCACGCAGGGGGCTCTTCCCTGCCTATATAACACGCAACCGATGGCCCGAGAGGGTACGCATCGTTCCACACAAATCAACAGTAATAAGGATCGCGTATCCATATATCTTGTATTCTTGTGTGTGTGCATCGTACGTGTTGGTACCGAGACTGCATGGAGCAATAGAATTTGCCAGTTCCGACTCTTAATCAATATTATAACAACATATTGCCATGTTAGGACTTTAGGACTGATCGGATACTTAGAATAAGTCTAGAGATCGATCTCGCACATGCATCCATGTCCAACATTCCTCCATGTGCGCGAGTGGATGTACGGTTGTTGAACAGTTGTGCGTCGTACTCGTACACCCACATAGTTTTACCCAGCGTGGTTCTCGCGGCAGACGCATTCGCTCTCATGTCCCGACTAATTAATTATTTGACTTTTAAACCAAGTACAGCAAAACAACTTGCCTTCTCAAGATCTGGCAAAAACTATACGCCGCCAACATGTTTGAATGTTCAATCCATAGCATATTATATACTTCCTACTAATTAACCATTATTGCAACAACTATACGCGAACATGTTTGATTCCGACCTAGCAAGCCCCCCTCCCCCCTAACCAGAAGCGACACCATGTATAAGCACTGAGGCTGAGGTCGCTACATGACTACAACATCGGAGAGGGATCAAAGGGTGATTCAAATGGCACCGCGAGAGGAACTTACACCAAGCGGGGACACCAGGAGGAGCAGATTGAAACGGTGGGGCGGAATCCATCTATCTTGAAAAAGGGAATCATCATGGGGACACCTTGAACAAGGGAATGACACATGGAGGTGTTGCCATCACTAGCAGTGTCCATTATCATGCTAAGCTTTCGTGGAAGCCCCTCCAAATCAATAATCCGGTCGCCGCCACGAGGACATAGAGAGGGCAGAGCAACATGCCGCTACCGAGTGTAGTGGGCTAGCCTCAGCTAGGATCACCCGCAAAACGCGTGCCAGATGTGGAACACAACCATCAGACTAGCATGGCCCGGTCTTTCCCATGTCCAGATGCTGCGCCAACGACGATAGATCTGACGACACCATGGCGGCCACAACTCCACCGGCGAGACCATGGACGGCTGGGGAGACCCAGTCCCATACGCCATCCAACAAAGGATCTAGGTGCCCCACCCTCGAGCTAGCGAGCACGACGGGTGGCGCGACATTGAGGACCGACAAAGTAGATCACAGCCAGATCTAGCACCGAGGACAGACTTGGAGATGGCTCGAGAAGGAGGAGAGGAGGGGTGTATGGGGGCTATCGGCAGCGCATGATATGAACAATACTTTCCGAAATATCCATGATTGTTGTCTACTATTTACACATATACCATGGTATGAAAAACTATAGTTAAAACTGAACCACAGTCAAATTAATTGTCAATTTCTGCAAATTCACAAACCAAATCGTTTACGTACTCCTAGCTAACCGAGTGAGAGATTCTCTAGTTGGTAACGCAACTTTGTTTGATTAGCGTAAGCCGACACCAGAGCAGAGACATGCACATTAACGGCTAGAACGGCATCGTGCGCTGTACTACCATTGATTGCGAATTTCCGCCGTGATGCCGATACGTACGGCGGAGATGCGTGTGGTCACCTACTGGCGAGAGTGGTAAGCTATCAGCGTCGATCCTCTGCTTAGCTGCATCTCGCAAATATCTTATCAGACTGATCGGGACGTGTACGTACGGCCGGCCTGATAAGCCGTCCGAGGTTTCAACACAGTAGAACTAAAAGTTTTCGTTTCTTCCTCTCTGTAATCCGTCTGTACCCGGGCCTCTTCTGTCTCTCTCAGTCCTTGTAGTGGTCATCTGTGGACCGTCAGTGCTTGTGAGATGGTAAAGTACAGTCAAACTTCTCTTGGGTTCCACCTAATCAAGTCTGATGCTTGAGATTGACAGGAGTATTGTTCACCGATTGAGTAATGACGTTTTGGACACCGATTACTATTGAGTAATAGGAGTAAGTCCAGAAAAAGATGGCTGTTTCTTGACGCGATGTATACGGATATACTAGCTGCCATCAGTACATTCACTGTCACGTACTCCCTCCGTTCGGAAATATAAGATGTTTTAGCTTTGTGAAGTGAGTGTATCTAGACATCTTTTAGTATATAGATTCAAACAAATCTATACATTAAAAGATGTCTAAATATACTCGCTTCACAAAGTTAAAACATCTTATATTTCTAAACAGAGGGAGTAGAACCAAATGTGCTGAAGACTGAAGTACGAGCACAGCCAGCCAAGCAGGACCAGCCGATCATGCAAAAAATGGACCACGAACGTGCGTCCAATGCGCTGTGTAGTACTGGTCTGCTTATGCGTCGATCTTATCCGATTCTAGAAAACATGTGCGCATTCTGCATAGGCGCACAGCTAATTAACCAAGGCGTCACAACTTGTGGAGCTCGTGGGATCGACGAGCGCGACTTATCAATAGTTTAATTAGCAGGCGTGTGGCACCTTTGGCCACACCTGCATCGATCGTGGCCGATACTAGCTACAACCGTGGAATTATTTTCCTACTTTTGGACGTTGCATGCATGGAGAGTTGGAGACACCACGTACGTACGTTGCCTACCGTGTCCATAACGTACGTAGCCGTGACAGAAGAGTCCATGCCCATCCCATGAATAATTCTTTTTGTTCAGACAATCATGGCCCGCGCCTAATCTAAGCATGTCTAAGGCATCTACAATGAGGGTGTGTTTGGTAGCTTGAGTCAATAGAGAATAGCTATCTACCCTCATACAAGCTGATCCTAGCTAGGTTGATCTCAGATTTTCTCATGTGTTTGGTAGATCGGGCTGATAGAGCCATGCTGAGTGCATCTGGAATTTGGTGGGTTGTCTGTGGTCAGAATAGTTGAGGATGTCTAAAGTTTACAAAAGACCCCCACATACAAAAATGAAACGCTCTAGGGTCCCTGTCTACAAAACAAACAGCGTTCGGGTCCATGTGAATAAAAGCAAAAAGCAATCAGGTCCCTTAAAAAAGCAATCGGGTCCTTCACGACCAGCTCCGGCGAGGGAGCCCGGCGAGCAGACGAGCTGGGGCGGCGCTGGCAGGGGCGACGGAGCCCGGCGAGCCGACGACCAGCTCGGTGGCGACGCTGGCAGGGGCAGCGCGGGCCGTGTCTAGCCGGGGCGACGCTGGTAGGGGCGGCGCTGGCCGTGTTTGATCTTGGGGCGGACAGCTCAGTGGCGACGCTGGCCATGGCGGGCCGTGGGGCGGCGGAAGCTCTGCGGGGACGACCTTGGGGCGTGAGGCGCTGGCCGAGGAGGCAGCGGCGGAGGCCGGTGGCGAGTCGGCGGTGGCCGGCGCAGGCGGAGGCGGCTGCAGTGCTCGCCGAGGAGCGGAGGCCGGTGCTGAGAGAGAGAGAGAGAGAGAGAGAGAGAGAGAGAGAGAGAGAGAGAGAGAGAGAGAGAGAGAGAGAGAGAGAGAGAGAGAGAGAGAGAGGGAGAGAGAGAGGGAGAGAGAGAGAGAGGGAGAGAGAGAGAGAGAGAGAGAGAGAGAGAGAGAGAGAGAGAGGGAGGTGAGAGGCGCTGAGCGTGGGGGGAAATGAGGGTCGGGGCTGTTGACCCCCGTGGGCTCGGTCGCGGGGCGGTTCTCCCGAGGCGTTTTGCGGGACGAGCTCAGCCTAGCTCACTTGCGAAGCTCAATCTGAGCTTCTCAACTGGGCATGGCCGAGGGCCTTTTTTCGTATGAGTTCAGCATAGCTCAATAGAGCCGACCCGGTCTAACAAACACGAAAATGTGAGATTGGGTGGGATGGGATGAGATTTTCTGAGGTCACCCGACCTACCAAACACGCCCTGAGAGAACGCTTAGAGCGGACGCCAGGATGCCTTTCCTGGCCGTTTCCGCTAAATCCCGCTCGAACCAAGGATTTTGTTTAGCATCGCCTATGCGCCGAGCGCTCGGCAAATACGCGCGATTTCCGTGGCGTCCGTCGCATGATGGGGGCGCTACGTCTCGAGCTATTTTTTATGTACGGAGGATCTTTTCCGGCGGCTGTTTCTCTAGTGGGGCGTGCTGAGCGTCCTTCCCAGGGATCAAATTTCCCGATCATCCGGATCGTGAGCCGTCCGATACAAATATAAGTGATCCTCAGATCTGGTTAACCTCGGTTGATACGAACGAAAACGAGGACCCGCGGTGGAGAAGACGGGTTGACACTGGGTGGCTGCCGGGTGGCCCAGGGGTGGACCGCTCGCCTATCCGCGCTAACCCATTTCGCTACCACATTTGGATCGGGAATGGGTTGGATGAACCGCGCCTGTCTGTTTGGGTCGGACCGTTGGGATGACTTTTCCCATTTTCCTGTCCGCGCAGACACGTTCAGACGTACGTTGTCCGTTTGGATCGGACCTGTGAAGATACCCTTAGGATTACCACCTCACGTTCCAACAGTAACATGTCCGGCGACGAGAGGCCGGTCTTGATTTGTGCTCTCTTTAGCTGATCACTCTGGGATTTCGACTTGCCGTGGCAACTTGAAAACGAGGTGCACGAAAACCAGATGCTTGAGCTTGATCGGCCGACGGCCGTTGGTTTGTTCCCTGGTTTGTCAGCGAAAAATCGCAACTTGTCCAAACTTCCACACTGCCACGATGTCTCGGCTCTGATATAGATCACCATGATATATATGCACAATCGCAGCCACCTACCAAAATGCGTTGAAGTACGTCCACTAGCATAAGTGCGCACCCAATTTGTAAGAACAAAATGGCCGACGAATGGACGTGCCTTGTAATTAAGCCCATGTGCTTAATCAAGGTGCCGGTGACTACTTCTGGAGTATGACGTATGACCGGACTCCGGTGGGCGATCGATGTATCCAATGGCGGAGCTTGAAACAAATTCATGGGCGGGCCGAGCTGAAAAAGACGCAAAAAAATATATTCCAAAGCATGCCAGTTCACTAGAAATTTATTATTAGTAAATTTTTCCATCGCTTACAAGATTAGAAGATACATACATATATGTAGTATTACTGCAAAACAACAAAAAACTGTACCAAAAGAAGCTAGACAGTAGATATATCTAAGCTTGGAGATACATACTACAAGTCAGCCGCTTTTCCCATGGCTGTTAGCTGTTGCAATCAGAGAAATTGAAGAAAATTTCAGTAACATTTCTCTGGCTATCCCGTGCTATCAAATTCGAACCAGGGGTCGCTTGGGAAAGAACGAAACGTACCTGGATGAGGCAGGCCGCAGGGGTCGCTTGGTGTGGCGGCTGCCGACTGCTGAACCGGCCCCGAATGCGGGCGGTCGGCCTCGGCCTCGGATGGGGGCGGCGACGCGGCACTGCTGCCTCTCCTCTGTGACTCAGTCCTCCACCGATTGCCCCCAAATCCCCCTTAATTTCTCCCTAGACCTAGCACCATCGTTGCAGATTTTGTTCTTTTTTCTTGGTCGAGTTCTGTATAGAGACAACGAAGACGAGACTCGCTAGACGCGGTCCAGGTGGTAACGTTTTAATGTGCATGCCGTGTATAAGCTCATGGGCTGAGCTGGGCTTTAGATGCATAGAAGTCAAAAAAAAATTGTAAAAATATTGGGCGGGCCATGGCCCGGTCAGGCCCCAACGGAGCTCCGCCCGTGGATGTATCTCTACAAGGTTATTTTGTTCTCGTTCTTGGAAAAACACCTGTGGTGTCGGAAAACTACCGATGCCAATGACGACGGCCGATCTCGCCGCTCGTGCGGAAGCGAGAGACCGCCTCAACCCTCAGGCTAGCCAAAGGAGCGGCACGGAACACGCATGGCCCATTTTGTTAAAATTCCAGGCTAAGGAACTCGATCCATCCTAACCGCGAGCGGCGGCGGTTCTAGAGCAAAAGAACTCTCAGTATCTGATATGTCTCAAACATATCTATAATTTTTTATGCTCCATGCTCGTTTTTACACCATTTGCTTAGTGTTTCATTACACTTTATGACATTTTTATGCATTTTCCGGAACTAACCTATTAACGAGATGCCACAGTGCCAGTTCCCTGTTTTCTGTTGTTTTTATGTTTCAGAAAAGTTACACAGGAAATATTCTCGGAATTGGACGAAACAAAAGCCAAACATCCAGAAATTTACCGAAGCTTCCAGAGAACCAAAGAGGAGACGGAGAGGGGCCACTGGGGGCCACACCACCAGGGGGCGCGGCCTGCCCCTGGCCCGCGCCCACCTATGGTGAGGCCACCCAGGTACACTTCTGACGCCGCCCCTTCGCCTATAAAGACCCCCCGACGGGAAAAACCTAAACACCCGATCACTTTTCCAGAATACATCGCGATCTGCCGCCGCCGTCGACCCGAGATCGGGAGGGTCCAGAAACTCTTCCCGGCACCCTGCCGGAGAGGGGAATCGCCACCGGAGGTCTTCTTCATCGCCATGCTTGCCTCCGGCACGATGAGTGAGTAGTCTACCTTGGACTATGGGTCGATAGCAGTAGCTAGTTGGTTGTCTTCTCCACCATGTGCTTCATGTTTAGATCTCATGAGCTGTCCTACATGATCGAGATCACCGTTATGTAATTCTACATGTTGTGTTTGTTGGGATCCGATGAATATTGGTGTTATGATTGAGTTGATGTGCTGAATATTATCTTATGTTATCTCTATATTGTTTATGATCTTGCATGCTCTCCGTTGTTAGTAGCTATCTTGGCCGAGTAGTTGCTAGTGACTCCAAGAGGGGGTATTTATGCTCGATAGTTGGGTTCATGCCTCTATTTAATATGGGGGAGTGACAGAAACCTCTAAGGTTGTAGATGTGATGTTGCCACTAGGGAGAAAATAACATTCATATGCTCAAGGGCATATGCTTTGTTTATATTACACACTTTGCTTAATGCAGTTATCTGTTGTTCGCAACTTAATACTTGTGGAGTTCTCGGATTGATTCACTACAAGTGGATTATTATTCATAGATGCAGTTGGATGATGGTCTATGTATCTTGTTGTAATACCCAGAGTAAATCTCATAGTGATCCTCTCGACATATGCCCGTTGTCTTTATTCTATCAATTGCCCAACTGTAATTTGTTTACCCAGCATGTGTTATTTTATCTTATGGAGAGACACCACTAGTGAACTGTAGACCCCGGTCCTATTTCCTTTATATTGCTATCACCTGTTTACTTTACTCGCACTGTTTACTTTACTCACATATTACTATTGCTTTCCACTCGATATGCTCATACCCTTTGTTTCAAGCAAAACGGTGAGATTGACAACCTCATTGTAAGTTGAGAACAAAGTATTTAGTTGTGTTGTGTGCAGGTTCCACGTTGCTACTGGTTGAAGACGCGCTAACAAGAAATCGTTAACGGCACCCTTGTTGGAGTGTCACGCAGCTAGTGGGCATCACCTTCTGGAGTATTGTCTTTTTCCTACTGGATTGATAACCTTGGTTTCATAACTGAGGGAAAACTTGCTGCTATATTCATCAAACCTTCTCTTGGGGTTTCCAACTGGACGGTCATTTACTTCATCAACTACACGCCAACAAGTTTTCTGGCACCATCATCACCGCGCCATCAACAAGTTTTCTGGCGCCATCGCCGAGGAAGAAGAAGACTTCTGCAAGGGGAGTTTCCCACGCACATCCTTTACTTTGTTTTAAGTTTTGCTTTACTTTATTTTTACTTGCTTCGTTTTATCAAAAACACAAAAAAATTAGTATCCTTTATAGTTGTTTTTACTTGTCTGCTTTTAGTTTTGCTAGAATGGCTACTCCTGAAAATACCAAGTTGTGTGATTTTACTAGCACTAATAATAGTGATTTTATCTGCACTCCTATTGCGCCACCTGCTCCTGCTGCAAATTTTTATGAGATTAAGCCTGCTTTGTGGAACCTTGTTATGAAAGAGCAATTTTCTGGTGCTAGTACTGATGATGCTGCAGCTCATCTCAACAACTTTGTTGAGCTATGTGAGATGCAGAAATATAAGGATGTAGAGAGTGATATTATTAAGCTTAAGTTGTTTCCTTTTTCTTTGAGAGGAAAAGCTAAGGATTGGTTGCTGTCTTTGCCTAAAAATAGTATTGATTCATGGGCTAAGTGTAACGATGCTTTTATTGGTAGATACTATCCTTCTGCTAAGATTATAGCTTTGCGTAGCAATATTATGAAGTTTAGTCAGTTTGATAATGAACATGTTGCTCAGGCTTGGGAAAGAATGAAATCTATGATCAAGAATTGCCCCACTCATGGACTGACTACTTGGATGATTGTCCAAACTTTTTATGCAGGACTGAATTTTTCTTCGAGGAACCTATTGGATTCAGCTGCTGGAGGCACTTTTATGTCCCTTACCGTGGGCGCCGCAACCAAGCTTCTCGACAATATGATGGTAAATTACTCTGAATGGCACACCGAGAGAGCTCCACAAGGTAAGAAGGTAAATTCTGTTGAGGAAACCTCTTCCTTGAGTGATAAGATTGATGCTATTATGCTTATGCTTTCTAATGATAGGACTCATGTTGATCCTAATAATGTTCCTTTGGCCTCTTTGGTTGCTCAAGAAGAGCATGTTGATGTAAACTTCATTAGAAATAATAATTTTAACAACAATGCTTATAGGAACAATTTTGCTAGTAACAATTATAGGCCGTATCCTTCTACCAATGGTAATGGTTATGGTAACTCTTATGGTAATTCCTCCAACAACACTAGGGCCGCGCCCTCCGAGCTTGAGGTAATGCTCAAGGACTTCATCGGTAAGCAGAATGCTTTTAACAAGTCTGTTGAGGAAAAAGTTAGGCAAAATTGATATTCTTGCTTCTAAAGTTGATAGCCTTGCTCATGACGTTGAACTTCTGAAATTAAAAGTGTTGCCTAATGATGTGAAAGAGAACAATGTTTTTGCTACTGCTAATGCTATCCAAGTTAGAATTGATGAAAATGTTAGGATGCTAGCAGAATTGCATGCCAGGTGGGAAAGAGAAGATGAGATGGCTAGAAAGATGAAGGTATGTACCATTACTACCTCTAATGATGTTATTCCAAATGCTAGCAATCCTCTTACTTTGATTGGTGTAGAGAAAACTCCCACTCCTAGTGTTAAAATGCCCAAAACAGCTAAAACTTTTTCTCAAAAGAGTGCTGAAAATTTTCGGAGTGTGGGAGATGATAGCTCTATTTCCTTTAATGATTTTGATGTTGATGGCTGCAATATATCTGAAGTTATTTTGTTCTTGAAAAAGCTTGCTTTGACTCCCAATGCTAGTTCTTTAAATGTTGCTTTTACTAAGCATATTACCAATGCTCTCATGAAAATTAGGGATGAAAAGTTGAAGCAAAAAGCTTCTATTCCCAAGAAATTAGAAGATGGTTGGGAACCCATCATTGATATGCATGTTAATGGTTTTGCTTTATGTGATCTAGGTGCTTGTATTTCTATTATGCCTAGAAAAATTTATGACATGCTTGATTTACCACCGCTTGAAAAGTGTTATTATGATGTTCCTATTGCTGATGTTGCTAAGAAGAAACTTTTGGGAAGGATTAATGATGTTCTTATTATGGTTAACAATAACCTTATTCTCGTTGATTTTCTTGTCATGGATGTTGAATGCAATGCTTCATGTCCTATTATTTTGGGAAGACCTTTTCTTCGAACTGTAGGTGCCATCATTGATATGAGGGAAGGCACCATCAAATATCAATTTCCACTCAAGAAAGGTATGAAACACTTCCCTAGGAAGAGAAAGGAATTACTTTTTGACTCTATTCTTAGAGCAAATTATGAGCTTGATGCTTCATCACTTGATATTACTTGATTCCCATTTTCTGCGCCTAGCTCAAAGGCGTTAAAGAAAAGCACTCTTGGGAGATAACCCAATGTTTTTACTTTCAGTACTTTTTCTTTTATTTGAGTCTTGGAAGTTATTACTACCGTAATAACCTCTCCTTATCCTTTTTATTTCGTTTTTGTGCCAAGAGAAGCCTCTAATTTGAGTGAGGTAAGATTTGGGGATGTTGCTGTCCTGAAACAGTTTTTGGTGCTGCACCGTAAAAATTCGTGAAAAGTCTCTGTATATCTTTTGGACCTGCGATTTCTTGTGCATATGCCCCAGGTTATATCCAAACTTTCATTAGTTGAACACTTTTTTATTTGAGCAACAGAAAACCCTCTAAAAATTTGACCTTTGTCAGCTGTTCTGTTTTGACAGATTTCTGCCAATATTTGTGTTTGCCGCTTTATCGCTTTCTTTTTGAGTTCTTTTGATCACGGAACTTTTGGGGAAGTTGCTACAGTAGTATATGCTTTATATGTGGTGGTTTTCGGTTGAAACCTAAAGCAAAAAGGGTTGATTCAATGTTATGCTTACACTAATGTTGCTAATAGAATTGTGTTTAGTTTTGTATGAAGGAAGTTTTCAAGTGTAGGGATTGGAGAATGATGAGAAGAGTTGAAGAATGGACAAAAGCTCAAGCTTTGGGATGCCCATGTCATCCCAAGAAATATCCAAGAAGTACAAGCATCAAAGCTTGGGGATACCCCCGAGGCACCCCTTCTTCATCGGCAAAAATCAGGTCACCTTTCAACACACTATATTTTTATTGCTTCATGCATATTGCGTTTTTCTTGGAGCATCAGTTGTTTTTAGTTTTCAGTTTTGTTTAGTTTTGTTTGCTGTAATAAATGGTTGGACCTCAACAAATTCCTTTTGGAGAAGTTGCCTTGCTTTTTATTTTCCAAGAACACTCCGTTTTTCACTCTTATCGTTTCAACGAGTGTTCTTCTTTTTCTAGAAATGCCTTTAGCTTTCATTTTTTGCCTTGATTTTTTGTTCAAATCTTGTTATATCTTTTTATCAAGGTGTATTTTGACCTCTGGTCCATATTGGTTTTCATCAAAAGAGTTGTTTATAAAAAGTTCGAAAGGTGTTGGAAAAGAGAAAAAGCTTTATGCAAAAAAGTGGTACAAGAAGGAGCTTGTGTAGACTGCGGCCTAGGCTTTTGCATGTCGTGCTTGATGTCTTTTTGATAGTATGCTTAGTGGTTTTGTTGTAGCATGACTTGTCTCAAATGACTGAGATTGCTTAACGAGCCTTTAAAAAAATCATGCATTGTTTTAATTGTTTGGAAGCATTATTTTGGTTTTCTCCTTTGATGCTTTATTTGGGTTGACTTGGTGCATGCTCACACATGTTAGACTCATACAAAGTTGACATAAGCCTCTATGATCATTTAGTTTTTGACTTTTGATGCCATCTTATGCTTCTTTTAATATCGCTTTGTTGCTTTGCATGATTATGGCCGTTATTGCTCTCTTAGTTGGTCGCTCCTAGTCTTTTGCTAGCCCTCATTTTGTACTGAGTATGAGCTCTACTCGTGCATCCAACTCCTAAAAACCAAGTTTGCCATTGTGTCCACTATAAATTCCTATGCATGGTATTTGTAAGCCATTCCAAGTAAATTTTCATGTGCTACCTTTTTAAAATTTCAACTACTTCTTATTTTGTGCCACTGTTTTTAGCTCATGGGGACGTAGTGTTCGGAATTGCTATCTTCCATATTAAATTAAGTACCCCTCGACTAGGCAGCTTCATCTGCTCGTCATTAATTTTGCACGAGAGCTGGTCAGACCATTGCAATCTAATTCTAAAAAAAGAAAAAAGGCACTCCTCCATGGTATGTGAATGTTGGTGGCACCTGATGGAATCAGTTAGCCATGGTTTGAGAAAGGAAAAAGGTGGGGAGGAGTGCCAAAGCTTTATAAGAGAGCACCAATGTGCCAAATTTTCAAAGAACTCGGAACCGCTCTCACTTGTTTATTATGGAAGATAGTAAGACCCCATTGCCAGTCGTTGACATGAAACAACCACCTCTCAAAACCTAAATTTTATCTCTGTTTTACAAATGAAAAGCTCTAGCACATGTTTAATCACGGCTTCCCTCCGCGAAGGGCCTTTCTTTTACTTTTATGTTGAGTCACCACCTTCTATCTTTATGCACCGTCTAAGAGAGCATAGTTGTCGTTCTGAGTATAATGTGCATTGTCCCAAAGTTTTCATTGATTGATTCATGATGTTGGTTTCACTTGTTCTCAAATTATTTGTATCTAGTCGCCCTCTTAAACTTGAAGGTGTCCTATGCATTTATGTTTTGCTCTCTCATGAAGGACAAGCTGAAAACCATTTGTATATTTTTCCTTATGATTTGAACACACGTTTGACTTTCATTGTTTCATTTTCATGATCTTTCGTTTGTGTTCTTTTTCATGTTATAACATGGTTGCTAAGTTTCTTCTATCAAGATTATATCTTTCATGTCCATATTTTAAGTTCTTTTGATCCCAGCACACAACGCTTACATAGATGATCAAGATTGTGTAGGTGCATGTCACCTCAAAAATTATTTCTTTTGTTATCACTTATCTACTCGAGGACGAGCAAGAGTTAAGCTTGGGGATGCTGATATGTCTCAAACGTATCTATAATTTTTGATGCTCCATGCTTGTTTTTACACCATTTGCTTACTGTTTCGTTACACTTCATGGCATTTTTATGCATTTTCCAGAACTAACCTATTAACGAGATGCCACAATGCCAGTTCCCTGTTTTCTGCTGTTTTTATGTTTCAGAAAAGTTACACAGAAATATTCTCGGAATTGGATGAAACAAAAGCCGAACATCCAGAAATTTACCGAAGCTTCCAGAGAACCGAAGAAGAGACAGAGAGGGGCCACTGGGGGGCCACACCACCAGGGGGCGCGGCCTGCCCCTGGCCCGCGCCCACCTGTGGTGAGGCCACCCAGGTCCACTTCTGACGTCGCCCCTTCGCCTATAAAGAGCCCCCGACGGGAAAAACCTAAACACCCGATCACTTTTCCAGAATACATCGCGATCCGCCGCCGCCATCGACCCGAGACCGGGAGGGTCCAGAAGCTCTTCCCGGCACCCTGCCGGAGAGGGGAATCACCACCGGAGATCTTCTTCATCGCCATGCTTGCCTCCGGCGCGATGAATGAGTAGTCTACCTTGGACTATGGGTCCATAGCAGTAGCTAGTTGGTTGTCTTCTCCATCTTGTGCTTCATGTTTAGATCTCATGAGCTGCCCTACATGATCAAGATCACCGTTATGTAATTCTACATATTGTGTTTGTTGGGATCCGATGAATATTGGTGTTATGATTGAGTTGATGTGCTGAATATTATCTTATGTTATCTCTATGTTGTTTATGATCTTGCATGCTCTCCGTTGTTAGTAGCTATCTTGGCCGAGTAGTTGCTAGTGACTCCAAGAGGGAGTATTTATGCTCGATAGTTGGGTTCATGCCTCTATTTAATCTGGGGGAGTGACAGAAACCTCTAAGGTTGTAGATGTGCTGTTGTCACTAGGGAGAAAACAACATTCATATGCTCAAGGGCATATGCTTTGTTTACATTACACACTTTGCTTAATGCAGTTATCTGTTGTTCACAACTTAATACTTGTGGAGTTCTCGGATTGATTCGCCACAAGTGGATTATTAGTCATAGATGCAGTTGGATGACGGTCTATGTATCTTGTTGTAATGCCCAGAGTAAATCTCATAGTGATCCTCTCGACATATGCACGTGATACGTCTCAAACGTATCTATAATTTTTGATGCTCCACGCTTGTTTTTACACCATTTGCTTTGTGTTTCGTTACACTTCGTGACACTTTTATGTATTTTCCGGAACTAACCTATTAACAAGTTGCCACAGTGCCAGTTCCCTGTTTTCTGCTGTTTTTGTGTTTCAGAAAAGTTACATAGGAAATATTCTCGGAATTGGACGAAACAAAAGCCAAACGTCCAGATATTCACCGAAGCTTCCATAGAACCGAAGAGGAGACGGAGTGGGGCCACGAGGGCCCCACACAACAGGGCGGCGCGGCCCAGCCGTGGCCGCGCCCCCTATGTGTGAGGTCACCTCGGTCCACTCCTGACGATGCCCCTTCGCCTATAAAGACCCCCCGACGGGAAAAACCTAAGAACCCGATCACTTTTCCAGAACACATCGCGATCCGCCGCCGTCGTCGACCCGAAGATCGGGAGGGTCCAGAAGCTCTTTCCGGTACCCTGCCGGAGACGGGAATCGCCACCGGAGGTCTTCTTCATCGCCATGCTTGCCTCCGGAGCGATGAGTGAGTAGTCTACCTTGGACTATGGGTCCATAGCAGTAGCTAGTTGGTTGTCTTCTCCACCATGTGCTTCATGTTTAGATCTCATGAGCCGCCTTACATGATTGAGATCACCGTTATGTAATTCTACATGTTGTGTTTGTTAGGATCCGATGAATATTGGTGTTATGATTGAGTTGAAATACTGAATATTATCTTTTGTTATCTCTATGTTGGTTATGATCTTGCATGCTCTCTGTTGTTAGTAGCTATCTTGGCCGAGTAGTTGCTAGTGACTCCAAGAGGGGGTATTTATGCTCGATAGTGGGTTTATGCCTCTATTTAATCTGGGGGAGTGACAGAAACCTCTAAGGTTGTAGATGTGTTGTTGCTACTAGGGGAAAACAACATCCATATGCTCAAGGGCATATGCTTTGTTTATATTACACACTTTGCTTAATGCAATTATCTGTTGTTCACAACTTAATACTTGTGGAGTTCTCGGATTGATTCGCCACAAGTGTATTAATAGTCATAGATGCAGTTGGATGGCGGTCTATGTATCTTGTTGTAATGCCCAAAGTAAATCTCATAGTGATCCTCTCGACATATGCACGTTGTCTTTATTCTATCAATTGCCCAACTGTAATTTGTTTACCCAGCATGTATTATTTTATCTTATGGAGAGACACCAATAGTGAACTGTGGACCCCGGTCCTATTTCCTTTATATTGCTCTCACATGTTTACTTTACTCGCACTGTTTACTTTACTCGCATACTATTATCAATTTCCACTCGATACGCTTATACCCTTTGTTTCAAGCAAACCGGTGAGATTGACAACCTCATCGTAAGTTGGGAATAAAGTATTTAGTTGTGTTGTGTGCAGGTTTTACGTTGCTACTGGTTGAAGACGCGCTAACAAGTTATCGTTAACGGCGCCCTTGTTAGAGCATCACGCAGCTAGTGGGCATCACCTTCAGTCGTTTGTCTGCCTCCTCCTGGATTGACTACCTTGGTTTCATAACTGAGGGAAAACTTGCTGCTATATTCATCAAGACCTTCTCTTGGGGTTTTCTAACTGGCCGGTCATTTACTACAAGCCAACAAGTTTTCTGGCATCATCAAACGCAAACAAGTTTTCTGGCATCATCACTACCGCGCCATCAACAAGTTTTCTGGCGCCGTTGCCGGGGAGGAAGAAGACTTCTGCAAGGCGAGTTTTCGCACGCACATCATTTACTTTGTTTTAAGTTTTGCTTTACTTTATTTTTACTTGCATCGTTTTATCAAAAACACAAAAAATTTAGTATCCTTGATAGTTGTTATCTCTTTACTTCTAGTTCATTATGTTATTCCCTAAGTATGTTTTGGAGGACCTCTTAGTAGGTAGTGGTTCAATTATTGGAAAAAGTAACATCGAGGAGTTCTTTAATCATATTAGTATGCATAAAGATGTTGAGAAAAAGTCTTTGGCTGAGCTTGCTCCTAGTTATGAATTTGCTTCTGCTTATTTGATTCACATGTTAGAAGCTAGGTTTGCTAGCCTTAATCCTTGTATGCAATACATGTTTCTTAAGCTTCATAAAATTGAGGATCCTGAAAAGAAAGCTTTTATCCTTGAAGCTCTACGCATAGAATTTAGAGATGTTGCTATTGAGGCTAGGAAAGTTCTTAAGCTTTCTAATAAGCTTGGTTCACCTATAAAGGTTGTTAGCACAAACAATGAGGGAACCGAAATACCTATACCTAGCAAACTCTTGGGATTGTATGAAGCTTTTGAAAATAATTTTGATTGGATCTGTCCCAAAAATCTTTTTAGTGATTTGAGTGAACCAAAGCGTGATCACAAAGGGTCTTTAAAAACTTATGTGGATGAAATACAATGCCTTATTGAGAAGACCTCTTCAATGGATCTTAATGATTCTTTCGATATTACTTGATTCGCATTTTTTGCGCCTAGCTCAAAGGCGTTAAAGAAAAGCACTCTTGGGAGATAACCCAATGTTTTTACATTCAATTATTTTTATTTTATTTGAGTCTTGGAAGTTATTAATACTGTAATTACCTGTCCTTATTCTTTTTATTTCGTTGTTGTGCCAAGAGAAGCCTCTAATTTGAGCGAGGTAAGATTTGGGGATGTTGTTGTCCTGAAACAGTTTTCGGTGTTGCACCGTAAAAATTCGTGAAAATGCTCTGTATATATTTTGTACCTGCGATTTCTTGTGCATATGCCCCAGGTTATATCCAAACTTTCATTAGTTGAACACTTTTTGATTTGAGCAACAGAAAACCCCTAAAAAATTCGACCTTTGTCAGCTGATCTGTTTTGACAGATTTCTGGCAATATTTGTGTTTGCCGCTTTATCACTTTCTTTTTGAGTTCTTTTGATCACGAAACTTTTGGGGAAGTTGCTACAGTAGTATATGCTTTATATGTGGTGGTTTTGAGTTGAAACCTGAAGCAAAGGAGGTTGATTCATTGTTATGCTTACACTAATGTTGCTAATAGATTTGTGTTTAGTTTTGTATGAAGGAAGTTTTCAAGTGTAGGGATTGGAGAATGATGAGATGAGTTGAAGAATGGACAAAAGCTCAAGCTTGAGGATGCCCATGCATCACCCCAAGAAATATCCAAGAAGTACAAGCGTCAAAGCTTGGGGATGCCCCCGAGGCACCCCTTCTTCATCGGCAAAAATCAGGTCACCTTTCGAAACACTATATTTTTATTGCTTCATGCATTATGCGTTTTTCATGGAGCGTCAGTTGTTTTTAGTTTTCAGTTTTGTTTTGTTTTCTGCAATAAATGGTTGGACCCCAACAAATTTCTTTTGGAGAAGTTGCCTTTCTTTTCATTTGCCAAGAACACTCCGTTTTGCACTCTATTCGTTTCAACGAGTGTTCTTCTTTTTATAGAACTGCGTTTAGTTTTCGTTTTCGCCTTAATTTTTGTTCAGATCTTGTTATATCTTTTCATCAAGGTGTATTTTTGCCTCTGGTCCTTATTGGTTTTCATCAAAGGAGTTGGCTATAAAAAGTTTGAATGGTGTTGGAAAAGGGAAAAAGCTTTATGCAAAAAAAAAGTGGTACAAGAAGGAGCTTGTGTAAACTGCGGCCTAGGCTTTTGCATGTCGTGCTTGATGTCTTTTTGATAGTATGCTTAGTGGTTTTGCTATAGCATGACTTGTCTCAAATAACAGAGATTGCTTAATGAGCCTTTGAAAAAATCATGCGTTGTTTTAATTATTTGGAAGTATTATTTTGGTTTTCTCCTTTGATGCTTTATTTGGGTTGACTTGGCGCATGCTCACACATGTTAGACTCTTACAAAGTCGCCAATAGCCTCTATGATCATTTAGTTTTTTATTTTTGATGCCATCTTATGCTTCTTTTAATGTCGCTTTGTCGCTTTGCATGATTATGGCCGTTATTGCTCTCTTAGTTGGTCGCTCCCAGTCTTTTGCTAGCCTTTATTTTGTACCGAGTATGAGCTCTACTCGTGCATACAACTCCTAAAAATCAAAGTTTGCCATTGTGTCCACTATAAATTCCTATGCATGGCATTTGTAAGCCATTCCAAGTAAATTTTCATGTGCTACCTTTCAAAAACCTTCAAATCACTTCTCGTTTTCTGACACTGTTTTCAGCTCATGGGGACGTAGTGGTCGGATTTGCTATCTTCCATATTTATTATTCCAAAAAGAAAGAAAAAAAAGGCACTCCTCCATGGTATGTGAATGTTGGTGGGCACCCGATGGAATCGGTTAGCCATGGTTTGAGAAAGGAAAAAAGGTGGGGAGGAGTGCCAAGTTTTATAAAAAGAGCACAAAAAGTGCCAATCTCTCTCACAAAAACTTGCTTCATTTTTGTATGGAAGATAGTAAGAACCCCATTGCTAGTCATTGACAAAAGCAACCACCTCTCAAAACTCAAGTTTTATCTCTTTGCTTTACAAATAAAAAGCTCTAGCACATGTTTAATCACTGCTTCCCTCCGTGAAGGGCCCTTCTTTTACTTTTATGTTGAGTCACAACCTTCTATCTTTATGCACCATTAAGAGAGCATAGTTGTCATTCTGAGTATAATGTGCATTGTCCCAAAGTTTTCATTGATTGATTCATATTGTTGGTTTCACTTGTTCTTAAATTATTTGTATCTAGTCGCCCTCTTAAACTTGAAGGTGTCCTATGCATTTATGTTTTGCTCTCCATAAAGGACAAGCTGAAAATCGTTTGTATGTTTTTCCTTATGATTTGAACACACGTTTGATTTTCATTGTTTTATTTTCATGATCTTTTGTTTGTGTTCATTTTCATGTTATAACATGGTTGCTAAGTTTCTTCTATCAAGATTATATCTTTTATGCCCATGTTTTAAGTTCTTTTGATCCCAGCGCACAATGCTTATATAGATGATCAAGATTGTGTAGGTGCATGTCACCTCAAAAATTATTTCTTTTGTTATCACTTACCTACTCGAGGACGAGCAGGAGTTAAGCTTGGGGATGCTGATACGTCTCAAACGTATATATAATTTTTGATGCTCCATGCTTGTTTTTACACCATTTGCTTAGTGTTTCGTTACACTTCGTGGCACTTTTATGCATTTTCTGGAACTAACCTATTAACAAGTCGCCACAGTGCCAGTTCCCTGTTTTCTGCAGTTTTTGTGTTTCAGAAAAGCTACACAGGAAATATTCTCGGAATTGGACGAAACAAAAACCGAACGTCCAGAAATTCACTAAAGCTTCCAGAGAACCGAAGAGGAGACGGAGGGGGGCCACGAGGGCCCCCACACAACAGTTCGGCGCGGCCCAGCCCCTGGTCGCGCCCCCTATGTGTGAGGTCGCCTCGGTCCACTCCTGACAATGCCCCTTCGCCTATAAAGACCCCCCGACGGGAAAAACCTAAGAACCCGATCACTTTTCTAGAACACATCGCGATCCGCCGCTGCCGTTGACCCGAAGATTGGGAGGGTCCAGAAGCTCTTCTCGGCACCCTGCCGGAGAGGAGAATCGCCACCGGAGGTCTTCTTCATCGCCATGCTTGCCTCCGGAGCGATGAGTGAGTAGTCTACCTTGTACTATGGGTCCATAGCAGTAGCTAGTTGGTTGTCTTCTCCACCATGTGCTTCATGTTTAGATCTCATGAGCTGCCTTACATGATTGAGATCACCATTATGTAATTCTACATATTGTGTTTGTTGGGATCCGATGAATATTGGTGTTATGATTGAGTTAAAGTACTGAATATTATCTTTTGTTATCTCTATGTTGTTTATGATCTTGCATGCTCTCCGTTGTTAGTAGCTATCTTGGCCGAGTAGTTGCTAGTGACTCCAAGAGGGGGTATTTATTCTCGATAGTGGGTTCATGCCTCTATTTAATCTGGGGGAGTGACAGAAACCTCTAAGGTTGTAGATGTGCTGTTGCTACTAGGGGAAAACAACATTCAAATGCTCAAGGGTATATACTTTGTTTACATTACACACTTTGCTTAATTCAATTATCTGTTGTTCGCAACTTAATACTTGTGGAGTTCTCGGATTGATTCGCCACAAGTGAATTATTAGTCATAGATGCAGTTGGATGGCGGTCTATGTATCTTGTTGTAATGCGCAGAGTAAATCTCATAGTGATCCTCTCGACATATGCACGTTGTCTTTATTCTATCAATTGCCTAACTGTAATTTATTTACCCAGCATGTATTATTTTATCTTATGGAGAGACACCACTAGTGAACTGTGGACCCCGGTCCTATTTACTTTATATTGCTATCACCTGTTTACTTTACTCGCACTGTTTACTTTACTCGCATACTATTATCACTTTCCACTCGATACGCTCATACCCTTTGTTTCAAGCAAACTGGTGAGATTGACAACCTCATCGTAAGTTGGGAATAAAGTATTTTGTTGTGTTGTGTGCAGGTTCCACGTTGCTACTGGTTGAAGACGCGCTAACAAGTTATCGTTAACGGCACTCTTGTTAGAGCATCACGCAGCTAGTGGGCATCACCTTCAGTCGTTTGTGTGCCTCCTCCTGGATTGACTACCTTGGTTTTATAACTGAGGGAAAACTTGCTGCTATATTCATCAAAACCTTCTCTTGGGGTTTTCCAACTGGCCAGTCATTTACTACAAGCCAACAAGTTTTCTGGCACCATCAAATGCAAATAAGTTTTCTGGCATCATCATTACCGTGCCATCAGCACGTTGTCTTTATTCTATCAATTGCCCAACTGTAATTTGTTTACCCAGCATATGTTATTTTATCTTATGGAGAGACACCACTAGTGAACTGTGGACCCCGGTTCTATTTCCTTTATATTGCTATCACCTGTTTACTTTACTCGCACTGTTTACTTTACTCGCATATTACTATTGCTTTCCGCTCGATACGCTCATACCCTTTGTTTCAAGCAAACCGGTGAGATTGACAACCTCATCGTAAGTTGGGAACAAAGTATTTGGTTGTATTGTGTGCAGGTTCCATGTTGCTACTGGTTGAAGACGCGCTAACAAAAAATCGTTAACGGCGCCCTTGTTGGAGTGTCACGCAGCTAGTGGGCATCACCTTCTAGAGTATTGTCTTTTTCCTACTGGATTGATAACCTTGGTTTCATAACTGAGGGAAAACTTGCTGCTATATTTATCAAACCTTCTATTGGGGTTTCCAACTGGCCGGTCATTTACTTTATCAACTACACGCCAACAAGTTTTCTGGCACCATCATCACCGCGCCATCAGTATCCAAAACACCACACCGGCAATCCGTTGCTCCCCTTCCTCACCGGGCCATTTTGGCGTTGTGAGAGGAAGGGGAGCCCCGGTTCTCGTTCGTGTGTGTCTTAGTCCTAGGGTATCTAGGTTTTCAAGTGTTTGTGGAACCAGCGAGTGGTTTGTGGAGCCCAAGCTGTTGGAGTGGCTTCGATCTGACGCTGCATCATGGCGTGGCGGCAAGGACAGGCTGTTCTTGGAGTGCGGCAGGCTTGGTTGTTGCATATTTGCGGAAGACGGTGGGGGATCCGGCCGCCTCAAGGGCGGAGTGGCGCTGGCCCCGGATCCGGTGTTGAAGAAGCTTGGAGGGCTCCTCCGGCCGATGTTCCTTATCGGGCTAGATCCATTCTTACGGGGCTGGTGGCTATCGCGGCTCATTAACGCCTCTTGGCGAGGGATTTCTTCAGTGCCAATATGTGGACCAACTACGAGTGCTCCTCTTCTCCGTCATTGGCAAAGATTTGTGCTTGATAGTTGCAAAGATGGTAGGTTGCAGCAGTATAACCGGTTGTATCCTCTCTATTTTATGTTACTTATATATATACCAACTCTGTATCATGATGTTTATCAATATAAGTAATGTATGTCTATGGGCGTACATCGTCAAAAAAAAAATTCCAGGCTAGCCAAAGGAGCGAGAATATGCTTGGTTAAAATTCCGATGCTCCCTCCGACCCATATTTGAGAGCGAGCGAGTGAAGTGGACGGCTCTGGAAGACGACGCCCACACGTCGGCCGGGAAGATGACGGCCACGTCGTCGGAACTGACTGTTTCTCCCGTGCGTCACTGCCCTGAACAACACCGGCCGGCCATTCGACGCCCCCAGACCCAGAGGTCGCTACGAACAAAGTATTATCGTGCGCCATCTACAAGTTTTCAGCTGTGGTGTATATATGATCACGAGCGGGCGAGGATTACCAAACGGCAAAAAGAGTTCCAACAAATAATATGCATGCATGGTTCAAATCTGCCGATTGCAACATGCAACCTCTGTACACATTCGGTGTCTGCTACCTGCTGCCACGTTAGAGAGGCGTCCTCTTCCGATTACAAACCATGTACGGGCGCACGCAGCCACGTAATGGTACCACGTTTCCATCTTGTATCCACGTAAGGGTAGCTGGGTAGGTGCAAGACTACAATACTCCAGTATTATAAGAGGAACATGCATTTGCCATACTGGGATTTACGGAGGGCTGAGAATAAGTACTCTCTCCGATCTATATTACTCTTCGCTAATATGAATGTATCTATTAATAAAATATATTTACATACATCTATATTAGCGAAAAGTATTATAAATCAGAGAGAAAGTAGAAAATCTTGCATATGAGTCCATGTCAAAGATCTCTGTATGTGAGCGAGAGTACATGTCACTAAACAAATTGGTCCGCGACTAATATGAGCATTAGTCTCGGTTCAAATAAAAATGTGGGTCAGGAAGCATTAGTCCCGGTTCAAATGCAGAAAAAATGCCTAAAACAAATAAACAAAAATGATCAAAACTTCAAATTTCAAAATCCTTTGACATGCATGTACCTCACGCAACCAACTTTTATGGAAAAATTTGAAAATTTGAATTTTGATATTTTTTACAAAAAAGGTTATTCCAAATTAAAACGGCTATAACTTTTGTGTACGGACTCAAAAAAAAAATGTCTCATATATGAAAAGTTATCTACACAAAATTTTACATCCGATTTCAATAGCCTACAACCGTTTCCACAATTTCTTGTTTCTCAAAATTCTAAAGGGAAATATGAAAGCAGGAAGATTTTAGATTTTGTCAAAAAAATGAGAAAAAAAATGATTTTTTCATTTCTTTTGTTGTTTCTTCTACCTTGTTATTTTGAAGTTTTTTTAATTAATTTTGGAATTTTTTAAGTTTTTTATTTTTTTGAATATTTTGAGTTTAAAAATTATTAATTAAATTATGCATAAAGATTATATGGAATTCATTGATGCTTATTATTACTTAATCATTGTTGCTTATTTTGTGAATTATTTGGAATCCAAAAAGTAAAATCATATGTTACCAAAGTGTATGGGTTAATAGAATTGATACCATAATATTATCAAGAAGTCGCGAGCGCTGTCTTGGAAGCTAGTAGGGAAGGAATGAAGAAGTTAAGCGTGCTAAGGGTGGACCAATGTGAGGATGGGTGACCAACCGGGAAGTGAGGACCACAAGTATGTAATTTGATATGAGAATAGAGGTGATTAGAGATTAAGTGGAGAGTGGAAACTGTTAACCAATTCAAATATTCAAAAATACGGAAATTCAAAAAAATCCAAAAAAATTGGGCTTTTTTCAATAATTCTATCAGAAATCCGAGCCTTCTGCATACAATCCGAGCCACGTGGAGGAGCTTCAGTCCCGGTTTGTGAGCAACGGGACTAAAGAGGGGGGCTTTAGTCTCACTTTGCTAGTCCCGGTTAGACATCCGGGACTAAAGCCCCTTATCAACCGGGACTAAAGTCCTTTTTTCTACCAGTGTGTACTGATCTACACGGTTCGTTTTGTCACATGACTACCACTATTCGGGCCGATTCGTGACGCGGAGCACTGATTGTTTGGTTTAGTAAGGTTAACACGTTTTCTGACTAGTCGAGCCCATATCTCAGTCCTACGTGGCAATCAGTTCACCGATCAGATGTTGACTATTTAGGGCCTGTATAATATTTTATATATTTTTGCTATTTCTTGTTTCTTGTTTCTTTTTCCTCACTGGCACACCTCCTGCGCGGTGGTTGAGCCCGCTGCGAGGACGCTGCCGGCGCACCACCGGGCCCGCCTCCGCGGAGGACGTCGCCGCCGCGCTGCAATCTCACCTCGTCATGCCCCCGCATACCTAGGGAGCCCGCAATCGGCAGCGCCGGCATCTGGCCGTCGTGCTCCGCCGCCGTGTCGTCTTCTTCTCCGGCCCGAATAGTGGTAGTCATGTGACAAAACGAACCGTTTTGGTAGTTATGTGATGTGATTGCCTCAATTGTGATAGTTTTTTGTCACTTTCTCTGGTTTAATAAGGTTCACATGGGAACGGGGCTTTCTTTTGATAAAATCACTGAATAAGGCGAGTGGACAATATTCGGCAAAGTTGGCTTACAAACACTAAGGGAGCCGTACATCACGCCGGTTGCATGTAGCCCAGTCCTAGGATTAGATGTTGTACCAAAGTCGTATAGCTATTGTCGTATGCATAGTGGTTTGGATAACTTTTTTTTATCTTTTTTGTCGAACTTCTTTTAATTACTATTTTGCCCCTTTTTATAAAAAAACCATGCTGACATGCCCGTTGTTTCAAAATATTGTCATGAGGTTGTTGTGTACTCTCTACACATATACCATGGTAAAAATAATTGTGGTTAAAACTGAACGTGAAAAGCATGTCAAACTGTCAATGTCTGCAAGTTCAGGTTATACCACTAGTGGAAAAAGAGGCTTCTATCCGCCACATTTAGTCCCCAAACTATTTGGGCCGGGACTAAAGGAGGCATTAGTCCCGGTTCGTGCCGCTGGGTACGGCTAGTACCTAGTCCCGGTTCGTAACGGACCTTTAGTCCCGGTCGTTAACACGGACCGAGACTAAAGGTGTGGTGGGCGGGAACCCCACTGGTGGCGGCCTTTAGTCCCGGTCCGTGTTAACGATCGGGACTAAAGGGTGACCTTTAATCCCGGCCTTTAACACGGCCTGAGACTAAAGGCCGTCGCCTACAAAATAGAGCTTCTCTTCCCCCGAGCCTGCCAGTACGCTAATGGTGGCCGGAAGCTTGGCTTGAGTGGGGAGGTCATGCCCAATTTTTTATCAAAATTATCCAAGATTTTGAGTTATTTTATCTATCCAATTGGTTTAAAAGGTTAGCAACTTCACTCTCTCATCTTTAATTGCTAATTTAGCTCATATAATGCTCTAGATGTGGTGAGATTTATGGCTTTAATTTGGGAGTAATTATGGGAGTTTATTTGATTTATATAGCATTTGAGCTTAAATTAATTCCTTAGTTTGCACATGTGTAGAGGTGGTGTACTTGTATGTTGACCAAAATGAGTATGGAGTAGAAATTTGTCATGCACATATATAGCTCTTTTTATGCTCAAAAAAATAGAGAGATTTGTGAATTAATGTTAGAAAGTAATATGGGAGTAATTGTGAGCTTATGTGATTTACAATAATAACTTTTGAGTAGGATTTATTTGCAATAATAACTTGTAAGTATGAGGCATTTTCTTGATTGATTTCCATGCACATAGCTCTTTTTATGCTCAAGAAAATAGAGGGATTTGTGGAGTAATGTTAGAGAGTAATGTGGGAGTATATATGATTTATATGCAATGTGAATTCATTCCTTGTATTAATTTGGTTTATTATATACTTACATAATAATGCAGATGAACCGGCAATGGATGTACGGTAGCCGAGTCTCAAGCGAGTTCATTAAGGGCTTGCAGGATTTCCTCCGTGTGGCTGATGCAAACAAGCGGAATGGTTTTGTTGTCTGTCCATGTAGTGTGTATAAGAATCAAAAGAATTACTCTTCCTCAAGAACCCTTCACGTGCACCTGCTTCAGCACGGTTTCATGCCCAGCTACAATTGTTGGACCAAGCACGGAGAAAGAGGTGTTACAATGGAAGACAATGAAGAAGAGGATGATGACAACTATCCTGGGTTCCCTGAATACGGTGATACTTTCATGGGAGAAGCTGAAGGGGGAGCTGAAGGGGGAGCTGAAGGGGAAGCTGAAGGAGACACACATGATGAGCCCCCTGATGATCTCGGTCGGACCATTGCAGATGCACGGAGAGAATGCGAAACTAATAAGGAGAGGGAAAAGTTGGATCGCATGTTAGAGGATCACAAAAAGTCCTTATACCCAAACTGCTAAAATGGTCTGAAAAAGCTGGGTAGCACACTTGAACTGCTAAAATGGAAGGCAGAGGAAGGTTTATCTGACTCCGGATTTGAAAAGTTGCTGAAAATGATGAGGAATATGCTTCCAAAGGATAACGAATTGCCCACCAGTACGTACGAAGCCAAGAAGATTGTCTGCCCTTGCTAGCGCGTGGGTGACGGCACCAGAAGATTCCTTGTGCGTGGTGAATGACCAGCCAATTGGGAACCCCAAGAGGAAGGTATGATGAGTATAGCAGCAAATTTTCCCTCAGTTAAAAAACCAAGGTTTAATATCGATCAGGAGAAAAGCAGACAATAACGACTGAAGGTGATGCTTGCTAGTTTGCGACAGCTTCGGACAAATTATATATGGCGCCTCGTCCAAGCTTTGCTTGCTAGCTGCAACGCGGAACCTGCACATAACACAACCAAGTACTTTGTTCCCAACTTGCGATGAGGTTGTCAATCTCACCAGTTTGCTTGAAACAAAGGTTATGAGCGTATCGAGTGGAAAATAGTAGAAGTATGCGAGTAAAGTAAACAGTGCGAGTAAAGTAAACAGTACGAGTAAAGTAAACAGATGATAGCAATATGATGGAAATAGGACCGGGGTCCACAGTTCACTAGTGGTGTCTCTCCATAAGATAAATAACACATGCTGGGTAAACAAATTACAGTTGGGAAATTGATAGAATAAAGATAAATGTGATATGTCAAGAAGATCACTATGAGATTTACTCTGGGCATTACAACAAAATACATAGACCGCCATCCAACTGCATCTATGACTAATAATCCACTTGTGGCGAATCAATCCGAGAACTCCACAAGTATTAAGTTGCGAACAACAGATAATTGCATTAAGCAAAGTGTGTAATGTAAACAAAGCATATGCCCTTGAGCATATGAATGTTGTTTTCTCCCTAGTAGCAACAGCACATCTACAACCTTAGAGGTTTATGTCACTCCCCCAGGTTAAATAGAGGCATGAACCCACTATCGAGCATAAATACCCCCTCTTGGAGTCACTAGCAACTACTCGGCCAAGATAGCTACTAACAACGAAGAGCATGCAAGATCATAAACAACATAGAGATAACATAAGATAAAATTCAGTACAGCAACTTAATCATAACACCAATATTCATCGGATCCCAACAAACCAAACATGTAGAATTACATAACGGTGATCTCAATCATGTAGGGCAGCTCATGAGATCTAAACATGAAGCACATGGTGGAGAAGACAACCATCTAGCTACTGCTATGGACCCATAGTCCAAGGTAGACTACTCACTCATCGCTCCGGAGGCAAGCATGGCGATAAAGAAGACCTCCGGTGGCGATTCCCCTCTCCGGCAGGGTGCCGGGAAGAGCTTCTGGACCCTCCCGATCTTCGGGTCGACGGCGGCGGCGGATCGCGATGTGTTCTGGAAAAGTGATCGGGTACTTAGGTTTTTTTCCGTCGGGGGGTCTTTATAGGCGAAGGGGCGATGTCAGAGGAGGGGCCAGGTGGCCTCACACCATGGTGGCGCGGGCCAGGGGCTGGCCGCGCCACCCCTGCGTGTGGGCCCCTGGTGGCCCCTCTCCTTCTCTCCTTCGGATCTCTGGAAGCTTCCGGGTAAAATAAGACTTCAGGAACTTGTTTCGTCCAATTCCAAGAATATTTCCTGTGTATCACTTCTGAAACACAAAAACAGCAGAAAACAGGGAACTGGCACTGTGGTGACTTGTTAGTAGGTTAGTTCCGGAAAATGCATAAAAGTGCCACGAAGTGTAACGAAACATTAGGCAAATGGTGTAAAAACAAGCATGGAGCATCAAAAATTATAGATACGTTGGAGATGTATCAGCCCTCTAGGTTTAGAGGTTCAGAAGATACATGCATGTCCTAATGACTGCATCCTCTATCATGGTGAATATGAGAATTTGACTGAATGCCCGATATGCACTGCATTGCGGTATAAGATCAGAGGAGATGACTCTGGTGATGTTGAGGGCGAGCCCCCCAGGAAGAGGGTTCCTGCCAAGGTGATGTGGTATGCTCCTATAGTACCACGGTTGAAATGTTTGTTTCGGTGCAAAGAGCATGCCAAGTTATTGCGATGGCACAAAGAGGACCGTTTGTTAGACAGGATGTTGAGACACCCCGCTGATGGGTCTCAATGGAGAAAGATCGATAATAAGTTCAAAGATTTTGCAGGTGACGCAAGGAACATACGGTTTGGTCTAAGTACAGACGGCTTCAATCCTTTTGGGGAGCAGAGCTCCAGTCATAGCACCTGGCCCGTGACTCTATGCATCTATAACATTCCTCCTTGGTTGTGCATGAAGGGGAAGTTCATTATGATGCCAGTGCTCATCCAAGGTCCGAAGCAAACCGGCAACGATATTGATGTGTACCTAAGGCCATTAGTTGATGAACTTTTACAGTTGTGGGCCCAACCATGTGTACGTGTGTGGGATGAGCACAAACAAGAGGAATTTGACTTACGAGCGTTGCTGTTCGTTACCATCAATGATTGGCCTGCTCATAGTAACATTTCAGGACAGACAAACAAGGGATACAAGGCATGCACGCACTGTTTAGAAGAGACTGAAAGTATATATTTAGATAATTGTAAGAAGAATATGTACATATCGCACCGTCGATTTGTTAGCAAAATTCATGCCGTAAGAAAAAAAGGCAAGCATTTCAACGGTAAGGCAGATCACCGGGACAAGCCTAAGGAACATACTGGTGATGATGTATTCGATATGGTCAAAGATATAGAAGTAATCTTTGGAAAGGGTCCTGGCGGACAATCTGTTCCGCATGACGCAGACGGACACGTACCCATGTGGAAGAAGAAATCTATATTTTGGGAGCTTGAGTATTGGAAATTCCTAGAAGTCCGCTCTGCAATCGACGTGATGCATATGACGAAGAATCTTTGCGTGAACCTGCTAGGCTTCTTGGGTGAGTATGGGAAGACAAAAGATACAAAGGAAGCTCGACATGACCTACAACGTGTGAAAGACCCAGAAGACCGACATCCAGAACTGTTTCAAGGTCGCGCCAGCTACGCTCTTACTAAAGAAGAGAAGATCACCTTTTTTGAATGCCTGAACAGTATCAAGGTCCCGGCTGGATTCTCAACGAATATAAAGGGAATAATAAATATGGCAGAGAAAAAGTTCCAAAACCTTAAGTCTCATGACTGCCACGTGATTATGACGCAATTGCTTCCAGTTGCATTGAGGGGGCTTCTACCGAAAAATGTTCGACTAGCAATTGTGAAGCTATGTGCATTCCTCAATGCAATATCTCAGAAGGTAATCAATCCAGAAGATCTACCACGGTTACAGAATGATGTGGCCCAATGTCTTGTCAGCTTCGAGCTGGTGTTCCCACCATCGTTCTTCAATATTATGACGCACCTCCTGGTTCACCTAGTCAAAGAGATTTCTATTCCCGGCCTTGTATTTCTACACAATATGTTCCCCTTTGAGAGGTTCATGGGAGTCTTAAAGAAATATGTTCGTAACCGTGCTAGGCCAGAAGGAAGCATCGTCAAGGGATATGGAACAGGAGGAGGTCATTGAGTTTTGTGCTGACTTTGTTCCCGACCTTAAGCCGATTGGTCTTCCTCAATCGCGTCATGAGGGGAGACTGAGTGGAAAAGGCACGATCGGAAAGAAACCAATGATATGTAGGGATGGTCATTCTTTGACTCAAGCACACTACACAGTTCTACAAAATTCCCTCTTGGTGGCTCCGTACAGTGAGGAATATAAGAATATTATACGCCAAGCAAACCCAGGGCAGTCTGAGTCCTTTGTTTTACAGCTCCACATGATGAC
The DNA here is from genome assembly GCA_007115705.1 of Dactylis glomerata. Lineage (NCBI taxonomy): Eukaryota > Viridiplantae > Streptophyta > Magnoliopsida > Poales > Poaceae > Dactylis > Dactylis glomerata. The sequence goes on along the minus strand of QXEO01000485.1, from coordinate 1,980,486 downwards.
TTTCGGCGTTTGGTTGCAAAGATGTCTCATGAATGACACTGTTGTTGAAGAGCAGCTGTACTTGTTGGCCAAATTACCATCTTCGACTATATTAGCTTTCCAAGGGTACGAGATAAATGCGAATACATTTTATACGGTCGCCCAAGATAAAAAAAACACCCAACAAAACAGTGGTGTCCGCTTTGATGCAGTAACCGGCAAAGGGCAAACGGACACATATTATGGTTACATAGATAAGATATGGGAGCTTGATTATGGACCTAACTTTAAGGTTCCTTTGTTTTAGTGCAAATGGGTGAAGATGACAGGAGGCGGGGTAAAGTTGGACGAGCAGTACGGAATGACAACGGTGGATCTCAATAATCTAGGGTACCTTGATGAACCATTCGTCCTAGCCAAAGATGTGGCTTAGGTTTTCTATGTGAAGGACATGACTAGCAAACCAAGAAAAAGAACCAAAGCGAATACATCATGTGATGAACCAAAGCGCCACATAGTTCTTTCAGGGAAAAGAACCATCGTGGGAGTGGAGGACAAGACAGACATGTCACAAGATTATAATCAGTTTGGTAAAATTCTGCCCTTCAGAGTGAACACTGACACAAGCCTCAAGTTAAATGATGAAGATTCTCCATGGTTACGCCACAATTGTAAGCAAGGGATACTAGCGAAGAAATGATGTGTAATCATGTATTAAACATTTTATGTAATGTATTGTTCTAATAAGTTAATAATATTTTGATAAGTTAGAATAAGTTAATTAAGTCACAATAACACTCACGAGAGGCGGGGAAACGATTGAACTGGAATTAAAGTACATGGCCAGATTAAGTCACAATCGGCCGAACTTGTTTTCAAATGTTGGAGTGATTCAGTCATAGTCGTGCCTAGCCCTATAAACGTCGCCACTTTAGTCATCGTAGTCGCCGACGTCGTCGTCGCTGGCATCGGAGTCGCGGTAGTCGAACCTCGGCGGGTGAGCACGCGTGGGCTGAGACTGAGGGTAGCGCAGGCGGGGGCCACGGTAGGCCATGACGCTCTGGAGAGTCCGGCCGCGCCACCACAGCCGACGGCCGGCCTCGTTGAAGTTCAAACGAGGCGGGCCGTCCTCCTCGTGCCTGGCAAGCGCACTCTCACGCCGATTGATGAAGAAGGCGTCTCAAGACGGGCTGTAGTCGGGATGCCACTGGGGATTCCTCCGCTGCTCTGGCGTGAGCTCGAAGTAGTAGTGGTTCGTGATGGCCATCTGGCGCGCCACACCTAGAGGGACAGGAGGGACCGGTACGCCTCCGACGCTCAGCATCCAGCCGGTGGGGACGCGGTAGCCCGGCGGGCAGGGGTAGTTTGAGGCGCAAAGCGCCTCTGCCTCCTGGGGGGTTAGAGATACGATGAAAGCCATGGAAGAGAGTGATGAGGTTTGCAGATATGAGTCTAGATGTGATATGTAAATGGAGGCCAAGCCTACATATATATAGTGAAAAATGGCGGGAAGACGGAGGCGGGAAGCGGTGGAAAGCGCGGGAAGAAAATAGGCGGGAACGCAGTGGCGCGGGAAACCATCTAACCTTTAGTCCCAGCTGGTGGGTACAACCGGGACTAAAGGTGGTTTTTGTGTCATCTAACAAAACTGTCGCTAAGATAAGGATGTGTGGGTAACCTTTAGTCCCGGCTGGTGGGTGCAACCGAGACTAAAGCTGTCGGCAGGATAAGGACGCATGGGTGGATGCACTGCTCGATGAGATAAAGCATGTAGCGCACGACGCCCCTGTCGGAGGAACAAGACAAAGTAGAAGCGGCGTCGTGCCTATAAAAGGAGCATGGATACGCCATGGCAAGCATCTCAACAAGCCAACCTAGAAGGCAGGGAGAGTTTCATCCCCATGGATGGAGGAAAGGGTTGGGAAATCTACCGTGGCGGAGCTTCTCGAAGATGTCGTTGGTGCTCACGCCCTACGGCATCTTCGGAAGCTCCGCCTCAGAAAAATTTCCCTGCAAGCCCGTGAAAGACTCCATATCCTCTAACAGTGCTGGGTAAAGGGTTGGGAAATCTACCGTGGCGGAGCTTCTCGGAGATGTCGTTGGTGCTCACGCCCTACGGCATCTTCGGAAGCTCCGCCTCGGAAAAATTTCCATGCAAGCCCGTGAAAGACTCCATCTCCTCTAACAGTGTTGGGTAAAGGGTTGGGAAATCTCAAACTTATTTTAATCTTCTGGTTTTGAAAATAGAAAATGGTTTTGAATTAGTTACTCAATTTCAAACACTTTTCATATTCAAAGTTTTATTAGATTCTAAAATATGTAAAAAGAATATTGATCAATATAGTTTTAATACAATTGGTTTCACTAAATTTAGATTTGTAAATCTTTAGATATGAATTTTCAAAGTTTCTATAAGCATATTTCGAGTATTTTAATTATGTAAAATTATTGGATTATCATACAAATATGGTAACAGTGGCATTTGATAGATATTTAAATTTGTGATTTGTAGGATTTTGAATCACTCGATTTGCAGTTGTAGATTTCTCAGAAATTTAATTCGAATATTCAGTCAAGTTATGAATTGGAATTTGTTAAGTTTATTCAAAACAAACTTTAGTCCCGGTCGATGAAACGGCCCGGGACTAAAGGTCCCTGCGCGCGCAAACTTTGGAAACCGCCCAAAATGGGCCTTTAGTCCCGGCCTCCTTACCAACCGGGACTAAAGGTCACCTTTAGTCCCGGTTGGTAATACGAACCGGGACTACAGGGTTGTTAGTCCCGGCTCGTATTACCAACCGGGACTAATGGTCCCAAGGTATAAAATCTCGCACCCTCCCCTGCCCGTCTCCATTCTCGATCCAGACGAAGATGAAGGAGGCCGCTTACCAGAGAAAGCTTTGAGCGGAAGCGAGGCGCCGCCGCCGTCGCCCACGCCCGCCCACGCCGCCGCCATCGCCGTCCGAAGCCGCGAGCCCTCGCTGACGCCGATCCCGCGCGCCGCCCGCGCCGCCGTACGCCATCCCGCGCCCTCGCCGAGTCCGAAGCTGCGCCGCCGTACGCCATCCCGCGCCGCCGCCGTCGCCGTATCCCGCGCGCCGCCAAGTCCGAGCCACACACCGCCGCCACACACCGCCGCCGACGCCCTCCGACGCCCTGCACACCGCCGCCGCCACCACCGCCGCCGGTGCCCTCCGACGCCCTTGCAGGTACGCCCTCCGACGCCCCCTGCAGAATACTAGAAAAATGTTAGAAAAAAAGTTAGATGATTAGTTAGAAAAAATATTAGATGAATTAGTTAGAAAAAATGGTTAGAAGAATTAGTTAGATGAATTAGTTAGAAAAAATGTTAGATGAATTAGTTAGAAAAATAGTTAGAAGAAAAAAAGGGGGCGTTGGCCGGACGCCGACGCGGTGAGGGGGTCTTCTCCCACCGCGTCGGCGCCCGGCCAACGCCCCCTTTTTTTTGCTTATTGTTCAAATATATGTATCAAATGGGGGCGTTGGCCGGACGCCGACGCGGTGAGGGGGTCTTCCCTCACCGCGTCGGCGCCCGGCCAACGCCCCTTTTTTTTTGCTTATTGTTTAAATATATGTATCAAATGGGGGCGTTGGCCGGACGCCGACGCGGTGAGGGGGTCTTCCCTCCACCGCGTCGGTGCCCGGCCAACGCCCCCTTTTTTTTGGTTATTGATCAAATATGTGTATTAAAGGGGGCGTTGGCCGGGCGCCAACGCGGTGAGGGGGTCTTCCCCCCCACCGCGTCGGCGCTTGGCCAACGCCCCCTTTTTTGGTTATTGATCAAATATGTGTACTAAAAGGGAGCATTGGCCGGGCGTCGACGCGGGGAGGGGGTCTTCCCCCCACCGCGTTGGCGCTCGGCCAACGCCCCCTTTTTTTGGTTATTGATCAAATATGTGTACTAAAAGGGGGCGTTGGCCGGGCGCCGACGCGGTGGGGGTCTTCCCCCCATCGTGTCGACGCTCGGCCAACGCCCCTTTTTTTTGGTTATTGATTAAATATCTGTCACTAACTTGTTTTACCTGTCTTTAGAAGAAGATGGACGGTCAAAATGACCCAAGCCACTCTGAAGAATTCTTATATGGCATGATACGTGAGAATGCCATATATGTGCATCAAGAAGGTGCCAACCGAGAAAACCCCGGAGTAGCCGGCCGAGAAGGTGCCGGAGAAGCTGAACTTGAAGAAGATGTTTCGTCGTTTCTTAACCCTTCCGGTGACGGAATGGAGATAGAAACGTTTGACGATGAAGGGCAAAAAATATCAACAAATATGCGAAATCTGCTCGGCTGGTACAAGGCACATATACAAAAAAAGAACTTCAAACGTTTTATCCTCTTGGACGTTAGAGAGGAGCATTACTTCAAAAGATACCTGTTACATATTTCATTGGACGAATTGTTTCACATATTCAATCAGCGCGATCTCGACAAGTCTACCATCAGTTGCTATTGTCTATAAGTGATTTATATTCAAGTATCTAGCTAAGCTCGTTCATTGCCTGTAATATATTATCTTAATTAACTATATGATTTTTGTACGCTATTATGCAGATTTAAGATGTTCGAATGCAAACAAAAGGGAATCTATGACGTTGGGTTCATTGACCCATATATCATTAATGAAGGGATGTTACAAGATCACCCCAGAGACGTGGAGAATGACCTCTTCAGATTTTTTTCCAGGCAAAGTCTTAAAAGAGAAATTCTATTTCCTTACAACTTCAGGTGAGTGTTTCTATCTTGTACACATTCTTTTTTGCTTACTCAATGTTAAGTGTAATTGATGAGTTATGCATGCGTGTCTGCAGTTTCCACTGGGTTCTGCTAAAGATTCAATTTGACACATCAAGTGTTCAAATCTTGGACTCATTGGATAAGCCCGATGTCCTGTTTAGCGACATGAAAGCAATGCTGTAGAAGTAATTTCAATCATTACCCGACTATATCAGCTCCTTTCATTAATTTCCTGATATCAAGTATTTAATAACTCATTTGTTCATTTTCTTTGCCCTGTAGCGTTTGGACACGTTTCAGAAGGTCGTGTGCAGGTGAATTCAAAGAACAGCTAACTTTTAAAAAGATAAAGGGTTTGCAGCAACCACCGGGGACCAATCTCTGTGGATTCTACGTCTGCGAGTTCATCCGGTGGTACACCAGTGAGCGGAGAGCACATTCCACGGATTTTGATGTACGTAAATAATATTCACAGTTTTCTTTTATTATAATCAATTGTGTTGAGTTTCATCCAACTTATATATATCCATATCGATCTTCTTAAAGTTGTATGTGACGCGGGAGAAGCTCCTACCAACCCAGCGCATAAAAGCAATTCAAGAGGAGCTGGCGGGATTCATGCTGAGGGAGGTCCTCCGTGAGAAAGGAGAACACTATATGGAGGACGACGAACGCTATATATAATTTAGTGATCTCCATGTAATTAACTTAGCTTGTTTGAAACTTGTTTGAAAAATAGTAGTACATAGACTTGTTTGAAATTGTTGTATATACAGTCGCAAGACATCGTATAATATTATATATGCATGCACCAACATGTAATGTATATGTACTAGTCGTAGAATATGGGTATGGAAACTCGCTTGAAATTAAAGTGAACCCTAATTAACCATAAACCCTAAACCCTAAACCTATAATCTGAAACAGAAATGAAAAAAAAAAACTCTTTAGTCCCGGTTCTTATTACGAACCGGGACTAAAGGTCCCCGGAGCAGGCGCTCCCAGCCATGCCCACGTGGACGGCCATTGGTCCCGGTTCATTTGCAACCGGGACTAAAGGGTTGGGGCCTTTAATCCTGCTTTGCTAGTCCCGGTTAGGAAACCAGAATTAATGGCAGTTACAGACCGAGATTAAAGGCCTTTTTTACACCGGTGTACCCCCAATCGAGTGAGTGAATCCCTTTATGTTACGCAACTTCGTTTGATTAGCCCTAAGCCGGCAGCAGTCTGGCACATTGACGGCTAGAACGGCGTCGTGCACTGTCCCGCTGATCGCGAATTCACGTGATCCCGACACGTACGGCGGACATATCATGTGTGGTCACCCTCCCTCTCGCGCGGCGCGCGCGGTAAGCTATCAGCGTCCGTCGTCTACTCAGTTGCATGTCGTAAATACCTTATCCGATCGAGACGTGTACGTACGGCCGGCCTGATAAGCCATTAGTCGGGGAGTTCCGCTACAATACAGCCTGTAGTTTCTGTAATCGTGAAAAGTAATATGGATTGGAGAGAGTGGAGAATTCGAATTTAACTATAATTATGTAATGGTGTACTTATAGGATCGTCCATCTTATTAATTACAGAAAAAGACATATGAGATTACATGTGATCTCGCCAAATTAATAACGAGAATTGCCAACATGATAATGCAAAACTACCAGATAATGTTATACATGTCTTTTATTATGTAGAAGAGATATAGTGTGTATTTCTAGTGTTTCTAATAACTAATAGGCGATATCATTCAACTTAAAGAAGTGTGAATGCAAACTTGCATTGACCTGAAATGATGTGATGCAAACCAACAACTAAGTTATATAGGTTCGTAAAGTTTTCTTTTATTGGGAGGCCGGCCAATGAAGCTGCCCATAGTGGTGCTAAACAGGCTAGTTTGGATTAATTTCACACCACCTTTTTTGGTTGATATCCTAGCAAAAGATTGTAATCCCACAATTTGAGAAATAAAGCTCCTTAATTTGCAAAAAACTAAGTAGGTATGCTATGGCAACTAAAGGCATCTACAATAGGAATGGGGCACTTACAGCCAACACCGGGATCGCTTTCCTGGCAGTTAGGACCAAATCCCTCCTAGTCCTAGGAATCTGTCTACTTTTGTTGTAAAAGGAGGCGTAAGGCGCTCCACCTTTTCCTTATGAAATAATCATCATGTTTTTACTGCTTGAATTTAGCAAGGTCTGCCATTGGAGATCCAGACAATTAACCCTTTGATTTAGGATAATTAGTTTTTATGACTACTCAAGCGGCCACTTAAGAGTCCAGCGTCGAGCATGCCCGAAGGAACAACAATTTGGCAACTGCGGGCAAAAACAAGTTTACAAAATATGCTAAACTTGAGATTTTCTTTAGAAGATCTCATTATGACGAAGTCAACCGTGAAAACCGAACATCGTTAGGAATATTAGTTTGAGAGATAAATAATTTAAGCACCAAATGAATCTCATTGGTGTCACCGCTTATGTCATACGTTTAGACGGAGTGACCCACGACACAACAGGGCTACCTTGCAGCACTGTAGTGTAGTAGAGTCCCCTTTTCTTCTTCACAATCACACATGTCTCCAACCTAGCGGTTGAAGAAAAATACATGCCAAAAACATGCGGAAGAAAGTATATATTGGCACCCATGCTTAGCATATTGGCATGCATGTATGTAAAGCTTGCTCATGCTTCATTTGTCTTCTCTCCTCCTACCTCGCAAAAAAATAGTATTTAGTCCTCCTAGCTCCATCAATAATTAAACCCTTGTGATTTTGCATCGCAATTGGGTAGGGAATGCTAAAGAAGATTTTTCATGTATATCTGACACAAAAGTGGTAGAACTTATTTTAGTTAAAATTCACCCTTAGAACTCAAATATTGATCGCTTAGGAGTATCATATAAATTAATGAACTAATAAATAAATAATAATCTAAACATAATAGAAATAAGGGTGCCTTGGTATGCATTATCTAAAACTTTTGAACAATAATATTTTCATTCAACACTATTAATCAATGTTAATTTTGTAAGTTGGGTAGTTAGGCCTCTGCTTATTGGAGTCCATTAGATGTCGAGACCTAGACAGCTTGTTTGGCAATGCTAGGAACTAGAACCGGGAGTTCAATTGGTGGTGGAAGTTTGCTGGAGAGATGATACATGGGAAATTGATTATAGTTACCTATCCATTGTTTGGTATGTGATGGGAGTAATAGTTAAATTTGAGAAATGTTATACTTATGAAATAAATAAAGGGAAAAAGCAAAGTGTCGCTCCAAGCTATGAGGTCGTGACTCTTGCTCGTGATCTGCTTATCTGCTTATCGTAAAATGGAAAAAAATGAGTTGAATATTGAACATGTGAAGCGAAGAAGATACTATGAACGGGAAAAAATATGAATCAGTTTATGAAGGGAAAAAGAATCAAACTTTCTTCACAATATCAGATAAAGATAGATACACACGTGCAAGAGAAAAAACTAGCTCTGCAAGTTTGTCATGAATTTTCCACGAGTTCAAGATGTGGAGAAAGAGGAAGAATGTTTGTGCCTCGGCCTTGTCTCTACATATTATAATGGCAAGTAGCGCTGGCCAAACTCCTACGTGAAAGAGGTGGTGCCGATTCTGGATGTGTATTTAGCTTATTGCCTACTGTATTACTTAAGATTTTTGTGGTATTATTACTTAAGATTTATGTGGTCTGCCCTGATACGTGGAAAAACAACATGATGATATTTTTTATATGTTTTACACGCCAATTTTTATAGTTCCCACGTGAATAGATCGGTAGGAGACAAGCCCTCTAATTCCCCTTACCGGTCCGCCTCCAACTAGCATGCACCAAGAGTTAGACGCGATCCATCCTTGACGCAAATTTGATAGAGCTTTGCGTTATGTGGGTATGGCATAAGGACGTGTGGCCTATGTGGCCACATATAGCTACATAAAATCATGTAAATGAATTCCCTAGAGAAGTGAGACCCACATATGTTAAAAAGTCTATTGCTAGTATCTTATGTGACTATGGCTTAAGACTATATGGTACCACGCATTTCACAGGCCAAAGAACAAAATGGGTTAGATCGGCCATTTGCGCCGGATCCGCTAAAGACCCTTAATCCCCACAACGGCAAGCAAATTCTTTCTAAACTTGCGACATCTCTTGAAGAGAAAAGTTCGTGATAGCCTCATGGCTCGCGGTGCAGGTGGCCAGCGTCTCTACTTGCCTGCATCGCGCTCTACCTCGCCTTCTCCTCCTACTTGAGATACGGCTCATCATCAACATGCTCCCTAATGTAACGGTACCAAGCTCAAGAATGGTCCAAGTCAATGCTAGAGTTTATTTACGGCAAAATAGTTGAACCGTATGACCCATTGTTGGTGGCTAGAAAGCGTCATCTGCTTAGCAGCAGCTCATGCATATCCTATCAGAATATGACCGGGACTTGTGTTGTCTGATAAGTTGTCTGGGTTTTCGGTATACTTCCTCTGTCCACAAAAGAGTGTACTTCTAATTTTTTTGAAGAGTTAAACTTTTTCAAATTTGACCAAATTTTTACAAAAAATTAACAATATTTATTAAACTAAAAAGCTATATGATGAAAATATATTTTATCATGAATCTAATGACACTAATTTGATGGCATAAATGTTTGTGCCTTTTTATCTAAACTAGCAATGTGGCCCTCACAAAATATGAGGGCATCATATTTTGGTATTAAAAGTGAATGATACAAGATTTATGGAAATAATATGTTTGATTACCACCATAAGGAATGTATAGATAAAATTAATTATTTTTTAGGATGTGACCAATGATTATCAAGGGTCACCTACAAAAGTACCAAATTAACTGAGAATGGACAAATGGATCCTAAGCTCCATGGATCTCTCTATTTTTAATTAAATAGCTACATGTAGCATGAGCTCCATTTTTTAAGTTTCCGCGTACTAACTACCACTACCATGTGTCATATAAATATGATATCAGTTTGGTATTGTCATTGTTTAGTATATATGAACATGTTGCTAAATTTTGTTGGTAAAAAATATATTGCTTTCATCACAATTATAATATACTTTATTTTTTCTTGTTCAACAGTATAATTATATAACAATAATTAAAGTGATAGGGGTCGATAAAGTTTAGTATATCCACATTTGTGAAATATATACAATAGTATTTTTTATCTTTTTGTTTAGCTGATCCCTGCTACTTGGCCCACTCACTGTAGATATTCTAAGGACTTTCCATATATTTAAATAAGTGATTTTAACCCTCATAAAAACAAAAGGATTCTTAAACCTCTTTCATTCTTTTGTCATGCATGTCAACATGCCGTGGGAAAAAAACTGCAAAATCCGATCCAATTTTTCATAATCGATTAGTTAACATGGTGGTTAACCATATTATGATGGAGGAAAACAACCATTGGCTTATCAAATTCGTTGAGCCATGAACTTTTTTCAACAAAAGACAATCATTCAATAATATTATGAGGCTGACATATAAGAAAAAAACACAAATATTGGTATATCAAATCTAACAAAAATCCTCTTAGAAAATTAACACATTCTAATTTGAGGGCAAAAGTAATCCAATATTACAATTTTTTATCTTACATTTTATACTTTAAGTAGTAGCATGTTTCTTTGAGCTTCTTAATTCATGTATATGTGATATCATTTTTCGTACTCAAATCAGATTCTATCTTTTCATTGCGGTTTCCTTGTACTTAGTTGCATGAAAAAAGATTTTAACATAAACTGTATACAATTTATGGAGCCATAGCAAGTCAGACAGATGAAAAAATTTAATGAACTAAACACAAATAAATTTGGAGCAAGTATATCAGTTTTGTATACTGAAATATTCTTTTCTTTATCATGTCCTTGTATGTCCAACCGATAACCTAATTGAGCACAATATTTTGTTTCCACATAAGTGAGCAAACTACAAAATTTTGTTGAGCTTAACATTTCGTGCTTCACATGGACTCTTTATCTATATAAAATCCTTAATTAACTTGGAACGGAGAGAATGTCTAATTATACCACTTCAAATTTCTTAGGTCGTCATTTTATAACGGAGGTGCTCAAAATCATATCATAATCGATTAGTTAACATGGTGGTTAACCATATTATGATGGAGGAAAACAATCATTGGCTTATCAAATTCGTTGAGCCGTGATTTTTTTTCAACAAAAGACAATGATTCAATAATATTATGAGGCTGACATATAAGAAAAAGCACAAATATTGGTATATCAAATCTAACAAAAATCCTCTTAGAAAATTAACACATTCTAATTTGAGGGCAAAAGTAATCCAACATTATAATTTTTATCTTACATTTTATACTTTAAGTAGTAGCATGTTTCTTTGAGCTTCTTAATTCATGTATACGTGATATCATTTTTCATACTCAAATCAGATTCTATCTTTTCATTGCGGTTTCCTTGTACTTAGTTGCATGGAAAAAAGATTTTAACATAAACTGAATACAATGTATGGAGCCATAGCAGGTCAGACAGATGAAAAAAATTAATGAACTAAACAAAAATAAATTTGGAGCAAGTATATCAGTTTTGTAAACTAAAATATTCTTTTCTTTATCATCAAGTATATCAATTTTGTATACTGAAATATTATTTTCTTTATCATGTCCTTGTATGTCCAACCGATAACCTAATTGAGCACAATTTTTTTTGTTTCCACATAAGTGAGCAAACTACAAAATTCTGTTGTGCTTAACATTTCGTGTTTCATATGGACTCGTTATCTATATAAACTCCTTAATTAATTCGGAACGGAGAGAATGTGTAATTATACCACTTCAAATTTCTTAGGTCGTCATTTTGTAATGGAGGTGCTCAAAATCATATGTAAATATGTCATGTATGCCACTGCCGCTTAATTGTGTACTTGTGGTAGTGAGCTGAACAAAAAATTATGGTGGTCTTAGCCCCTTCTTACTTCATTACCGCATTATATAACACCAAAAATTTGTCTTGCCATTTTTTAACGCGGGGAGTCTAATCGGGATTGCATCCGATTCAAGTTCCCAACTCATACGTAGGATCCCTACCTGCTAAACCTGGTAGGACACGGCTCTACCTTTTTTTTTGCGTATAAGTTTCCTGTTATGTGTCAATCACCTATATGTACACGTTTAATTTTACGTAACGTCTTAATTTCTTTTAATCTCAGCCATTAAAATTAAGATCAACATAGTATAGATTTTTAGACTATGTGGTTTAACGTGGTGTCTCTATTTAACAAACCCCGTATTGTGCTTTTAGTATATAGTAGATGCGATCAAACTTTAAATAGTTTAACTCTCCAAAATAGTTAAAAGTACACAGTATTCTTTCTGGTCAATCAAAATCATTGGTCGAGGTCGACGCATGTGGTTTAGAACGTGCACGTACGTGTCGTTCTGTACTTCCGTGATAAGAGAAGTCATATATTTCTCTTTGGTACTACTAGCAGGTACTAGCACTCTGTCGCGCCGAGTCGTGTCGTGCTAGAAGTTTGGTGGCAGAAGGTGCACCTAAACATGATGCTTGGCCGGCCATTTCTTCGTCCTTGGTTTGTGCAAAAAAAATGTCAGAGACTAATCGGAACGGCATACGGTACGTCGAAAACTGGCCATGCATGTCTGTCTGTCAGCGTCCGGTTCTGGTTGATGAGAGACAATTGAACGGCAATGTGATGTTTTATTGATGTACTATGATGGAGTAGATCAGTAGAATGGATGAGATCAGCTTGAAGCACCCTGTGCTGCCGTACAAGTACAACTCGTCGTAACGTGCCGGTTATATATAGTTCCCTCAAAATTCAGACAAGTTAAATTTCGAGTCATGCCCACGTGAATTTTTATTGGAAAAAGAGATCGCAACTTCAAGACAAGTTGGCATCGCACGCATCTTCTTGCCGACCGCATATCCTCCGTTCGTTGATGAGTGCGAATACGACCCAAGGTATACGACGACAAGTTTTTTTTTATAATAGGCTTTTATTACTTAAAAAGTATTAAGTATTAATATATCCAGCCTCTGCATAGCAAGATGCACACAGCCACAACTCACAAGGTTCAATAGGTAGTAATAAAAAACTAGGCAAATTACATATCAAAATGAGAAATTGTAAGACGCCTAAGCAGACGGTGGAGCAATCCGTAGACTATGCTGTCATCCATATCGTGAGAAGAGGTATCTCGTCGTATCGTCCAGACACGTACACACCTTTAAAAATAGATTGTCCTCCGTATAATGAAGCTATGACCATAATTAAAAAGTGCTCATACATCTAAAGATAATCTGCAAGAGGGCCACAAACTTGCATGCATCAAGACGTGTACATAATCTTTACCGTATGTACGTGTACTAGAAGAAATCTAATTTAATCAAGGGATGGCTCGTTTGCGAAACCACTAGCAGCCATCCATCGTGGCCGCTACTAGAGCCGTGGAAGTGTGTAATTTTCCGTTCATTTCGTACTACCGCTGTACCGCATGCTACCTATACTCTGCTTGTGCTGCATGCAAGCAGACACGTGGCCCGCCTACTATATTACACATGGTGTCAATCTAAATTCCTTTCTTTTTTATTACTGTGTTACACATGGTGTCAACTTAAATTCCTTTTCTTTTTTACTACAATCACAGGTGTCCCTAACCTACCGGTGGAAGAAAAATACCAGGCAGAAACGAGCTTAAGAGACGTATATATGCGCATACTAGCATGAACTCATTCAGTCATAATGTTATTATAACTAATATACATCTATATTTATTGTAATAACATTTTATATATGAGCCGGAGAATGCTGGTTTAGCTCACTCATGGTTTATTAGTGTTGTATATGTCGTCTTGCCTTGTAAAAAATAGCATTCTGTCCTCTCATTCTCCAATTACTAATTAAATCCTTTTAATTTTGCACCGTAATTGGTAGGAAATGCAAAAGGAACCTTTATCGATCATGGTTATCTCACGCAAAAGTGGTAAAACTTATTTGAGTAAGAATCCACCATGAGAACCCGCACGTTGGTCGATTCAGAGTTCCATACAAGTAAGTGAACTAATAAATAAATATAATCTTAAACATGATAGAAAGAGGGGTGCTTCCATACGCCCGATCCAAAACTTTGGGAAATGAATATTTTCGTCCAATATTGTTAATCACTGTAAATTTTGTAAGTTGGGTAGTTAGGCCTCTATGTACTAGTGCCATCAAAGTCTAAATGTTATATCTTCACTTGATATGTTTATGGGAAATGAGCGAAAAATAAGATCGTACGTCTCAACAGCCTTTGGGAAAATGTTTGCATTCGAGTACAGCATATGACACCGCCCTCATTTGCATAGGCCCAAGAAATGTAAATAGTGAGAGCATCTTTTATGCTACACCTACGGAGAAATTCTTATGAAATGGAGGATACGGGATTACATAGAGAGAGCACAAGATCATGTGTCACGTAATAGTTTTATCATGGAAGGCAAAAAAGCTTAACCAATCTTGTGGTTCCAACTCTGTCCGTAATAGTTTTCCGTAACAAATCTTCTGTAAGTCTAACACTTTTGTAAGAGCATACTTAGTTTTTATTAATATATTTTGCAATGTTTACTAATCAAAATCCTGACGGTGTCACGTGATTGTTTTATTAAACAGTATTTATCATGTCAAAACGACAAGTTTTCTGCACTTCAAATGTGTTGATGCGAAATAAACAATGTAGGCTCAAGATCGACATAAAGATTCGGTCATCTAAATTATGCAAGGCATCAAATAGTTCATCGTGATAAACTTATTTTTCTATATATATAAATATTCTGCTTCAGATAGTTCTGCAAATGCTCTGCTATTCTAGGTGAATGAGGAAGACCAATTCTAAAGGATTCAGGAGTCATAATTGATTCGCTTGGGACAATGAAGTGAGCCAACAACTAGGCGCTTGACACTGATTGGAGCTAGGGTTTCCTTGCGGCATCTAGAAACATGAGAGTGAGTGCCTAGGTCTTGAGGTAAAAAAACTGTGATATGATTTTCCGCCTAATTGATCAAAAACAGATCCCACTCCCCTTCCAAAATAGAAGACATGTTGAGCATGCGTTGGTCGCGACGCGGCCTAGATGCCTTGTGCCCTCTTACTCGCCGTAGTGGTATAGTGGATAGGTGTTAGGCAGAATTGAGTTATTTCCTCTGTTTTCATGTGTAGCGGGTGGGTGCTTATCATAGTAATTAGCGTTATTTTGCTGAAATATGATCTATTGGCCGTCTGCCTTTCCTTCTATGCAATGTGAATATTTGACACACCTCTTCAAGGTGTATTCTAGAAAAAAAAAATTTACACCGCTGATTTACATCAAAATTTTGTACCGACGCACTCTACCGAAATTAGATCTTTTTTTAAGTGACACCAGGCTTTTTTCCTTCTGGGCCATTGTTTTGCGTTACGGGCTCGGGCCTTGTTAGGCCTATCTAAGGAAGCGGAGGAAAGCGTCTGCTTCGTCGCCGATCTCGCCTCCGCCGCGAATCTCCCCCAACGGCGAGCAGATTCGCGTCGAACTCGCGACGATTTTGATGAGATAAAGCTCTCGAACGCCGGGGGGTTCGCCATGCTGCGGAAGGTGGCCGTCGGCTTCCTCGCCTGCGCCGCGCTCTACCTCGCCTTCTCCTCCTACTTACGTCGCGAGGTACGGCTTCCCGCTCTCCCCATTTCGGGAGGTTCCAAGGATTCATCTGGTCGGAGTTGTGCAGTAGAAATAGGCATGAATCTGGTTGCGGCTGTTGCGTGCTCTTTAATTCTTTCAGTTTCGGTTTGGTTGAATCTGGTTGCGGCTGTTGCCTAATCTGGCTGCGCCTTGTGTTCGATCTGGGAAGTGGCGATATGCGGAATCGGACCGAATCTTCGCGTTCCACTGTCGATTTGATGACGCGCGTGCCAATCTAGTGGTAGTGACATTTGCAGCTAGTGTCTCTACTCAGTATAATCGCTGCCTTGTTGGTGAGTCTGAAGACTCTGCACTGGCTATGTGATGCCCATGTCAGTAACCAACGATTCATGCAACACTCGTCCTCATCAATTGTTGTAGTAGATAAGGACTACTAAAGGAATGACTTAGAGATGTCATTTGTTAGTGTCTGCTTTGGTGACTCAAGTAGGAGTTTTATTTAAACATAAGGCCTTAGCCCAGCTTTAAATTAATAAAGCCACGAATGGCAGATACAGGATGCTGAGAGCGTTAGCCCAGTAGGAGTTTTATCATTCAGTCAGGTGAAGCTGCAGTGTTTACTAGTGACCACAAGCATCACTGGCTGCCGCGTTATTGGAGCATGCTATCTAATATGTTCAACGATTTATTGGCATAAACCTTTTATGCTAAGTTTGCACAAAATCTGGGACGTGCATTGTGTTTGCAGCTATGGTAGTAGGGAGCTAATGATTCAGGATTTCAAAAGGTATATCATTCTTTTTATTTCTTGTTGCGCAGAGGAATTCACAGGTTCAGTTACCAGCAGTTACTCATAGGGTATACCTGGATGTTGAGATTGATGGTCAAAATATAGGTATTTCTTTCCTAACATCATTTTTTTGGATGTTGCTCCATTATTGCATGGTTACTGCACATATTACTGAGCTTTAGAGCAATTGTCTGGTTGGCCTAATTCCTGTATGCCCCCTTGTTGCAGGTAGAATTGTTCTTGGTCTTTATGGAGAAGTTGTGCCGAAGACAGTTGGTATTTTCACACCCTCTTCCTCTCCTATATCCTCGATCGTACTTTCTTTGTTTAGTAGTTCTGTTAGAATACACTTACACTTTTTAGTTCTTCTGTCTTCTTGTTTTGGTGTTCATTTTGTAGGATCTTTTCTTAGTTTGTGCTCTTCTTCTTGTTTTGGTTTCGGTGTTGGTTTGTAAGACCCCGCCTTCTCGGTGCTTTCTTCTAATACAAAATGTTGGAGGGAGAAATAAATACCTTCTTTCTTAAGCCTATAACTCGTTGGGGATAACGATATAGTCAAAAATATGTACTCTGTGATTATCATGTTCTGTTTGTTGTGATGTTAAATCTTCTGTAGAAGAATTTATTTGTACTATAGACTTGCACCCCCTTGTTAGATACTACAAAAGGAACTTCTTAGTAATATATATGAAGAATATTTTGCCCTATGAAGTATATTGTAGGCTCTGATTCTTTTTATTGCTGCTCTTTGCAGAAAATTTCAGAGCCCTTTGTACAGGTATTCTTCTTCCTCAAGTTGTTTGCATATTGTCCTCCTTCAATTTCTTGAAGTTATTTTCACATTATAATACTCAGTTCACTGTTGCAGGTGAAAAGGGTGTCGGGTCCGCGGGTAAATCTCTTCATTATAAAGGAACACCATTTCATCGAATCATCCCAGGTTTCATGATTCAGGGTGGTGACATAGTTAGAGGTGATGGGAAAGGAAGCGAGTCTATATATGGCGGCACCTTCTCAGATGAGAATTTCAGTGTGAAACATACACATCCAGGTCAAATATTCAACCAATGGTTCTTTTGTTTACTTTGCCTTAACTTCTAGTATTATACCAACTTAGTAGCATACTTATATTCTGCGAAAACAACCAATGACAGACCATTCCTACTTAGGCCATCTTTCGTCTGCTCTAACCTCCATTTGTACGGCATGAGGTTTGCATGAATGAAGTTGAACTGAAATATTTGTTGGAGATCATCTCAGATAAATATTATTTTGACAGCT
The DNA here is from genome assembly GCA_007115705.1 of Dactylis glomerata. Taxonomy (NCBI): domain Eukaryota; kingdom Viridiplantae; phylum Streptophyta; class Magnoliopsida; order Poales; family Poaceae; genus Dactylis; species Dactylis glomerata. The sequence goes on along the minus strand of QXEO01000485.1, from coordinate 1,963,006 downwards.
CATCTGACAGTTTTAAAAGCCAATGTTACAAAGAAAAAGAAATCCTTCCCCTAGGCTGAGGCGACTGTTTTCTCAGCCTCAACTTAATAATGCACAGTGAACTAATCAGATCTTGGTGCGTCAGTGAAGCTACGTAGCCAGTAAGCACTACATCCGGTGCCGAACCAAGTTCCAAATGCAACGGATGCGTGGAGCCTGGGTCCTTGGGAGGCACCTGCGAAAATCTGTTTTTGCTCACAGTGTCTTGGTTCTCATGTGACAAGACTGACCATAAACTTGCATGCTAAAATTAACAATTGCAAAGATGCAAAAGTACACCAAAAATGTTTCTCGGTGGTAACATGACCAAGTTCGATCCCACCTAGTTGAGTACTGAAAATTAGGCTGGAAATGGATGTGGCCATGGCCTGCAGTGAAGCATGTAGGGAAATGCGTATTGTGCATCAGTTCTCTGTTACATGGTTTTCTTATTTATTCTTTTGGCCTGTTATGACTTCTGTAAATACATCGTAACATGAATACCCTGTTTCTGAAGTTTGGAGTTGCCACTCCATGTCTACCTTTGCAGGTGTTGTTGCTATGGCAAATTCTGCAACTGACTCCAATGGATCCCAGTTCTACATAACCACAATCAAGACAAGCTGGTAAGCTCATTTGCACCATATGGCAGAACTCAGCATTCGATCAATCTAGAATGTACGACTTCTGAAAATGACAAGCCCTGCAGGCTGGATGGGGAGCATGTCGTCTTTGGCAGGGTGGTTCAGGGAATGGATTATGTCTATGCCATCGAAGGTGGCGCTGGCACTTACAACGGCAAGCCGAGGAAGAAGGTCCTGATCACTGACTCTGGTGAGATACCCAAGGAGAAATGGGGCGAAGAAATTCAGTAGGCTGCTTGATCTACTCCTGGACGTTTTGACACCACGTATTTCGGTGACCAGTCTTGGTGGCTGTCCTCCCCCTTGAGGCGACACTTCTTAAATGTTGTACATTATCGCCAGTGTATAGTAGCCTGTTGAATCATAGTGTCTAAACTTGTGCTCTAGCATTTGTTTTTTTTTTTGTTACTGAATCTACATGTCCTGGCCTATGCAGTGAAGTACCAGGATCATGACGGGAGCTAACTACCCTAGAGATTATTTGCCGTGTTTATGCTATGTATCCTGTTTCGGTTGCTTTTCGCATTATCCATTCAGCGTTGTACACTATCTGGCAGCTGCCTGTGCAACATGGACTTTAGATTGATTCTGGTGGCATTGGTGGAGTAGTAGAAATAAAGGTGGCATTACATTTGGTGGAGTAGAGAAGGCGAAACTCTGCATGTGCCTGGGCATGATCGGCAGATCATGTATGTGCCTTCGCTGCTTACCTGACTGCGACAACAGAGGCCATCAAGCATCAACCCATACCCATGCAGCCTGGGGCGATCAAAGTCTGTCGTGGAAATATACTCTAAATTTTACGCACGGGTGTTGGCTCCTCAGACCAGATATGAACATGCATATCAAGCTGCACAATATACTAACTTTCGGGGGGCTCTCGTCAGTGTTGATGCAACACTCTTTGAAGCTACACATCTAATGGGGGCTGGCTTCATGATTTGGAACCGCAATGTTGATTGCTTCCAGCGAGCCTCTCGACCCACAAGTTTTGGCACTTCGCCGAGCTGTATATAACCTATGGACCAAATAAAATTCTCAAACCCAGATGATCAACTTATGCCTTCATTAAAAAAGATGATGTAGGCATTGTAAGAGGTGTGACTAAAGTTTACATGGGGTGTTTGATTTGCATTCATATGGGCTTCACTTCCTAACATATACTCCCTCCATTCGGAAATATAAGATGTTTTAGTTTTGTGAAGTGAGTGTATCTAGATATGTTTTAGTATATAGATTCACTCAAATCTACACGCTAAAAGATGTCTAGATACATTAGCTTCACAAAACTAAAACATATTATATTTCTAAACGGAGGGAGTATGATACAACGTAACTAATGACGTTGAGATGCTCCATAGAAGGGATTAAGAGGATGACTATGTCGGTGGAAATCGGCAAACGCGGTGGACAGCCAGATCTCTTCCGAGGACAACTATGTCATGCACACTACACTAATTATGGTGACGAGGGTAGGGCAAGGTCGTTGTCACACGACAGTCACATTGATACAAGCCCTGATCGCGCCGGCGGTTAGTAAAGGCACGCGCGAGACATGGCGCGAACATCTCTGCTCAACAGTGCATTAGTAGAGGAAGAAGAAAAGACGAGAGGTGAATTATTCTTTCATTTTTTAATCAGGCTGACAAGTGGGACCCATTCCACCTCAGCAAATTGACCCTGACAACGGATTTCACTGGTCAGAAATAGAGTCAATTCAGCGATTAGTGTTTCGCCAAAAAGTTACAAAATTCTGTGGTTTTCTGTCCTTAAACAAAAAGTTGTATCATTTGATAAATTTTGCACTAAAAGTGCAGGTTTTATGCTGATAACTCTCTTCGGTGGGTGGGCTAGTGCGCTGGAGTTTGGCTGATGCAGATCAATAGATGGGCTTGGGAATTAGAGAGTTGGGCTTCACGTGATCACGGGTAAAAGTAAAACTACTAAGTCCTTGACGCATCGAAACTAGGTCTCCCAAGAGGCGGCTGGCCTGAGTTGCGCATCTACCGACGTTGAAGGCTGCAATCTCATCTCATAATTTCACTCCGACTGCAAAATCTTATCTCGACTCCATCTTTATCTCGCCCTATCTCTGGTGAACAAGTTAAATCCACCCATCCGCCGTAAGATCGACCGACGTTGAAGGCTGCAATCAATGGGATCGATGGACGGTGCAGACCTAGATCCTTCTGTCTATGGCTACCTCGACGATTACGACGATGTCCCCACAGCAGAAGAGGCTGAAGAGGATCATCAATCTGTAAGTGATGAAGAGAAAGACTACCCCTACCTGAATCCTCCAGCTTACGGCTACCCCGACGACGGCGAGCGGCCACCCTTCGTCCTCATCGAGCCAAAGGCCTACTTCGCCGACCGCGACAACGCCACCACCGCCTCCTGCATCATGAGGAATCTTGGTGGCACCCTCACCTTCTGCGCCGCCCGCCCGCCGCTCGTCTCCTACCTGTGCGTCCACGCCACCGCCGTCCACCACACCGAGTTCGCCGTCGAGCCCCACATCATCGCAACAGAGGCGAATGGCGGCCTCGTTCTCCTTCGCTTCGTCATCGGTAAGGATCCATCGGAAATCATGGTACATTCCACACGACAATACTTAATGTATGACGCCAGCGTCCCCTCGCTCCATCACCTCCCGCACCCCGGCTACTGCCATGAATTCAATGACAACTCGGTCGCCATCATGCGCAAGTGCGTGAAAGGCACCCAAGGCACTAGCAATGACCACCGCCATGACTGCGGTTGCTTCCCCCACGGGACCAGCCAGGAAGACCACGACTGCAGCAACTGCGACTACGTCCTTGCCGCACAATCTCGCGGATTCGGGTACACAAATTCTCCTGCAGTCGTCATGTATAGCTCTGATACAAACACCTGGAGCAAGGTGCCGGTGGTAATTAAGTCGTATCCATCCCACACAACATACAAGACACTCACCATAGGAGGAAATAAAGGTACGGTGGCCTGGGTTGATCTGTGGCGAAATATCCTCTTATGCGATGTCCTTGACAAACACCCCACACTTCATACCTTGGAACTGCCGCCCTCGAGTACTGCATTGTTTGGCCATCCACAGTCTGTTCGGAACATTGCTGTCCTTGGTGGCATCATGAAGTTTGTTGAGCTGCAGTATTGTTCAGAGCCGGTCTTACTCCAAGACAGCTCCTCCTTTTTATATACTTGGAAGGCTACAGTATGGAGCATCAACACTGGCAGCTCCTCCTCAGAGGATTGGCACATGGATTACCTGCTCAATTCCACTGAAACACCCGAACCATCGCTGCGGGTTGATGAGGGTACGACTCAGGGAACCTTCACTAGTGGAAAACAGGGCATCAGTCCCGGTTGGTTTCGGCCTTCAGTCCCGGTTGCGCAACCGGGACTAACCAACCGGGACTGGAGCCCAATCTTTAGTCCCGGTTGCTATACGAACCGGGACTAAAGAGAGACCACGTGGCAGGGGCTGGGTGCTCGTGGGCGTAGGACCTTTAGTCCCGGTTTGTGTTATGAACCGGGACTAAAGAGTCCACACGTGGCAGCCTCTGCTGCTTCTTTATTTTTCTGGATTTCAATTGTTATTTAGGGGTTTAGGGTTTATTTGTACAGCATTACAACATAATATACAAGTCGATACATATATAATATATTTCGTCCGCCGAGCATATACATACAAGTATATAAGATCACGACTTGTTCACACACATATAGATACAACTTGTTCACACACATAAGATCACGACTTGTTCACGCACATAAGATCACGACTTCTGTTTAATTACACAAATTGTCTAATCGAAACTGACATGAAATTCACCCTTTGAGTTAATGACATGTTCAAGCAGAAATCCGGCTAATTCCTCTTGAATTCCTATTATGCATTCAGTCGGTGAGAGCCGATTCCGCTTTGCTTTGAACTACAAAGAAGAAGATCAATATGAATATGAATCATCGTCATAACAAAATTGATGCCAATAAATGAATTTGTCAATATATTGTTTACTTACTGTTTGAAAATCAATTCCTTCAGTGACCTCCGCACGAAGGTTCTCGCAAGCGTAGTATGCACATAGATTAGTCCCCGATGGCTGCCTTGCACACTTTACGAGAATAGATTTTAGTCAGTGACATATCAAGATTGATATACTTAATGGTATTTGAAACTAGAAGTAAAGGGATATGTGGACCTAGCTCGTACGACTTACCTCGATCGTACGGTACCTCAGCTCATTTTTCCATTCACCTTTTGCTATGCTTATAAACCGTTTCCAAACACTGCCGAGCAAACAAAATGAATAGATGAGTTATAGATGAACGAAAGAGACCGATATAATGCCGTAATGATTGAAATTTACCTATTCATCATATCAATGATGCTTTGGTATTCATTAAGTTTTTTATCCAACGAGTCAAAGATTTTAACCTTTCCATAGTCAGGTTCAATCTTTAGCAATATCCAGTGGTAACTGTGTGCAAGTTTAATTATATAAGTTAATAACTCATCAATTACACTTATAACATCGAGTAAGGAAAAGTAACTGTGTATAAGATAGTAACACTCACCTGCAGTTGTACGGGAACAGTATTCTAGCTCGGTATTCCTGCGTAAGTAGGAACTCTAGCAAGATATCCTCCGTCTCCTTGCGTTTGTTCTGTATCATCGCTCCGTTAACTCGATTTGGATCAATGAATCCAACTTGGAAGACATTCCTTTTCTTACATTCCATACTCTTCATTCTGCATAATAAACAGCGTAGTGAGGGATAATTACATGCAAAGAACGAGTTGAGCTAGAGACTTATAGAAATAATGAATCACTTACAGAACATAGGCACTGACGAGAGATTTGTCGAGCGCGTCTTGATTGAATAGCTGAAAGAATTCATCAAACTCAATATGCACCAAGTCTTCACCTAAGAAATGGCCCTCTGTGATTTTCATAAGGAGAAATTCTTGCGTGCCCTTTGCGGCTTGCAGGTACCACTTATGCAATTTTCGCATTTGTGTTGGTTGATTTATTTCAATCTCAGGTGGGACCAGACTCTTCCCCTTTTCATATTGCCGTGCTATAGGCGCCTTTGGGATATCTTCATGTATCAATTGAGAAAGAGTCAAACCAGCTTCAGCAGCAAAGTCGGCGGGATTGGGTTGAGCAACACTCCCACCAGCATCACTAGCAAAGACCTTTAGCGGGGAGATCGATTTTTTGGTCTGTGCTCCAAGCTGGGCAACGTCTCTTTTCCCTCTTGCAGTTGCGCTTGTCTTATTAGCTTCTTTTTTTGTATCTACCTGCTTATCCAAACAACGCTTGTAGTCATCTGGCTTACGCAATTCATATTGCGAAGGTTGGGTAAGCATATCAATGGCCCACTCCTTCTGTTCCAGAGTATATACCTGCTTTGGTGTAGGGGTCGGGCGTAGGGCTGCGAGCTTCCTTTTCACTTTGGCTCTGTCCTCGCCTCAATTTCTTTAGCAGTCTTCTCGATAGGAGGAGGCGGCACCGCCTTAGCTTTCTTGGCCCATTTCTTCGGAGAGACATTGCTAGTGGACATAGCAGCGGACTTGCCATAACTCTGGGACTTACGAGTGGGCTGAGGCGGCGGAGGTGGCGGAGGCGGCTGACATTGAGGTGGAGATCGATGTGGACTCGGGGTATGGTGGTAGTCGTCCCTGTCGTCGTCGGGAGGTGGTGAATTGCGAGGACTCGGAGGAGAGGGTGGCCGCCTTGGCGCCGAGCCTGGAAACACGATGTGTTTCTTATCCCAAAGAATTATACCACCCAATACTTCTCCCAGTGCTTCCTCCTCTTCAGGTCCAGCGACGTCAAGATTGAGGGACTCATACCCCCTTTCAATTGCATCCACCCCGACCTTAGCATAGCCAGCTCGAATTTCACGGCCATGCCAGGTTTGTCCAGGTCCAGATGGCAACACATAGCCAACCGCCACCTTCATCGATATGTTCTTCATGGGAACATGCAGCTCACAGTCTATCTTCTTGGTGATATCATCCACGGGGTAGTGATCCATCGGTACCTCCGTGGAAGCCACGCTGCTTCTCCGCTGAGATCGGTCGCCTGATGCATGTTCTAGGTGTTGCTGATGCTGAGTTGCCCCTTGCGACTTTAATTCCTCCAGTGCCTTCTGCTGCAGTAAATACAACTCTCTCAGCTCAGCCTGTTGCCTTTCTATGCTCTCTATCCGTGAGGCCTCCTCCTGCGCCTTTCGCTTCTTCGCTCTCTCTCGGCTTCTATAAGTCTGGCTCTCTTCGGCGAACCCAGACCTCCACGGAATGGCAGAACCCAGACCCCGTGTTCGTCCTGTGTGTTCTTTGTTCCCGAGGGCCTTTGTCAGCTCGGCGTTCTCTCTGTCCGGCTTGAACGTCCCCTCTTGAACCTCGGCGATTGTCTTGACAAGTGCTCCCAGGGGTTCAGCAATTTGTTTCTTCTCTTTGACTAATTTCCCTGTTCTCTCATCATAGACAGCCCCATGGGCAAGTGCCCAATTTCTTGACCTTCTGGGCCATTGTTCTGTTTCTGGTTCGATGCCTTTTTCTCGTAGGGCGGCCTCTTGCATATCCCACTTAGACTCGGCCCTTTTGTAGCCACCTGGACCCAACTTATGGTGATATTTCTTTTTCGCGGCATTTAACTGATTTTTCTTACTCCTTAGCTTACCGAGCTCGGACTCCTTGTACTCCACAAATGCGTCCCAGTGATCCCGCAGGAACTCATTGGGGCCAGTAAATTCTGGAGCTTGTCGATTGATACGTCTCAAACGTATCTATAATTTTTGATGCTCCATGCTTGTTTTTACACCATTTGCCTATTGTTTCGTTACACTTCGTGGCACTTTTATGCATTTTTCAGAACTAACCTATTAACAAGTTGCCATAGTGCCAGTTCCCTGTTTTCTGCTGTTTTTTGTGTTTCAGAAGTGATACACATGAAATATTCTCAGAATTGGATGAAACAAGTTCCTGAAGTCTTATTTTACCCGGAAGCTTCCAGAGATCCGAAGGAGAGAAGGAGTGGGGCCACCAGGGCCCCACACACAGGGGTGGAGCGGCCAGGCCCCTGGCCGCGCGAGCCCCGTGTGAGGGCGCCTGGCTCCCCCTCTCACGACGCCCCTTCGCCTATACAAAGCCTCGGGACGGAAAACCCTAAGGGAGTCGGCAATTTTCCAGAAACAGTTCCGCAGCTCCGCCGCCGTCGAAGCCAAATTTCGGGGGACAGAAGTCTCTGTTCCGGCACCCTGCCGGGACTGGGAAGTGCCCCCGGAGCCATCTCCATTGGTCTCCATCACCGTCTCCGCCGTCTCCATCGACCTCACCGCCATCTCCATCAACCTTGCTGTCTCCTATGATGAGGAGGGAGTAGTTCATCCCCGGGGCTGAGGGCTCTACCGGTAGCTATGTGGTTCACCTCTCTCTCCCATGATGTGATCTTTATGTGATCGTGAGCTTTGTATCATGTTGAACAAGTAGATGTTATTATTCAGATATTATGTGTACTCTAGTGGTATTATTAAAGTAATCTATTCCTCCTGCCATGGTGTAACGGTGACAGTGCGTGCATCATGGTGGTACTTGGTTTAGGCTATGATTGTGATCTCTTGTGGATTATGAGAATAATTATTACTATGATAGTATTGAAGTGATCTATTCCTCCTTTCATGGTGTAATGTTGACAGTGTGTGCACCGTGTTAGTACTTGGTCTAAGTTGCAACAATATCTATCTTGAGTTGTGCTTTGATTTGGATATCTCTATGAGTGGTGTTTGTCAAGTACTTGATGAACTTTAAGGGGTGCTTCTGTAGCCACTACACAATGATTAGTGTTATTCAATAGGAGAGTAATTCAGAGTACCATAGTGGAGAGAAGTTGTTTATTTGTTCAATCATGTTATATTTGTTGGGAGTGTGTCCACTAGTGAAAGTATGATCCCTAGGCCTTGTTTCCAAGCTTTGCACACCGTTTACTTGTTGTTTTGTTACATGTTTGCTCGCAGCGATACTTATTTCATATCACAGTTACTACTTATAATCATCACTACCGCTTGTATTTCACTATCTCTTCGCCGAACTAGTGCACCTATACATCTGACAAGTGTATTGGGTGTGTTGGGGACACAAGAGACTTTCTGTATCGTAATTGCAGGGTTGCTTGAGAGGGATAGCTTTGACCTCTTCCTCCCTAAGTTCGATAAACCTTGGGTGATCCACTTAAGGGAAACTTGCTGCTGCTCTACAAACCTCTGCACTTGGAGGCCCAACACTGTCTACAAGAACAGAAGCGTGTGTAGACATCAAGCTCTTTTCTGGCGCCGTTGCCGGGGAGGTAAGGTAAAAGGTACTCACATTCTTTGGTTACTAAGTCTTTTAGTTGCTAGTGAGTGCTCGGAGTTATTTCCTTTAGATTCTGCAATTACATCTTTTTGTTTCTTGTTTTTATTTTCACTAGTTAGGCTTAATGGAAAATAAAGAGTTCTGTAGTCTTTTTCCTGAGTTTAGATATGAAGTGTTTGAAGAGAAAATTGAAAAACCTTTGGAGCTTAATTTGCATGCTAATAGTGTTGTTAGTATGAATGCTTTAAACACCGTTGTTGCTAATGCTATAGAAAAGTCTAAGCTTGGGGAAGCTGGTTTTGTTAAGCATGATATTTTTAGTTCCTCAACTTTAGTGGAGAAAATCTACTCTGATGATATTTTATGTCCCATATGTGATGTTCCTTCTTATGATGATATGTTTGAAGAATATGCTTTGCGAAATAGTTGCTCTCTAGTTTATGATGGCTATGATGATGAGTATAATATTTTCAGTTCACCTACTATTGAGGATAAAATTAGTTATGATTACAATATGCCTCCTATTTATGATGATTATGGTGATGAGAATAATTATTCTATTGAATCTGCTCCTACTACTATTGTTCCTGTGGTGAGTATTAATTCTTTTATGCATGTGGCTCATGATAGGGATGCTTTATGTGATAGTTATATTGTTAGTTCTATTCATGATGCTACTGAAAGTTATTATGAGAGAGGGAAATATGGTTTGATGGATCTCAACAATATTAAGTTTCCCCTCTTTATGTTGCAAATCTTGAAGTGGCACTTGTTTTATCTATCCATGCTTGCTACTATGTGCCTCGTTGATTTATTTTCTTACAAGATTCCTATGCATAGAAAGTGGTTCAGATATAAATATCTTTCACATTTGCTTTTTGATGCTCTCTATTGCTTTAAGTTCCTATATAGCGCATTTGCCTCAAGCTCTTATATGGCGCCCACATGAGCATCTTTGCAAATTACTGCGCCTAGCTCAAAGGCGTTAAAGAAAAGCACTCTTGGGAGATAATCCATTGTTTTATTTTCAGTACTTTTTCTTTTATCTGAGTCTTGGAAGTCATTACTACTGTAATGACTGCTCCTTATCCTTTTTATTTCGTTGTTGTGTCAAGAGAAGCCTCTAATTTGAGTGAGGTAAGATTTGGGGATGTTGCTGTCCTGAAACTGTTTTCGGTGCTGAACCATAAAAATTCGTGAAAATTCTCTGTATATCTTTTGGACCTGCGATTTCTTGTGCATATTCCCGAGGTTATATCCAAACTTTCATTAGTTGAACACTTTTTGATTTGAGCAACAGAAAACCCCTCAAAAATTCGACCTTTGTCAGCTGTTCTGTTTTGACAGATTTCTGCCAATATTTGTGTTTGCCGCTTTATCGCTTTCTTTTTTAGTTCTTTTGATCATGGAGCTTTTGGGGAAGTTGCTACCGTAGTATATGCTTTATATGTGGTGGTTTTAGGTTGAAACCTAAAGCAAAAAGGGTTGATTATATGTTATGCTTAAACTAATGTTGCTAATAGATTTGTGTTCAGTTTTGTATGAAGGAAGTTTTCAAGTGTAGGGATTGGAGAATGATGAGATGAATGGAAGGATGGACAAAAGCTCAAGCTTGGGGATGCCCATGCATTACCCCAAGAAATATCCAAGAAGTACAAGCGTCAAAGCTTGGGGATGCCCCCGAGGCACCCCTTCTTCATCGGCAAAAATCAGGTCACCTTTCAAGACACTATATTTTTATTGCTTCATGCACTATGCGTTTTTCTTGGAGCGTCAGTTGTTTTTGTTTTCAGTATTAGTTTAGTTTAGTTTGCTTCAATAAATGGTTAGATCACATCATGTTTCTTTTGGAGGAGATGAACATGTTTTTCATTTGCCAAGAACGCTCTAGTTTCACTCTTATCAAAAACTGAGTGTTCTTCTTTTTTTGCTGCTGCTTTTGGTTTTCGTTTTCGCCTTGATTTGCGTTCAGACCTTGTCATATCTTTTCATCAAGGTGTATTTTTTGCCTCTGATCTTTATTGGTTTTCATCAAAAGAGGTGTCTTTAAAAATTTCAAATGGTGTTGGAAAAGAGAAAAAGCTTTATGCAAAAAAGTGGTACAAGAAGGAGCTTGTGTAGACTGCGGCTTTGGCTTTTTCATGTCATGCTTGATGTCTTTTTGATAGTATGCTTAGTGGTTTTGCTGTAGCATGACTTGTCTCAAATAACTGAGATTGCTTAATGAGCCTTTGAAAAAATCATGCGTTGTTTTTATCGTTTGGAAGCATTATTTTGGTTTTCTCTTTGATGCTTTATTTGGGTTGACTTGGCGCATCCTCACACATGTTAGACTCATACAAAGTCACTAATAGCCTCTATGATCATTTAGTTTTTGACTTTTGATGCCATCTTATGCTTCTTTCAATGATGTTTTGTCGCTATGCATGATTATGGCCGTTATTGCTCTCTTAGTTGGTCGCTCCCAGTCTTTTGCTAGCCCTCATTTTGTACTGAGTATGAGCTCTACTCATGCATCCAACTCCCAAAAACCAAGTTGCCATTGTGTCCACTATAAATTCCTATGCATGGTATTTGTAAGCCATTCCAAAGTAAATTTTCATGTGCTACCTTTCAAAAAACCTTCAAAACACTTCTCGTTTTGTGACACTGTTTTCAGCTCATGGGGACGTAGTGGTCGGATTTGCTATCTTCCATATTGTCTTATTCCAAAAAGAAAAAAAAAGAAGAAAGGCACTCCTCCATGGAATGTGAATGTTGGTGGGCACCCGATGGAATCGGTTAGCCATGGTTTGTGAAAGGAAAAAAGGTGGGGAGGAGTGCCAAGCTTTATAAAAGAGCACAAAAGTGCCAATCTCTCTCTCAAAAAATTGCTTCATTTTTGTATGGAAGATAGTAAGAACCCCATTGCCAGTCGTTGACAAAAGCAACCACCTCTCAAAACCAATTTTTATCTCTCTGTTTTACAAATGAAAAGCTCTAGCACATGTTTAATCACTGCTTCCCTCTGCGAAGGGCCTTTCTTTTACTTTTATGTTGAGTCACCACCTTCTTTCTTTATGCACCATTAAGAGAGCATAGTTGTCATTCTTAGTGTGATATGCATTGTCCCAAAGTTCATTGATTGATTCATATTGTTGGTTTCAGTTGTTCTTAAATTATTTGTATCTAGTCGCCCTCTTAAACTTGAAGGTGTCCTATGCATTTATGTTTTGCTCTCTTTGAAGGACAAGTTGAAAACCATTTGTATGTTTTTCCTTATGATTTGAACACATGTTTGACTTTCATTGTTTCATTTTCATGATCTTTTGTTTGTGTTCATTTGCATGTTATAACATGGTTGCTAAGTTTCTTCTATCAAGATTATGTCTCTCATGCCCATGTTTTAAGTTCTTTTGATCCCAGCTCACAATGCTTACATATATGATCAAGATTGTGATGGTGCATGTCACCTCAAAAATTATTTCTTTTGTTATCACTTACCTACTCGAGGACGAGCAGGAGTTAAGCTTGGGGATGCTGATACGTCTCAAACGTATCTATAATTTTTGATGCTCCATGCTTGTTTTTACACCATTTGCCTATTGTTTCGTTACACTTCGTGGCACTTTTATGCATTTTTCGGAACTAACCTATTAACAAGTTGCCACAGTGCCAGTTCCCTGTTTTCTGCTGTTTTTTGTGTTTCAGAAGTATTACACAGGAAATATTCTCGGAATTGGACGAAACAAGTTCCTAAAGTCTTATTTTACCCGGAAGATTCCAGAGATCCGAAGGAGAGAAGGAGTGGGGCCACCAGGGCCCCACACACAGGGGTGGCACGGCCAGGCCCCTGGCCGCGCGAGCCCCGTGTGAGGGCGCCTGGCTCCCCCTCTCACGACGCCCATTCGCCTATATAAAGCCTCGGGACGGAAAACCCTAAGGGAGTCGGCAATTTTCCAGAAACAGTTCCGCAGCTCCGCCGCCATCGAAGCCAAATTTCGGGGGACAGAAGTCTCTGTTCCGGCACCCTGCCGGGACGGGGAAGTGCCCCCGGAGCCATCTCCATCGGTCTCCATCGCCGTCTCCGCCGTCTCCATCGACCTCACCGCCATCTCCATCAACCTTGTTGTCTCCTATGATGAGGAGGTAGTAGTTCATCCCCGGGGCTGAGGGCTCTACCGGTAGCTATGTGGTTCACCTCTCTCTCCCATGATGTGATCTTTATGTGATCGTGAGCTTTGTATCATGTTGAACAAGTAGATGTTATTATTCAGATATTATGTGTACTCTAGTGGTATTATTAAAGTAATCTATTCCTCCTGCCATGGTGTAACGGTGACAGTGTGTGCATCATGGTGGTACTTGGTTTAGGCTATGATTGTGATCTCTTGTGGATTATGAGAATAATTATTACTATGATAGTATTGAAGTGATCTATTCCTCCTTTCATGGTGTAATGTTGACAGTGTGTGCACCGTGTTAGTACTTGGTCTAAGTTGCAACAATATCTATCTTGAGTTGTGCTTTGATTTGGATATCTCTATGAGTGGTGTTTGTCAAGTACTTGATGAACTTTAAGGGGTGCTTCTGTAGCCACTACACAATGATTAGTGTTATTCAATAGGAGAGTAATTCAGAGTACCATAGTGGAGAGAAGTTGTTTATTTGTTCAATCATGTTATATTTGTTGGGAGTGTGTCCACTAGTGAAAGTATGATCCCTAGGCCTTGTTTCCAAGCTTTGCACATCGTTTACTTGCTGTTTTGTTACATGTTTGCTCGCAGCGATACTTATTTCATATCACAGTTACTACTTATAATCATCACTACCGCTTGTATTTCACTATCTCTTCGCCGAACTAGTGCACCTATACATCTGACAAGTGTATTGGGTGTGTTGGGGACACAAGAGACTTTCTGTATCGTAATTGCAGGGTTGCTTGAGAGGGATAGCTTTGACCTCTTCCTCCCTGAGTTCGATAAACCTTGGGTGATCCACTTAAGGGAAACTTGCTGCTGCTCTACAAACCTCTGCACTTGGAGGCCCAACACTGTCTACAAGAACAGAAGCGTGTGTAGACATCATCGATCGGCGTTGACATAGGCGTTCCATAACCTCTTCTTGTGGTTATTGAACAGTGCAGCCATCTTCTTGAGAGCCCACTCCCTGACTTTCTCCTTCTGTTTCTCTGCTTCTTCCAGGGACTCGGTGACCGGCAGATTGAAATGTGGAATGAGGGAATCCCAAAGTCTGTCTTTCAAGACCTTGGTGACATAATTGACTGCTGCACCCTCTTCTGGCTCTGGCTGTGCTGGCTCTCCCTTTGCCGCCTTGGGCTTATACCAATACTGAATGCTTATCGGCACCATGTCCCTGACAAGACATCCACATTGACTAGTGAACGCATTTGCGACACTCTTGGGTTCCAACGGTTCGCCTTCATTTGAGAGACGCCCAATCGTGTAATGTTGATTCGATGCCAGCCGTTTGGCCGGGCCTCGCTTCTTTCTAGAAGATTCAGAGGTCTAAAATAAGAAAATACTCGTTAATATATATACCACATAATGCATCGTCATCTACTGATTCATGAATAGAGCTAGTCTTCATATATATATATATATACCTCGCTGGACCGTGTTATTAAGTCACGTCCAGTCCCTTGTGAGCCGTCCTCACAATCATCATTTTCCGATTCATGCGGCTGCTCCTCCTCCATTCCGTCACCCGACTCGTTCAAAAATTCTGAGCCGTCTCCTTCTGCACGGGTGGTACCCTCTCCTTGTGCACGGGTGGTACCCTCTCCTATAATATTCAATATCTCTTCTTCACCTTCTCTTCCGGCGCCGAAATCCATAACTGAAATCCATAACATAGATCAACAACATTACTCCATATTTTTATTACTATTATTGCTAACAATATTTCTAACATTTCTATCTATTCACTTTCTAACTCTATATATCTAACATAAATAAAATCTAACATAAATAAAATCTAACATTTCTATTTCTAATAGCATTTCTATTTCTAATAAAATCTAACCTAAATAAAATCTAACATAAATAAAATCTATATAGCATTTCTATTACTATTCATTTTTAACATATCTATATATCTAACATAAATAGCATTTCTATTTCTAATAAAATCTAACCTAAATAAAATCTAACCTAAATTGCATTTTACTAACTAGCATTTTACTAATAGTAATAGCATTTCTATTACTATTCATTTATATTACTATTACTAATAGTAATAGCATTTCTATTACTATTACTAATAGTAATTGCATTTTACTAACTAACATAAATAACATTTTACATTTCTATTATCTAACCTAAATAGCATTTCTATTATCTAACTAATAGCATTTCTATTATCTAACTAATAGCTTTTCTATTATCTAACCTAAATAGCATTTCTATTATCTAACTAATAGCATTTCTATTATCTAACTAATAGCATTTCTATTATCTAACCTAAATAGCATTTCTATTATCTAACTAATAGCATTTCTATTATCTAACTAATAGCATTTCTATTATCTAACTAATAGCATTTCTATTATCTAACCTAAATAGCATTTCTATTATCTAACTAATAGCATTTATATAAATCTATCTAGCATTTTTTAACTACATTTTTCTAACTACATTTTTCTAACATAAAATCTAACTATTTTTCTAAATGTTTCTAACTTATTTTTCTAACTACATTTTTTTAACTACATAAAATCTAACATAAATTTTTCTAACTACATTTTTTTAACTACATTTTTCTAACTTATTTTTCTAACATAAAATCTAACTATTTTTCTAAAAAAAATTCCTAACATTATTTTCTAATTTTTTTTGCAGGGGGCCGGCCGGTGTGCTCACCTGCGCACGCGGGGGCGATGCGGCGGCGGCGCGGGCTTGGGCGGCGTGTCGCGCGGCGGCTCGGGCGGCGCGGCGGCGCGGGCGGCGCGGCGGCGCGGCGGCTCGGTCTCGGGCGCGGCGTTGCGCGGGGGCGTTGCGCGGCGGCGCGGACGTCCGGCGCGGCGGCGGCGGCTCGGCGGTCACGGAAACGAGCGACCGCAACGCTCCCGACGATGAACTCCTCCGCGCGGTCGATCGAAACTGCTAAGTGTTGGCCGGGGAAGAAGAAGGGGGCGGCGCGGGGCTTATATACCCCCCCTCCCTTTAGTCCCGGTTGGTGGCTTCAACCGGGACTAAAGGGGGGGGTCTTTAGTCCCGGTTGAAGCCACCAACCGGGACTAAAGGGTCTTTAGTCCCGGTTGGTGGCTTCAACCGGGACTAAAGACCTTTGGGCGGTTCGCGCCCATGTCCCAGACCTTTAGTCCCGGTTGGTTATCAACCGGGACTAAAGGTATAATAAATGCGCGCCAATGCTGTATATTTTTTTAGATTTCATTTGAATATGAATTTTGAATTTCAATTTGAATAACTTCTATATATTTTAGAATTTGATAAAAATTTGAATATGAAAAGTGTTTGAAATTGAATAACTAATTCAAAAATATTTTCTATTTTCAAAATCAATTATTCTAACTATTCAAACAATTAACTATTTTGCCATTTTCAATTAAAACAATATTGATTAAAATTCTTTTTGCATATTTTAGAATTTGATAATACTTTGAATATGAAAAGTGTTTGAAATTGAATAACTAATTCAAAAATATTTTCTATTGTCAAAATCAATTATTCTAACTATTCAAACAATTAACTATTTTGCCATTTTCAATTAAAACAATATTGATTAAAATTCTTTTTGCATATTTTAGAATTTGATAATACTTTGAATATGAAAAGTGTTTGAAATTGAATAACTAATTCAAAACTATTTTCTATTTTCAAAATCAGTTATTCTAACTATTCAAACAATTTACTATTTTGCCATTTTCAATTAAAACAATATTGATTAAAATTCTTTTTGCATATTTTAGAATTTGATAAAACTTTGAATATGAAAAGTGTTTGAAATTGAATAACTAATTCAAAACTATTTTCTATTTTCAAAATCAATTATTCTAACTATTCAAACAATTAACTATTTTGCCATTTTGCATACTTCTGAATCTGACAAAACTTAGTAGATAAAAGGTGTTCGAATTTGAATAACTAACCCAGAATCATACATTTACATAAAAGGTTTAATACATTATTACACATCACCAACATCCCCATCTAGTGTTGGGGTTTCTTTCTACACCGTAACCATGGAGTATCTTCTTTGTTTAAGAGGAGGGTTGGGTCAGTGCTCACTCTGAAGGGCGGAATTTCATCAAACTTGTTATAATCTTCTGACATATCTGTCTTGTCCTCCACTCCCACAATGATTCTTTTCCCTGAGAGAACAATGTGTCATTTTGGCTCATCGTGTGATGTATTCGTTTTCTTATCTTTTCTCTTTCTCGGTTTTGTAGACATATCCTTCACATAGAAAACCTGAGCGACATCGTTGGATAGGACGAAAGGTTCGTCCATGTACACAAGATTGTTGAGATCCACTGTTGGCATGCCGTACTTTTGGTCTACAACTACCCCGCCTCCTGTCAGCTTGACCCATTTGCACCGAAACAAAGGGACCTTAAAAGATGGTCCATAGTCAAGTTCCCATATCTCCTCTATGTAACCATAATATGTGTCCTTTGTCCCATTGTCGTATAATGCATCAAAGCAGACACCACTGTTTTGATTGGTGCTCTTTTTATCTTGGGCGACCGTGTAAAATGTATTCCCATTTATCTCGTAACCTTGGAAAGTCAATATAGTTGAAGATGGTTTCTTGGCCAACATGGACAGCTCATATCCAACAGTGATGTCATTTATGAGAAGTGTTTGCAACCAACCACCAAAAGTCGCCATGTGCAACTTTGTAATCCAGGAGTTAGACTGCCCAGGGTTTTCCGAGCGTACAATATTCTTGTGTCGCTCCATATACGGCTCCACCAACGTGGAATTTCGTAAAACTGTGTAGTGTGCTTCACTCAAAGAATGTCCGTCCATACAGTATGCTGATTTCATTCCTAGCGTGCCTTTTCCACTCAGTCTCCCCTCATGCCGCGATTGAGGAAGACCAATCGGGTTCAGGTCAGGAACAAAGTCAACACAAAACTCAATGACCTCCTCTGTTAGATAGCCCTTGGAGATGCTTCCTTCTGGCCTAGCACGGTTATGCACATATTTCTTTAAGACTCCCATGAACCTCTCAAAGGGGAACATATTGTGCAGAAATACTGGACCGAGAATGGTAATCTCTTCGACTAGGTGAACTAAGAGATGCGTCATAATATTAAAGAAGGACGGTGGGAACACCAACTCGAAGCTGACAAGACATTGGGCCACATCATTCTGTAACCGTTGTAGATCTTCTGGATTGATTACCTTCTGCGAAATTGCATTGAGGAATGCACATAGCTTCACAATTGGTACTCGAACATTTTCCGGTAGAATCCCCCTCAGTGCAACCGGAAGCAATTGCGTCATAAGCACGTGGCAGTCATGAGACTTTAGGTTTTGGAATTTTTTCTCTGCCATATTTATTATTCCCTTTATATTTGACGAGAATCCAGATGGGACCTTGATACTGCTCAGGCATTCAAAAAAGATTTCCTTCTCTTCTTTGGTAAGAGCGTAGCTCGCAGGACCCTTAGAATCCTCCGGATGCATGCCGTCTCTTCTTTTCATACGGTGCTGGTCCTCACGTGCTTTTGGTGTATCTTTTGTCTTCCCATACAAGCCCAAGAATCCTAGTAGGTTCACGCAAACATTCTTCGTCACGTGCATCACGTCGATTGCAGAGCAGACCTCTAGGAATTTCCAATACTCAAGCTCCCAAAATATAGATTTCTTCTTCCACATGGGTGCATGTCCGCTAGCGTCATTCGGAACAGACAGACTGCCAGGACTCTTTCCAAAGATTACTTCTAAATCTTTGACCATATCAAATATATCATCACCAGTATGGCGTTTAGGCTTGCCCCGGACTTCTGCCTCACCCTTGAAATGCTTGCCTTTTTTCTTCAATTGATGTTTGGGCGAAAGAAATCGACGATGCCCGAGATACACCACCTTCTTACTTTTATCCAAATATATACTATCGATCTCACCTAAACAGTGTGTGCATGCATTGTATCCCTTGTTTGTCTGTCCTGAAAGGTTACTAAGAGCAGGCCAATCATTGATGGTCACGAACAGCAACGCTCGTAGATCAAATTCCTCTTGTTTGTACTCATCCCACACACAAACACCTTCAGTCTGCCACAGCTGTAAAAGTTCATCAACTAATGGCCTTAGATACACATCAATGTCATTGCCGGGTTGCTTCGGGCCTTGGATAAGCACTGGCATCATAATAAACTTTCGCTTCATGCACAACCAAGGAGGAAGGTTATAGATACATAGAGTCACGGGCCAGGTGCTATGACTGCAGCTCTGCTCCCCAAAAGGATTCATGCCATCTGTACTTAGACCAAACCTCAGGTTCCGTGCGTCTTCCGTAAACTCTGGGAAATCTCTGTCGATTTTTCTCCACTGCGACCCATCAGCGGGGTGTCTCAACATCTGGTCACTCTTACGGTCTTCTTTGTGCCACCTCAACAACTTGGCATGCTCTTTGTTTCTAAACAAACGTTTCAACCGTGGTATTATAGGTGCATACCACATCACCTTGGCAGGAACCCTCTTCCTGGGGTGCTCGCCCTCAACATCACCAGGGTCATCTCGCCTCATCTTATACCGAAATGGGCATGCATTCAAATTCTCATACTCACCGCGGTAGAGAATACAGTCATTAATGCATGCATGTATCTTCTGCACCTCCAATCCTAGAGGGCAGACAATCTTCTTTGCTTCATACGTACTGGCGGGCAATTCGTTATCCTTTGGAAGCATCTTCTTCATAATTTTCAGCAACTTTTCAAATCCCTTGTCAGATAAACCACTCTCTGCTTTCCATTGCAGCAATTCCAGCGTGCTTCCTACCTTTTTCTGGCCATCTTCGCAATTTGGGTACAAATCCTTTTTGTGATCATCTAACATGCGTTCCAACTTCTCCGTCTCCTTTTCACTTTCACAGTCAATCTGTGCATCAACAATGACCTGACCAAGATCATCAGCGGGCATATCTGATGTCCGTTCTTCACCTTCTTCTTCTTCATTATCTTCCATTGCGGTATCGGTGGTTTCAGGGAACTCAGGATAGTTGTCATCATTCTCTTCTTCATCGTTGTCTTCCATCATAACCCCTCTCTCCCCATGCTTGGTCCAACAATTATAGCCGGACATGAAACCGAACCGGAACAGGTGGATGTGAAGGGTCTTTGTGGAGGGGTAATCCTTCTCATTTCGACAACCACCGCATGGACAACACATAAAACCATTCCGCTTGGTTGCCTCAGCCACCTTGAGAAAAGAATGCACGCCTTTAATGAAATCTCCAGAGCGTCGATCGGCGTACATCCATGCTCGGCTCATCTGCATTATATAAGTACATATCAAACGCAAATCAAATATACAATTTCTATTTCTTTCTCTAATTTTAGTTTGATAAGTAAGAATAAGTTAACAAAACTTTAGTCCCGGCTGGTTGGTACAACCGGGACTAAAGGTGGTTTTTGTGTCATCTAACAAAACCGTCGATGGGATAAGGACGTGTGGGTAACCTTTAGTCCCGGCTGGTGGGTGCAACCGAGACTAAAGCTATTGGCAGGATAAGTATGCATGGGTTGATGCACTGCTTGATGAGATAAAGCATGTAGCGCACGACGCCCCTGTCAGAGGAACAAGACACAAGTAGAAGCGGCGCCGTGCCTATAAAAGGAGCATCGATACGCCATGGCAAGCACAGCTCGAAGGCAGGGAGAGTTTCATCCCCATGGATGGAGGAAAGGGTTGGGAAATCTCCCGTGGCAGAGCTTCTCGAAGATATCGTTGGTGCTCACGCCCTACGGCATCTTCGGAAGCTCTGCCTCGGAAAAATTTCCCTGCAAGCCCATGAAAGACTCCATCTCCTCTAACAGTTATGGAGTAAAGGGTTGGGAAATCTCCCGTGGCGGAGCTTCTCGAAGATGTCGTTGGTGCTCACGCCCTACGGCATCTTCGGAAGCTCCGCCTCGGAAAAATTTCCCTGCAAGCCCGTGAAAGACTTCATCTCCTCTAACAGTGTTGCGTAAAGGGTTGGGAAATCTCCCGTGGCGGGGCTTCTCGAAGATGTCGTTGGTGCTCACGCCCTACGGCATCTTCGGAAGCTCCGCCTCGGAAAAATTTCCCTGCAAGCCCGTGAAAGACTCCATCTCCTCTAACAGTGTTGCGTAAAGGGTTGGGAAATCTCCCGTGGCGGAGCTTCTCGAAGATGTCGTCGGTGCTCACGCCCTACGGCATCTTCGGAAGCTCCGCCCTACGGCATCTATCTCTATTTCTATCGCTATTTCTATTTTTCTATTTCTATCTCTATCTCTATTTCTATTTCTATGTTAGCTATGTCTACTTCTATTTTTATTTTTAATTCTATCTATATCTCTATCTCTACCTCTACCTCTATTTTTACCTCTATCTTCACCTACTTGTACACATAATCAAATGAACATCTAAATAATTGCTCCCATAAAAAAATCACAAATCTCTCTACTTTTAGAACATTAAATGAGCTAAATTACCAATGAAACACAAAAGCACAAAGTTCCTCACCTTTTAGTCCACTTAGATTCAAGTGGGGACATCAATTTGTGATAAAAAATGGTGGTCAAAGAGGATGAACTCGAGCTAGGTTTGTTGCATGAAGAACACTTGAGAGTGGAGAGGGGGAGTGGCTGGCTCGGGGAGGAAGAAGGGGCTGTTTTATATAGGGAAGTCATTAGTCCCAGTTGGTATTACCAACCGGGACTAAAGGGTTGGTCTTTAGTCCCGGTTGGTATTACCAGCCGGGACTAATGAGTCTGGCAATGGTCGGATTCTATCCGAGAGACTTTAGTCCCGGTTCATAAACCAGGACTAAAGGTTAAAAACGAACCGGGACTAATGGTTTCTGGGGTCCTGCGGCCAAAAAATCAGTGGGGCCGAGGGCATCAGTCCCGGTTCATATTGCAACCGGGACTAATGCCCTAGAATATTAGGCCGGTTTTCCACTAGTGCTTGTCGACTCTCCACATTGGCCTACCTAACCTGAGCCTGCAAGATGATGACATCGTTTACTTCCTCGCCAAGATTGACTTCCGTGACAACAGTCACATAGCATGGGTGCTTGCTGTTGATATGAGAAACAAGGTTGTCCAGAAAGTGGCTGAATTTAACCCCAAGAGAACTGTTGGTTTGGAGAAGGGCTATAGTGCAAGTAGGATTTCCAAATATCTGAAACGTGCTTCGGGTAACTGATTGTATTTTATATTAACCACTTCCTGGCTTCCAATACATGGTAATTTACAAGATTAATTCATATTTTCTTGGAGGGTTGATAGGTTTCGTAGACGCTTGGAAGTGGAGTGTATACGTTTGGGTCTCGGATGACATAGAGCCTGTTTTTGTTTTTAAAACAGTTAAAAATGATATTTTGAAGTTTCAAAATATTCCGAGAAAATATTATATACGTTCCAATGTGAAAAAAATTCAACTCGAACTACCTAGTATTTTGTTGGTTTCACAGAAAAAAAAATCTGACGTCTAATATAGTGAACGGTCCAAAATTTCAAGCCCTCCAAAACTGCCAGATTTTATCAGCTTTGTGTAGGCTTAAATACAAAGTATTTTGAGTTCAGATTTTTACATGTTGGTTACATACAATGTTGGTTGTACCCAGATTTTTTTCTGCATTTTTCTTTGAAACTCGAAAATTCAGTTTTTGATTTTTCAGAAAAAGCCAAGCTCCATATATATCACCTGCGCTCTAAAGTGAATTTTTGCCTGGCGCTGTTGATTCCAAAAGATTATACCCAAGATTATAATGACGTGTTAAAATATATTAATTTTACATAAATATAGTATGGACACATACTTAGTTGGCATGCGATGGAAGCAGATATACGGCACAATACTCGATTTAGTTGTTAGAAATTATTCTTATAAGGTTGCACTTGGGTGTTGCTGCGTAGAACTAATTTATTTATAGAGCTTTTATGTCTTTATCAAGCTTTTCTTGTCAGTAGGCGTTTCACATAGAAGTGTAAAGCAGCACTTAAATTAGTGCTAGCTGTTTATGGACCAGTTTTTTGGCGAGTGCTGAGGATCCCCCGGGGGCTCAAAACTTCCCAGCCCCCGGGTCCAGAGCCGTTGGATCCAGTATTCCCGAACCGTCAGATCAAAACCTACAACCGCTCCTCCCTCCCGAGCGTTGCTGCACTAGACAAAGTTAACAACCCGTCGGAGCAAAAAGTATCACAGACCCCTACCCCACGTGCACCTCTTCTTATCCACACATCAATTCCTCCGACCCAACTGCCCGTGCACAGGAGCATTTCTCCGACACGAATGGCCATTGCTGGCACCACTGTGAGCTTAAAACCCTAACAAATCTCTGTTAATAGAGTTGTATTGATTTGTAACAAAAGGGATAAAAATATGCTAAAAATATTCTAAGGATTTGCACCTCATGCATAATGGGGAACAAAAAAAAATTGCTACTATGGATTTGCATCAAACGTAGAAAGCACTACAAAGCTTTCAAAAATTTGCACTAGATGAAGAAAAAATGCATCGCACAAAAAAGGAACTTTGCTACAACCATTCTATGAAATTGCATTAAAAGGAGATAATATTTGCTACCGACCTTCCAATAATTTGCACCCCACGAAGAAATGGAATCGAATCATACAGAAAAGAAATTTTGTTACAAACCATTCTGTGGAAGTTGCATCAAATGGGGGGAAAATTGGCTACGAACCTTCTACAGATTTGCAACTTGTGAAGAAATAATTGTACAGAAGATTTTTTCCTATAACAATTCAGCCAATTTGCATTGAAGGCCCAAAAATCTGCTACAAAACCTTCTAAGGATTGCAACTTGTGAAGAAAAAATTGCATCACATGAGAAGATTTTTGCTATAATAGACAAGTGAATTTGCATAGAAAAAGGTGGAAAAATCTGCTGTCCAGCAATTTGCACCATACGAAGAAAAAGAATGCATCATACACAGAAAAATCTTGCTACAAAAGTTTATTCGATTTGCACCGGCCGCTGCTTGTAGCTAGCTTCCCGTGCACGTGCAGTCACTTTCGCCGTCATCAGGGGCCGAGCTTGCGGCAGCCACGCCGGACCACAACAGGGGCGGAGGCGATGAACGCTATGGCGGTACGAAGCCACGGCGCTGCAGGTCCCGCCGCCCTCGCCGTGCAGGTCGCGACGCCCTCGCCGCCTAGGTCGCGACGCCCTCGCCGCCTAGGTCGCGACGCCCTCGCCGCCTAGGTCGCGACGCCCTTGCCGCCCAGGTTGCGCCGCCCTCGCGCCCAGGTCGAGCCGCCCTCGCCGCCCAGGTCTAGCACCTGAGGCGCCCAGGTCCGACGTCTGAGCCGCTCAGATCCTCAAGCTCGTCCCGGCTGGTCGCAGTCGTCCGCCTCCGCACCTTGATTCTGTACTCCGCAGCGGAGGAGCCGCCCATCTGGAGATCGTGCGGGAAGGTATGACTGAAAAAAGAGACAACAGATAGGATAAGGGAGAGGGAACGACTGGTCAGGAGAAATACGGGTCCAATGCGATGTGGTGGGTCCGTGGACACGCGTCAGACGCGGAAGGAGGAGGCCGGAACGCAACGCAGCCCCCGGTTGTAGAGAAGCATTTTCCCAGTTTTTTTCCTCCCAATCATTACTGAAGACATGCCAAATTTGATATGGTAAACACTACATATCAGGATCCGATTGAAATCAAATCGTTGGACCTTCCCAGTGCCGTCGATCTCGTCTCTGTCGAACGGTTGGTTTTGAATCAATTTTTCCCCATAATTACTGCACGTTGATTCCGTCTTGTCTACCCCCAAAATCCCCCCTCCCATAATCGAGCGATACGCTACCTTGCCTTCCATCCCCGCAGCACAACGCGTTCTTCCTCCGTCGCCTTGACGCCTCGCATCGTCTCTTCCATGGCGTCGCATCCTCAGGCCTACAACTGCACCTCGGCATCTCCTATGCGCCAGCATGCATGATGCTCCTCCGCTGGGGGACATCGCCGTCGCGGAACTGATTGGCTGCAGGCTGACGTACGTGTCGGAGACGGCTCAACCGGTCGTCAACTCTATGATCTGACGCAGCGGGTCGTTGGCTGCTTCCACGGCCAACGGGAGCCCTCTCGATCTCTCGGAGGGCAGCACGATTAAGGCATAAGGTAAGAACTAGCTCCTGATGCGCGCCCGTATGTGCAGGTCGCTGAACAGCAGGGTGTCGATCATGGACAGCCACAACAGCAGCCGAGCACGACAGGGCCGACGGGCGCGGCGCTGTCCTGGTCTCACGCTGCCGCTGCTCTTTTGGTACTTCACCTTGCCGCCCCACCATCATCCACACCGTCATCCACATCGTCGTCAATGGAAAGGCTGGTGAGGCATGTCGACTCGAGCACGTCGTCTGGCCGACAGTCCCGCCGAATATTGCTGCCATCTCCAATGCGAGGTTCATCTTGGGAGCGGCGGCATTAAGGCGACCTACGTGCTCAACTTACATGGGTTACAAATCATCTCCTCAACTGACCTATGTCACTATCAGTATACATGATGTGCAGCTCTGCTTCGTCCATGATGATTCGATCCCTAGACTGTTCAACTAAGGTAGGAAGCACGACCACCATCTGCAGGAAGCAAGTTCCACACCTCAATGAAGCACGGCCACCATAGAAGCTCAGTCAAAGTCGTCTTCGACATCTGAGCAAGCACAACAATCATATCAAGGAAGCACACCAGCATTGAGAAGTAGCATGACCAATCATATGAAGGAAGCAGGGCTAACTCTGCAATCGAACTGAAGAACCACAAATAATCGAAAGAAGCATATGTGTCACCATTTGTATGAAAACAAACACAGATAATGTGCTTCGCCCAGTGCAGCGGCATGCATAGAAGCATGGTGCAATAAGCAAGTTTATATTTTTCATTAATGATATTGTAAACTATGTAATTTCAAATTAATATATTTTTCAATGGAAGCAAATCTCCATTTTAGGAGCAATTTTTGTAGAAGCACATCCCAGTTCATATGAAGGACGTTAAAAAATTTGTTATTGTGTTGGAAGCAGATTAGCACAATTTCTGGTGCACTCTATTAGGGCCATATTCGTTTATATTATAGTAAATCCAAATAACCAAAAAACTAGATCTGCTTCCCAATCATAAAATCAGGAATTAGTATCCAAAATAGAATATAGAATAAATATATTTTTTATGTTTGTTGAAACAAATGATCGATTCTCCAATAAATGGAAAGAGAATATTGCTTGGTGAGAACAAAACATATCTACAATTAAGACAATTTTCAATTATATATCAAAACAAATGTTATTTTCCATAGAAGCAAATGTTCTAAGAGATGAAACCCGAACTGTACCACATTGGAAGCAAACTTCGGTGCTACTTGAAGCATGTTACATTGGAAGCAAGATTTAGTTTTTGGAAGCATATTATTTTCCAGTATGAAAATAAAATTTCCTAATAGACCAAGTTGCTTCCATGTAATCCGCAACAAAGCATTAAAACTGGCAGCAATTCCCTTGTAATCCGCTGGGAGACATTTAATTTCGCAGTAATTGCCTTGCAATCAGCCGCAAAGCATTTAATTTGGCAGTAAAATCCCTGATTAGTGCAAATTCAAATGACCCAGCTATTTTTCTTCCAGTCCTCATCAAAGGCTTCGTATTGATCCAATCCAACGGTGGACTAGTGGTCCGATGGAAAGCTGGGATCGGGTTCCGATCCCTAGCGCTGCCCATTTGATATCCCAGGTGCAAACAAAACACGAAATGACCAGGGATGCCTTTTTGACATCCTCTAGTAATAAAGCCCATTATCGAAAAAAGCAAGAAGCATCTTGGAAACTCGATGGTGATTAATTTGGGTGGTGCATAAGATGAAATAGATTGCATGGGAGCTGAAGAAGAGTACATGACCTGAGAATAATTTCGGCCATCTTGGAGAGGGTAGTCGATTATCATGTTTCACCATGTCTAGATTATCCGTCTTCGTCTGTCTTTTGTTTGTTCTAGTATTGGGGATACAAAGCGTTCCTTCACATATGAGGGGTCTCGGGGGTACCTTCAAGGTCACCTTCTGCACCGCCTGACAAGGGTATAGATAATAGAGCCCGTCAGTTAAGTACCCCTGAGGCCCGTTAAGCTAGGCCCAATTGTAATACTAGTCGAAATACGAGTTCAAGTCGTATGTCGATATTGTAATCTGTATCGGATCCCACCCGATCCTTGAGACCTGGCCACCTATATATAGGGGCCAGGAGAGGACGGTGTGGGACAGATTGAAAGCAAGCCAAGTTCTACACCCACGTTTAGGGTGTGTTTGGTAGCCTGGGGCTACTGTGAAACTCTCCTCCCAACCAAGATTTTGAGGGGATCCAGTATTTGTTAGGCCGGCTCTTCCCATCTCCGCACTGCTGAGGCCATACGAAAAACACCCCAGAGCCGGGATGAGGAGCGAAGCCCAAATCGAGCTTCGTTGCTCGTCCGGGATGAGCTAATCCCCGCAGTGGGCCGAGCGCGTTAGGGGTCAGCAGCCCGAACAGTTT
The DNA here is from genome assembly GCA_007115705.1 of Dactylis glomerata. Lineage (NCBI taxonomy): Eukaryota > Viridiplantae > Streptophyta > Magnoliopsida > Poales > Poaceae > Dactylis > Dactylis glomerata. The sequence continues at coordinate 1,935,291 of QXEO01000485.1, read as the reverse complement.
CATCAGGTCATTCTCCCCCCTCGCCCGTCTCTCTCCCTGCGCCATCTCGCGCCGCCTCCCTGGTGTAGCTCGCACCGCTGCCCCTGGCCGACCACCAGCACGCGCCGCCGCCCCTATTCGGCAACCCAGCACGCACCGCCGCCCCTGGCAGGCCACAGAGCACGCGCCGCCGCCCCTCGCGCCGCCATCTCGCGCCGCCATGGCCGACGCGAAGCTCCACCACGGCAGCGAGCCACCGCCCCTCGCGCCGCCAGATCCGACGTGAAGCTCCGCCACGGCAGCGAGCCACCGCCGTCGCCCAGTGATATGTCTCAAACGTATCTATAATTTTTGATGCTCCATGCTTGTTTTTACACCATTTGCCTATTGTTTCATTACACTTAGTGGCACTTTTATGCATTTTCCGGAACTAACCTATTAACGAAGTGCCACAGTGCCAGTTCCCTGTTTTCTGCTGTTTTTGTGTTTTAGAGTGATACACAGAAAATATTCTCGGAATTGGACGAAACCACATCCTGAAGTCTTATTTTACCCGGAAGCTTCCAGAGATCCGAAGAGGAGTAGGAGGGGGGCCACCAGGGCCCCACACGCAGGGGTGGCGCGGCCAGCCCCCTGGCCGCGCCGGGCCCGCGTGAGGGCGCCTGGCCCCTCCTCTGACATCGCCCCTTCGCCTATAAAGACCCCCCGACGGAAAAAACCTAAGTACCCGATCAGATTTCCAGAACACATCGCGATCCGCCGCCGCCGTCGACCCGAAGATCGGGACGGTCCAGAAGCTCTACCCAGCACCCTGCCGGAGAGGGGAATCACCACCGGAGGTCTTCTTCATCGCCATGCTTGCCTCCGGAGCGATGAGTGAGTAGTCTACCTTGGACTATGGGTCCATAGCAGTAGCTAGATGGTTGTCTTCTCCACCATGTGCTTCATGTTTAGATCTCATGAGCTGCCCTACATGATTGAGATCACCGTTATGTAATTCTACATGTTTGGTTTGTTGGGATCCGATGAATATTGGTGTTTATGATTAAGTTGCTGTACTGAATATTATCTTTTGTTATCTCTATGTTGTTTATGATCTTGCATGCTCTCCGTTGTTAGTAGCTATCTTGGCCGAGTAGTTGCTAGTGACTCCAAGAGGGGGTATTTATGCTCGATAGTGGGTTCATGCCTCTATTTCACCTGGGGGAGTGACAGAAACCTCTAAGGTGGTAGATGTGCTGTTGCTACTAGGGAGAAAACAACATTCATATGCTCAAGGGCATATGCTTTGTTTACATTACACACTTTGCTTAATGCAATTATCTGTTGTTCGCAACTTAATACTTTTGGGGTGTTCGGATTGATATCCCCGGGGGTGGATTATTAGTCATAGATGCAGTTGGATGGCGGTCTATGTATTTTGTTGTAATGCCCAGAGTAAATCTCATAGTGATCTTCTTGACATATCACGTTATCTTTATTCTATCAATTGCCCAACTGTAATTTGTTTACCCAGCATGTGTTATTTTATCTATGGAGAGACACCACTAGTGAACTGTGGACCCCGGTCCTATTTCCATCATATTGCTATCACCTGTTTACTTTACTCATACTGTTTACTTTATTCGCATACTTTTACTGTTTTCCACTCGATACACTCATAACCTTTGTTTCAAGCAAACCGGTGAGATTGACAACCTCATCGTAAGTTGGGAGCAAAGTATTTGTTTGTGTGTGTGCAGGTTCCACATTGCAGCTAGCAAGCAAAGCTTGGACGAGGCGCCAGTTGTCCGCTGCTGTCGCAAACTAGCAAGCATCACCTTCAGTCGTCATTGTCTCTCCTCTCCTGACCGATATTAAACCTTGGTTTCATAATTGAGGGAAAACCAGCTGCTATACTCATCACACCTTCCTCTTGGGGTTCCCAACGGGCTGGTCATTCACCACGCACAAGGATTGCTGCTGGGGGACGAAGAAGAATAATCTCCTTCATCAACTAGCCATCAGCTGTTTTTCTGGCGCCGTTGCCGGGGAGGAAGAGAAGACTTCTGCGAGGGGAGTTTTTCGCACACACATTCTTTACTTTGTTATTGTTTTGCTTTACTTTATTTATTTTACCTGCATTGCTTTTTATCAAAAACCCAAAAAAATTAGAATCCTTGGTAGTTGTTATTTCTTTACTTTTAGTTTATTATGTCTAGTTCAGTTGCTACTACTATGTCGCCCGAGGACATGATTTTTACTTTTAAGCAGAAAGATGAGGAAAGCTTTAAAGAAGCTTGGTCTAGAATTTATGATTGGCATGGAAAAACTGAACCTAAAATGACTTTGAGTTTGCTTCTTAGTAGCTTTTACTTTGGACTTTCTCTTCGTTATAGATATGCTTTGGATGCTACTGCAGAAGGAGATTTCCTTCATTGTGATGGAGATCAAGCCTTCAATATTATTAAAAAGTTGATTACAATTTATAGCATGCCAACCTATTTTGATTCCTCTCTTGTGAGCATTTTTAATAGAGTTAATACTCTTGAGACTCAGACTGCTAGTTTGAATTCTTGCTACAATACTTTGCGCCAGCATTTTGATTATGTGCCAACAAATACTGAACCTTCGAGTTGGTATCCTACGATTAAAATCACCATTAGTGGTGAAACTTTTCATGCTCGTTGTGATATTATGTCAGAATTTTGTCTCATGCCAAAGGATGTTTATGAATCTTTGAGCCTTTGGAAGCTTTCTGAGGGAGGAGAAGAAATTTCTCTTACTAACAATGCCACTATATTTCCACTTGGAATAGCTGAAGGAGTTTTTACAAAAATCCTAGGAAGAATGATATCTACTGATTATCTTGTTATTGAATGCATAGGAAAAGGACAAATCACACTTGGAAGATCCATTCTGAAGCTCCTGGGCGCCGTCATCGATGTGGGAAAAGGCAATATAACATTTACCTCTCCACCTTACAATAACCATGTCTTTCCTAGAGTCAAGAGCAAAGGTAAGAAAGGGAGACGTAAGGCACGTGCTGATCCTAATGCTTCATCACTTGATATTACTTGATTCGCAATTTTCTGCGCCTAGCTCAAAGGCGTTAAAGAAAAGCACTCTTGGGAGATAACCCAATACTTTCTTTTCAGTACTTTTTCTTTTATTTGAGTCTTGGAAGTCATTAGTACTGTAATGACCGCTCCTTATCTTGTTTATTTCGTTTTTGTGCCAAGAGAAGCCTCTAATTTGAGTGAGGTAAAGATTTGGAGATGTTGCTGTCCTAAAACTGTTTTCGGTGTTGCACCGTAAAAATTCGTGAAAATTCTCTGTTTATCTTTTGGACCTGCGATTTCTTGTGCATATGCCCCAGGTTATATCCAAACTTTTCTTAGTTGAACACTTTTTGATTTAAGCAACAGAAAATCCCTCAAAAATTCGACCTTTGTCAGCTGTTCAGTTTTGACAGATTTCTGCCAATATTTGTGTTTGCCACTTTATCGCTTTCTTTTGAGTTCTTTTGATCATGGAACTTTTGGGGAAGTTGCTACAGTAGTATTTGCTATATATGTGGTGGTTTTGAGTTGAAACCTGAAGCAAATAGAGGATTGATTATATGTTATGCTTGCACTAATGTTGCTAATAGATTTGTGTTTAGTTTTGTATGAAGGAAGTTTTCAAGTGTAGGGATTGGAGAATGATGAGATGAGTTGAAGAATGGACAAAAGCTCAAGCTTGGGGATGCCCATGCATCACCCCAAGAAATATCCAAGAAGTACAAGTGTCAAATCTTGGGGATGCCCCCGAGGCACCCCTTCTTCATCGGCAAAAATCAGGTCACCTTTCAAAACACTATATTTTTATTGCTTCATGCACTATGTGTTTTTCTTGGAGCTTCAGTTGTTTTAGTTTTCTTAGTTAGTTTAGTTTGTTTGTTTGCTGCAATAAATGGTTGGACCCCAACAAATTTCTTTTGGAGGAGATGTACTCGTTTTCATTTGCAAAGAACGCTCAGTTTTCCACTCTTATCGTTCATCGATGCGTTCTTCTTTTTCTGCTACCGCTTTTGGTTTTCGTTTTCGCCTTGATTTGCGTTCAGACCTTGTCATATCTTTTCATCAAGGTGTATTTTTGCCTCTGATCTTTATTGGTTTTCATCAAAAGAGGTGTTTATAAAAGTTTCGAATGGTGTTGGAAAAGAGAAAAAGCTTTGTGCAAAATAGTGGTACAAGAAGGAGCTTGTGTAGACTGCGGCTTAGGCTTTTTCATGTCATGCTTGATGTCTTTTTGATAGTATGCTTAGTGGTTTTGCTGTAGCATTACTTGTCTCAAATAACTGAGATTGCTTAATGAGCCTTTGAAAAAATCATGCGTTGTTTTTATTGTATGGAAGCATTATTTTGGTTTTCTCCTTGATGCTTTATTTGGGTTGACTTGGCGCATGCTCACACATGTTAGACTCTTACAAAGTCGCCAATAGCCTTCATGATCATTTAGTTTTTGACTTTTGATGCCATCGTATGCTTCTTTTAATGTCGCTTTGTCGCTTTGCATGATTATGGCCATTACTGCTCTCTTAGTTGGTCGCTCCCAGTCTTTTGCTAGCCCTCACCTTGTACTGAGTATGAGCTCTACTCGTGCATCCAACTCCTAAAAGCCAAAGTTTTCCAAAGTATCCACCATACATACCTACTAGCAATTTGCTATTCCAAGTAAATTTGACTTGCTTTTATTTTCTCTTCAAATTAAACTCTTACCAGTGTTATGCGAAATTCGGTCAGTAAAGCTCTCACGAACCGGAAGGCACACTTTACTTTTTCCTATTCTTAAAATTTTGACATTGTGGTCTCTTATGTTGAGTTGTTATGCTTGCAAGTTGTAAGTTGGATTCTAGTCCATCCATGCTGTCATGGGCAAGCTTTCAACATTGCACTTCTTATTTGAGTTGATATCGTGATCTTTTGTTTATGGATGCCCGCGGTGTGAAATGAATTGGGGATCTTGTGGGGATCATGGAGTTTGTATATGTGTTAGGGAAACGCCGGGCCGCCAATCTAAGCCATGCATAATTCATGATGGAAATTTGCAGCATACCCATGGTGAACATTCGACGACGCATCTCACAATAAAAAGCTAAACAAAAGGCAAATAAAAGAGATGTCGAGGTGTTCATTGTCTGCTTCTCCTGTCATTTTGGTGTGGGCTTGTTCCATGTCATCGGGCACGGAGGTACCCCATTGGTGGTTCTCAATGATATGCATATACTTACAATGACAAGAGCCTTGCTTGGGACTCTAAGTAAAGTAGCATGAGGTTTGGGTACTCGTATTCACGGGGCACGAGGTTTTCAACTTATGATTTGTCAAGCATATGCATCATAATTGTTCTCGCATTAACTTTAACCATTCAAGATGCTTATGATGGGGGCAATGAGAGCTCAAAGCCGGTAAGTACCATAATTTTTGAAGGTTATAAAACTTGCAATCACTGCTTCCCTCTGCGAAGGGCCTTTCTTTTACTTTTATGTTGAGTCACCACCTTCTTTCTTTATGCACCATTAAGAGAGCATAGTTGTCATTCTTAGTGTGATATGCATTGTCCCAAAGTTCATTGATTGACTCATATTGTTGGTTTCACTTGTTCTTAAATTATTTGTATCTAGTCGCCCTCTTAAACTTGACGGTGTCCTATGCATTTATGTTTTGCTCTCTTTGAAGGACAAGCTGAAAACCTTTTGTATGTTTTTCCTTATAATTTGAACACACGTTTGACTTTCATTGTTTCATTTTCATGATCTTTTGTTTGTGTTCATTTACATGTTTACAACATGGTTGCTAAGTTCTTATTGTCATGATTATATCTTCATGCCCATGTTTTAAGTTCTTATGATCCCAGCTCACAAATGCTTACATATATGATCAAGATTGTGTAGGTGCATGTCACCTCAAAAATTATTCATTTGTTATCACTTACCTACTCGAGGACGAGCAGGAGTTAAGCTTGGGGATGCTTGATACGTCTCAAACGTATCTATAATTTTTGATGCTCCATGCTTGTTTTTACACCATTTGCCTATTGTTTCGTTACACTTAGTGGCACTTTTATGCATTTTCCGGAACTAACCTATTAACGAAGTGCCACAGTGCCAGTTCCCTGTTTTCTGCTGTTTTTGTGTTTCAGAGTGATACACAGGAAATATTCTCGGAATTGGACGAAACCACATCCTGAAGTCTTATTTTACCCGGAAGCTTCCAGAGATCCGAAGAGGAGTAGGAGGGGGGCCACCAGGGCCCCACACGCAGGGGTGGCGCGGCCAGTCCCCTGGCCACGCTGGGCCCGCGTGAGGGCGCCTGGCCCCTCCTCTGACATCGCCCCTTCGCCTATAAAGACCCCTCGACGGAAAAAACCTAAGTACCCGATCAGATTTCCAGAACACATCGCGATCCGCCGCCGCCGTCGACCCGAAGATCGGGAGGGTCCAGAAGCTCTTCCCGGCACCCTGCCGGAGAGGGGAATCGCCACCGGAGGTCTTCTTCATCGCCATGCTTGCCTCCGGAGCGATGAGTGAGTAGTCTACCTTGGACTATGGGTCCATAGCAGTAGCTAGATGGTTGTCTTCTCCACCATGTGCTTCATGTTTAGATCTCATGAGCTGCCCTACATGATTGAGATCACCGTTATGTAATTCTACATGTTTGGTTTGTTGGGATCCGATGAATATTGGTGTTTATGATTAAGTTGTTGTACTGAATATTATCTTTTGTTATCTCTATGTTGTTTATGATCTTGCATGCTCTCCGTTGTTAGTAGCTATCTTGGCCGAGTAGTTGCTAGTGACTCCAAGAGGGGGTATTTATTCTCGATAGTGGGTTCATGCCTGTATTTCACCTGGGGGAGTGACAGAAACCTCTAAGGTGGTAGATGTGCTATTGCTGCTAGGGAGAAAACAACATTCATATGCTCAAGGGCATATGCTTTGTTTACATTACACACTTTGCTTAATGCAATTATCTGTTGTTCGCAACTTAATACTTTTGGGGTGTTCGGATTGATATCCCCGGGGGTGGATTATTAGTCATAGATGCAGTTGGATGGCGGTCTATGTATTTTGTTGTAATGCCCAGAGTAAATCTCATAGTGATCTTCTTGACATATCACATTATCTTTATTCTATCAATTGCCCAACTGTAATTTGTTTACCCAGCATGTGTTATTTTATCTATGGAGAGACACCACTAGTGAACTGTGGACCCCGGTCCTATTTCCATCATATTGCTATCACCTGTTTACTTTACTCGTACTGTTTACTTTATTCGCATACTTTTACTGTTTTCCACTCGATACACTCATAACCTTTGTTTCAAGCAAACCGGTGAGATTGACAACCTCATCGTAAGTTGGGAGCAAAGTATTTGTTTGTGTGTGTGCAGGTTCCACGTTGCAGCTAGCAAGCAAAGCTTGGACGAGGCGCCAGTTGTCCGCTGCTGTCGCAAACTAGCAAGCATCACCTTCAGTCGTCATTGTCTCTCCTCTCCTGACCGATATTAAACCTTGGTTTCATAATTGAGGGAAAACCAGCTGCTATACTCATCACACCTTTCTCTTGGGGTTCCCAACGGGCTGGTCATTCACCACGCACAAGGATTGCTGCTGGGGGATGAAGAAGAATAATCTCCTTCATCAACTAGCCATCACCCAGCGCCACTACGCACGCCACCTAGAAATGCTTCTTGAGCCGCCATGGATCCAAGATGCGGTGGTTGTGAGGAGAGAGGACCCGGTTGCTTTTGCTTAGGGTGTTTAAGGACCTTTCTATAAAAATTCAGATTTTGTTGTAATTTTATTTTTTTCAACCTGGTGGTCCTAGCCTGTAAACCGAGTGATATAATACTTTTTTGTTTTATAATATTATATCTAGGAGCAACTAAATTTTAATTTGTGCTAATCATATCTCAACACATACAACCTAACAAACAACATCTAAACTCATCATAGCTCACCAAAAGCAGGCTACCAAACACATGCCAAAATCTCAAGTCAACATGTATGTGGTCAGATTATTCCAATAGAGATAGTAAATCTGAGGTGACCCAGGCTACCAAACACACCCTTACTTTCATAGCCACCTTGTTTGACTGAATTTACCTTCGAGTTCATTCGACGCCCTATCTCCCCGATCCTAAGTCATTCATCTAGGACATTTGTCGAGTTTAACCCTCGTCAATTGGCGCCGACCGTGGGGACTCTGGGCGTTGGAATCATGAATTCGACGGCTTTTTCGCTTTTAGCCAATAGCAATCCAGAAGTCAACGAAAATCAAGAGATGGAATTGACGTTCGGAAGTCTAAGCTTCTACATCGGACCTTTGGGTTCAACTCGCCTTTCGGATCCGACGAAATCAGTTCCGTCGGCGGGTAAAACAGAGAGAATTACAGCATCTGGATCATCTGTAGGCTCTTCTAGCGAGGCAAACTCGCCAGTCAGCTTAGTAGCAACAGAAAATTTGCAGGAAAAATTCGAGGAACCCGACGAAACTGGGCAAAAGACCATTACGGAAGCAGCAGTGGACAAATCAAGGGATATCGCCAGCAGAAGCAGCGGCGTCTCCAGGAGCATACACCAATTATGCGTTATCATTACTGAAGCAGCAGAAGAAGAAAACAATCACGCTAGCAACAAGGAGGTCGACATGCAAGTCGACAAGATAAGGAGCAATGGCAAGAAAGAGAAGGAGAAAGTGCATGTTTTGGCCGGAGAGTGGAGAATGATCATGACAGCTATCAACCACGGGATTGATGTACCCGCAGATTCAAGAAGAGAAGTTTTAATGGGATACCAATACGCGCTACACCAGCGCAAAAAGAAGTTAAGGCAGGAAAGAGACATGATTATGAGAAGCCCGGATTACAACAGCACACCAAGTGAAGGACATTGGAGTGAATATAGCAATTCATCAGAGTCCAGCATGGAGAGACAAAGAGACCCAAAGCACAACAGGAGGACAACAGCACAGATAAGAGAGGAGAGCTACGCGAAAAGTCAAAGCCCGCAGCAGTCAGAAGAAGAAGATTTCGTTCAAGAAACACCAGAAGCAGCGTTGGTAGCAGCACAGGCGTACCTACTAACCACACAACCAGAGCCTGGGCACCCACGAGAGCACATGCATCAGGCCGCAATACGAAGTCTCGGGTTGGTAGATGACAAACTAATGGGAAAACTTCTAGAGGAAAAAGTGACACGTGGAAAAGAAAGGCGAAAAAAAGAATTCAAGCGCAAATCCTCGCGAAACGAACTCAATGATTCATCAGAAGATGAGAAGCGACAAAAAAGGAGGGAGGACGCAAGGAACATAATAGCACAAGCACGAGTAAACAACTCGCGCTATGCGTGGAGAGAGGAAAACTACGAAGACGATGAAAAAGAGATGGGCGCATTATGTTTTACCCGTAGGGTTCGCAAAACGTGGGTACCCAAAGGTTTCAAACTACCACATGATCAAGAAAAGTATGACGGGTCGCAGGAGCATACTCTATGGCTGTCAGATTACCTGCAAGCAGTACAGATACTCGGAGGAACAAGAGCAACAGCCATGCAAAGCTTGCAGTTACACCTCACCGGCGCAACACGGTCCTGGTTAAATACCTTACCCAACGATTCCATCGGAAGTTGCGGGGAGTTAGAGAGTCAATTCGCAAGAAATTTTTGCTCAACATATAAGCGACCAGCATCACTGGAGGAAGTCAAACCGTGCGTACAGAAAAGAGACGAAACCCTACGCTCTTATATACAACGCTGGAGTGTAATCAGAAATTCAGCAGAAGACGTCTCTGATGAAAGAGCAATAGACATTTTTTCGAGTGGCCTTTGTCGTTCGGACCTAGTGGAAGAAATAGGGAGAACAAGGCCAAGGACAATGTCTGAGCTAATGGAAGTAGCCAACAGATTTGCCGATAGAGAAGACGCGTATAACAACAAAAGGGGGCGTTCACCGACGATACCGCAACGGCGACAACCATGGAAGGCAAAATCAAATAGCTGCGGGATATGACAGAAGAAATGAGAAAGACTACGAAAGCAAATAGTTTCAAGCAAGAGATAATAGGGGAAAGGAGAAATCAAGGTACTCGGGTCCCTCTGCTGAAAGATATGCTGTATGGTCCTTGTCGCATCCATTATGCATACCTGGACGGGAAAAGAGTCTCCAACCATCAGATGAAGGATTGCAAAACCTTCCTAAGATTGCAAAGCGCCATGGATTCAAGCCAAGGAACACGACAGGAAGGAAAAAACATGAGTCAAGGATATCAAATGCAGTGACTCGCGAAACAACTGGAGTCAAAGGTATATATATATCAGCAATGATTCAACCGGTACCAAAAGTCAAAGAAAGAAAGGAAGAGCATATCCAGACAGGTCAACCTGGCAATATCATCACCACCAGCTACTACAGAGTATCTAAGGTGGTCCGATCAACCGGTTAGATTTAGCAAAGCAGACCACCCAAGGAAAGTTCCCAGGCCAGGGCACGCACCAATGGTACTAAAGGCGCAAATAGGAGGATATGACATCGGGAGAGTATTCATGGATGCAGGAAGCGGCATAAACCTGATATATGCAAGAACTTTGAGGGCAATGTGCATTTCACTGGAAAGTCTAAAGCCAACAGATTGTTCTTTTCACGGAATAGTACCAGGAAGCGCAAATTACCCTCTCGGGAAAATAAAACTCGACGTTTGCTTCGGCAGCAGCAGCAATTACCGCAGAGAAAAGTTGGAGTTCGAAGTTATGGATTGGCCTTCACAATATCATGCAATCCTAGGACGCCCAGCATTTGCAAAATTCATGGCAGTACCTCACTACGCGTATCTTACACTCAAGATCCCGGGACCCAAAGGAACAATCGCGGTGCAGGGCAGCTTTGAAGTATCCAACACTGATACGTCTCAAACGTATCTATAATTTTTGATGCTCCGTGCTTGTTTTTACACCATTTGCCTTGTGTTTCGTTACACTTTGTGACGTTTTTATGCGATTTCTGGAACTAACCTATTGACAAGATGCCACAGTGCCAGTTCCCTGTTTGCTGTTTTTGTGTTTCAGAAATGCTACACAGGAAATATTCTCGGAATTGGACAAAACAAAAGCCGAACGTCTAGAAATTCACCGAAGCTTCCAGAGAACCGAAGAGGAGACGAAGTGAGGCCATGAGGGCCCCACACAATAGGGTGGCGCGGCCTGGCCCCTGGCCGCGCCCCCTACGTGTGAGGGCGCCCTGGAAGCCCCCTGACGATGCCCCTTCGCCTATATAAAGCCTCGGGACGGAAAACCCTAGGGGGAATCGGCGTTTTTCCCAGAACAGTTCCGCAGCGTCGCCGCCATCGAAGACAAATTTCGGGGGATAGAAGTCTCTGTTCCGGCACCCTGCCGGGACGGGGAAGTGCCCCCGGAGCCATTTCCATCGGTCTCCATCGCCGTCTCCGCCATCTCCATCGCCATCTCCGCCGTCTCCATCGACCTCACCGCCATCTCCATCAACCTTGTTGTCTCCTATGATGAGGAGGGAGTAGTTCTCCCCCGGGGCTGAGAGCTCTACCGGTAGCTATGTGGTTCACCTCTCTCTCCTATGATGTGATCTTTATGTGATCATGAGCTTTGTATCTAGTTGAATTGGTAGATGTTATTATTCAGATATTATGCTACTCCTATGCTTTATTATTATACTCTCCGGAGATACCGCGTATCATGGTGTAAAGGTGACTAGTGTGTGCATCATGTGTATCTTTTTGGTTAATGTCTCTATAAAATGTTGGTGTTTGTTGGAACCATCTAGTGCGTTCAAGGTGATAGTGTGGGACAATCTAGTTTGGGTACATACGGACTTTGAGGAGTGCTTCGTAGCCCTACTCATGATTAGTGTATGTTTTCCATTGGAGAATTTTTTTGAGTTGCATATTGATGATAGTATCTATTGGTTCAATTATGTTATATTTGTTGGGAGTGTGTCCACTAGTGAAAGTATGACTTCTAGGCCTTGTTTTCAAGATTTGCACACCGTTTACTTCCTGTTTTGTTACATGTTTGCTTGCTGCCATTTTTATTTCAGATCGCATTTACTACTTATAATCATCACAACTACTTGTATTTCACTATCTCTTCGCCGAACTAGTGCAGCTATACATCTGACAAGTGTATTGGGTGTGTTGGGGACACAAGAGACTTTCTGTATCGTAATTGTAGGGTTGTTTGAGAGGGATAGCTTTGACCTCTTCCTCCCTGAGTTTGATAAACCTTGGGTGATCCACTTAAGGGAAACTTGCTGCTGCTCTACAAACCTCTGCACTTGGAGGCCCAACACTGTCTACAAGAACAGACGCGTGCGTAGACATCAAGCTCTTTTCTGGCGCCGTTGCCGGGGAGGTAAGGTAAAAGGTACTCACATTCTTTGGTTACTAAGTCTTTTAGTTGCTGGTGAGTGCTCGAAGTTATTTCCTTTAGATTCTGCAATTATATCTTTTTTTTCTTGTTTTTATTTTCACTAGTTAGGCTTAATGGAAAATAAAGAGTTCTTTAGTCTTTTTCCTGAGTTTAGATTTGAAGAGAAAATTGAAAACCCTTTGGAGCTTTATTCGCATGCTAATAGTGTTGTTAGTATGAATGCTTTGAATACCGTTGTTGCTAATGCTATAGAAAAGGCTAAGCTTGGGGAAGCTGGTTTTGTTAAGCATGATATTTTTAGTTCCCCAGCTTTAGTGGAGAAAGTTTGCTCTGATGATATTTTATCTCCCTTATGTGATGTTCCTATGCCTGTTACCTATGTTAGTGATCATGATTGGGAAAAGCACTCTACTTTTGATATTGAAAATCTGTTTGGTACCAATTCTAAGGTTAATAATTGTTGTACCATTAGTGCTATCCATGTTCCTTCTTATGATGGTATGTTTGATGAATATGCTTTGCGAAATAGCTGTTCTCTAGCTTGTGATGATACTAAACCTCTAGTTTATGATGGTTATGATGATGGGTATAATATTTTCAGTTCACCTACTTTTGAGGAGAAAATTAGTTATGATTACAATATGCCTCCTGTTTTTGATGATTATGGTGATGAGAATAATTATTCTGTTGAATCTTCTCCCACTACGATTGTTCATGTGGGGAGTATTAATTCTTTTATGCATGTGGCTCATGATAGGGAAGATTTATGTGATAGTTATATTGTTAATTCTATTCATGATGCTACTGAAAGTTATTATGAGAGAGGGAAACATGGTTTGATGGATCTCAACAATATTGAGTTTCCCCTCTTTATGTTGCAATTCTTGACGTTGTACTTGTTTTGCCTTCCTATGCTTTTTGCTTTGCGCTTTCATGACTTGTCTCTCCACAAGACTATTTTTCATAGGAAGTGGTTTAGATTTAAATGTGCTTTACATATGCTTTTTGATGCTCTCTCTTGCTTTAAGTTTCTATATAGCGCCTTTGCCTTAAGCTCTTTTATGGCGCCTACATGAGCATCTTTGCAAATTACTGCGCCTAGCTCAAAGGCGTTAAAGAAAAGCACTCTTGGGAGATAACCCATTGTTTATTTTTAGTACTTTTTCTTTTATTTGAGTCTTGGAAGTTATTACTACTGTAATAACCGCTCCTTATCCTTTTTATTTCATTGTTGTGCCAAGAGAAGCCTCTAATTTGAGTGAGGTAAGATTTGGGGATGTTGCTGTCCTGAAACAGTTTTTGGTGCTGCACCGTAAAAATTTGTGAAAATTCTCTGTATATATTTTGGACCTGTGATTTCTTGTGCATATGCCCCAGGTTATATCCAAACTTTCATTAGTTGAACACTTTTTGATTTGAGCAACAGAAAACCCTCTAAAAATTCGACCTTTGTCAGCTGTTCTGTTTTGACAGATTTCTGCCAATATTTGTGTTTGCCGCTTTATCGCTTTCTTTTTAAGTTCTTTTAATCACTGAACTTTTGGGGAAGTTGCTACAGTAGTATATGCTTTATATTTGGTGGTTTTGAGTTGAAACCTGAAGCAAAAAAGGGTTGATTCATTACTATGCTTACACTAATGTTGCTAATAGATTTGTGTTTAGTTTTGTATGAAGGAAGTTTTCAAGTGTAGGGATTGGAGAATGATGAGATGAGATGAAAATGGACAAAAGCTCAAGCTTGGGGATGCCCATGTCACCCCAAGAAATATCCAAGAGGTACAAGCGTCAAAGCTTGGGGATACCCCCGAGACACCCCTTTCTTCATCAGCAAAAATCAGGTCACCTTTCAAGACACTATATTTTTATTGCTTCATGTATTATGCGTTTTCCTTGGAGCGTCAATTGTTTTTGCTTTCAGTTTTCTTTTGTTTTGCTTGCTGCAAAAAATGGTTTGATCACATCATGTTGTTTTAGAGGGAGATGAACTCCGTTTTTCATTGCCGAGAACACTGTAGTTTTCACTCTTTTCGTTCAACGAGTGTTCTCTTTTTTTGCTACTGCGTTTAGCTTTTGTTTTTCGCCTTGATTTTTGTTCAGATCTTCTTTTATCTTTGCATCAAGGTGTATTTTGACCACTGGTCCATGATGGTTTTTATCAAAAGAGTTGTTTAAAAAAGTTCGAATGGTGTTGGAAAAGAGAAAAAGCTTTATGCAAAAAAGTGGTACAAGAAGGAGCTTGTGTAGACTGCGGCCTAGGCTTTTGCATGTCGTGCTTGATGTCTTTTTGATAGTATGCTTAGTGGTTTTGCTGTAGCATAACTTATCTCAAATGACTGAGATTGCTTAATGAGCCTTTGAAAAAATCATGCATTGTTTATATTATTTGGAAGCATTAATTTAGTTTTCTCCTTTGATGCTTTATTTGGGTTGACTTGGCGCATGCTTACACCATGTTGACTACAAAAATAAGTCGCCTATAGCCTCTATGATCATTTTGTTTTTGACTTTTGATGCCATCTTATGCTTCTTTTAATGTTGCTTTGTTGCTTTGCATGATTATGGCCGTTATTGCTCTCTTAGTTGGTCGCTCCCAGTCTTTTGCTAGCCCTCATTTTGTACTGAGTATGAGCTCTACTCGTGCAACCAACTCCCAAAAACCAAGTTTGCCATTGTGTCCACTATAAATTCCTATGCATGGTATTTGCAAGCCATTCCAAGTAAATTTTCATGTGCTACCTTTCAAAAAACCTTCAAAATACTTCTCATTTTGTGACACTATTTTCAGATCATGGGGACATAGTGGTCGGATTTGCTATCTTCCATATTGTCTTATTCCAAAAAAAAGGCACTCCTCCATGGTATGTGAATGTTGGTGGGCACCCGATAGAATCGGTTAGCCATGGTTTGAGAAAGGAAAAAAGGTGGGGAGGAGTGCCAAGCTTTATAAAAGAGCACAAAAGTGCCAATCTTTCTCTCAAAAACTTGCTTCATTTTTGTATGAAAGATAGTAAGAACCCCATTGCCAGTTGTTGACAAAGACAACCACCTCTCAAAACCAATTTTTATCTCTCTATTTTACAAATGAAAAGCTCTAGCACATGTTTAATCACTGCTTCCCTCCGCGAAGGGCCTTTCTTTTACTTTTATGTTGAGTCACCGCCTTCTATCTTTATGCACCGTCTAAGAGAGCATAGTTGTCATTCTGAGTATAATGTGCATTGTCCCAAAGTTTATCATTGATTGATTCATGACTATGGTTTCACTTGCTCTTAAATTACTTGTATCTAGTCACCCTCTTAAACTTGAAGGTGTCCTATGCATTTATGTTTAGCTATTCCATGAGGGACAAGCTGAAAACCATTTACTATGTTTTTCCATATGATTTGAACACACGTTTGACTTTCATTGTTTCATTATTCATGATCTTTTGTTTGTGTTCTTTTTCATGTTATAACATGATTGCTAAGTTTCTTATTGTCAAGATTATGTCTTTCATGCCCATGTTTTAAGTTCTTTGATCTCAGCACTCAATGCTTACATCGATGATCAAGATTGTGTAGGTGCATGTCACCTCAAAAAATATTCCTTTGTTATCACTTACCTACTCGAGGACGAGCAGGAGTTAAGCTTGGGGATGCTGATACGTCTCAAATGTATCTATAATTTTTGATGCTCCATGCTTGTTTTTACACCATTTTCCTTGTGTTTCGTTACACTTTGTGGCGTTTTTATGCGATTTCCGGAACTAACCTATTGACAAGATGCCACAGTGCCAGTTCCCTGTTTTCTGCTATTTTTGTGTTTCAGAAATGCTACACGGGAAATATTCTCGGAATTGGACGAAACAAAAGCCGAACATCCAGAAATTCACTGAAGCTTCTAGAGAACCGAAGAGGAGACGGAGTAGGGCCATGAGGGCCCCACACAATAGGGCGGCGCGGCCTGGCCGCTGGCCGCGCCCCCTACGTGTGAGGGCGCCCAGGCAGCCCCATGACGACGCCCCTTCGCCTATATAAAGCCTCGGGATGGAAAACCCTAGGGGGAATCAGCGTTTTTCCCAAAACAGTTCCGCAGCGCTGCCGCCATCGAAGACAAATTTCGGGGGATAGAAGTGTCTGTTCCGGCACCCTGCCGGGACGGGGAAGTGCCCCCGGAGCCATCTCCATCGGTCTCCATCGCTGTCTCCGCTGTCTCCATCGACCTCACCACCATCTCCATCAACCTTGTTGTCTCCTATGATGAGAAGGGAGTAGTTCTCCCCCGGGGCTAAGGGCTCTAACGGTAGCTATGTGGTTCACCTCTCTCTCCCATGATGTGATCTTTATGTGATCGTGAGCTTTGTATCTAGTTGAATTGGTAGATGTTATTATTCAGATATTATGCTACTCCTATGCTTTATTATTATACTCTCCAGAGATACCTCGTATCATGGTGTAAAGGTGACTAGTGTGTGCATCATGTGTATCTTTTTGGTTAATGTCTCTATGAAATGTTGGTGTTTGTTGGAACCATCTAGTGCGTTCAAGATGATAGTGTGGGACAATCTAGTTTGGGTACATACGGACTTTGAGGAGTGCTTCGTAGCCCTACGCATGATTAGTGTATGTTTTCCATTGGAGAATTGTTTTGAGTTGCATATTGATGATAGTATCTATTGGTTCAATTATGTTATATTTGTTGGGAGTGTGTCCACTAGTGAAAGTATGATCCCTAGGCCTTGTTTCCAAGCTTTGTACACCGTTTACTTCCTGTTTTGTTACATATTTGCTTGCTGCCATTTTTTTTTAGATTGCATTTACTACTTATAATCATCACAACTACTTGTATTTCACTATCTCTTCGCCGAACTAGTGCACCTATACATCTGACAAGTGTATTGGGTGTGTTGGGGACACAAGAGACTTTCTGTATTGTAATTGCAGGGTTGTTTGAGAGGGATAGCTTTGACCTCTTCCTCCCTGAGTTCGATAAACCTTGGGTGATCCACTTAAGGGAAACTTGCTGCTGCTCTACAAACCTCTGCACTTGGAGGCCCAACATTGTCTACAAGAACAGACGTGTGCGTAGACATCAAACACCTGTGACAAAGAATTCAATAGACTGGCGCAAACCTTTGGCATGATAGCAGAATACGTGAGACTAAAAGGCGAAACCGACCACAACGTTCTACCCGACGTTGGGCGATCCCTGCCAGATCAGGCTTTCGATGCAACTCAAGACTCGAAGAAAATCCAGGTCCACCCTACGGACCCGAACAAGACTACCTCTATAGCAGTAAACCTAGATCCCGCATAGGAAAGTGCGCTCGTCGAGTTCCTCCATGAGCACTGGGAAATCTTCGCCTGGTGTCCTTCGGACATGCCAGGGGTTCCCAGGGAACTCGTCGAGCATGCACTAAACGTTGATCCCAAAGCGAAACTAGTCAAACAACCATTGAGGAGATTCGACGAACCCAAAAGGAAAGCAATAGCATCCGAGCTACACAGACTCGAAAACGCAGGGTTCATCTGAGAAATCAAAGCATCGACTTGGGTATCTAATCCAGTTATAGTCCCCAAGAAAAACACAGATGTGCAAAGAGTGTGTGTCGACTACACATCTCTCAACAAGGATTGTCCGAAGGATCCCTTCCCTCTACCTCGCATTGATCAGATTATTGACTCAACAGCAGGGTGCGCAAGGCTTTCCTTCCTGGATGCATACTCTGGCTACAACCAGATAAAGTTGAAGAAAGAAGACGAGGAAAAAATAGCTTTCATAACACCTTACGGCGTGTTCTGCTACCAAGTCATGCCTTTTGGCCTAAAAAAACATAGGAACAACCTACCAGAGGATGATGCAAAACTGCCTCAGAAGTCAAATAGGACGAAACATTCAAGTCTACATCGACAACGTGGTCATTACAACAAGAGAAGAGGAGTCCTTAATCAGTGATTTAGCAGAAACCTTTGACAACTTAAATAGGTACAAGCTCAAGCTCAACCCGAAAAAATGTTCTTTTGGGGTATCCGTAGGAGAACTCCTAGGATTCCTAGTATCTGCAAGAGGAATAGAAGCAAATCTAGAAAAGATCCAAGCAATATTAACAATGGGCAAGCCCACAAAGTTGCACGACGTACAGAAGCTCGCAGGACGCGTTGCGGCACTAAGTCGATTCGTCGCAAGACTAGGGGAAAAAGCCCTTCCCTTCTATGCATTGATGAAAAAATCAGACGATAAATTCGAGTGGACAAAAGAAGCAGACATAGCTTTTGCACAACTGAAAAAAGTGCTTTCCACACCGCTGGTGTTGGTCGCACCAAAGGAAAAAGAGCCATTATTACTCTATATTGCAGCAACACATCAGGTGGTAAGCACAGTCTTGGTAGTCGAAAGAGGTGAAGAAGGGAAACCCCATGGAGTTTAGCGGCCAGTATATTTTGTCAGCGAGGTACTATCTCCAACAAAGCAAAGGTACCCGCACTACCAGAAACTTGCATACAGCGTATTCACAACAGCACGGAAACTACGGCAATATTTTGCGGTACACCCAATCATAGTAGTCAACGAAGCACCACTATCAAACATATTGAACAACCCTTCAGCAACAGGGCGTGTCTCCCTATGGGGAATTGAGTTATCACCCCTGAACATCACGTACAAAAAGCGAAAGGCGATCAAATCACAAGTCTTACTAGGCTTTACAGCAGAGTGGCTGGAGTTACAAAATACAGGACCACCAGATCTATCGAGTGTATGGACAATGTACTTTGATGGGTCAAAAAGGGTCCAAGGCGCAGGAGTAGGAGTAGTCCTGATATCGCCACAAGGCGACAAGTTGAAATATGTGCTAAGGATGAGTTTTCCTCAAGCTTCTAATAATGAAGCCGAATACGAGGCACTGCTCCATGGGATGAAAATGGCCAAAGCATGTGGACCAACTCGACTGAAATTTTTTGGAGATTCAAATCTCGTCGTCCAACAAGTGATGAACAAGTGTGATGCCATCAGTGACAATATGACAGCATATAGGAATCTATATTATTATCTCAAAGGAACATTTGATGGATGCGAAGTTTCGCATGTCAGCAGAGCAAGCAACGAGGAAGCCGATAATTTAGCAAATATCGGGTCCCGGTGTTTACCCCTACCACAAGGAGTTTTTTGGGAGGAAATCATAGAGAGATCAATAAAAAGCACCAAAGTCTCGACTTCAGGAGAGCAAGCCCAGCACCAAGCAACAGGCTTGGGGGCTGGTAGCAGCGGGACAACTGAACTCGAAGAAGTCATGATGATCGAGGAAACTTGGATGCAACCATACTTGGCGTACATGGTAAACAAAACACTACCCGAAGATACAGTACAGGCGAAAAGGATAATACGATGATCCAAGGCTTTCATCATGCTGCAAGGAAAATTATACAAAAGAAGTATAATAGGCATCTTACAATGGTGCGTCACCCCTCAAGAAGGGCAAGAGATCTTAAGAGACATCCACGCAGGAGTATGTGGCCATCACGCTAGCAGCAGATCCATTGCATCCAAAACTTTTCGTGCAGGATTTTACTGGCTAACAGCCATTGAAGACGCGAAAGACATAGTAAGAAAGTGCGAGGCTTGCCAATGTTTTGCATCTCAACCGCACGCGCCAGCAGCAGAGTTGCAACCAATACCATTATCTTGGCCCTTTGCGCAATGGGGTCTCGACATGGTAGGGAAACTACACAAATCTTGGCTAGGAGGGCATGTTTATATGCTGGTAGCAGTCGACAAGATCACCAAATGGGTAGAAGCAGCCCCAGTAACAACCCAAGATTCCACAGCTGCGATTAACTTCATCAAATCCATAGTTTTTCGCTTTGGAGTACCACACAGCATAATCACAGATAATGGGACAAACTTCACATCGAAAGAGTTCAAGAACTACTGTGAAAGTCTGGGAATCAAATTGAAATTCGCATCCGTAGCGCATCCGAAGTCAAATGGGCAAGTCGAGAAAGCCAATGGCTTAATATGCAATGGGATAAAGAAAAGGCTGCTAGCACCCCTCGAAAAAGCCAAGCACGCTTGGGTAGATGAGCTACCCTCCGTACTTTGGAGTCAATGAACTACACCCAATGCAGCTACTCAGGAAACGCCATTTTTTCTGGTCCATGGCGCAGAAGCTGTGCTTTCAGTCAAAATAACTCATGAAGCTCCAAGAATCACGGCATATGATGAGGCAACTTCTACAGAAGCACTTCAGGATGATGTCGATGCGCTTGACGAAGCAAGAGATGTAGCGCTCGCCAGAGCTACTCAATATCAGCAAAATCTTCGAAACTACCACAGTAGTCGAGTTCGTCCACGATCTTTCGTGGTGGGAGATCTAGTTCTACGACTCAAGCAAGATGGCCATGGAAAACTCGAGTCCCCATGGGTGGGACCTTACATAGTCACAGAAGTGATATCAGGAGGAGCTTATTGACTACGAGACAAGAAAATGGGGAAAGACGAGAGTAACCCGTGAAATGCAGAGCAACTACGACGATTCTACGCATAGGCGATAAAGAGTTTTTTCGAGTTACGACCCTCTGAACCCAGAACATGAGGCCATAGGTCGGGTTCCTTGGGTCAAGTTGACAAAATATGTAAATATTTTACTATTCACTCGGGGGCTCAAACCCTCGAGTCATACAAAATAATATTAATAAGTTATCAAAATTTGTGATTCTCTGAGGCACACTACAAAGATGATTGCAACTCGATTTCGTCTGTGGCATAAACGGTTCAAAGGAACCCGATAAATGTTAATGCGCACACCTCGGAACCATGATTCGTTCCCATGGTCTATTAATAAAACACATAATTCTGATACGATTTTTATTACAGATAAGCACAAGGAAGTACAACTGGATTACATAAAGAAGAAAACTAGTGAATCTATTCTTTGTCTTCATACTCCTTCTGGCACTGGGTGCCGTCGTAGATTCTCACGTCGAACTTCGACGTGCCAACATGAAAATCAAAGGTCGTGAAGAACCCCTGATGGAGGTCATGATCCTCCGCAAATCGCGACCAGCCGCCCTTGAAGAATTGCTCACCGGCGTCATCGTACCACACCTCCACTTCGTATGGGGTTCCTCCACCAGAGTGTTCACGGAGAACTGCTTCCCGCAGTTCTCGCCCATCCATGAATTTGGCAAATTTTAGTGGCAGGCGCTGAATTTTCACGACACTGCGCGTTGCAGATGCAGAAGAAAGAATAGATTCTGGGCGAAGAAGAAGAAGCATCAGGGGAAGGAGCACTTGGACCTGGCGCAGCAGAGGGCACCTTGGGTTTATTCTTGCTCCCGGCCGGACGGCCGGGGCGTCGCTTCACCAGAGCAGAAGACGATGCTACCACAGCTGCGACAGTAGTCTTGTTCTTGCTACCGCGAGGACGGTCGCGGCCCTGTTTCTCCACCACGGCATCGATGTTCAAGCGAGATTCACTTGCATCGGCCATGGGAGACAAGCGCCAGGGACGAAAAACCCTAGATGGGGAGAGAAGATGATGCGGCGGAGAAAAGCACTAATGGAGGAGTTAGGGTTTTCACCCTGATCAAAGTGTGCTTTATTTATAAGCACGTGCTAATGGGCCCCTGGAGTGGCAAGGCCCAGAGTAAACTTCTGGATTTTTTACAGTGCAAATAGCACAGAGGAGTTAGCGTATCAAGAAAAACGACGCGTATAAAAAAAGAGAAGAAGAGAGAAGGGTGATTGCTAGTTTGTTGGTGAACCCCAAGACAAGGTTTTGAAGAATATAGCAGCAAGTTTTCCCTCAGTTAGAAACCAAGGTTTAATCGTTCAGGAGAAGAGCAGACAATACGACTGAAGGTGATGCTGACTGGCTTAATAACACTCCAACAAGGGCGCCGTTTAACGATACTTGTTGACTCGTCTTCGGCCAATAGCAACGCGGAACCTGCACACAACACAACCAAATACTTTGTTCCCAACTTGCGATGAGGTTGTCAATCTCACCGGTTTGCTTGAAACAAAGGTTATGAGCGTATCGAGTGGAAAGTGATAATAGTATGCGAGTAAAGTAAACAGTGCGAGTAAAGTAAACAGGTGATAGCAATATGATGGAAATAGGACCGGGGTCCATAGTTCACTAGTGGTGTCTCTCCATAAGATAAATAACACATCCTGGGTAAACAAATTACAGTTGGGCAATTGATAGAATAAAGATAAACGTGATATGTCAAGAAGATCACTATGCGATTTACTCTGGGCATTACAACAAAATACATAGACCGCCATCCAACTGCATCTATGACTAATAATCCACTCACGGGGATATCATCCGAACACCCCATGAGTATTAAGTTGCGAACAACAGATAATTGCATTAAGCAATGTATGTAATGTAAACAAAGCATATGCCCTCGAGCATATGAATGTTGTTTTCTCCCTAGTAGCAATAGCACATCTACAACCTTAGAGGTTTCTGTCACTCCCCCAGGTTAAATAGAGGCATGAACCCACTATCGAGCATAAATACCCCCTCTTGGAGTCACTAGCAACTACTCGGCCAAGATAGCTACTAACAACGGAGAGCATGCAAGATCATAAACAACATAGAGATAACATAAGATATATTTCAGTATAGCAACTCAATCATAACACCAATATTCATCGGATCCCAACAAACCAAACATGTAGAATTACATAACGGTGATCTCAATCATGTAGGGCAGCTCATGAGATCTAAACATGAAGCACATGGTGGAGGAGACAACCATCTAGCTACTGCTATGGACCCATAGTCCAAGGTAGACTACTCACTCATCGCTCTAGAGGCAAGCATGGCGATGAAGAAGACCTCCGGTGGCGATTCCCCTCTCCGGCAGGGTGCCGAGAAGAACTTCTGGACCCTCCCGATCTTCGGGTCGATGGCGATGGCAGATCGCGATGTGTTCTGGAAAAGTGATCGGGTACTTAGGTTTTTTCCGTTGGGGGGTCTTTATAGGCAAAGGGGCATCGTCAGAGGTGGCCCGAGGCACCCTCACACATAGGGGGCGCGGCCTGGGCCTAGGCCGCGCCGCCCTGGTGTGTGGGGCCCTCGTGGCCCCCCTCCTACTCCTCTTCGGATCTCTGGAAGCTTCCGGGAAAAATAAGACTTCCGGAACTTATTTCGTCCAATTCCGAGAATATTTCCTATGTAGCACTTCTGAAACACAAAAATAGCAGAAAACAGGGAACTGGCACTCTGGCGACTTGTTAGTGGGTTAGTTCCGGAAAATGCATAAAAGTGCCACGAAGTGTAATGAAACAGTAGGCAAATGGTGTAAAAACAAGCATGGAGCATCAAAAATTATAGATACGTTGGAGACGTATCAAGCATCCCCAAGCTTAACTCCTGCTCGTCCTCGAGTAGGTAAGTGATAACAAAAGAATAATTTTTGAGGTGACATGCACCTACACAATCTTGATCATATATATAAGTATTTGTGAACTGGGATCATAAGAACTTAAAACATGGGCATGAAAGATATAATCTTGACAATAGAAACTTAGCAACCATGTTATAAACATGAAAATGAACACAAACAAAAGATCATGAAAATGAAACAATGAAAGTCAAACGTGTGTTCAAATCATAAGGAAAAACATACAAATGGTTTTCAGCTTGTCCTTCCTGGAGAGCAAAACATAAATGCATAGGATACCTTCAAGTTTAAGAGGGCGACTAGATACAAATAATTTAAGAACAAGTGAAACCAACAATATGAGTCAATCAATGAAAACTTTGGGACAATGCACATTATACTAAGAATGACAACTATGCTCTCTTAATGGTGCATAAAGATAGAAGGTGGTGACTCAACATAAAAGTAAAAGAAAGGTCCTTCGCGGAGGGAAGCAGTGTTTGCAAGTTTTATAGACCTTCAAAAATTATGTTACTTACCAGCTTTGAGCTCTCATTGCCCCCATCATAAGCATCTTGAATGGTTAAAGTTAATGCGAGCACAATTATGATGCATATGCTTGACAAATCATAAGTCGAAAACCTCGTGTCCCGTGAATACGAGTACCCAAACCTCATGCTACTCAACTTAGAGTCCCAAGCAAGGCTCTTATCATTGTAAGTATATGCGTATCATCGAGAACCACCAACGGGGTACCTTCGTGCCCGATGACATGGAACAAGCCCACATCAAAATGACAGGACAAGCAGATAATGAACACCTCGACATCTCTTTTATTTACCATTTGTTTAGCTTTTTATTTTGACATGTGTCGTCGAATGTCTACTATGGGTATGCTGCAAATTTCCACCATGAATTATGCATGGCTTAGATTGGCGGCCCAGGCGTTTCCCTAACACATATACAAACTCCATGATCCCCTCAAGATTCCCAATTCATTTCACACCGCGGGCATCCATAAACAAAAGATCACGATATCAACTCAAATAAGAAGTGCACTGTTGAAAGCTTGCCCCATGACAGCATGGTTGGGCTAGTATCCAACTTACAACTTGCAAGCATAACAACTCAACATAAGAGATCACAATGTCAAATTTTTAAGAACAAGAAAAAGTAAAGTGTGCCTTCCGGTTCGTGAGAGCTTTACTGACCAATTTTCGCATAACACTGGTAAGAGTTTAATTTGAAGAGAAAATAAAAGCAAGTCAAATTTACTTGGAATAGCAAATTGCTAATAGGTATTTATGGTGGACACTTTGGAAAACTTTGGTTTTTAGGAGTTAGATGCACGAGTAGAGCTATACTCAGTACAAGGCGAGGGCTAGCAAAAGACTGGGAGCGACCAACTAAGAGAGCAATAATGGCCATAATCATGCAAAGCGATAAAGCGATATTAAAAGAAGCATAAGATGGCATCAAAAGTCAAAAACTAAATGATCATAGAGGCTATTGGCGACTTTGTAAGAGTCTAACATGTGTGAGCATGCGCCAAGTCAACCCAAATAAAGCATCAAGGAGAAAACCAAAATAATGCTTCCATACAATAAAAACAACGCATGATTTTTTCAAAGGCTCATTAAGCAATCTCAGTTATTTTAGACAAGTCATGCTACAGCAAAACCACTAAGCATACTATCAAAAAGATATCAAGCATGACATGAAAAAGCCTAAGCCATAGTCTACACAAGCTCCTTCTTGTACCACTTTTTTGCATAAAGCTTTTTCTCTTTTCCGACACCATTTGAATTTTTTTTTAAGACACCTCTTTTGATGAAAACCAATAAAGATCAGAGGCAAAAATACACCTTGATGAAAAGATATGACAAGGTCTGAATGCAAATCAAGGCAAAAACGAAAACCAAAAGCAGAAGCAGAAAAAGAAGAACACTCGGTTTTTGATAAGAGTGAAAACTAGAGCGTTCTTGGCAAATAAAAAGCAAGGCAACTTCTCCAAAGGAAATTTGTTGGGGTCCAAACATTTATTGCAGCAAACAAAACTGAACTAACTAAGAAAACTAAAACAACTGACGCTCCAAGAGAAACGCATAGTGCATGAAGCAATAAAAATATAGTGTCTTGAAAGGTGACCTGATTTTTGCCGATGAAGAAGGGGTGCCTCGGGGGCATCCCCAAGCTTTGGCGCTTGTACTTCGTGGATATTTCTTGGGCTGATGCATGGGCATCCCCAAGCTTGAGCTTTTGTCCATTCTTCAACTCATCTCATCATTCTCCAATCCCTACACTTGAAAACTTCCTTCATACAAAACTAAACACAAATCTATTAGCAACATTAGTGTAAGCATATCATATAATCAACCTATTTTTGCTTAAGGTTTCAACCCAAAACCACCACATATATAGCATATACTACTGTATAAACTTCCCCAAAAGTTCCGTGATCAACAGAACTCAAAAGAAAGTGATAAAGCGACAAACACAAATATTGGCAGAAATCTGTCAAAACAGAACAGCTGACAAAGGTCGAATTTTTGAGGGGTTTTCTGTTGCTCAAATCAAAAAGTGTTCAACTAACGAAAGTTTGGATATAACCTGGGGCATATACACAAGAAATCGCAGGTCCAAAATATATACAGAGAATATTTACGAATTTTTACGGTGCAGCACCGAAAACTGTTTCAGGACAGCAACATCCCCAAATCTTACCTGACTCAAATTAGAGGTTTCTCTTGGCACAAAAATGAAATAAAAAGGATAAGGAGAGGTTATTAAAGTAGTAATAACTTCCAAGACTCAAATAAAAGAAAAAGAACTGAAAGTAAAAACATTGGGTTATCTCTCAAAAGTGCTTTTCTTTAAGGCCTTTGAGCTAGGCGCAGAAAATTGCGAATCAAGTAACATCAAGTGATGAAGCATCAAGCTCATAATTTGCTCTAAGAATAGAGTCAAAAAGTAATTTCTTTATTTTACTAGGGAAGTGTTCCATACCTTTCTTGAGTGGGAATTAATATTTTATGGTGCCTTCCCTCATATCAACGATGGCACCTACAGTTCGAAGAAAGGGTCTTCCCAAAATAATAGGACATGAAGCATGGCATTCAACGTCCATAACGAGAAAATCAACGGGAACAAGGTTATTGTTAAACCACAATAAGAACATCATTAATCCTTCCCAAAGGTTTCTTCTTAGCAACATCAGCAATAGGAACATCATAATAACATTTTTCAAGAGGTGGTAAATCAAGCATATCATAAATTTTTCTAGGCATGATAGAAATACTAGCACCTAGATCACATAAAGCATGGCAATCAAAACCATTAACATGCATATCAATGATGGGTTCCCAACCATCTTCTAACTTCTTGGGAACAGAAGCTTTTTGCTGCAACTTTTCATCCCTAATTTTCATGAGAGCATTGGTAATATGCTTAGTAAAAGCAATATTTAAAGAACTAGCATTGGGAGTCAAAGCAAGCTTTTGCAAGAACAAAATAACTTCAGATATATCAACATCAAAATCATTAAAAGAAGTAGAGCTATCGTCTCCTACACTCTGAAAAATTTCAGCACTCTTTTGAGAAAAAGTTTTGGCAGTTTTAGGCTTTTTAACACAAGGAGCGGGAGTTTTCTCTACACCAATCAAAGTAAGAGGATTGCTAGCATTAGGAGCAACATCATTAGAAGTAGTAATAGTACAAACTTTCATATTCCTAGCAATCTCATCTTCTCTTTCCCATCTACCATGCAATTCTGCTAACAATCTAAGATTTTCATCAATTCCAACTTGGATAGCATTAGCAGTAGCAAAAACATTGTTCTCTTTCACATCATTAGGCAACACCTTTAATTTCAGAAGTTCAACATCATGAGCAAGGCTATCAACTTTAGAAGCAAGAATATCAATTTTGCCTAACTTTTCCTCAACAGACTTGTTAAAAGCAGATTGTTTTACCATGAAGTCTTTGAGCATGACTTCAAGTTCAGAGGGCGCGGCCCTAGTGTTGTTGGAGGAATTACCATAAGAGTTACCGTAACCATTACCATTAGTATAAGGATACGGCCTATAATTGTTACTAGCAAAATTGTTCCTATAAGCATTATTGTTAAAATTGTTGTTTCTAATGAAGTTCACATCAACATGCTCTTCTTGAGCAACCAAAGAGGCTAAAGGAACATTATTAGGATCAACATGAGTCCTATCATTAGCAAGCATAGCCATAATGGTATCAATCTTATCACTCAAGGAAGAGGTTTCCTCAATAGAATTTACCTTCTTACCTTGTGGAATTCTCTCGGTGTGCCATTCGGAATAATTTACCATCATGTTGTCAAGTAGCTTTGTTGCGGCGCCCAAGGTAAGGGACATAAAAGTGCCTCCAGCAGCTGAATCAAGTAGGTTCCTTGAAGAAAAATTCAGATCTGCATAAAAAGTTTGAACAATCATCCAAGTAGTCAGTCCATGAGTGGGGCAATTCTTTATCATAGATTTCATTCTTTCCCAAGCTTGAGCAACATGTTCATTATCAAACTGACTAAACTTCATAATATTGCTATGCAAAGCTATAATTTTAGCAGGATGATAATATCTACCAATAAAAGCATTCTTACACTTAGCCCATGAATCAATACTATTCTTAGTCAAAGACAGCAACCAATCTTTAGCTTTTCCTCTCAAAGAAAAAGGAAACAACTTGAGCTTAATAATATCACTTTCTACATCCTTATATTTCTGCATCTCACATATCTCAACGAAATTGTTGAGATGAGCTGCAGCATCTTCAGTACTAGCACCAGAAAATTGCTCTTTCATAACAAGGTTCAATAAAGCAGGCTTAATCTCATAAAAGTTTGCAGCAGGAGCAGGTGGCGCAATAGGAGTGCAGATAAAATCACTATTGTTCGTGCTAGTAAAGTCACACAACTTGGTGTTTTCAGGATTAGCCATTTCAGCAAAACTAAAGGTAGACAGGTAAAAACAACTACCAAGGATTCTAATTTTTTGGGTTTTTGATATAAAATGATGCAAGTAAAAATAAAGTAAAGCAAAACTTATAACAAAGTAAAGGATGTGTGTGCGAAAAACTGCCCTTGCAAAAGTCTTCCACTTCTTCCCCGGCAACGGCGCCAGAAAGAGCTTGATTGCTAGTTTGTTGGTGAACCCCAAGAGAAGGTTTTGAAGAATATAGCAGCAAGTTTTCCCTCAGTTAGAAACCAAGGTTTAATCGTTCAGGAGAAGAGCAGACAATACGATTGAAGGTGATGCTGACTGGCTTAATAACACTCCAACAAGGGCGCCGTTTAACGATACTTGTTGACTCATCTTCGACCAATAGCAACGCGGAACCTGCACACAACACAACCAAATACTTTGTTCCCAACTTGCGATGAGGTTGTCAATCTCACCGGTTTGCTTGAAACAAAGGTTATGAGCGTATCAAGTGGAAAGTGATAATAGTATGCGAGTAAAGTAAACAGTGCGAGTAAAGTAAATAGGTGATAGCAATATGATGGAAATAGGACCAGGGTCCACAGTTCACTAGTGGTGTCTCTCCATAAGATAAATAACACATGCTGGGTAAACAAATTACAGTTGGGCAATTGATAGAATAAAGATGAACGTGATATGTCAAGAAGATTACTATGCGATTTACTCTGGGCATTACAACAAAATACATAGACCGCCATCCAACTGCAACTATGACTAATAATCCACTCACGGGGATATCATCCGAACACCCCATGAGTATTAAGTTGCGAACAACAGATAATTGCATTAAGCAATGTGTGTAATGTAAACAAAGCATATGCCCTCGAGCATATGAATGTTGTTTTCTCCCTAGTAGCAACAGCACATCTACAACCTTAGAGGTTTCTGTCACTCCCCCAGGTTAAATAGAGGCATGAACCCACTATCGAGCATAAATACCCCCTCTTGGAGTCGCTAGCAACTACTCGGCCAAGATAGCTACTAACAACGGAGAGCATGCAAGATCATAAACAACATAGAGATAACATAAGATATATTTCAGTATAGCAACTCAATCATAACACCAATATTCATCGGATCCCAACAAACCAAACATGTAGAATTATATAACGGTGATCTCAATCATGTAGGGCAGCTCATGAGATCTAAACATGAAGCACATGGTGGAGGAGACAACCATCTAGCTACTGCTATGGACCCATAGTCCAAGGTAGACTACTCACTCATCGCTCCGGAGGTAAGCATGGCGATGAAGAAGACCTCCGGTGGCGATTCCCCTCTCCGGCAGGGTGCCGGGAAGAGCTTCTGGACCCTCCCAATCTTCGGGTCGATGGCGGCGGCGGATCGCGATGTGTTCTAGAAAAGTGATCGGGTACTTAGGTTTTTTCCGTCGGGGGTCTTTATAGGCGAAGGGGCATCGTCAGAGGTGGCCCGAGGCACCCTCACACATAGGGGGTGCGGCCAGGGCCTGGGCCACGCCGCCCTGGTGTGTGGGGCCCTCGTGGCCCCCCCTCCTACTCCTCTTCGGATCTCTGGAAGCTTCCGGGAAAAATAAGACTTCGGGAACTTGTTTCGTCCAATTCCGAGAATATTTCCTATGTAGCGCTTCTGAAACACAAAAATAGCAAAAAATAGGGAACTGGCACTGTGGCGACTTGTTAGTGGGTTAGTTCCAGAAAATGCATAAAAGTGCCACGAAGTGTAACGAAACAGTAGGCAAATGGTGTAAAAACAAGCATGGAGCATCAAAAATTATAGATACGTTGGAGACGTATCAAAGGGAACAGAGGATAAGAAAGTATCTGTCAAGACGCACAAGTTCACCTCGTCTTCGACTCGGGGGCTTGCAACGTACATAGGGGAAAAATCCACTCAAAAGTGAGCAAAGTCGACAAATGATACAAGAAGAAGTATATGGAGCAAGTTTATCTATTCTCTTGAGCCTATACCCGAAAATTTCGGCTATAACCTCAGGGGCTACTCCCATCGGGAGCGCTATCGTGCATCCAATAGAAAGAAGTCGACAAAAGAAAAAGCAAGGAACTTTGGCTACATTGCCAACAAAATGAACATTGATTACTCACATCGGGAGATATTCATGAAAGTTAAAAAGGATAAATTCGAAAAATTACATATATTGAATCAGTCAAACAAGGCTGTAAAATATAATTCTCGAGTTGCGTCATCGCGACAAAACTCGAATGCCGTGGTTGAAATATATCACGAAGGTAAGACCCCAGGATCCGTCCTGTGTGGCCCGGTATACGCACATGGATGTGCTCTACTGGTATGTATCCGTGTCTACGACGCAAAGAAAAATCCTGGTGGACGCACTGGGTACCCTGAGAACCACTGGGATTCATTCTTTGTAAGGCCTAAATGCCGCAAAAGAATGAGTTTGACCGGTTTCCCGAATTCAAGTCCAAGGGGATTGAATTTGAAGTAGGTGGCAAGTATCTGTTCCGGCAGTTAACTGGCATCTTGATCTGTCAGAGTTGTCAGGCTTGTTCATCAAAGCCCCTTGCGCGATATTATAATAAAAGATAAGTCGAAAGACCAAGTGATGCCGAGTAAATGACCGGCCAGTTGGGAACCCCAAGAGGAAGGTGTGATGAATATAGCCGCAAGATTTTCCCTCAGTAAGAAACCAAGGTTTGTCGATCCAGTAGGAGAAAGCCAAACGACTGAAGGTGATGCCCACTAGCGTGCGACAGCTCCAGACAATTTATAGGGTGCCTCGTCCAGGCTTTGCTTTGCGAGCGGCAACGTGGAACCTGCACACAACACAACCAAATACTTTGTTTCCAACTTACGATGAGGTTGTCAATCTCACCGGTTTGCTTGAAACAAAGGGTATAAGCGTATCGAGTGGAAAGTGATAATAGTATGCGAGTAAAGTAAATAGGTGATAGCAATATAAAGGAAATAGGACTGGGGTCCACAATTCACTAGTGGTGTCTCTCCATAAGATAAAATAATACATGCTGGGTAAACAAATTACAGTTGGGCAATTGATAGAATAAAGACAACGTGCATATGATGAGAGGATCACTATGAGATTTACTCTGGGCATTACAACAAGATACATAGACCGCCATCGAACTGCATCTATGACTAATAATCCACTTGTGGCGAATCAATCCGAGAACTCCACAAGTATTAAGTTGCGAACAACAGATAATTGCATTAAGCAAAGTGTGTAATGTAAACAAAGCATATGCCCTCGAGCATATGAATGTTGTTTTCCCCCTAGTAGCAACAGCACATCTACAACCTTAGAGGTTTCTGTCACTCCCCCAGATTAAATAGAGGTATGAACCCACTATCGAGCATAAATACCCCCTCTTGGAGTCACTAGCAACTACTTGGCCAAGATAGCTACTAACAACGGAGAGCATGCAAGATCATAAACAACATAGAGATAACATAAGATAAATTTCAGTACATCAACTCAAGCATAACACCAATATTCATCGGATCCCAACAAACCAAACATGGAGAATTACATAACGGTGATCTCAATCATGTATGGCAGCTCATGAGATCTAAACATGGAGCACATGGTGGAGAAGACAACCATCTAGCTACTGCTATGGACCCATAGTCCAAGGTAGACTACCCACTCATCGCTCTGGAGGCAAGCATGGCGATGAAGAAGACCTTCGGTGGTGATTCCCCTCTCCGGTAGGGTGCCGAGAAAAGCTTCTGGACCCTCCCGATCTTCGGGTCGACGGCGGCGGCGGATCGCGATGTGTTCTGAAAAAGTTATCGGGTCTTTAGGTTTTTCCCGTCGGGGGGTCTTTATAGGCGAAGGGACATCGTCAGGAGTGGACCGAGGTGGTCTCACACATAGGGGGCGCGGCCCAGCCCCTGGCCGCACCGCCCTGGTGTGTGGGCCCCTCGTGGCCCCACTCCGTCTCCTCTTCGGTTCTCTAGAAGCTTCGGTGAAATTCTGGGCGACTGGCTTTGGTTTCGTCCAATTCCGAGAATATTTCTGATACGTCTCAAACGTATCTATAATTTTTGATGCTCCATGCTTTGTTTTACACAATTTGCCTATTGTTTCGTTACACTTAGTGGCATTTTTATACGCTTTCTGGAACTAACCTATTAACGAAGTGCCACAGTGCCAGTTCCCTGTTTTCTGCTGTTTTTGGTTTCAGAAGTGATACACAGGAAATATTCTCCGAATTGGACGAAACAAGTTCATGAAGTCATATTTCATCGGGGAGCTCCCAAACATCCGAAGACCTGCCGGAGGGGGGCCACGAGGCCCCCACACACAGGGGCGGCGCGGCCTAGCCCCTGGCCGCGCCACCCCCGTGTGAGGGCCCGTGGCTCCACCTCTGACAGCCCCCTTTCGCCTACATATACCCCCTGACGAGAAAAACCTAAGGGCCCGATCAGATTTCCAGAAAGAGTTCCGTAGCTCCGCCGCCGCCACCGACGAATTTCGGGGGACAGAAGTCTCTGTTCCGGCACCCTGCCGGGACGGGGAAGTGCCCCCGGAGCCATCTCCATCGGTCTCCATCGCCGTCTCCGCCGTCTCCATCGACCTCATCGCCATCTCCATCAACCTTGCTGTCTCCTATGATGAGGAGGGAGTAGTTCATCCCCGGGGCTGAGGGCTCTACCGGTAGCTATGTGGTTCACCTCTCTCTCCCATGATGTGATCTTTATGTGATCGTGAGCTTTGTATCATGTTGAACAAGTACATGTTATTATTCAGATATTTTGTGTACTCTAGTGATATTATTAAAGTAATCTATTCCTCCTGTTATGGTGTAACGGTGACAGTGCGTGCATCATGGTGGTACTTGGTTTAGGATACGATTGTGATCCCTTGTGGATTATGAGAATAATTATTGCTATGATAGTTTGAGTGATTTATTCCTCCTTTCATGGTGTAAAGGTGTGAGTGTGTGCACCGTGTTAGTACTTGGTCTAAGTTGCAATGATTTCTATCTTGAATTGTGATCTGATTTGTTTATCTCTATGAGTGGTGTTTGTCAAGTACTTGATGAACTTTAAGGGGTGCTTCTGTAGCCACTACACAATGATTAGTGTTATTCAATAGGAGAGTAATTCAGAGTACCTTAGCAAGAAAAGTTACTTGTTCAATCATGTTATATTGTTGGGAGTGTGTCCACTAGTGAAAGTATGATCCCTAGGCCTTGTTTCCAAGCTTTGCATATCGTTTACTTGCTATTTTGTTACTTGTTTGCTCGCAGCGATATTTATTTCACATCACGTTTTGCTACTTATAATCATCAATACCACTTGTATTTCACTATCTCTTCGCCGAACTAGTGCACCTATACATCTGACAAGTGTATTGGGTGTGTTGGGGACACAAGAGACTTTCTGTATCGTAATTGCAGGGTTGCTTGAGAGGGATAGCTTTGACCTCTAACCTCCCTGAGTTCGATAAACCTTGGGTGATCCACTTAAGGGAAACTTGCTGCTGTTCTACAAACCTCTGCACTTGGAGGCCCAACAAGTGTCTACAAGAATAGAAGTGCGTAGACATCAAGCTCTTTTCTGGCGCCGTTGCCGGGGAGGTAAGGTAAAAGGTACTCGCATCCTCCTGTGTGAGTACTCGGAGTTATTTCCTTTAGATTCTGCAATTACATCTTTTTGTTTCTTGTTTTTATTTTCACTAGTTAGGCTTAATGGAAAATAAAGAGTTCTCTAGTCTTTTTCCTGAGTTTAGATATGAAGTGTTTGAAGAGAAAATTGAAAAACCTTTGGAGCTTAATTTGCATGCTAATAGTGTTGTTAGTATGAATGCTTTGAACACCATTGTTGCTATAGAAAAGTCTAAGCTTGGGGAAGCTGGTTTTGTTAAGCATGATATTTTTAGTTCCCCAGCTTTAGTGGAGAAAGTTTGCTCTGTTGATATTTTATCTCCCATATGTGATGTTCCTTCTTATGATGATATGTTTGATGAGTATGCTTTGAGAAATAGCTGTTCTTTAGCTTGTGATGATACTAAACCTCTAGTTTATGATGGCTATGATGATGGGTATAATATTTTCAGTTCACCTACTTTTGAGGATAAAATTAGTTATGATTACAATATGCCTCCTATTTTTGATGATTATGGTGATGAGAATAATTATTCTGTTGAATCTGCTCCTACTACTATTGTTCCTGTGGTGAGTATTAATTCTTTTATGCATGTGGCTCATGATAGGGATGTTTTATGTGATAGTTATATTGTTAGTTCTATTCATGATGCTACTGAAAGTTATTATGAGAGAGGGAAACATGGTTTGATGGATCTCAATAATATTAAGTTTCCCCTCTTTATGTTGCAAATCTTGAAGTGGCACTTGTTTTATCTATCCATGCTTGCTACTATGTGCCTCGTTGATTTATTTTCTTACAAGATTCCTATGCATAGGAAGTGGTTCAGATATAAATGTGTTTCATACTTGCTTTTTGATGCTCTCTATTGCTTTAAGTTCCTATATGGCGCCCATATGAGCATCTTTGCAAATTTCTGCGCCTAGCTCAAAGGCGTTAAAGAAAAGCACTCTTGGGAGATAACCCATTGTTTTACTTTCAGTACTTTTTCTTTTATTTGAGTCTTGGAAGTCATTACTACTGTAATGACCGCTCTTTATCTTGTTTATTTCGTTTTTGTGCCAAGAGAAGCCTCTAATTTGAGTGAGGTAAAGATTTGGGGTTATTGCTGTCCTGAAACTGTTTTCGGTGCTGCACCGTAAAAATTCGTGAAAATTCTCTGTTTATCTTTTGGACCTGCGATTTCTTGTGCATATGCCCCAGGTTATATCCAAACTTTTCTTAGTTGAACACTTTTTGATTTGAGCAACAGAAAATCCCTCAAAAATTCGTCCATTATCAGCTGTCCAGTTTTGACAGATTTCTGCCAATATTTGTTTTTGCCACTTTATCGCTTTCTTTTGAGTTCTTTTTGATCATGGAACTCTTGTGGAAGTTGCTACAGTAGTATATACTTTATATGTGGTGGTTTTGGGTTGAAACCTGAAGCTAAAAGAGGTTGAATATATTTTATGCTTACACTAATGTTGCTAATAGAATTGTGTTTAGTTTTGTATGAAGGAAGTTTTCAAGTGTAGGGATTGGAGAATGATGAGATGAGTTGAAGAATGGACAAAAGCTCAAGCTTGGGGATGCCCATGGATCACCCCAAGAAATATCCAAGAAGTACAAGCGTCAAAGCTTGGGGATGCCCCCGAGGCACCCCTTCTTCATCGGCAAAAATCAGGTCACCTTTCAAAACACTATATTTTTATTGCTTCATGCACTATGTGTTTTTCTTGGAGCGTCAGTTGTTTTAGTTTTCTTAGTTGGTTAGGTTTGTTTGTTTGCTGCAATAAATGGTTAGATCACATCATGTTTCTTTTGGAGGAGATGAACTCGTTTTCATTTGCTAAGAACACTCAGTTTTTCACTCTTATCGTTCACCGAGTGTTCTTCTTTTTCTGCTACTGCTTTTGGTTTTCGTTTTCGCCTTGATTTGCATTCAGACCTTCTTATATTTATTTATCAAGGTGTATTTTTGCCTCTGGTCTTTATTGGTATTCATCAAAAGAGGTGTTTATAAAATTTTCAAATGGTGTTGGAAAAGAGAAAAAGCTTTGTGCAAAATAGTGGTACAAGAAGGAGCTTGTGTAGACTGCGGCTTAGGCTTTTTCATGTCATGCTTGATGTCTTTTTGATAGTATGCTTAGTGGTTTTGCTGTAGCATGACTTGTCTCAAATAACTGAGATTGCTTAATGAGCCTTTGAAAAAAATCATGCGTTGTTTTTATTGTATGGAAGCATTATTTTGGTTTTCTCCTTGATGCTTTATTTGGGTTGACTTGGCGCATGCTCACACATGTTAGACTCTTCCAAAGTCGCCATTAGCCTTCATGATCATTTAGTTTTTGACTTTTGATGCCATCGTATGCTTCTTTTAATGTCGCTTTGTCGCTTTGCATGATTATGGCCATTATTGCTCTCTTAGTTGGTCGCTCCCAGTCTTTTGCTAGCCCTCGCCTTGTACTGAGTATGAGCTCTACTCGTGCATCCAACTCCTAAAAGCCAAAGTTTTCCATTGTGTCCACCATACATACCTATTAGCAATTTGCTATTCCAAGTAAATTTGACTTGCTTTTATATTCTCTTCAAATTAAACTCTTACCAGTGTTATGCGAAATTCGGTCAGTAAAGCTCTCACGAACCGGAAGGCACACTTTACTTTTTCCTGTTCTAAAAATTTGACATTGTGGTCTTTTATTTTGAGTTGTTATGCTTGCAAGTTGTAAGTTGGATTCTAGCCCAGCCATGCTGTCATGGGGCAAGCTTTCAACATTGCACTTCTTTTTGAGTTGATATCGTGATCTTTTGTTTATGGATGCCCGCGGTGTGAAATGAATTGGGAATCTTGTAGGGATCATGGAGTTTGTATATGTGTTAGGGAAACGCCGGGCCGCCAATCTAAGCCATGCATAATTCATGGTGGAAATTTGCAGCATACCCATGGTGAACATTCGATGACGCATCTCATAATAAAAAGCTAAACAATATAGCAAATAAAAGAGATGTCGAGGTGTTCATTGTCTGCTTGTCCTGTCATTTTGGTGTGGGCTTGTTCCATGTCATCGGGCACGGAGGTACCCCATTGGCGGTTCTCAATGATATGCATATACTTACAATGACAAGAGCCTTGCTTGGGACTCTAAGTAAAGTAGCATGAGGTTTGGGTACTCGTATTCACAGGACACGAGGTTTTCAACTTATGATTTGTCAAGCATATGCATCATAATTGTTCTCGCATTAACTTTAACCATTCAAGATGCTTATGATGGGGGCAATGAGAGCTCAAAGCCGGTAAGTACCATAATTTTTGAAGGTTATAAAACTTGCAATCACTGCTTCCCTCTGCGAAGGGCCTTTCTTTTACTTTTATGTTGAGTCACCACCTTCTTTCTTTATGCACCATTAAGAGAGCATAGTTGTCATTCTTAGTGTGATATGCATTGTCCCAAGGTTCATTGATTGACTCATATTGTTGGTTTCACTTGTTCTTAAATTATTTGTATCTAGTCGCCCTCTTAAACTTTGAGGTGTCCTATGCATTTATGTTTTGCTCTCTTTGAAGGACAAGCTGAAAACCACTTGTATGTTTTTCCTTATGATTTGAACACACGTTTGACTTTCATTGTTTCATTATCATGATCTTTTGTTTGTGTTCATTTGCATGTTTACAACATGGTTGCTGAGTTCTTATTGTCATGATTATATCTTCATGCCCATGTTTAAGTTCTATTGATCCCAGCTCATCAATGCTTACATATATGATCAAGATTGTGTAGGTGCATGTCACCTCAAAAATTATTCTTTTGTTATCACTTACCTACTCAAGGACGAGCAGGAGTTAAGCTTGGGGATGCTTGATACGTCTCAAACGTATCTATAATTTTTGATGCTCCATGCTTTGTTTTACACCATTTGCCTATTGTTTCGTTACACTTAGTGGCATTTTTATACGCTTTCCGGAACTAACCTATTAACGAAGTGCCACAGTGCCAGTTCCCTGTTTTCTGCTGTTTTTGGTTTCAGAAGTGATACATAGGAAATATTCTCCGAATTGGACGAAACAAGTTCCTGAAGTCATATTTCATCGGGGAGCTCCCAAACATCCGAAGACCTGCCGGAGGGGGGCCACGAGGCCCCCACACACAGGGGCGGCGCGGCCTAGCCCCTGGCCGCGCCACCCCCGTGTGAGGGCCCGTGGCTCCACCTCTGACAGCCCCCTTTCGCCTACATATACCCCCTGACGAGAAAAACCTAAGGGCCCGATCAGATTTCCAGAAAGAGTTCCGTAGCTCCGCCGCCGCCACCGACGAATTTCGGGGGACAGAAGTCTCTGTTCCGGCACCCTGCCGGGACGGGGAAGTGCCCCCGGAGCCATCTCCATCGGTCTCCATCGCCGTCTCCGCCGTCTCCATCGACCTCATCGCCATCTCCATCAACCTTGCTGTCTCCTATGATGAGGAGGGAGTAGTTCATCCCCGGGGCTGAGGGCTCTACCGGTAGCTATGTGGTTCACCTCTCTCTCCCATGATGTGATCTTTATGTGATCGTGAGCTTTGTATCATGTTGAACAAGTACATGTTATTATTCAGATATTTTGTGTACTCTAGTGATATTATTAAAGTAATCTATTCCTCCTGTTATGGTGTAACGGTGACAGTGCGTGCATCATGGTGGTACTTGGTTTAGGATACGATTGTGATCCCTTGTGGATTATGAGAATAATTATTGCTATGATAGTTTGAGTGATTTATTCCTCCTTTCATGGTGTAAAGGTGTGAGTGTGTGCACCGTGTTAGTACTTGGTCTAAGTTGCAATGATTTCTATCTTGAATTGTGATCTGATTTGTTTATCTCTATGAGTGGTGTTTGTCAAGTACTTGATGAACTTTAAGGGGTGCTTCTGTAGCCACTACACAATGATTAGTGTTATTCAATAGGAGAGTAATTCAGAGTACCTTAGCAAGAGAAGTTACTTGTTCAATCGTGTTATATTGTTGGGAGTGTGTCCACTAGTGAAAGTATGATCCCTAGGCCTTGTTTCCAAGCTTTGCATATCGTTTACTTGCTATTTTGTTACTTGTTTGCTCGCAGCGATATTTATTTCACATCACGTTTTGCTACTTATAATCATCAATACCACTTGTATTTCACTATCTCTTCGCCGAACTAGTGCACCTATACATCTGACAAGTGTATTGGGTGTGTTGGGGACACAAGAGACTTTCTGTATCGTAATTGCAGGGTTGCTTGAGAGGGATAGCTTTGACCTCTAACCTCCCTGAGTTCGATAAACCTTGGGTGATCCACTTAAGGGAAACTTGCTGCTGTTCTACAAACCTCTGCACTTGGAGGCCCAACAAGTGTCTACAAGAATAGAAGTGCGTAGACATCAATTTCCTGTGTAGCTTTTCTGAAACACAAAAACAGCAGAAAACAGGGAACTGGCACTGTGGCGACTTGTTAATACGTTAGTTCCGGAAAATGCATAAAAGTGCCACGAAGTGTAACGAAACACTAAGCAAATGGTGTAAAAACAAGCATGGAGCATCAAAAATTATGGATACGTTGGAGACGTATCAGCATCCCCAAGATTAACTTCTGCTCGTCCTCGAGTAGGTAAGTGATAACAAAAGAAATAATTTTTGAGGTGACATGCACCTACACAATCTTGATCTTGTATGTAAGCGTTGTGTGCTGGGATCAAAAGAACTTAAAACATGGGCATGAAAGATATAATCTTGATAGAAGAAACTTAGCAACCATGTTATAACATGAAAATGAACACAAACAAAAGATCATGAAAATGAAACAATGAAAGTCAAACGTGTGTTCAAATCATAAGGAAAAACATGCAAATGGTTTTCAGCTTGTCCTTCATGGAGAGCAAAACATAAATGCATAGGACACCTTCAAGTTTAAGAGGGCGACTAGATACAAATAATTTGAGAACAAGTGAAACCAACAATATGAATCAATCATTGAAAACTTTGGGACAATGCACATTATACTCAGAATGACAACTATGCTCTCTTAATGGTGCATAAAGATAGAAGGTGGTGACTCAACATAAAAGTAAAAAGAAAGGCCCTTTGCGGAGGGAAACAGTGATTGCAAGTTTTATAAACCTTCAAAAATTATGGTACTTACCGGCTTTGAGCTCTCATTGCCCCCATCATAAGCATCTTGAATGGTTAAAGTTAATGCGGGAACACTTATGCTGCATATGCTTAACAAATCATAAGTTGAAAACCTCGTGTCCCGTGAATACGAGTACCCAAACCTCATACTAATTTACTTAGAGTCCCAAGCAAGCTCTTGTCATTGTAAGTATACACGTATCATCGAGAACTGCCAACGGGGTACCTCCGTGCCTGATGACATGGAACAAGCCCACATCAAAATGACAGGACAAGCAGACAATGAACACCTCGACATCTTTTTTTTACCATTTGTATAGCTTTTTATTTTGAGATGCGTCGTCGAATGTCCACTATGGGCATGCTGCAAATTTCCACCATGAATTATGCATGGCTTAGATTGGCGGCCCAGGCGTTTTTCTAACACATATACAAACTCCATGATCCCGCAAGATTCCCAATTCATTTCACACCGCGAGTATCCATAAATAAAATATCACGATATCAACTCAAATAAGAAGTGCAATGTTGAAAGCTTGCCCCATGATGGCATGGTTGGGCTAATTCCCAACTTAAAACTTGCAAGCATAATAACTCAACATAAGAGACCACAATGTCAAATTTTTAAGAACGAGAAAAGTAAAGTGTGCCTTCCGGTTTGTGAGAGCTTTACTGACCAATTTTGGCATAACACTGGTAAGAGTTTAATTTGAAGAGTAGATAAAAGCAAGTCAAATGTGCTTTGGAATAGCAAATTGCTAATAGGTATGTATGGTGGACACTTTGGCAAACTTGGTTTTTAGGAGTTGGATGCACGAGTAGAGCTCATACTCAGTACAAAACGAAGGCTAGCAAAAGACTGGGAGCGACCAACTAAGAGAGCAATAACGGCCATAATCATGCAAAGCGACATTAAAAGAAGCATAAGATGGCATCAAAAGTCAAAAACTAAATGATCATAGAGGCTATTGGCGATTTTGTAAGAGTCTAACATGTGTGAGCATGCGCCAAGTCAACCCA
This sequence comes from Dactylis glomerata, assembly GCA_007115705.1. NCBI lineage: Eukaryota > Viridiplantae > Streptophyta > Magnoliopsida > Poales > Poaceae > Dactylis > Dactylis glomerata. Next base: position 1,893,780 of record QXEO01000485.1, on the reverse strand, counting down.
AATAAAGCATCAAGGAGAAAACCAAAATAATGCTTCCAAACGATAAAAACAACGCATGATTTTTTCAAAGGCTCATTAAGCAATCTCAGTCATTTGAGACAAGTCATACTACAGCAAAACCACTAAGCATACTATCAAAAAGACATCAAGCACAACATGCAAAAGCCTAGGCCGCAGTCTACACAAGCTCCTTCTTGTACCACTTTTTTGCATAAGGCTTTTTCTCTTTTCCAACACCATTCAAACTTTTTATAAATACCTATTTTGATGAAAACCAATAAAGACCAGAGGCAAAAATACACCTTGATAAAGAGATATAACAAGATCTGAACACATATCAAGGCGAAAAATGAAAACTAAACGCAGTTCTAGAAAAAGAGAACACTCGTTGAAACGATAAGAATGAAAAATGGAGTGTACTTGGCAAATGAAAAGCAAGGCAACTTCTCCAAAAGAAATTTGTTGGGGTCCAACCATTTATTGCAGCAAACAAAACTAAACTAAACTAAAAACTAAAAATAACTGACGCTCCAAGAAAAACGCATAATGCATGAAGCAATAAAAATATAGTGTCTTGAAAGGTGACCTGATTTTTGCCGATGAAGAAGGGGTGCCTCGGGGGCATCCCCAAGCTTTGACGCTTGTACTTCTTGGATATTTCTTGGGGTGACGCATGGGCATCCCCAAGCTTGAGCTTTTGTCCATTCTTCAACTCATCTCATCACTCTCCGATCCCTACACTTGAAAACTTCCTTCATACAAAACTAAACACAAATCTATCAGCAACATTAGTGTAAGCATAACATAGAATAAACCCTTTTTGCTTCAGGTTTCAACCTAAAACCACCACATATAAAGTATATACTACTTTAGCAACTTCCCCAAAAGTTCCATGATCAAAAGAACTCAAAAAGAAAGCGATAAAGCGGCAAACACAAATATTGGCAGAAATCTGTCAAAACAGAACAGCTGACAAATGTCGAATTTTTAAGGAGTTTTCTGTTGCTCAAATCAAAAAGTGTTCAACTAATGAAAGTTTGGATATAACCTGGGGCATATTCACAAGAAATCGTAGGTCCAAAAGATATACAGAGAATTTTCACGAATTTTTACGGTGCAGCACCAAAAACTGTTTCAGGACAGCAACATCCCCACATCTTACCTCGCTCAAATTAGAGGCTTATCTTGGCACAAAAATGAAATAAAAAGGATAAGGAGAGGTCATTACAGTAGTAATAACTTCCAAGACTCAAATAAAAGAAAAAGAACTGAATGTAAAAACATTGGTTTATCTCCCAAGAGTGCTTTTCTTTAACGCCTTTGAGCTATGCGCAGAAAATGTGAATCAAGTAATATCAAGTGATGCATTAAGATCCATTGTAGGAACAAAGAAATGAATTATGTCCAAATGAAGTTTTGAGTACCCCTTGTAGTCACGCCTTGGTACACTATTTTCATCAAAAAGATTTTCAGGACAAATCCAACTAAAATTATTTTCCAAGGCATCATAAATTCCTACAAGTTTACAGGGTATTGGCATTCTAGAATCTTCATTGGGTGTACCAACAACTTCAACAGGCGAGCCAAGCTTATTAAATTTCTTAAAAACTTCCCTAGCCTCAATAGCAACATCTCTAAATTCTATGCGCAAAGTTTCCAAGATAAAAGCTTTCTTTTCGGGATCCTCAATATCATGAAGCTTAAGGAACATGTATTGCATAAAAGGATTAAGGCTAGCAAACCTAGCTTCTAACATATGAACTAAATAAGCAGAAGCAAATTCATAACTAGGAGCAACCTCAGCGAAAGACTTTTTCTCAACATCCTTATGCATACTAATATGATCAAAGAACTCCTCAATGTTACTTTTTCCAATAATCGAACCATTACCTACTGAGAGGTCCTCCAAAACATACTTAGGGAACAACATAATGAACTAGAGTAAAGAAATAACAACTACCAAGGATTCTAATTTTTTAGGTTTTTGATAAAACGATGCAAGTAAAAATAAAGTAAAGCAAAACAATAAACAAAGTAAAGGATGTGCGTGCGAAAACTCCCCTTGCAGAAGTCTTCTTCCTCCCCGGCAACGGCGCCAGAAAATATGCTTGATGCCGAGTAAATGACCGGCCAGTTGGGAACCCCAAGAGGAAGGTGTGATGAATATAGCAGCAAGATTTTCCCTCAGTAAGAAACCAAGGTTTGTCGATCCAGTAGGAGAAAGCCAAACGACTGAAGGTGATGCCCACTAGCGTGCGACAGCTCCGGACAATTTATAGGGCGCCTCGTCCAGGCTTTGCTTTGCGAGCGGCAACGTGGAACCTGCACATAACACAACCAAATACTTTGTTCCCAACTTACGATGAGGTTGTCAATCTCACCGGTTTGCTTGAAACAAAGGGTATGAGCGTATCGAGTGGAAAGTGATAATAGTATGCAAGTAAAGTAAACAGGTGATAGCAATATAAAGGAAATAGGACCGGGGTCCACAGTTCACTAGTGGTGTCTCTCCATAAGATAAAATAATACATGCTGGGTAAACAAATTACAGTTGGGCAATTGATAGAATAAAGACAACGTGCATATGATGAGAGGATCACTATGAGATTTACTCTGGGCATTACAACAAGATACATAGACCGCCATCCAACTGCATCTATGACTAATAATCTACTTGTGGCGAATCAATCCGAGAACTCCACAAGTATTAAGTTGCGAACAACAGATAATTGCATTAAGGAAAGTGTGTAATGTAAACAAAGCATATGCCCTCGAGCATATGAATGTTGTTTTCCCCCTAGTAGCAATAGCACATCTACAACCTTAGAGGTTTCTGTCACTCCCCCAGATTAAATAGAGGCATGAACCCACTATCGAGCATAAATACCCCCTCTTGGAGTCACTAGCAACTACTTGGCCAAGATAGCTACTAACAACGGAGAGCATGCAAGATCATAAACAACATAGAGATAACATAAGATAAATTTCAGTACATCAACTCAAGCATAACACCAATATTCATCGGATCCCAACAAACCAAACATGTAAAATTACATAACGGTGATCTCAATCATGTAGGGCAGCTCATGAGATCTAAACATGAAGCACATGGTGGAGAAGACAACCATCTAGCTACTACTATGGACCCATAATCCAAGGTAGACTACTCACTCATCGCTCCAGAGGCAAGCATGGCGATGAAGAAGACCTTCGGTGGCGATTCCCCTCTCCGGTAGGGTGCCGGGAAGAGCTTCTGGACCCTCCCGATCTTCGGGTCGACGGCGGTGGCGGATCGCGATGTGTTCTGGAAAAGTGATCGGGTCTTTAGGTTTTTCCCGTTGGGGGGTCTTTATAGGCGAAGGGGCATCGTCAGGAGTGGACCGAGGTGGTCTCACACATAGGGGGCGCGGCCCAGCCCCTGCCCGCGCCGCCCTGTTGTGTGGGCCCCTCGTGGCCCCACTCCGTCTCCTCTTCGGTTCTCTGGAAGCTTCGGTGAAATTCTGGGCGATTGGCTTTGGTTTCATCCAATTCCGAGAATATTTCCTGTGTAGCTTTTCTGAAACACAAAAACAGCAGAAAACAGGGAACTGGCACTGTGGCGACTTGTTAATAGGTTAGTTCCGGAAAATGCATAAAAGTGCCACGAAGTGTAACGAAACACTAAGCAAATGGTGTAAAAACAAGCATAGAGCATTAAAAATTATGGATACGTTGGAGACGTATCACCAAGTCAAAGATTTGAAGATTTGGAGAAGTCAAGTATTGATCAAGTCGAAGATTTGAAGATCTGAGATTCAACCCGAATCTGCAATTCTGGTAGAATCTCGGGGGCTACTGACAAGGGTATATATAATAGAGCCCGTCAGTTAAGTACCCCTGAGGCCCGATAAGCTAGGCCCAATTGTAATACTAGTCAAAATACGAGTTCAAGTCGTATGTCGATATTGTAATCTGTATCGGATCCCACCCGATCCTTGAGACCTGGCCACCTATATATAGGGGCCAGAAGAGGACGGTGTGGGACAGATTGAAAGCAAGCCAGGTTCTACACCCATGTTTACTTTCATAGCCACCTTGTTTGACTGAATTTACCTCCGAGTTCATCCGACGCCTTATCTCCCCGATCCTAAGTCCTTCATCCAGGACATTTGTCGAGTTTAACCCTCGTCACTGCCCGCCCACGGCTTGTCTTTTGCATGTTCGTCCACGCCACCGCCTTCAACCACACCGATCGAGTTCACCGTTGAGCTCCACATCATCGCCACAAAGACAAACAGTAGCCTTGTTCTCCTCCTCTTCGTCATTGGTACAGATCCATCCGAGATGATGTCAACTACCTCATGGCAATACTAAATCTACGACGCTAGCAGCCCATCGCTCAAGCACCTCCGGCATCCTCGCTACCACATATCCAGCGAGCACACGGTTGCCATTGTGCGCAAGTGCAACAAACACAGCCAAGGCAGTAGGAACGACCACCATGATGACTGCAGCAACAACAATTGCCACTACGTCCTTGCCGCACATAGTGGATTCAGGTGTGAAAAATCTTTTCAACTCTGCCTTTATCAGTCTAATATAGAAACTTGGAGCATGGTATCGGTGTTAAGTCATATGCATCCCACATAACAAGCGATAGCCTGATAGCTACAAGTAATTTTAAAACTACTCTATCTGTTCCAATGAATAAGCTTTAAAAAAATCAAGGTAAGTAAACTTTAACTAATTTAAGAACAAAATATCGACAATAATAGTATTATACATGGGCGGGTACAAGCTTATTCATGGGTATTCAGCTGAATAACCTTCTTTTGCCAAAAGAAAATCATGTTGTATTTAATCCCCCTAGCCCACAAAATCTAGCTATCTTTCTAGCACATAGCATAACACCAAACATTCTGATCTAACATCAGCCGCGCCCAACCTCTAGGCTGCATCAACACTGCAACATCTAAGCTTTTTATGAGAAATATGTGGCAGCGAAGCTAGTGCAGCAAGGAGATGATCGATTTGCACTCCATTTATTTCCTGACTTTGAATACCCATGGATATCCTGTGCCCGCCCCTGATTATATAGGTATGGAAATATATTTCATTATGTATCTAATGGTATTGATTTGTATTGTGCATGTTAATGATTATTGTAAAAAATTGGTTAAACTTTACATTATTTGACTTTTTAGAGAAAAATATATGCCTTATTAATTGGAAAAGAGGTAGTAGTAATCAATCTAGATGGTAGCAACCAGAACACGAAAGAAAAACAATCATCATTGAATATCCGAGAAGAAGGTTACATGTAGGAATCTGTAAACCTGCGGTACCGAGCATCAAAGGCTGGGAGCACCTGTCAAAGGATTGGCACATGGAGTTACCTGCTTGATTCTAACCTGAAACGACGCTGCCTAAGTTGCGGGTTGACGAGGATGCAACTAATTAACCTTTTTGAGTCTCCATAATGGACTACCTAACCTGAGCCTGCTAGATGATGGCATCGTTTACTTTGTCACCATGTGACAAGGATATAGATAATAGAGCCCATCAGTTAAGTACCCCTGAGGCCCATTAAGCTAGGCCCAATTGTAATACTAGTCAAAATACGAGTTCAAGTCGTATGTCGATATTGTAATCTGTATTGGATCCCACCCGATCCTTGAGACTTGGCCACCTATATATAGGGGCCAGGAGAGGACGGTGTGGGACAGATTGAAAGCAAGCCAGGTTCTACACCCATGTTTACTTTCATAGCCACCTTGTTTGACTGAATTTACCTTCGAGTTCATCCGACGCCCTATCTCCCTGATCCTAAGTCCTTCATCCAGGACATTTGTCAAGTTTAACCCTCATCAATTGGCGCCGACCGTGGGGACTCTGGGCATTGGAATCATGAATTCGACGGCTTTTTCGCTTTTAGCCAATAGCAATCCAGGTGAGGATTAGCTCCTATGATTTGCCGATGGTAGTAGGATTTCCTATCACATTGATAGAAGGGAAGGTCATCTACTAATAGTGAAACAGAATAAGATTAGTTACGAGGACACCTGCTAACTATTAGTCAAAAAAGAAATAGTTGGGCCCTAGTCGATGTGCTCTTATTTGGAATCTATAGCTTTTTGGCCGGGTAAGAAAAGGAAGTAGTAGTCTATCAGGCAGTCTAATTCGTCTTCTCTAAGGTCAGGCAGTGAGGCATTAAGAAAGAGCAGCAGCGGCTTTGTCAAGCGAATAGAAAGAGCTGCTCGTCAAGCAAGGGATGGTCGATCGAAGGGATTGCTTCGGGCAGGCTCTCGAGGAGTCTATCAAACCCTAGTGGTTCGAATCCACAACAGAACAATGAATGAATTTGTCTAGCCCTTTCTCAAGTCTAACTGCCCCCCGCCCCAAAACTGACCCACAAATGCTCTTTCAACGGTTGACAGAAGAGGGGGGACGGGACAAAAATCAAGAGATGGAATTGATGTTCGGAAGTCTAAGATTCTACATCGGACCTTCGGGTTCAACTCGCCTTTTGGATCCGATGAAATCAGTTCCGTCGGCGAGTAAAACAGAGAGAATCACAGCATCTGGATCATCTATAGGCTCTTCTAGCGAGGCAAACTCGCCAGTCAGCTTAGCAGCAACAGAAAATTTGCGGGGAAATTTGAGGAACCCGACGAAACCGGGCAAAAGACCATTGCGGAAACAGCAGTGGACAAATCGAGGGATATCACCAGCAGAAGCAGCGACGTCTCCAGGAGCATACACCAATTATGCGTTATCATCACTGAAGCAGCAGAAGAAGAAAACAATCACGCTGGCAACAAGGAGGTCGACAAGATAAGGAGCAATGGCAAGAAAGAGAAGGAGAAAGTGCATGTTTCGGCCAGAGAGTGGAGAATGATCATGACAGCTATCAACCACGGGATTGATGTACCCGCAGATTCAAGAAGAGAAGTTTTAATGGGATACCAATACGCGCTACACCAGCGCAAAAAGAAGTTAAGGCAGGAAAGAGACATGGTCATGAGAAGCCCGGATTACAACAGCACACCAAGTGAAGGACATTGGAGTGAATATAGCAATTCATCAGAGTCCAGCATGGAGAGACAAAGAGACCCAAAGCACAACAGGAGGACAACAGCACAGATAAGAGAGGAGAGCTATGCAAAAAGTCAAAGCCCGCAGCAGTCAGAAGAAGAAGAAGATTTCGTTCAAGAAACACCAGAAGCAGCGTTGGTAGCAGCACAGGCGTACCTACTAACCACACAACCAGAGCCCGGGGACCCATGAGAGCACATGCATCAGGCCGCAATACGAAGTCTCGGGTTGGTAGAAGACAAACTAATGGGAAAACTTCCAGAGGAAAAAGTGACACGTGGGAAAGAAAGGCGAAAAGAAAAATTCAAGCGCAAATCCTCACGAAACGAACTTAATGATTCATCAGAAGATGAGAAGCGACAAAAAAGGAGGGAGGGCGCAAGGAACATAATATCACAAGCACGAGTAAACAACTCGCGCTATGCGTGGAGAGAGGAAAACTACGAAGATGATGAAAAAGAGATGGGCGCGTTATGTTTTATCCGTAGGGTTCGCAAAACGCGGGTACCCAAAGGTTTCAAACTACCACATGATCAAGAAAAGTATGACGGGTCGCAGGAGCCTACTCTATGGCTGTCAGATTACCTGCAAGCAGTACAGATACTCGGAGGAACAAGAGCAACAACCATGCAAAGCTTGCAGTTACACCTCACCGGCGCAGCGCGGTCCTGGTTAAATACCTTACCCAATGATTCCATCGGAAGTTGGGGAGTTAGAGAGTCAATTCGCAAGAAATTTTCGCTCAACATATAAACGACCAGCATCACTGGAGGAAGTCAAATCGTGCATACAGAAAAGAGACAAAACCCTACGCTCTTATATACAACGCTGGAGTGTAGTCAGAAATTCAGCAGAAGACGTCTCCGATGAAAGAGCAATAGATGCTTTTTCGAGTGGCCTTCGCCGTTCGGACCTAGTGGAAGAAATAGGGAGAACAAGGCCAAGGACAGTGTCTGAGCTAATGGAAGTAGCCAACAGATTTGCCGATGGAGAAGACACATATAACAACAAAAGTGGGCGTTCACCAGAAGTCGACAAAACAAGCAGACAAAGGCGACGATACCGCAACGATGACAACCATGGAAGGCAAAATCAAATAACCGCAGGATATGACGGAACGAATGAGGAAGACTACGAAAGCAAATAGTTTCAAGCAAGAGATAATAGGGGAAAGGAGAAATCAAGGTACTCGGGTCCCTCTGCTGAAAGATATGTTGTATGGTCCTTGTCGCATCCATTATGTGTACCTGGACGGGAAAAGAGTCTCCAACTATCAGATGAAGGATTGCAGAACCTTCCTAAGATTGCAAAGCGCCATGGATTCAAGCCAAGGAACACGACAGGGAGGAAAAAGCACGAGTCAAGGATATCAAATGCAGCGACTCGCAAAACAACTAGAGTCAAAGGTATATATATCAGCAATGATTCAACCGGTACCAAAGTCAAAAAAAGAAAGGAAGAGCATATCCAGACATGTCAACCTGGTAATATCATCACCACCAGCTACTACAGAGTATCTAAGGTGGTCCGATCAACCGGTTAGATTTAGCAAAGCAGACCACCCAAGGAAAGTTCCCAGGCCAGGGCACGCACCAATGGTACTAAAGCCGCAAATAGGAGGATATGACATCGGGAGAGTATTCATGGATGCAGGAAGCGGCATAAACCTGATATATGCAAGAACTTTGAGGGCAATGTGCATTTCACTGGAAAGTCTAAAGCCAACAGATTGTTCTTTCCACGGAATAGTACCAGGAAGCGCAAATTACCCTCTCGGGAAAATAGAACTCGACGTTTGCTTCGGCAGCAGCAGCAATTACCGCAGAGAAAAGTTGGAGTTCGAAGTTATGGATTGGCCTTCACAATATCATGTAATCCTGGGACGCCCAGCATTTGCAAAATTCATGGTAGTACCTGACTATGCGTATCTTACACTCAAGATCCCAGGACCCAAAGGAACAATCACGGTGCAGGGCAGCTTTGAAGTATCCAACACCTGTGACAAAGAATTCAATAGATTGGCGCAAACCTTCGGCATGATAGCAGAATACGCGAGACTAAAAGGCGAAACCGACCACAACGTGCTACCCGACGTTGGGCGATCCCTGCCAGATCAGGCTTTCGATGCAACTCAAGACTCAAAGAAAATCTAGGTCCACCCTACGGACCCGAACAAGACTACCTCTATAGCAGTAAACCTGGATCCCGCATAGGAAAGGGCGCTCATCGAGTTCCTCCGTGAGCGCTGGGAAATCTTCGCCTGGTGTCCTTCGGACATGCCAGGGGTTCCCAGGGAACTCGTCGAGCACGCACTAAACGTTGATCCCAAAGCGAAACCAGTCAAACAACCGTTGAGGAGATTCGACGAACCCAAAAGGAAAGCAATAGCATCTGAGCTACATAGCCTCGAAAATGCAGGGTTCATCCGAGAAATCAAAGCATCGACTTGGGTATCTAATCCAGTTATAGTCCCCAAGAAAAACACAGATGTGCAAAGAGTGTGTGTCGACTACACATCTCTCAACAAGCATTGTCTGAAGGATCCCTTCCCTCTACCTCGCATTGATCAGATTATTGACTGAACAGTAGGGTGCGCAAGGCTTTCCTTTCTGAATGCATACTCTGGCTACAACCAGATAAATTGAAGAAAGAAGATGAGGAAAAAACAGCTTTCATAACACCTTACGGCGTGTTCTGCTACCAAGTCATGCCTTTTGGCCTAAAAAACGCAGTAGCAACCTACCAGAGGATGATGCAAAACTGCCTCGGAAGTCAAATAGGACAAAACATCCAAGTCTACATTGACGACGTGGTCATTACAACAAGAGAAGAGGAGTCCTTAATCAGTGATTTAGCAGAAACCTTCGACAACTTAAACAGGTACAAGCTCAAGCTCAACCCGACAAAATGTTCTTTTAGGGTATTGATGTCTACGCACGCGTCTGTTCTTGTAGACAGTGTTGGGCCTCCAAGTGCAGAGGTTTGTAGAGCAGCAACAAGTTTCCCTTAAGTGGATCACCCAAGGTTTATCGAACTCATGGAGGAAGAGGTCAAAGCTATCCCTCTCAAACAACCCTGCAGTTACGATACAGAAAGTCTCTTGTGTCCCCAACACACCCAATACACTTCTCAGATGTATAGGTGCACTAGTTCGGCGAAGAGATAGTGAAATACAAGCGGTAGTGATGATTATATGTAGTAAATGTAATCTAAAATAAATATCGCTGCAAGCAAACATGTAACAAAACTGAAAGGAAATGGTGTGCAATGCTTGGAAACAAGGCCTAGGGATCATACTTTCACTAGTGGACACACTCCCAACAAATATAACATAATTGAACCAATAGATACTATCATCAATATGCAACTCAAAACAATTCTCCAATGGAAAACGAACACTAATCATGTGTAGGGCTACGAAGCACTCCTCAAAGTCCGTATGTACCCAAACTAGATTGTCCCACACTATCACCGTGAACGCACTAGATGGTTCCAACAAACACCAACAATTCATAGAGACATTAACCAAAAAGATACACATGATGCGCACACTAGTCACCTTCACACCATGATACAAGGTATCTCCGGAGATTACAAATAATAAGCACGGGAGTAGCATAATATCTGAATAATAACATCTACCAATTCAACTAGATACAAAGCTCACGATCACATAAAGATCACACCATGGGAGAGAGAGGTGAACCACATAGCTACCGGTAGAGCCCTCAGCCCCGGGGGAGAACTACTCCCTCCTCATCATAGGAGACAACAAGGTTGATGGAGATGGCGGTGAGGTCGATGGAGACGGCGGAGACGGCGATGGAGACCGATGGAGATGGCTCCGGGGGCACTTCCCCGTCCTGGCAGGTGCCGAAACAGAGACTTTTGTCCCCCGAAATTTGTCTTCGACGGCGGCGGAGCTGCGGAACTGTTTTGGGAAAAACGCCAATTGATTTAGGGTTTGGTCTTCGAAAGGCTTTAAATAGGCAGAGAGGCGGCGTCAGAGGGCCACCAGGGGGCCTCACCACCCCTGGGCGCGGCCAGGAGGGTGGGCGCGCCCCCTCATGGTGTGCCTGCCCTCTGGCCCCCCTCCGACTTTCGTTCGGTCTTCGGTCCTTTTCCGGGAAAAATAGGGGTTCTGGAACTTGTTTCATCCAAATCCGAGAATATTTCCTATGTACCATTTCTGAAACACAAAAACAGCAGAAAACAGGGAACTGGCACTGTGGCGTCTTGTCAATAGGTTAGTTCCGGAAATCGCATAAAAACACCACAAAGTGTAACGAAACACAAGGCAAATGGTGTAAAAACAAGCATGGAGCACCAAAAATTATAGATACGTTTGAGACGTATCAGCATCCCCAAGCTTAACTCCGGTTCGTCCTCGAGTAGGTAAGTGATAACAAAAGAAATAATTTTTTAGGTGACATGCACCATCACAATTTTATCAACGAGATAGTGCATTGAGTGCTGAGATCAAAGAACATAAAACATGGGTATGAAAGATATAATCTTGATAATAGAAACTTAGCAACCATGTTATAGCATAAAAAGAAACACAAAGGAAAGATCATGAAAATGAAACAATGAAAGTCAAACGTGTGTTCAAATCATATGGAAAAATATAGCAAATAGTTTTCAGCTTGTCCCTCATGGAATAGCAAAACATAAATGCATAGGACACCTTCAAATTTAAGAGGGCGACTAGATACAAATAATTTAAGAACAAATGAAACCATAATCATGAGTCAATCAATGATAAACTTTGGGACAATGCACATTATACTCAGAATGACAACTATGCTCTCTTAGACGGTGCATAAAGGTAGAAGGTGGAGACTCAACATAAAAGTAAAAGAAAGGCCCTTCGCGGAGGGAAGCAGTGATTAAACATGTGCTAGAGCTTTTCATTTGTAAAACAGAGAGATAAAAACTGGATTTTGAGAGGTGGTTATCTTTGTCAACGACTAGCAATGGGGTTTTACTATCTTCCATACAAAAATGAAGCAAGTTTTTGAGAGAGATTGGCACTTTTGTGCTCTTTTATAAAGCTTGGCACTCCTCCTCACCTTTTTTCCTTTCACAAACCATGGCTAACCGATTCCATTGGGTTCCCACCAACATTCAGATACCATGGAGGAGTGCCTTTTTCTTTCTTTTTTCCTTTTTTTCTTCTTTTTGGAATAAACAATATGGAAGATAGCAAATCCGACCACTACGTCCCCATGAGCTGAAAACAGTGTCACAAAACGAGAGGTGTTTTGAAGGTTTTTTGAAAGGTAGCACATGAAAATTTACTTGGAATGGCTTACAAATACCATGCATAGGAATTTATAGTGGACACAATGGCAAACTTGGTTTTTGGAAGTGGGATGCACGAGTAGAGCTCATACTCAGTATAAAATGAGGGCTAGCAAAAGACTGGGAGCAACCAACTAAGAGAGCAATAACGGCCATAATTATGCATAGCGACAAAACATCATTGAAAGAAGCATAAAGTGGTATCACAAGTCAAAAACCAAATGATCATAGAGGCTATAGGCAACTTATTTTGTAGTCAACATGTGTAAGCATGTGCCAAGTCAACCCAAATAAAGCATCAAAGGAGAAAACCAAATAAATGCTTTCATATAATAAAAACAACACATGATTTTTTAAAGGCTCATTAAGCAATCTTAGTCATTTGAGACAAGTCATGCTACAACAAAAATCGCTAAGCATACTATCAAAATGCAATTAGGCATGGCATGCAAAAGTCTAAGCCGCAGTCTAAACAAGCTCCTTTTTGTACCACTTTTTTTGCATGAAACTTTTTCTCTTTTCTAACACCATTCGAACCCTTTTGAGGAAACTCTTTTGATGAAAACCAACATAGACCAGTGGTCAAAATACACCTTGATGCAAAGATAAAAGAAGATCTGAACAAAAATCAAGGTGAAAAAACAAAAGCTAAACGCAGTAGCAGAAAAAGAGAACACTCGTTTTACAAAAAGAGTGAAAACTAGAGTGTTATTGGCAATGAAAAACGGAGTTCATCTCTCTCCAAAACAACATGATGTGATCAAACCATTTATTGAAGCAAACAAAACAAAAGGAAAACTGAAAGCAAAAACAACTGACACTCCAAGAAAAACGCATAATGCATGAAGCAATAAAAATTTAGTGTCTTGAAAGGTGACCTGATTTTTGCCGATGAAGAAAGGGGTGCCTCGGGGGCATCCCCAAGCTTTGACGCTTGTACTTCTTGGGTATTTCTTGGGGTGGCATGGGCATCCCCAAGCTTGAGCTTTTGTCCATTCTTCATCTCATCTCATCATTCTCCAATCCCTACACTTGAAAACTTCCTTCATACAAAACTTAACACAATTCTATTAGCAACATTAGCATAAACATAATAATGAATCAACCCTTTTTGCTTCAGGTTTCAACACAAAACCACCACATATAAAGAATATACTACTGTAGCAACTTCCCCAAAAGTTCCGTGATCAAAAGAACTCAAAAAGAAAGCGATAAAGCGACAGACACAAATATTGGCAGAAATCTATCAAAATAGAATAGCTGACAAAGGTCGAATTTTTAGAGGGTTTTCTGTTGCTCAAATCAAAAAGTGTTCAACTAATGAAAGTTTGAATATAACCTGGGGCATATGCACAAGAAATCGCAGGTACAAAAGATTTACGGAGAATTTTCAAGATTTTTTACGGTGCAGCACCGAAAACTGTTTCAGGACAGCAACATCCCCAAATCTTACCTCACTCAAATTAGAGGCTTCTCTTGGCACAAAAACGAAATAAAAAGGATACGGAGAGGTCATTACAGTAGTAATAACTTCTGAGACTCAAATAAAAGAAAAAGTACTAAAAATAAACAATGGGTTATCTCCCAAGAGTGCTTTTCTTTAACGCCTTTGAGCTAGGCGCAGTAATTTGCAAAGATGCTCATGTAGGCGCCATAAAAGAGCTTAAGGCAAAGGCGCTATATAAGAACTTGAAGCAAGAGAGAGCATCAAAAAGCAAATATGAAACACATTTAAATCTAAACCACTTCCTATGAAAAATAGTCTTGTAAAGAGACAAGTCTTGAAAGCGCAAAGCAAAAAGCATAGGAAGGCAAAACAAGTATAGCTTCCAGAATTGCAACATAAAGAGGGGAAACTCAATATTGTTGAGATCCATCAAACCATGTTTCCCTCTCTCATAATAACTTTCAGTAGCATCATGAATAGAACTAACAATATAACTATCATATAAAGCATCCCTATCATGAGCCACATGCATAAAAGAATTAATACTCCCCACATGAACAATCGTAGTAGGAGCAGATTCAACAGAATAATTATTCTCATCATCATAATCATCAAAAATAGGAGGCATATTGTAATCATAACTAATTTTCTCCTCAAAAGTAGGTGAACTGAAAACATTATACTCATCATTGTAACCATCATAGACTAGAGGTTCAGTATCATCACAAGCTAGAGAACAACTATTTCGCAAAGCATATTCATCAAACATATCATCATAAGAAGGAACATGGATAGTACTAATGGTACAACAATTATTAACCTTAGAATTGGTACCAAAAAGATTTTCAATATCAAAAGTAGAGTGCTTTTCCCAATCATGATCACTAACATAGGTAACAGGCATGGGAACATCATCCCAATCAGAATTATCATAATCTATAGCAGGATTATAATGCTTAGGGGAAGATACCGTGTCCTCTCGCCTTTTACTCCTCTTCTTCTTCATACTCTTCTTACTCTCTCCTTTAGGAGGGAGAGACTTGAAGGGCATCTTCTCCACAAATCCTTTAGGAGGGAAAGGCATCTTTTCCACATAATCTGGTTTACTGACAGAAACAACAGAAGAAACTTCGGAGGATTCCTCCTCTCTATTAATAAGATAAAAACATCTATTAGTCCTGTCATAGCTTGGCAAAATATCATGTTTTATAAGATTTTGTATGTAAGTATTTGCGAGGCAATCTTTAGCATAATAGAGACGACAACCACGAAGGGTGCTATTAATATCAACATCTCTCATATCAACCAAAGAAATCTTTCTAGATATCTCTTCACACTCCAAAAACAAAGTAAGCTCATCATGCTGATTGAGAGTAATCTTGTCATCACAATACAAATTTACGGTACTCATTCGATTAAATGGGCATCGAAAATTAAAGTGACCTGTGTTATCGCAAAGTTCACAAAGAAAAGGATAAAGCTCGCAAACCTTTTCACCAAGCTCATCTAGAGCCCTGAGCCACATTTGGGTTTCTTCATTTGCGTGGTGGACACAATAATCTTCCTTGTTGTAACTCTGTTCACAAGGTCTATGTACTCCACAAAAATTAACATGCTTATAGGAAATAGGACTTTCAGAGGTTCGAGCATGTTTATTGCAATCATCAACAACAATATCATTTTCTACGCAAGTGTCCTTAAAAGGTTCATGATACACGTCCCCATTTCCTTTAGGAACATTAATATGAGAAGCAAAGGCTTTAAAACAATCAATCATAATTTGAGGATCAAGACCATACTTAGCACTAAGCTCTTAAAAATCAGCAGTTTCAGCGAAAGACTTAATGCAATCAAACTCGTAATTCATACCTGATCCTTTACCTTTGTCGCTATCCCAACCTTCAATATTGTTTTGAATTATTTCAAGCAGATCCCACTTGGTGTCAACATCCTTGCTTATGAAAGACCCATCAAAGCATGCATCTAGATAGTCCTTGTAATATCCTGAAAGCCTTGCATAAAAATTGTTAATAACAATATTACGGGGAAGATCATGAATAGGACATTTGTGCATTAGTAACTTCAATCTTCCCCACGCTTGGGCAATGCTTTCTCCCTCATGCGGATGAAAATTATAAATGTAATTCCTATCTTTATAAACCTCACTAGAAGGATAGAATTTAGAATAAAAGAGAGGTACAATTTCCTCCCAGTCAATAGATCGACCATCCTTCAGTGTTTTATACCATTCCTCAGCTCTGCCTTTCAGTGATAAAGAGAATAGCTTCTTCTTAACTTGGTTCATCGAAATACCTGCATACTTGAACAACTCGCATAATTCATGTATAAAGAGCAAATGATCACCAGGATGGACAGTTTCATCTCCTAAATAGCAGTTATTCATAGCACGTTCAACAATCTCCATAGGTATTTTAAAAGGATAAGGAGCACAAGCATCATTAGAAACATCACATATGGGAGATAAAATATCATCAGAGCAAACTTTCTCCACTAAAGCTGGGGAACTAAAAATATCATGCTTAATAAAACCAGCTTCCCCAAGCTTAGACTTTTCTATAGCATTAGCAATAACAGTATTCAAAGCATTCGTACTAATAACATTGCTATGCGAAATAAGCTCCAAAGGTTTTTCAATTTTCTCTTCAAATCTAAACTCAGGAAAAAGACTAAAGAACTCTTTACTTTCCATTACGCCTAACTAGTGAAAATAAAAACAAGAAACAAAAAGATATAATTGCAGAATCTAAAGGAGATAACTCTGAGCACTCACACAGGAGGATGCGAGTACCTTTTACCTTACCTCCCCGGCAACGGCGCCAGAAAAGAGCTTGATGTCTACGCACGCGTCTGTTCTTGTAGACAGTGTTGGGCCTCCAAGTGCAGAGGTTTGTAGAGCAGCAACAAGTTTCCCTTAAGTGGATCACCCAAGGTTTATCGAACTCAGGGAGGAAGAGGTCAAAGCTATCCCTCTCAAACAACCCTGCAGTTACGATATAGAAAGTCTCTTGTGTCCCCAACACACCCAATACATTTATCAGATGTATAGGTGCACTAGTTCAGCGAAGAGATAGTGAAATACAAGCGGTAGTGATGATTATATGTAGTAAATGTAATCTGAAATAAATATCGCTGCAAGCAAACATGTAACAAAACTGAAAGGAAACGGTGTGCAATGCTTGGAAACAAGGCCTAGGGATCATACTTTCACTAGTGGACACACTCCCAACAAATATAACATAATTGAACCAATAGATACTATCATCAATATGCAACTCAAAACAATTCTCCAATGGAAAACGAACACTAATCATGCGTAGGGCTACGAAGCACTCCTCAAAGTCCGTATGTACCCAAACTAGATTGTCCCACACTATCACCGTGAACGCACTAGATGGTTCCAACAAACACCAACAATTCATAGAGACATTAACCAAAAAGATACACATAATGCGCACACTAGTCACCTTCACACCATGATACAAGGTATCTCCGGAGATTACAAATAATAAGCACAGGAGTAGCATAATATCTGAATAATAACATCTACCAATTCAACTAGATACAAAGCTGACGATCACATAAAGATCACATCATGAGAGAGAGAGGTGAACCATATAGCTACCGGTAGAGCCCTCAGCCCCGGGGGAGAACTACTCCCTCCTCATCATAGGAGATAGCAAGGTTGATGGAGATGGCGGTGAGGTCGATGGAGACGGCGGAGACGGCGATGGAGACCGATGGAGATGGCTCCGGGGGCACTTCCCCGTCCCAGCAGGGTGCCGGAACAGAGACTTCTGTCCCCCGAAATTTGTCTTTGACGGCGGCGGAGCTGCGGAACTGTTCTGGGAAAAACGCCGATTGATTTAGGGTTTGGTCTTCGAAAGGCTTTAAATAGGCGGTGTCAGAGGGCCACCAGGGGGGCCTCACCACCCCTGGGTGCGGCCTGGAGGGTGGGCGCGCCCCCTCATGGTGTGCCTGCCCTCTGGCCCCCCTCCGACTCTCGTTCGGTCTTCGGTCCTCTTCCGGGAAAAATAGGGGTTCTGGAACTTGTTTCGTCCAAATCCAAGAATATTTCCTATGTAGCATTTCTGAAACACAAAAACAGCAGAAAACAGGGAACTGGCACTGTGGCATCTTGTCAATAGGTTAGTTCTGGAAATCAAATAAAAACGCCACAAAGTGTAACGAAACACAAGGCAAATGGTGTAAAAACAAGCATGGAGCATCAAAAATTATAGATACGTTTGAGACGTATCAGGTATCTGTAGGACAACTCCTAGGATTCCTAGTATCTGCAAGAGGAATAGAAGCAAATCCAGAAAAGATCCAAGCAATATTAATAATGGGCAAGCCCACAAAGTTGCACGACGTACAGAAGCTCGCAGGACGCGTTGCGGCACTAAGTCGATTCGTCGCAAGACTAGGGGAAAAAGCCCTTCCCTTCTATGCATTGATGAAAAAATCAGACGATAAATTCGAGTGGACAGAAGAAGAAGACATAGCTTTTGCACAACTGAAAAAGTGCTTTCCACACCGCCGGTGTTGGTCGCACCAAAGGAAAAAGAGCCATTATTACTCTATATTGCAGCAACCCATTAGGTGGTAAGCACAGTCTTGGTAGTCGAAAGAGGTGAAGAAGGGAAAACCCATGGAGTTCAGCGGCCAGTATATTTCATCAGCGAGGTACTATCTCCAACAAAGCAAAGGTACCCGCACTACTAGAAACTTGCATACATCGTATTCACAACAGCACGGAAACTACGGCAATATTTTGCGGTACACCCAATCATAGTAGTCAACGAAGCACCACTATCCAACATATTGAACAACCCTTCAGCAACAGGGCGTGTCTCCCTATGGCGAATTGAGTTATCACCCCTGGACATCACGTACGAAAAGCGATCAAATCACAAGTCTTACCAGACTTTACAGCAGAGTGGCTGGAGTTACAAAATACAGGACCACCAGATCTATCGAGTGTATGGACAATGTACTTTGATGGGTCAAAAAGGGTCCAAGGCGCAGGAGCAGGAGTAGTCCTGATATCGCCACAATGTGACAAGTTGAAATATGTGCTAAGGATGAGTTTTCCTCAAGCTTCTAATAATGAAGCCGAATACGAGGCATTGCTCCATGGGATGAAAATGGCCAAAGCATGTGGAGCAACTCGACTAATTTTTTTTGAAGATTCAAATCTTGTCGTCCAACAAGTGATGAACAAGTATGATGCCATCAGTGACAATATGACAGCATACAGGAATCTATATTATTATCTCGAAGGAACATTTGATGGATGCGAAGTTTTGCATGTCAGCAGAGCAAGCAACGAGGAAGCCGACAATTTAGCAAATATCAGGTCCCGGTGTTTACCCGTACCACAAGGAGTTTTATTGGAGGAAATCATAGAGAGATCAATAAAAAGCACCAAAGTCTCGACTTTAGGAGAGCAAGCCCAGCACCAAGCAACAGGCTTGGGGGCTGGTAGCAGCGGGACAACTGAACCCGAAGAAGTCATGATGATCGAGGAAACTTGGATGCAACCATACTTGGCGTACATGGTAAACAAAACACTACCCAAAAACACAGTACATGCGAAAAGGATAATACGACGATCCAAGGCTTTCGTCGTGCTGCAAGGAAAATTATACAAAAGAAGTATAACATGCGTCTTACAACGGTGCGTCACCCCTCAAGAAGGGCAAGAGATCTTAAGAGACATCCACGCAGGACTATGTGGCCATCACGCTAGCAGCAGATCCATTGCAGCCAAAGCTTTTTGTGCAGGATTTTACTGGCTAACAGCCATTGAAGACGCGAAAGACATAGTAAGAAAGTGCGAGGCTTGCCAACATTTCGCATCTCGACTGCACGCGCTAGCAGCAGAGTTGCAACCAATACTATTATCTTGGCCCTTTGCGCAATGGGGTCTCGACATGGTAGGGAAACTACACAAATCTTGGCCAGGAGGGCATATTTATATGCTGGTAGCAGTCGACAAATTCATCAAATGGGTAGAAGCAGCCCCAGTAACAACCCAAGATTCCACAGCTGCGATTAACTTCATCAAATCCATAGTTTTTCTTTTCGGAGTACCACACAGCATAATCACAGATAATGGGACAAACTTCACATCGAAAGAGTTCAAGAACTACTGTGAAAGTCTAGGAATCAAATTGAAATTCGCATCCGTAGCGCATCCGAAGTCAAATGGGCAAGTCTAGAAAGCTAATGGCTTAATATGCAATGGGATAAAAAAAGGCTGCTAGCACCCCTCGAAAAAGCCAAGCACGCTTGGGTAGATGAGCTATCCTCCGTACTTTGGAGTCTATGAACTACACCCAACGCAGCTACTCAGGAAACGCCATTTTTCTGGTCCATGGCGCAGAAGCTATGCTTCCAGTCGAAATAACTCATGAAGCTCCAAGAATCGCGGCATATGATGAGGCAACTTCTACAGAAGCACTTCAGGATGATGTCGATGCGCTTGACGAAGCAAGAGATGTAGCGCTTGCCAGAGCTACTCAATATCAGCAAAATCTTTGAAACTACCACAGTAGTCGAGTTCGTCCACGATCTTTCGTGGTGGGAGATCTAGTTCTACGACTCAAGCAAGATGGCCATGGAAAAATCGAGTCCCCATGGGTGGGACCTTACATAGCCACAGAAGTGATACCAGGAGGAGCTTATCGACTACGAGACAAGAAAATGGGGAAAGACGAGAGTAACCCGTGGAATGCAGAGCAACTACGATGATTCTACGCATAGGCAATAAAGAGTTTTTTCGAGTTACGACCCTCTGAACCCAGAACATGAGGCCATAGGTCGGGTTCCTTGGGTCAAGTTGACAAAATATGTAAATATTTTACTATACACTCGGGGGCTCAAACCCTCGAGTCGTACGAAATAATATTAATAAGTTATCAAGATTTGTGATTCTCTGAGGCACACTACAAGGATGATTGCAACTCGACATTTTGTCTGCGGCATAAACGGTTCAAAGGAACCCGATAAATGTTAATGCGCACACCTCGGAACCATGATTCGTTCCCATGGTCTATTAATAAAACACATAATTCCGATACGATTTTTATTACAGATAGGCACAAGGAAGAACAACTGGATTACATAAAGAAGAAAACTAGTGAAACTATTCTTCGGCTTCATACTCCTTCTGGCACTGGGTGCCATCGTAGATTCTCACGTCGAACTTCGACGTGCCAACATGAAAATCAAAGGTCATGAAAAACCCCTAATGGAGGTCATGATCCTCCGCAAATCGCAACCAGTCGCCCTTGAAGAATTGCTCACTGGCGCCGTCGTACCACACCTCCACTTCGTATGGGGTTCCTCCACCAGAGTGTTCACGGAGAACTGCTTCCCACAGTTCTCGCCCATCCATGAATTTGGTAAATTTCAGTGGCAGGCGCTGAATTTCACGACACTGCGCGTTGCAGATGCAGAAGAAAGAATAGATTCTAGGCGAAGAAGAAGAAGCATCAGGGGAAGGAGCACTTGGACCTGGCGCAGCAGAGGGCACCTTGGGTTTATTCTTGCTCCCGGCCAGACGGCCGGGGCTTCGCTTCACCAGAGCAGAAGACGATGCTACCACAGCTGTGGCGGTAGTCTTGTTCTTGCTACCGCGAGGACGGCCGCGGCCCCGTTTCTCCACCACGGCATCGATGTTCAAGCGAGATTCACTTGCATCGGCCATGGGAGACAAGCGTCAGGGACGAAAAACCCTAGATGGGGAGAGAAGATGATGCGGCAGAGAAAAGCACTAATGGAGGAGTTAGGATTTTCACCCTGGTCAAAGTGTGCTTTATTTATAAGCACGTGCTAATGGGCCCCTGGAGTGGCAAGGCCTAGAGTAAACTTCTGGATTTTTTACAGTGCAAATAGCACAGAGGAGTTAGCGTATCAAGAAAAACGACGCGTATAAAAAAAGAGAAGAAGAGAGAAGGGAACAAAGGATAAGAAAATATCTGTCAAGACGCACAAGTTCACCTCGTCTTCGACTCGGGGGCTTGCAATGTACACAGGGGAAAAATCCACTCAAAAGTGAGCAAAGTCGACAAATGATACAAGAAGAAGTATATGGAGAAAGTTTATCTATTCTCTTGAGCCTATACCCAAAAATTTCGGCTATAGTCTCGGGGGCTACATTGGCTACATTGCCAACAAAATGAACATTGATTACTCCCATCGGGAGATATTCATGAAAGTTAAAAAGGATAAATTCGAAAAATTACATATATTGAATCAGTCAAACAAGGCTGCAAAATATAATTCTCGAGTTGCGTCATCGCGACAAAACTTGAATGCCGTGGTTGAAATATATCACGAATGTAAGACCCCAGGATCCGTCCTGTGTAGCCCGGTATACGCACATGGATGCGCTCTGCTGGTATGTATCCGTGTCTACGACGTGAAGAAAAATCCTGGTGGATGCACTGGGTACCCTGAGAACCACTGGGATTCATTCTTTGTAAGGCCTAAATGCGGCAAAAGAATGAGTTTGACCGGTTTCCCGAATTCAAGTCCAAGGGGTTTGAATTTGAAGTAGGTGGCAAGTATCTGTTCCGGCAGTTAACCGGCCTCTTGATCCGTCAGAGTTGTCAGGCTTGTTCATCAAAGCCCCTTGCACGATATTATAATAAAAGGTAAGTCAAAAGACCAAGTCGAAAATTTGAAGATTTGGAGAAGTCAAGTATTGATCAAGTCGAAGATTTGAAGATCTGAGATTCAACCCGAATCTGCAATTCTGGTAGAATCTTGGGGGCTACTGACAAGGCTATAGATAATAGAGCCCGTCAGTTAAGTACCCCTGAGGCCCGTTAAGCTAGGCCCAATTGTAATACTAGTCGAAATACGAGTTCAAGTCGTATGTCGATATTGTAATCTGTATTGGATCCCACCCGATCCTTGAGACCTGGCCACCTATATATAGGGGCCAGGAGAGGACGGTGTGGGACAGATTGAAAGCAAGCCAGGTTCCACACCCACGTTTACTTTCATAGCCACCTTGTTTGACTGAATT
Source organism: Dactylis glomerata (assembly GCA_007115705.1). NCBI lineage: Eukaryota > Viridiplantae > Streptophyta > Magnoliopsida > Poales > Poaceae > Dactylis > Dactylis glomerata. The sequence continues at coordinate 1,870,897 of QXEO01000485.1, read as the reverse complement.
TACCTTCGAGTTCATCTGACGCCCTATCTCCCCGATCCTAAGTCCTTCATCCAGGACATTTGTCGAGTTTAACCCTCGTCACCATGATTGACTATGTTACAACTCTCACCTAGCATGGGTGCTTCCTGTTGGTACAAGAAACAAGACTGTTGAGAGTGAGTGTAGCTCTAGAAGAACCGTTGGTTTAGCCGTGGTCTATAGTGCAAGTAGGATCTTCAAATGTAATTGGTTGTATTTTTACCACTTAATGTCTTCCAATGTTAAACACGTCTATGGCACCCGCTTCCTGCGGAGAGCCATTTTAGGCAACACTGGTCACTTTCGGATCTCGTTGGTGACGAGGTAAATTCTGCCGTAGATCCCGACGATCTCCCCAATGAAATCATCGAGGATGCCTCTCTGTGCTCTAGCTACCTGCTTGAGGATTGCCGGACGCCTTCGTCTGTCAATACGAGAGACGTGGTCGAGGAGATATCTTTAAGAATTCAAAAGCAGATTCAACAGAGAAAAGATCAGAGTGCAGCGGCGAAGTCCATTAAGGTGATTCCTCCGATTAGCTCATCGTCTTCATCTCCTTTCGTAGGTCTGGATCCGCGGAGGAAATCGGTGACATAAGTCAGGTCGAGGAGGCCACCTTGGAGCCTTCTACATTCTATCTCGAGGAGGAGATGGAGGAGGCGGCTTGGACTTTGGTGCAGCGGCGGAGGAGGCTTGATCTGCGAGGCCGTCGTCGGAGTTCTCAACAGCGATGAACAACCACGGCAAAATTTCAAAACTTCGGTAACGCATCAAACTTAAAAAAATTAAACTCTATCGTGATCAACGGATCATGACTTGGGCTAGGTTGACCATGGGCTCAACTAGACCCTATCGAGGCCCAAATGGTGTGGATCAAGTGGATCCACAGGCGCAAACCACGAAAGCCCGATGATGCGGCACGATGTGTTAATGTAAATCACCGTCCAGTTGGGAACCCCAAGAGGAAGGTATGATGAGCACATCAGCAAGCTTTTCCCTCAATAAGAAACCAAGGTATGTCGAATCCAGGAAAAAACCAAACTCCAGAAGGTGATGCTTGCTAGCCTAGTGACTTCCAACAAGGGCGCCGTTCACGACACTTGTTAGTGCATCTTCAACTAGTAGCAACGCGGAATCTGCACACAACACAACCAAATACTTTGCTCCCAACTTACGATGAGGTTGTCAATCTCACCGGTTTGCTTGAAACAAAGGAATGAGCGTATCGAGTGGAAAGCAATAGTAATAAATAGTGCGAGTAAAGTAAACAGGTGATAGCAATATAATGGAAATAGGACCGGGGTCCATAGTTCACTAGTGGTGTCTCTCCATAAGATAAAATAACACCTGCTGGGTAAACAAATTACAGTTGGGCAATTGATAGAATAAAGATAACGTGATATGTCAAGAGAATCACTATGAGATTTACTCTGGGCATTACAACAAAATACATAGACCGCCATCCAACTGCATCTATGACTAATAATCCACTTGCGGAGAATCAATCCGAGAACTCCACAAATATTAAGTTGCGAACAACAGATAACTGCATTAAGCAAAGTGTGTAATGTAAACAAAGCATATGCCCTTGGATATATAAATGTTGTTTTCTCCCTAGTGGCAACAACACATCTACAACCTTAGAGGTTTCTATCTCCCCCCCAGAGTAAATAGAGGCATGAACCCAACTATCGAGCATAAATACCCCCTCTTGGAGTCACTAGTATCTACTCGGCCAAGATAGCTACTAACAACGGAGAGCATGCAAGATCATAAACAACATAGAGATAACATAAGATAATATTCAGCACATAACCTCAATCATAACACCAATATTCATCGGATCCCAACAAACACAACATGTAGAATTACATAACAATGATCTCGATCATGTAAGGCAGCTCACGAGATCTAAACATGAAGCACATGGTGGAGAAGACAACCATCTAGCTACTGCTATGGACCCATAGTCCAAGGTAGACAACTCACTCATCGCACCGGAGGAAAGCATGGCAATGAAGAAGATCTCCGGTGGCGATTCCCCTCTCTGGCAGGGTACCGGGAAGAGCTTCTGGACCCTCCCGATCTCGGGTCAACGACGGTGGCGGATCGCAATGTGTTTCTGGAAAACTGATCGGGTGTTTAGGTTTTTCCCGTCGGGGGGTCTTTATAGGCGATGGGGCATCGTCAGAAGTGGACCGAGGTGGCCACACACATAGGGGGCGCGCCCAGGCCCTGGGCTGCGCCGCCCTGTTGTGTGGGCCCCTCGTGGCTCTACTCCGTCTCCTCTTCGGTTCTCTGGAAGCTTCGGTAAATTTCAGGATGTTTGGCTTTTGTTTCGTCCAATTCCGAGAATATTTCCTGTGTAACTTTTTTGAAACACAAAACAACAAAAAACAGGGAACTGGCACTGTGGCATCTCGTTAATAGGTTAGTTCCAGAAAATGCATAAAAACGCCACGAAGTGTAACGAAACACTAAGCAAATGGTGTAAAAACAAGCATGGAGCATCAAAAATTATAGATACATTTGAGACGTATCACCCGACCATACGCGGAGTGCGAGTACTTGGCTGCTCGTCGCGGTCTTCGATCACTGTTAGGGTTTTCATGGAAACAGAATACACCACGGGCTCCTGTAGTGGCGGCTGCTTCCATGGCTGGACGTGGCAAGGGTAGAGGTCGTGGTTATGCTGGCGCTGGTCGTGGCGCCATCGGAGGATGAGGTGGTGATGTTTTCCCAGGGCAACAAAACATTGCCATCAGTGGTCCAAGCAGGACAACCGGCGGGGGAGGCGCTCTGATCTTCAATGGAGCCTTCCCCAACGACATAGGTTTTCAAGGTGCTATGTCAGGCTTACAAGCCGGCCAGATGTTCCCCGGTGGAGCGGTATACCCGTGTGCGCCAGGTTTCGTCGGCAATCCCTTTCCAGGCATGTTTTTGCCGCAAGGGTGTCAGCCCTATGCCGACGGCTATCCTGCGCAGCAGTTTGGCTTCAACACCAGATCGGGCTTTGACGGAACCGGTCGCGGCAATGTCAATCAGAGGAAGAGGAATGGTCCAGTGGAGGCGGTTCGTGGGCGTGGGCGTGGCAACCCGCCAGTGCAAGCGACTGTCGAAGCCGCACGGCCACCAGCGATGGGGTTAGCACAAGCGGTGCTACCGGCAGGCGCTCAACCTCAGGGGACGGCTACGACGGTCCAGGGCGGGATGGAACTTGTTAGGCAGCAAGCTCAAGCACTGCCGCAGATGGTGGCAGCTCTGAATAATGTGGTAATGTGTGGTCAGGTGTAAAGTGGTGAAAAAAGGGAAGAACCCTAAAAAATAATGCGGTGATGGAATTTTTTACTTTTCACCCTCAACACCCCTCCCATGGATCGCCTGTTTAGTTTGCAAAAAGTAAAAGAAAATTAAAAAAAAATAGAAAAATTTGAGATGTTATATTATGTGTTCTTGGTGATAGGAAAAATAAAACACTTGGATTTCGATATATATTTTTGGAAAAAATGTTATGGGGTGGGAAAACGACGATAACTTTTGCATACGACGTCAGATTGAAAAGTTTTTTATTTGAAAAATTATCTATATGAAAAGTTACATCCGATTTCGACAACCTTTTGGAAAAAAATTAGAATCCTCAAATTCAAAAGGGAAATTGACTTTTTTCACTTTTAGAATTTTGAAATTTTGAAATTTTAAGATTTTTCAGATTTTTTTTATTTTTAGATTTTTTGGATTCTTTATCAATGTCTTGGGATTTTTTTTTGAGATTCTTGGAATTTTTTGATTTTTTTTTGAGATTTTTGGTGATTTTTTTTGGATTTTTTGAATTTCCAAATTTTTATTACACACAAACTCACAAATACTCATACACATATATACTCACATATACACACTTATATATACACACACTCACACCCATAAGGCTTATAAGGATTAAAAGGGTAATAGTATCAATAAGGTATAATGGGTGTAGGGGTGGATCATGCAAATAGAACTTGGAAGTTAAGCATGCTAGGTCTAGATCAATTTTAGGATGGGTGACCGAGTGGGAAATCAACTATTCGATGTGAACTGAGGACATTTTAGGTGTGATAAAATGGTCAAACAATTCATATATTTACGATTTCTCATATTATTTAGGTTTTTAGAATTTTTTTATTTTTTTTAAAAAATAGTGCGGGTACACCTCTTTTCCGGTTCGCCGAGGATAAATTTTATCCCGGCGCACCAACTAGATTCGTCGGCGATATTTTTTATCCCCGACACATTTTGATGTTCGCCGGGGGTAAGCCATTACCACCGGCATGATGGTCGCTGGCGAATCGCAATGCGCCGGCGGTAAGCCTATTTGATGCGCCGACGGCAGGCTTTTCATATTATTTAGGTTATTAGAATTTTTTTTGAATTTTTTAAATAGTGCGGGTACACCTCTTTTCCGGTTCGCCGGGATAACTTTTATCCCCGGCGTCAGTGGTATTTTTATCCCCTGTGCATTTTGATGTTTGCCGGGGGTAAGCCATTACCACCGATATGATGGTCGCCGGCAAACCATAATGCGCCGGCGGTAAGCCTATTTGGTGCACCGGCGGTAGGCTTTTTCCTAGTAGTGATAGGTGATACAACTAGATAGATACCAAAAAATTATATATGTGGAGCAATAAAAGTTTCAGTACTGAAATCATGTTACTCGGGCCCTAGTAACAAGCATTAGGCATAGAAAACTTGCATTAATCATTTGCCAAGTCATCTTCAAACAAGCCCCTACGGTTAACAATTATTCCTCATTACATAAAAGATATCATCCAATTCCCTTACACCCCACACCTACAGCGGGTTTACTCACACATGGACATGGTGATGGAGAGCTTGGTGAAGTGGTTGATGGAGAGGAGCAGCCCTGAGGAGACGACGGTGATGGAGGTGACGTGTGGCAGCAGCCTGTCGGCGGGCGATGACACCCCTTAGAGGGCGGCGGCGGCCCCTTGGCCCACCTTCTTCCTTGTACTTGGTGCTGGTATGGAGGAGCTCCACCCCAACCCCCTTGGCGGCTGCCAAGAGGAGGAAATTTCATGGCTATGGCTTGGTGGCTTAGAAAATAGGGTTTCCCAGATAGCGTCATTTTGGAGGACGAGCTCCATGGAGCTCGTTTTTTCAAACTTAAAAAAATCAAATTTTGAACTTTGAAAAAATTCAAAAAAGATACTCCCTCCGGTCAGAAATAACTGTCGGGAACATAGTATAAACTTTATACTAAGCTAGTACAAAATTGCTGACACTTATTTCCGATCGGAGGGATTACCATAGTGTAGTCTATGATTTATTGTACCAGTGTGTAAAATTTTATTACGAAATACCTTATATTTTCTCCTTGGCAAAAATAACAAAAATCTAGATTTGTGAACAAAATTTCATATCTAGGAACATGTTCCAACTTTTGTCCATTTTGTCTTTTTTTGATGAGGCTGCAATACAAGGTATTTCATAATAAAAATTTACACGCTCATAGTGTATGTAGTTGGCTATATCCTTATATACTTTTAGATTTTTCTAAAACTTTAAAATGTCGATTTCCAAAAAAAATTTAAAAAGGGCTCAAGGGAGCCTCGACTCCTAATAGATTTTCCGGGTTTCCCATTATTATATAGTGTTAGAGACTTCATCGGGGCCATCGGATCTCACCCCTTTGATCTAAGGGCTCTTGGGAACCTCTAAATTCTTCATGGTGACTCCTTAAAGACCCGGTAAGTTCCTCAAGTCGTGGCTTGGCCAAATTAATCTTATATGACAAGAGTTTGAGTCAATCACGTCACCAATTTTCGGAATCCCAAAACCGCTTCTGTACCCTTTAGAGACCGGGGTCCAGCCGTCGCACCCGTACTTTGTTTTGGACGAACTTTATATCAATCAGCATCAAAAGAAAATTGCCAACAACTTTCATGTTGAACACATTCCTGTTTGACGTCGTCTTCGGGTCGGAAACGTGGCAGCTTCGAAAACTTTGCTGCAGAGACAGATTTTAGAAAACTCTGAATTTCACCAAATTGAGGGGGACTTTCCATAGTTGCATTGCTCCCTCCCTTCATATGGCACCGGCCCCTCATCATATTGAGGTGCCAGCTGTCAGGGATGTGGATATTGTCCTACCTCGCTGATGCGTTGTTGTTATAGAGCAGCCATGCCAAGTCCAACTTGATGCAGACTCAATTGCGCAGCTTCTTCGGCTCAGACCTCGAGGAGCCAACCTCGTTCTTGGCCTTCTTGAAGGGTCAGAACTTGCACATGGCGGTTGTTGGTGGTTTGGGGAAGGACGAACGAAATTGGCAATTGCGGTGGCCTGTGGCTTGGCCAGGACATGAGCTTTAAAAGGCAGAGGACGCGACCACCATCAAGGCATCAATGCAGGCGCGCAAGTCCACGTGCACGTGCCATTGATGGCGACGCGGAAGGGGAAGCTGTTGCGCATAGGTTTAGGCGGGTCGCGTAGAATACAGATCCCACTCGGTCGCTACTAGGAGGGCCAGGGTCGAAGAGTGAGGACACGCATGCAGACACGTTTGGTGTCTGAACCGACACATTCGTGGCCCAAATACGCGAATAGGTCATCGCAGACGTCGCAGTCCCTTTGGGTCAGACGTTGGGCTAGGTTATCTATGTCATTCTATTCGTTCATATAGAAAAAATATAGTTACGGTCTATTTGCGTCGGGCAGCCGAAAATGCCCTTATTTTTAATTTTTAGTTAGGTTAACAAAGTGGGACTCATTCCATCTTGACCATGACAACTGGGTCCCAACGATCAGAAACAACTTATGATGAATCGGCCCATCCATCACACATCAAGGCCACCTTCTTCTCCCCCAAGTAAAAATCACGAAGCCCAACTAGATAGAAACCCTTCTTCCACCGAGCTTGCCTGCCCGAACCGAAGCACACACGCTCGACCAACACACCCAAGGCACCACCACCTCCGCCGCCCGGGAAGCCCAAACCCTAACCTCCCCTACCGCCGACGATGGCCCGCTACGACCGCGCGATCACCGTATTCTCCCCCGACGGCCACCTATTCCAGGTCGAGTACGCCCTCGAGGCCGTCCGCAAGGGCAACGCCGCCGTCGGCGTCCGCGGCACTGATACCGTCGTCCTCGGCGTCGAGAAGAAGTCCACCCCCAAGCTCCAGGACTCCAGGTAACTACAACCAACCCCTCCCCCTCCCTCTCCCCGCTCCACCTCCCCCATCGCCGTCCGGCCCTCAGATCTCATCTCGTCTCGCCGCCGCCCGCGCGCAGGTCGCTGCGGAAGATCGCGAGCCTGGACACGCACATCGCGCTGGCGTGCGCGGGGCTCAAGGCGGACGCGCGGGTGCTCATCAACCGCGCCCGCGTCGAGTGCCAGAGCCACCGCCTCACCGTCGAGGACCCCGTCACCGTCGAGTACATCACCCGCTACATCGCCGGCCTGCAGCAGAAGTACACCCAGAGCGGCGGGGTCCGCCCCTTCGGCCTCTCCACCCTCATCGTCGGCTTCGATCCCTACACGGACAAGCCCGCCCTCTACCAGACCGACCCCTCCGGCACCTTCTCCGCCTGGAAGGCCAATGCCACGGGGAGGAACTCCAACTCCATGCGGGAGTTCCTCGAGAAGAACTACAAGGACACCTCCGGCAAGGAGACCATCAAGCTCACCATCCGCGCTCTTCTAGAGGTATTTCTGATGCAATTGCTTCTCTTTAGTGTCTGCGCAACAGAATATACTTGAGTTGGGCCCAAATTGACAATTGCTTGATTCATTATAATGGTCAAATCCCCCAATTGGACACTTGTGCAGCATCCTTAACATGATCCACGAATGACCAAAGGTAAAGTAAACCTTGTTAGCTGTGCATGAGAACCGTACCCTAGTTCATCTGTGTCATCATTTGATGTCATCGACTCATGGTTACTCCGATTACATTTGATCCTGGCAAATCACAGCAACCTCTTGGCGCAGTGGTTTGTAGCAGTTATGTGTTCAGATAACTGAATTATTGATTGAGCCCACATTATTTGAGGTGCCTCTGAAAATATGCGGTGTATGGGATCTTTTGTTCTTCTATGTACTCAGCCAAGGATTTACTAGATCTTTGTCATGCATAATAGGATTACAGCTTCGAAATAATTCTCAACTAAGGGTAGACATGCTCACATGCGAAGCAAATGCTGAAACTTACTGGTGTGTGCTAAGTGAACTGAAAGCTTTCACTTGCCACTCATAGACGTGATAGTTTTCTTTGTCGTTGCAATCTTATGTCTAGTCTAGTGGAATGGACATGAAAATGAGGAATTGTGACAGGTACTTATGATGAGGCATTTACATAGGTACTCCTGGTGCAGCTCTTTTCTTGTTGTGCCGAGGATCTTGTTTAGGCCTCTGTGAATATTGAATTTACCATTATCTGATTCATTCCATTCTACTAAGAACATTATAAATTATAGCGACTATTATTGATCGATCACAGTATTGAGGTGCCTTGCAAAATAAGACAATGTATGGAATTGTTTGTTCTTCCATATATTCAATGGTAGATTTACTCTGTTATGCCTAACAGGAGACTAACTCAAATTAGAGTAGCAACTGAGGGGGTATACATGCCAAACAAATGCTGAAACCGAGTAGCCAATAAACTGATTAATCGGCCAATTAATTGATTAACTGGCCTATTAATCCCCTACTCGCCAGCCAACCGAGAAGGCTACCAGTTAACAATTTCCTCAATATTGGTGCTGAGTGAACTGAAAGTACTTATTTGCTACTGATAGATGGGGTAGATTTCATAGATATCTACTTTTAGTGGAATGCACATGAAAATGAGGAATTGTGACAGGGACTTCTGATGAGGCATTTACATATGTACTCCTGGTGCAGCTTTCTTCTAGTTGTGCTGAGAATCTTGTTTAGGCCTCTGTGAATATTGAATTTACCATTATCTGATTCACTCCATTCTATTCCCAAGAGCAAACATGGGGGCTTTCTATCTATTCCTGTCTCCTGGATGTTATGCCACTCAGGGTTTCTCATGCAATTGTTAGATGTGTGTGCCCGTCCTCTGGCTTCCACTCTGACTCGAGAGAGTATATATGCATAACCCCAAGTTTCACGAGTGTTCGTCTCAAGCTCTTTTTGTAGCACACTCATGGGGAACTATGTAACTCAAAAAGTCACTTGCCTATTTGCACTGCGGAAGTACCCCTGGTGCTTTTGTGGGTTCCCTATGTTTTAGTTGCCGAGTCGATGACCTGTTTGTTTTATTAGTCATATTTATGTGTGATATAGGTCACATATGCAATTAAACTTCTATGACATTTATGAAAGGAAAAAAAGCACTCTCTGTTGCCATGTATTTCCATCTATGTGTGCCAGTGTGCTATTGCTCACCATGAATATGCATCTTTTACCAGCATACGTTCTGATTTTAGTGTGTAAACCTAGAACTTGTAAATATTAGCATTCTGATTTCAGTGTGTATACCTAGAAGGCTAGAACATATCCCTATTAGTATCTGTTATCTAAATTTCGTATTGGGTTGATATTTAGTTGCAGTTTGATTGTCAGCATACAAATTCTCTACTAGGTTGCCTTGTCCAAATGGAATTGCTTGATCTATGCTCTGTATTTTGCTTATCTTGTCATTTATCTTTTATTAACAGTATGCGTTTGATATGCATTATTACTTGAGTTTATCCTTACAATTTGGGGTTTGGTTCGGCAATCACTAATGAGTGAAAAACCTTATTAGGTTGTTGAGAGTGGTGGGAAGAACATCGAGATTGCGGTGATGACAAAGAAGGATGGCCTCCGACAACTTGAGGAGACTGAAATTGATGAATATGTTGCTGAGATCGAGGCAGAGAAGGCTGCGGCTGAGGCTGCAAAGAAGGGCGGCCCGAAGGACACCTAATTATTGGATGTGCTATGACTTTGTCCTGTCAATTAAAACTCTTAGTGTGTCACCTATGACGTTCCACATCATCTTTTAAACTGCTTTAACAAGACATCGTAAATGAATTGCCTTGTTTTCCTGGTGGCCATTGGCTGGGGGTTTTCTTTTGCCTTTCCAGCGTTTCAACTCAGCACAAATTTATTTGTCAATCCGCCTTTCACATCTCCAAATAGTTTAACAGGCTGACAAATCGTAGTTTCTGAAGTTGTGCCTGATATGATTTTGGTTCATATTGATCTCGCTGGATAACTACTCTGTTGTTGGTATACGTCAAATCATTTCTTTGGCGGTGATCTCTTCTGTCTGTCACTTCACTTAGGTTCATGATAATGTCTAGTGATAACTTAGATGTTGCTTTTGACCTGTCATTATCTGTGCAAACCAGAGTTGATGCACGAGCTATCTGCGCATGGCAATCCTTTTGTGCTATTCTTATCTTGCATGATCAATGGGCAGGACCAAAAGAAATTGCTGGCTATGTGCTCTGGTAGAAGCCGACCCCAATTAGGAGTAATCTAATAGTAGTAGTTTGCTGCGTCAGACAACCGACTTTGTTTGTTAATTATGCACATGTGGCACAAACATGCTGTTAGATCTGGCCGGTGGCACTGAACAAATTTTGAATAACAGCTCATCGTATGCACTGCATGTGCACGATCGTAAATTATGCACACACAACACTAGCAAGGCATCAGCCGTGTGCTAGTGAACATCGACTACAACTGAGGCTTTCCTGCTGCACCATCTCGTCAGACGTTAGCCGTCACTGCTCAACTGATTTCTTTCTTTTCACTATTTGGGCTTTACAATTTATGCCAGTATTGGCTCTCCTCCGTTCCTCCCCTATATGGGCAACAAGCTCGCCGGCGGTGAAGAGGAGTATGGCCGCCTAACCACCAGTTATTAGATTAAAAGCTAACGCTATACTACAAAATCACCGATTTTCCTTTTATTAGGTGTCCATCATGGCTTCCTCGCTTCACGCTTTGATGCCCATCACAGATGGTAAATTAGTTCTCTGACTTTGGTATTCGGTTCATGGCCTCGTGTACACCATGATTGGTTGCTTCATGAGGAATTGAGGAGATCCACATGTGATGTACATATGATGTTCCCAGCCTTGTTGGGAGCCTTGTTGGGATCCGGAACATTTTTTGTTTAGGTGGTTTCAATTTTCTTCGGTAATAGGTGATCTTGGGTGATTTATTTCTAGTCTTCTGGTGGCACACCTAGCAGTTGTGTGGCCTCTTCCAACAATAGATGGGTACTCTTGTTCCCTTCTTATCGACTCTTGCTTTGAGGGTGAATTGTTTAATTTAATGTAATCAACACTTACCCCCTTCTTCGAAGATATCCAATATGGATAATGTAGGAACCAAGCTCTCACTAGCCACGAGCAATCTCTAGCTACTAACCTTAAAGAAAACCTTGAAGCTATGGTTCCAAGAAAACCTCGAAATTATGGTAGCCCACTACTCCGCGCACTGCATGGTGACTGTCAACGTATATTCACCAATGTTGCTTCAAGCATGACATGAATAATTACCCTCGTTACTTTGGTGATGGCATCAAAATCGTTGATGAGGAGGTCCGGTTAAGGAAGGTCTGGATTGCTTATTATGTTTTTAGCCCTAGACACCTTCTGCGTTGCAGTAGGTCATATATGTAATTTTGCTTTCTTTTAAGACCATCGTTGTAATTTTTGTTGTATTACGTCTGCTTCAGAGCTGTTTCTGTCTTACCTTTAACCGTCAAAGGGAAACACTAAAACCGAAAAAGAAATAAAACAAAATCAAATGAGGTAGTAGAATTGTTATTGACTCTTACTTTGAGGTTAAACTGTTTCAATTAAATGGTATCAACACTTACTCCCCCTCAAGATCAGAGACTTCTTGAAGGAACAACACCAACCTTCTCTCCTCTTGAACTATAGTGCCACATAAGATTTTTGCCTATGATACTGCTCTAAGAAACTAACATCAGAAAAGACCTAGTTAGTGAAGAAAGCTCGTTGGATGCTTCGAATCCCTAGCTAAGGGCATGCACAATGTGGCGACGTCAGCCTTCTCTTAGAGTTGCCAAGTAGGGTTTGCTAGTAGGAGGAGAGATAAATAAGAAAGAGAAGGTGCTAAGGGATGATTTCTTATAGAAGAGAAGACTATTTTATATTGTATCATATGTCTTCGCTTGGCAACTCATTTTCTTACTAAAATTTAATTAATTATCATTAATTTCTAGAGATGATAATAAAAGATATTCTGTTTTGTGGAGCGACATCTTCAAATTTGTGGAGTAATATAGAACCATCACAAGATGTTTGTAGTGGACTGACCATCGGTTTTGATTTTTAGAAGGATTCTGGTCTAATAATGAGATCTTATGCGACAAGATTCTTAGGTTGTACTTATATGCTTTAAAAGAGGACATCTGAATGAGAAAGTTGGTGACCCTAGATAATCCGAGCTTTGTGCTTCCTCTTCCAGTTGAGGCCTATTTTGAATTTCAACAAGTTGGCAAGTTCATTTCCCACATCATGCACATTCTCTACCATTATACTCCCTCTAAACTGTTTTAATCGACGCGGATTGGTGGGCCACATATGGTGTCCGGGGTCGATTAAATAGGAACTGAGGTAGTAGATGCCTAATAACCATATAGGAATTCTGAACGTTACGACAGCCCACTACTCCGTGCACTCCCACATTGACTAACAACACCAATGTTGCTCCAAGCATGACATGGATCACCTCATTACTTTGGTAAGTACATCAAAACCGTTGACGAGGAGGTCTGGGCTCAAGGATAAGGAGGGACTAGATTGCTTCTTATGTTTTACCCCTAAGCCCTTTCTATGTTGCAGTTGGCCATATGTGTACTAGTAATTTGTACATGCGTTGCATGTCAGGTTATTATGTATAAGCGCAAAGCTAAACCGTTAAGATTAGAAGTAAAGCACCATATTATGATAAATTTATCATGGAATTTTCGAAAGTGGGTTTCTATTTTCAAGGAACCCGTCGATGCTTTTTTTTGCATACGAATGAAATCATAATAGAGCAACAATTCTTGTTATGGAGTATGTGTTAGGACTGAGGAGCAACATTTGTTCTTACGTTTTACTTTCAAAATTCAAACTTGAAATATATGGAAAATATTGATGTAATACTATTTTACTTTCTAACGCTCCTACACATTTCACACTCTTTCCCATAATCTCTATTCTTGGGTTCTCGATCTCATGGTGCAATAAGCAGACTTACGTCATTCCGTTAAGAAAATAAAGATATTAAAATTTTAATTTTCTCATATTGTTTGAACATTCCAACCTAGCGCTGCTAGCTCCATGCTTCTACTTTTCAGATACTTCTAGTCTCTACTGTGTTGTCTAGCATGGCCAGCTCAGCACATCAATTTTTATTCCCATTTCACCACATCGCTAGTTCTTCACGTGAAAGTTCTGGAGTGTACTGCCAGGTTCAGTGACCAAGGGCAGTCGATACTGGACTCCAACGCGAATCCCTTGAATATAGACCATAGGATTTGGTAGATCCAACGGCAAATGTTACACCAGGTTGTCTCAAATTCGAATCAGTTAATGAGAGCCATCAGATCGTAAAGATCCAACGGTTGACATGTTGTGCTATTGGTACACTATATAGTGGTATAGATATAGATCTCTACTAATAATATTGCAATAGGACTGGTCCGTGTCCATAGAATACGCTTTCAACCAACTAAAAATACGCTTTCTTCAAGCTAGCCCGAAACGTTTTCTTTCAAGTCAACACTCCGATCTAAATCCCATCTCGCTCGCTCGCCTTGTGCTTCGCGACCTGGCTGCCCTCCTCTGCTCCGGTCTTCCCACACTACCACCGCCGAAGATTCGAGCGAGCTTTAGTGCTGTTTCCCGCGACCGGAGACGATCGAGTTTGCGTCGACGACGACCATGGCGAGCGCGAGCGTGAGCGCGTCGTCGTCCTCGCAGTCGCCGCCGACTCCGACGGACATAGCCAAGAGGATGGCCGTGTCCAAGAACGCCGCCGATGACATGATGCGCGTGCTGTCTATCTACGACACGGGCGCGATCCCTCCGGTCGTCGCGGGTAGCCAAGAGGATGGCCGTGTCCAAGAACGCCGCTGATGACATGATGCGTGTGCTGTCTATCTACGACACGGGCGCGATCCCTCCGGTCGTCGCGGGTGAAGCGGCCGGGGAGGCGTACGGCTCGGATGAGAGGGAGGAGGAGCAAGCGTTTGCGGCCTCGGAGGACGTCATCCGCCGGTGCAACTCCTCATCCTCGTCCTCCGGCATGACCGACTACCTGTACGCCGTCGACGACGCCCTCACCACGGCGGCGCTGCAGGGCGGCCTCTCATCCCGCGCCGCCGAGGCCGTGCAGGCCGCCATGCCACGCCTGGAGGAGGAGGCGCGCGCGCTGCTCTCCTCCTCCACCTCCATGCGGCGCCACTCCTTCTCCTACTCGGACGACCTCGTGGACGGCGCGGCGACGTCACCGCCCGACGCGTCGCCCTCGCCCTCGCCGCGCCTCTCCCCGCGCGCGGCCGCCTCCGTCCTGGGCGTGGCGGACCGCATGCTGCGCGCCGGGTACGGCGCGGAGCTCGCGCAGGTGTACGTCGCCGTCCGCCGCGACGCGCTCGCGGAGGCCGTGGCGCACCTGACGGGCGCGGCCGAGCCGTGTCCATCGAGGAGGTGCTGAGGATGGACTGGGCGGCGCTCGACCAGAAGGTGCGGCGGTGGAACCACGCCGTCAGGGCCGTGGTGCGGACCATCCTCGCCGGGGAGCGCCAGCTCTGCGACGAGGTGTTCGCCTCGGACGAGGGGCTCGGCCACGAGTGCTTCGCCGACGTCGCCAGGGGCTGCGTCCTGCAGCTGCTCGGCTTCGCGGACGCCGTCGCTATGTCGGCGCGCGCGACCGAGAAGCTCTTCCGCACGATCGGCATGTATGAGGCGCTCGCCGACGTGGCCCCGGAGCTCGAGGACCTCTTCGAGGGGGACGCGCGGGAGCTCTTCGCCGCCGAGGTCTCCGCCGTCTCCGCGCGGCTGGGCTGCACCGTGCGCCGCACGATCGAGGAGTTCGGGGCCGTCATCCAGGGCGAGTCGTCGCGGCGGCCCGTGCACGGCGGGGAGATCCACCCCATGACCCGCTACGTGCTCAACTACTGCGGCCTCCTCGCCGACTGCCGCGGCACGCTGGACATTGTCCTCGCCGACGCCATCGACTCCTTCGACGGCGGCGAAGCTGACAACAGCGACGGTGGCGCCACATCGACGCCGTCGGGGCGGTGCATGCGCGAGCTCATGACACGGCTGCTGCGCAAGATGGACAAGAAGTCGTGCCTGTACGACGACGCCGGCCTGAAGCACATATTCCTCATGAACAACCTCTACTACATCGTGCAGAAGGTGACGACTGGATCCGCCGCCACCGCGGCCAGATACGGCAGTACGAGACCGGCTACCTCCGGGCGTGGTGGATGGCCGTGCTGTCCAGCCTCAGGGACGACGGCGGCAGCGCCGGGCTGACGGTCAAGGACAAGGCGAGGAGCTTCAGCGCGGCCTTCGAGGAGCTGTACCGGAACCAGACGTCGTGGAAGGTGATCGACGAGCAGCTCCGGGAGGAGCTCAGGATCGCCGTGTCAGAGCGGCTCATCCCGGCGTACCGGTCCTTCCTCGCCCGTCCGAGGCCGCAGACGGGGTCGTCGTCCGGCAGCAGCCGGCACTCGGCGTCGAGGTACATCAAGTACAGCCTCGAGGACCTCGAGAACTACATGCTGGATTTCTTCGAAGGCGTGCAGAAGTTTGTCAAGTGATCGGAGGAACAGAGGAGCTCTGCTTCTTGATCGCTCGCTACATTCTTCATTTCTTCATGATTGGCGGACATGGTTTCTGCAGAGCATTGCTCACTTGTAGTAGCAGTTCAGTCGATGCTCACATTAGTCGACACATTTGTACATAGGAAAAGAATTCGGGAGTGTATATATAGTGCACTTATTATTGCAAATATGACTGGTCTGTGTCTATAGAATACGCTTTCAACCAACTAGAAATACGCTTTCTTCCGAAGCTAGCCCGAAACGTTTTCTTTCAAGTCAACACTCCGGTCTAAATCCCATCTCGCTCGCTCGCCTTGTGCTTCGCGACCTGGCTGCCCTCCTCTGCTCCGGGCTGGCCGACCTCCTCCGCTGCGCCAGCATCAATCGCGGCCCTACTCGTGGCTTGGAGAAGTTGCGCCATAGGTCCCTGCACGTCGCGCTGGAGGTCGTCACGCCGGTAATCGCGGTCGCCGGCTCCACCACAGGATGCGGGCTGTGCCACGTTGCAGGCTCCTCTCGTCAGTTGCGTGTATGTGACGCCACGCCGGGGACGTTCCGCATCGAGAGCCGGCTATGGGCAGTGCTGGAGCCCATGCAAGGGCATGGGCGTGCTCCGCTAGAGTCTGCGACGTCGGACTACAGGAAGCCAAGGCAGGGACAGCGTTGGAGGAGTCCAGGAAGGTGGTCGGCGCGGGTATGGATGCCTACTTGGCGAAGATGGGGGACTCAGGGATGAGAGGCAACTCCAGCTTCGGATGGCCGCGAGAACGTGGACGAGGAGTCCCTACAGATTTCAAGATCCTGAAGCTTGAACTATTCAGAAGGAGGTGTGCAATTGATAGTTGAGCTGCTGTTATGTTTGGTCTAGGCGGGGATGAGGATTGAGAAGCTGCTGCTCTTTTGCTTCGATTTTGGGAAGATAGATTGGACGGAGTAGGTTAGCTGATCTGTAAGAAGAGATTTGAGAGACTACAAAATAAGTATACATTTGGGAAATGTTCTTTAGTAATGCTGAATCTTTGCCTGCTGTTGCTGGTCTGCATAAGCCTACTATTTTTTCCTCTGCATATTCTGACAGAGATGTGATGTCCGTGTCTAATGTTTTGAGATGTCTATCATCCAACAAAGTATAACAACAAATGCAAAAAAAAATCCTCTTAAAATTGGAGTGTACTGAAATGCAGTGTCTTTCAAGGAGTAGCAGATCAGCAATGAGCAAATTTATTTACTCCAGATTCAGTTTTGAGTACTATTCTCAAGTTTAAACTATGTTCCATGTTTGAAAATTAAAGATATAAAATGTTGTATAGCTACAGTTAGTTGCAAGACACATGGAGGCAGATATGTGTCTCTTACTCTCTTCAGATTAGTGAAGTTCTTAGGATAAATAATAGGGTACATTCAATAAGTAACCCAAGAGTTAGGTGGTAAATGTGCCCCCAGAAACTATCGTTTACTTGTCAGGGATAGAATTTTGCATGCTAAATGGTGAAATAAAATCAAAATGGTTGTTCTCTAGAGTTCTAATTCATGCTGCAAAGAAGCGTTTGCTTTAACCTGGTATGTAAGGATATCCTTTTTTGAATTGTCAGCAAACTTTGGAGCATGTGTTCAATCTTCTACTGATTCTCATTGGATTACTAAAGTGAATCCACTTCCTCAACTCTCAAATATGCACATCATTCTAATTCAAATGTCAATACAAAGTACAAATATTGTTTATTTTTACAAATGGATTTTGTACTCCTCAAAACATAATCTCAATAATATAGTACCGTAGCAACGCATGGGTATATTTGCTATTTAGACTAAATTTATATCTGTTCATCCATAAACATAGTCAAACATCGATAAGATTGAATTTAGACTAAATTTATATGGAACAGAGATGTATTTGAAGAAGCAACTAACTTGCCACCAAAAACGTCAAAGAGAGAAAGGGAACTAAGGATCCACGACAATGCCCCCAAAAGGAAAACAACGCAATGAAGCGTCACCGTCATCGAGACCACAAAGTCTTGGATTTTCAACAAGAGCCCTAATGCGGAGAGAATAGCCGCAACGACTCCCTCAAGAGGGGCACGACACCCGCAAAAGCCGTCGACGTTGGCACCAGAGCACTGAAATTTCACCTGAAAAACCTTTCCCTGCACTTGGTACCTGAAACAATCGATATTCCCGAGCCAAGCTTTCCACGATAATCAACTCTTTAGCTAACATATTTATACGTATGGCAAGAAAAAAAAAAGCCCGTAGCAACGCACGGGCATTCAACTAGTAGAAATTTACTTTCTTTCAAGGTCTCCCCTCTATTTTTGTGTGTGTGTTGACCCGTCTGCTTCTGGGCCCTGCAGTGCAGGGGTCTTTAACCTTTCGAAGAAAACATAAACTGAAAAGATATAGAAAAAAACTACCGATTGATAACGAGCACAAACCTGCTTCTACCGTTCCACGGCGAGGTCTACCTCTCCTCCTCCTCTTCCACCTTCCAGCGCCGCCGGGCGAGCCATCTAGCGGCCACCTCCGCCGCCGGCCCGCCCTTCAGCCACGCTTCCGCGGAAGCGCGGCGCCTCGAAGTCCTCTTCCTTCGCCCCCAGTCCCTCTACCGGGTTGTCCCGGAGCGGACGGGAGATCCAATCCGGTCGAGGCCCGATTCGGGTCCTCGAGATCTCAAGCTTGTTCTCCGGAAATTTTAGCGGGGAGTTTAGCTGAACCCTCGCGCTATGGAACCAGGTGAGGAATCCGTTTTTTTTTTCCTCGGTGTGTTTATTATGTAGATTTCCGTGAGAGCACATTGTTCATTGGGATTCGATTCTGTGGTGGCGATTGGGTTAAACCCAAGCCCTTTACTGTTGTGAAAAATAGCGCTCATGAAGTTCATTCTGAGGTAAATTCGGCGGGGATTCTGCCATGTGTTTTCTCTGCAAGGGATGTGGCGCTAGTTTGTTAATCAATTCGCTCATGCTTGCGAGCTAAGCTAGTTTCGCCTGCTGGAACTGGTTCTTGTGCAGTGGTGCCCACCTGATTTTGGGTTAGCTATGGGATTGAGCGAGCGAATATGGAAAGCCTGTCGTTGTTAATCCAAAGAATTATTCTGTTCCACCGTTTTTACGAGAAGGTATAATTTGTAGTAGCATTAATTTGATTAAACCCCTTCATTTACCATTTGCAGTAAGTTTCTTAGAGCCACGGCTGCTTTCTCAAAACTGTTGTGAAACCATACTTTTTAAGGAAATAAGGTTTTAAGAAATTTACTCATCTACCGTCATGCCTAATTGTTTCAATGTTAAACTTTGTATGTATTGTTTGACCATCAATATTTATAAAAACATATACTACCTCCGATTCCTATAAATAAGGCACACACGTATTTAAGACGAACATTGACCAATAATATCTTGATTATATAGTACATGATTGATATTGTTAGATTCGTACTTTCTAATGATAGCAATTTTCTATCAAAAAAATACTTCTTGAAAACAATATACAGATTAATTCTTGGTCAAAGTTTTTTTTGAAATGTGTGCGCGCTTTATTCGTTGGAATGGACGGAGTAGGTTTAGTGACACAAAGTGCTACCCTTATAGTCCTTAGGTTCATTCTTGAAACTCTTTCTTGACAATCATGACTTTCTTGTTAAAAACAGTATATCGGAAAATTGAGCAATACTCCCTCCATACCCGTTTATTAGGCAATTACGTGCTTCGAGAAAAACTTTGACCACAAATTTGGTTAATATAATGTGAGATATATGCCGCAAAAATTATACCATTTAAGTCATATTCAAAAGAACTTTCCAATGGTATAATTTTTTGTGACATATACCTCATATTTTATTGATAAATTTAATGGTCAAAGTTTATCTCAAAATGCCCAATAGGCTAATAAACCGGTATGGAGGGAGTGTTATCTTGATATAGTACATGATCGATATTGTTAGATTGGTATTTAAAAGCACTTTCTAATGATAAAATTTTTATATCAAAAAAATACTTATAAATATGGATTAATTTTTGGTCAAAGTTTTTTTTTGATATGTGTGTGCGCCTTATTCATTGGAATGGACGGAGTAGGTTTAGTTACACAAAGTGGTACCCTTAGTCCTTAAGTTCATTCTTGAAACTTTTTCGAGGCAATCATGACTTTCTTGTTAAAAACAGTATATCGGAAAATAACAAACAGTCAAAGTCCATTATATGAGACCATGCTAGCTTGATTGTGTAATTTGATAAGTGTGCAGTGATTTCTATTGCATGGTTGATTGTAGCCTTTTTTTTTTTACTTTGGGACCACCCAGAGTAATTTGATAAGTGGATACACTTTGAGCTAATTTGATGCTCTCTTCCAATATCGTGCTCAGAAGTGCGCTATATTTTAGTAGTATACTAGTATTTGTCAATGATGTAGTCAAAGTGGTGGGCTGAACTTACTCATATTTACATTCACAGTTTTTAATTGCTTCTTTTGGTGGTACATTAACCGTGTATCTGATTAATATTTTGGCATGAGCTCTATTGCCTTTTTAATTGCTTCTTTTGGTGGTACATTAACCGTGTATCTGATTAATATTTTGGCATGAGCTCTATTGCCAAGCTGACCTGTAGTTAGTCTTAACACTTTTCATTGTATATTCTTGCCATAGATTTTATTTTTATTTTTTTCTTATGCTATAGCGTATGTATTGATTGCTGATTCTTTTCATTATCTCTGTGCAGGCGATACCAAATTTGATGCATCACAGTATGCTTTCTTTGGTAATAATGTCTTGGAAGAGGTTGAGCTAGGTGGATTGGATGATGATGATGCTGGTGATGCTGCTTTTGTTGGGGCAGGTGATGAAGAATACACTCATATATATGGAAGAGAAACATTGGAGGTAAAACAGATGATAGATCTCAACATCTCATATTCTCGTCTAGTTTTGATGTTAGCCACCAACAATCCACAATGAATAGGACTATAGGAGTATGCTTGTGAGACGATGTGCCAAGTAGGTAATTGGGATTTGGATAGAATTGTAAGGCTTCGTTTTTATATCAGAAGGGTAGCAACCCCCTGCGGGGTTCAGAGCATGAGGAGAGAGACTCTTGAAATTATTGTAAGTTTGAGCAATCTATGTTTTCCATTTTGGTTCATGCCCGCAACACCTGGTAGTAGATGCAACGTGCAAGTACACAACCAATTTTATTCTAGGAAAGCACGTGCGACCAAATAGGAATATGCATTGGTAAAGAATGCAGACAACTGTATTAAGATAAACTAATTCTATCACGTTTCCAGACAAGGCCCCTTGTAAACGAAGGAAGTTGATGTATCTCTTATGCAATTATTAGTTAATTTGGGGTGCAGAAGCTATGGTTGAACGCCTTTTCCCAACATATCCTCGAAGAATTAGAAAATTTGCGTTGAATGTATTTTGAGCTAGGTAGTCCCAACCGTATGTTAGCAAGTTTTAGTCTTATATAAATTCATGTAGGAACCGATACAAGCTGTGTGTACTGTGTGCTTCATTGCTTTCAATATATTTTTCACTTCCTGGTTGTGCACAAACATGAATTTAGTAATGATTTCGAATGGTGTGCAGATGATTACCTTAAAGACTGCAAACAGTAGCATTTTTATCTGCATTATATAGCAGGTTAAATTGCTCATTGATCAAGCTTTGCTTTTGCAGGATGAAGGTGTAAGTTCATATACTGGTGTTGACGATCTTGCTGGAGCATTCTCA
Organism: Dactylis glomerata; assembly: GCA_007115705.1. NCBI lineage: Eukaryota > Viridiplantae > Streptophyta > Magnoliopsida > Poales > Poaceae > Dactylis > Dactylis glomerata. The sequence goes on along the minus strand of QXEO01000485.1, from coordinate 1,849,335 downwards.
AAGGTTTGATTTCTTCAAGTGCAGAGACATATGCTTGTTTGCAATTTAATTTAACGGAATGATGATGCCAAGTCCTTCATTCAAGTTCTTCATGGTTTCCTCAACAGTCATCACATGAGCTGCATATTATACTTTGAATATTTATCAAAGTTACTTTGAATATTTATCACATGAGCTGTTACATTTGTTCATTTTCTTGCTGATGAGGTTGATTTGTTGATTTACACTTTCAGCTGAACAGAACTGTTAACGAACCAAAGCAACCGGGAATAGTTAGCCGCGGGGGTTCGTTATCTGGACAAAGTGAGTAATGCTCTGTTTCATTCATTTTTGTGAGCACACATGCTTGTGAACTTTTCATCTTTGATTGATTTGTTAGGTGCATTGTGCATGCTGCTAGATGGCATGCTTGCACATGCTTAATAGACATACTCTAAATTCCCTGCGACTTACAACAGCTACAGTTTTTCTGATGTACTTTAATTGTCTTTGTTATGTCCGACCAGTGCATGACTATAATAGATAGGACTGCTACTTCTAGTCATACGATAATGACAATGAATAATCTCTGTTCTCTTGTTACCTTGTTGGGTGCTATATACATTTCTCACTTCTTTTATATTAATTAATTATGCACTTTATAGGTTCTACTGCAGACTGGGCACGAGAACCTGAATCATCGTACTGGCCTACACAGCCTGCACTGGATGCTGAACAACGGCTGGACAACAAAAACTGGTGGTCTCAACCGCCTCATCCAGCCCAGTTTGCTGATTCCAGACTTCAGAGGACATCCTCATCCCCGCAACAAGATGCTCAGCACAATGCTGTTGAACCTTTTCTCGGACCAAGGCCATCTCCTTTGCACAGAATGTCATCATACCCCCACCAAGAGCCTCAATACAATAATACTGAACCAATTCATGGAAATGGTAGCAGGTATACACCAGCTTTGATGCAACATCCAAATGGATTTATACCACCTCAAATGCCGCCACCCCGTCAACAAAATGGAATGCTCCCAATTCAACACTCTCCACCCCAGTTCTCGCAACTACATGCCCAGATGCTTGGTCCACAACATCCCCGGCCACAAAATCTGCAGATGTATGGTCCTCGGCATCCTCCACCACAAATGATGGGTAGATTTGATCCAAATTTTGTTATGCCTGACTTGAGTGATCCCAGAGCAAGATCAATGTTACAGCATGGAAGGCAGGGCCCACGTTATCCTCCTCAAGGTTATGAGCCCAGCAATATGAGAATGGATAATAGGTGGCAGCGGTTCAGATCCAAGTACATGTCCACTGAAGAAATTGAGAATATCGCAAGGATACAGAAAGCCGCCACTCAGATCACTGATCCATATATTGATGATTACTATCATCAAGCTTGTTTGGCTACAAAATCAGCGGGAGCACAACTGAGGCACCACTTCTGTCCAACTTTGATCAGAGATCCATCTTCTCGTGCACGCAGTAAGGATGAGCCACATGCCTATCTCCAGGTTGATGCTCTTGGGAGGCTCCCATTTTCTTCCATCCGCAGGCCTCGTCCTCTCCTTGATGTTGAAGAAGCCTCCGAACCAAGTGATAGCACTACTGAGAAATCTGCATCAAAATCTCTTGACCAAGAGCCAATGCTGGCTGCTAGAATCACAATTGAAGATGGTCTTTGCCTACTACTGGACGTGGATGATATTGATCGTTTGCTTCAGTTTAGTCAACAGCCAGATGGTGGTTTGCAACTGAGAAACAGAAGACAGGCTCTTCTCGGGCAGCTGGCAGAATCACTGCAATTAGTTGATCCACTTACACCTAATAATAAGGATGTACCTCTATCACCAAATGATGATCTCGTGTTTCTCCGCATAGTATCTCTACCAAAGGGTCGGAAACTACTTTCTCGTTACATTGAGCTTGTTACTTCAGGCAGCGAGCTTGCAAGGATTGCTTGCATGGCAGTGTTCAGGCATCTAAGATTCATATTTGGCAATTTGTCCTCTGATAGCAGCATAGCTAGGACAACTACTAAACTTGTAAGTGCCGTATCCACCTGTGTTGTTCGGATGGACTTGAGTGGACTCAGTGCTTGTCTTGCAGCTGTTGCGTGTTCGTCACAGCAACCACCACTTCGACCTCTGGGATATGCTGCTGGTGATGGCGCTTCTGTCATCATAAAGTCTGTACTGGACAGAGCTACAGAGCTTCTTACCGATCAGCATGTGTCCTCTGCCTACAGCATGCAGAACCGAGCTCTATGGCAGGCATCATTTGATGCCTTCTTCAGGCTGCTTATGGAGTATTGCATGAGTAAATTTGATAATGTGATTCATACAGTACAAATGCAACCTGCAGCTGCAGCTGTGATAAGCAGGGAAACTCCAGTGGAGCTGTTGCGTGCCAGCCTTCCGCACACAAACGAGTATCAGCGCAAGCAGTTACTCAGTTTTGCTCAGCGCACTGTGCCTGCCAATAGCTCTAGTTCTGGGTCCGGTAATGTACCGATGACATCTCAATATGTCCAGAGCTGAATAGAAGAACAGAGCTTCTTTTCGTAATCTATATACTTGGTATGTTATTGTTCTTTGATGATGTTTATCACAGCTGCTTACTGTTAATGTTTATTCTCATCTTATAACTCTGAATCTTAATAGTCATATATGCTCTACCCACTGGGGCCTTTTTTACCTGCATTCTCAAATTACTTCTGGTGTTTTGATCAGATTATTATCACTTTCTTTTTCTGCTGAGTCCATAAGACCTGTCTGATCGTACTTGTCTAAAGTTACACTCTTGCAGCTATTGTCATTATTATCAACAAAAAAAAAACAGTTCTCGGTCTGCATGTTTTGTCACCCTTGTAGTGTGCGTCCCAGGCAACCTATTGTTCACCAATATATCATCTCCATTGGTCTGCAACTTATACCGGCATGCATGTTGAGAGATATTTTACTGTCTAGCAAGAACATAAACTTCAGTATTTAAATTCTTGGTGGTATTTAGTTGCAGTTTGGTTGTTAACATCCGAATTCTGTGTTAGAATGTTATTCATTTGCACAGGGTCCAAATGGCATTGCTTGAATCTTTCTTCTATGATTGTTTTTTTTTTGCTCTTGGGTCCTTACCATTTTATTGTGTTGCAACTTTTATCTTCGTTCATCCTTCCAATTTTCTTTTTGCTGATCACTTATAGATGTAAAACCTATTAGGGCCTTGCGAGTGGTGGGGTGAACTTACAGCTTGGGGTGATGACAAAGGCTGTATCTGTCAAAGATACAAAGCATGGTATTCGTCCACTGATGAACTGAAATTGCTGAATTATATTGCTGGAGATTGAGGCAGAGAAGGCTAGATCTGTGGCTGCGAAGAATGGTGCTCGTGGGAAACCTGATCACTCAATGTGTCATGCCTTCAATCTGTCGGCTGAAACTTTTAGGGTGTCGTGTATTGCATTCCGCACGATGTAAACTTGCTTTTTAACAAGACATGGAATTCACTCGTAAATGAATTTTGTTGTTTTCTTGGATGGGTTGTGAGCTGCTGCTCCTTTTGTTGTTCTTCAGGGTGTGCATCGACACAAATTGTTACTAGTATATGCCTTGCATATCAGCTAGATATTTTGAATATGCTGAACAAATTCATTTTTTTTTTGGTAGTATGTCAGTAGCTGATGATGATGCTGCTGTCTTGTCGGGTGATGATAATCTCACATTATAAAGCTCATAATTTCTTGGCATGTCGGCTTACACTTGTTCATGTGTGAGCAGACCAGCAGGTTGTGAGAAATTAAGAGAAAATGTAACATTTATGTATCCAACAACTTAGTGATCTATGTCCCGTCCCCTATATATGTCCTATATAGGCTGGGGGTCGGTACCAATATACTCCCTCTGATTGGAAAAATTTGTTGGTGACTTACTATAAACTTTGTATCAAATTGTACTAAATCATCTGACACTCTCTTTCGATCGGAGGGAGTATATACAGGGAAAACATAGTGCATCACCATGGCGCCTACTCACTCACCGTCGATCCACACACGCATGCTTGCCTTTTGTTTTCTAGAAGAGGATCCACAACAACAAAGTTCATATCCCATTGGCACAACTTGGAGAAAAATCTTTCTCAACTCAAAATGACTACAAAGGTGCGTCACACTTGTAGTCTAATCGTGCTCGTTGCAAGAGCAGGTTGGACACAACAACGAGAAGGAGTTGACCTGATACAACCATGTGAATGTGTGATGGGAATGGGAAGCACTGGGGAAAGGTACGCGACACAATTAGTTCCTCGCAAGAAGAGGGAGCCGTCGGATGAAGGTTGTGCCGCAGAATTAACGCAAAACAGGAAACTCATCGGGTTACTCGTGCTAGACACCGCAGCGAACAGTTCTTGTGCGACGAGGGCAGCTGAAAGTTGCTGTGTCTGTGTGTGTTGGTGCCTCGATGGAAGGTTTCCAAGTATAGGATTCTTCGCAGGCAGTCGATCCTCTACTAGCCAGGCGCAGGGGAAGTTTGCGCAAATGACTCAGGACCTTGCAATTACTGATTATCTTTTCAGTAGAAACATGAATCACTGAAAAACATCACGTAGTAGACGTGCATCATTATATACTTGAAACAGAGCAGCTCCCGTACGTATCGCTCCCTCCAGGACACAGCCGCCGCCGCCGCCTCCACTTCCGCCTCCACCATAGATCTGTTCCCTCTCCACCGGTCGGCGTCGCCAGCGTCAAGAGGAGTGGGGAACCTGATCTATAATTAGAGTTTTTAATAAAAGTAGTGCTTTTGAAGATTAAATTAAGATTTTGATTATCTTTTTATGGCGTCCGTGCCAATAAAGATAGCTTCGTCTACAATATGAGATCTTCGCGACCTCTTTCGACGACGAGATCTCCTTTCCGACATCAATTGTGGTGGTGGAAGATTAATTTTTTTCTAGATATAGTCCTTCAGGTCTTGCTTCGCTAGATCAATCTTGGACTTTTTCTCATCATCGCCGCGAGGAGTATTGTCATCACAAATTTGTCCCAGATGCTACGTCTTCGATGATGGTGGTTCGTACTCTCGGCTCGCCAGCGACGTTGACTAGGGTTTAACATTTTATTTTCCAAATATTTGTCGCACCTTATAGAGATTCGTGAATTTCAAGAAAATAACAAAATTTTGTAGTAAAAGTTCAAAATTTCGGTCAGCTTTAAAGCCAGTGTTCAAATTATTTTCAAAAAATAAAGAATAACTTCAAGGACTCGAGAACCCATTACCCAGATAACGTGTAGCTAGGCACTGCACCGCTGAAATACAGCCAACTTTACAACAGAAGTATGATTTAACTTCTTTTGAAGCGTGTCGTGTCGGCTAAATTCAAAGTTGACCGAAATTTTCGACCGAAATCATATTTTTCGCCCATTACCAAAAAAACGTTTATTTCACAAAATTCGTTTGAAATTTCGATGAATTTTTTTCCACTGACGTCGACAAGGCTGTCCGGTTATTTATGTCTGGCATACTGGTGTGGGTATTCTTGCCAATGGTGATTGACTACTTCAATGGTTGCACACATGCACGTAGACTTGACTTTGCGGCTCAAATTAAAATTATGGAAGAACCTTCGTTTGTATTTTCAGGTCTATGATTTGATATCTATCTTCAGAAAAGTACAAGATTGTGTCATAAAAGAAGAAAGAATTTGAAGATCTCGAAGTTTTGCTAGTTTCTTTCGAACTTTATTTTGTAATAGTTGAAGTCAGATATCTATCTCTGCCATGTATTATTTATTCCAATGAATATATATGATATTAATTTTTAAAAACGTGCATCATTCAGTTAGCAAATATGTCTAAATGGGGACCCACTTGCCCAAATTACTTGTAGTACATGAGTTTGCTGCAGAGAACATCAAGTTATCTTGTTAACAAATATTTTTGAGAAAATGCAAAAAGCTTTGCGTTTAATTGCATTGATAGAAATAGTTGAATACAAGCCCAGAGGAGCCACACCCAAGTACAACACAACAATACGACACACTATAACTAAGCCGGAGGAAGGATCGCTGCGAGGCCTGAAACCCCGAGCGCAACCCATGATCTAGCATCCACTTTAATCGTGTCTAGGTGGCCGTCGAGATCAGGTCGCATGCCATTGAAGATGACCGCGTTGCGCCACTTCCACAACCACCACGCTATGAGAGTCACCACCGAAGACGTGCCCTTACGGGCTACTGAGGGGGTTGCCCAGACGGTGGCCTTCCAGTCCACGAATCTGTCCCCGTCGGCTGAATCGCCGTAATGGAGCGAATCCAAGAGAGGATCTCGTGCCACGTAATCCTCGAATACGGGCAACCAACCAAGTGGTGTTCCATTGTCTCCATGATTTTGTCACAGAACACACAAACATGTTGGTGCTGCAACCCTTGTCAGGCAAGTCTCTCCGCTGTCCACAACAGTCTTGGCAAGCCACCCACAGAGAGAATTTGATCATAGGAGGGGCCCAAGACTTCCAACTGAGATTCCAAGACGCGGACTCCATAGAGCCAGCGAACACTGCCTCGTAGCAAGAGGCGGACGAATTACATCGTCGGCCGTCCATCGCCACGCCAACATGTCTGGGTATCGTATCTGTCAACTGCACCTCCCACAATAACCTCCAGACTTGGATGTACTGCTAGAAAGCCAGATTGCCAAAAGTGCCCTGCATCTTGGTAATCCACCATATGTAGCCTTGCGCCCCCTGACGAGGGTTAACTCGGCAAATGTCCTAGATTAAAGATTTATGATCGGGGGAAGAGGGCGTCGGATGAACTCGAAGGTAAAGATCAGTCAAACAAGACGAGGTTTGGTGTGTGTTGAGAATAATGGATCAATCTCGATCTGTCCCTGGTCGGCCTCTCCTGACCCCTTTATATATGTGGCCATGTCTCAAGGATCCGGTCGGGTTCAATACAAATTACAATGTCTGTATGAGATATCAACTCGTATTTCGACTACATCCATGCTTAGGTCTCCCTAACGGGCCCCGGGGTACCAAAATAATGGGTCTTATTAGCTATACCCTTGTCAGTAGCCCCCGAGATTCTATCAGAATTGTAAATTCGAGTTGAATCTCAAATCTTCATATCTTTGACTTTGATCAATCTCCGGCTTCTTCTTTTCTCTGCTTTCTTTGAACAATTTCTACTATTTTTATTTTTCAAGGGGATTTTGGTAAGCAAGCCTGGTTCTTCTGACGGATCAGAATACCAGTTAACCCAGTATTTTGCCGTATTTAGGACTTACAAAGAAAGGTTTCCAGTATTTCTCAGGGTATCCAGTGCGTCCACCGGGATTTTTCTTTGCACCATGGATACGAAAATTACTAGCAGAGCGTATTCATGTGCGTATACTAGGCCATACAAGACTGATCCTGAGGTCTGATGACCCACAAGTATAGGGGATCGCAATAGTCTTCGAGGGAATTAAAACCCAAATTTATTGATTCGGCACAAGGGGAGCCAAAGAATATTTATAAGCCTTAACAGATGAGTTGTCAATTAAGCTGCACCTGGAAACAGACTTGCTCGCAGCGGTTTATCAGTAGCAACAGTTTTATAATGGTGACAGTAGTGAAATAGTAGCAGCAATAGTAAAGTAAAAATGGTAACGGTATCAATAATAATAGTATGATTAAATACTGTAGCCATAGGGATAGATGAACGGGCGTTGCATGAACAAGATAATTCATGTAATAATCAAGACATGGGCAATGACAGATAAATAATTATAAAGCATCCTAGTACTAAACAACCACAGGCATGTGTTCCATACATAGTCGTACGTGCTCGCAATGAGAAACTTGCACGACATCTTCTGTCCTACCAGCCCGTTTGCAGCGGGGCCTTAAGGGAATCTACTGGTAATTAAGGTACTCATTTTAATAAAGTACCAAAGCAAAGCATTAACACTCAGTGAACACATGTGATCCTCACATCACAGCCATCTTCTCCGGTTATCCCAATTGCTGTCACTTTGGGGCCTCGGGTTCCGGACAACGATATGTGTAAACAACTTGTAGGTAAGATCATAAACAACAATTATCATCATAAAACAATAACTAGTTCAGATCTGAGATCATGGCACTCGGGCCCAAAGTGACAAGCATTAAGCACAACAAGTCGCAACAATGTCATAAGCACTAGCAATAGATACTAGGCACCATGCCCAAACAATCTCATAGTAATTACATGAATGATCTCCTCCAATCCCTACCATCCCCTTTGCCTACAGCGGGAATTACTCACACATGGATGGAGGAATCATGGATGGTTGATGGAGAGACGTCGGTGATGATGAAGATCTCCTCCAAATCCCCGTCCCGGCAGGGTGCCAGAACAGAGTTTCTGGTTCTGAATCGCGGTTTCTGATGGTGGCGGCGCAGCGGAACTCTATCTAGGAAAAATGCCAAACCCCCGATAGTTTCAGGCTAGAGGGTATATGTAGGCGGAAGGAGGGGTCGAGGAGACGGCTGGGGCGGCCGCACCACCCCCTGGCACAGCCAGGCCTGGGCCGTGCCACCAGGTGGTGTGGCGCCCTCCTCGCCCCTCTCCGTCTCGTATTCTGACTCTGTGGGTCTTCTGGTAAAATAGGATTTTTCTAGTATTTTCCAGGATTTTTCCTGAAAGTTGGATTTCTGGACAAAAACAAGACACCAGGGCAATTCTGCTGAAAACAGCGTTAGTCCGTGTTAGTTGTATTCAAAACACATAAATTAGAGGAGAAACAACAGCAAAAGTGTTTGGGAAAGTAGATACGTTTTGGACGTATCAACTCCCCCAAGCTTAGCTTATTGCTTGTCCTCAAGGAATTCAGTTAACAACTGAGAGCGATAAAAGAAACTTTCACGTACACATTTGCTTCATACGATGTATATATTCTCACTATATGATCAAGTACTCAGGCAATTCATAATAAGAAATATGCAACTAATGTTATCTCGTAGTCAAGCAAGCTATGGAAGAGTGCCAATGCACTAATAACAAGCAATATGAAACATAAGAAGCTACAAGATTGTAATACTCATAATAAGATATGAAAGAGTGGTATCTCGCTTGCCTTTGTTTGTGGGGCAAAACATAAATGCCAAGGCACCTCTGAAGTTCAAGAGAAGACTAGAAGTAAAAATATCAAAGATACAAGCATCAAAGTTATACCACAAGTAACCGTGTTCTGGGACAAGCACATTACACTAAGAACGACAACCATGCTCTCAAGAAAGTGCTTAAAGTTAGAATATGAAGACTCAACATAAAAGTAGAAGAAAGGCCCTTCACAGAGGGAAGCAGGGATTTAACATGTGCTAGAGCTTTTCATTTGTAAAACAGAGATAAAAATTTGCTTTGAGAGGTGGTTATTTCCTGTCAACGACTGGCAATGGGGTTCTTGCTATCTTCCATACTAAACAAGTGAGAGCGGTTCCGAGTTCTTTGAAAAATTGGCACATTGGTGCTCTTTTATGAAGCTTGGCACTCCTCCCCACTTTTCCTTTCACAAACCATAGCTAACCGATTCCATCGGGTGCCCACCAACTTTCACATACCATGGAGGAGTGCCTTTTTTTCTTTTTCTTTTTTAGATTAGATTACAATGGTCTGACCAGCTCCCTTGCAAAATTAATAACGAGCAGATGAAGCATGCAAGTCGAGGGGTACTTAATTCAATATGGAAGATCCAACCACTACATCCTCATGAGCTAAAAACAGTGGCACAAAATGAGAAGTATTTGAAGGTTTTGAAAGGTAGCACCTGAAAATTTACTTGGAATGGCTTTGAAATACCATGCATTGGAATTTATAGTGGACTCTTTGGGATTACTTGGTTTTCAGGAGTTGGATGCACGAGAAGTATTCCCTCTCAGTACAAGTGAAGGCTAGCAAAAGACTGGGAAGCAACAATCGAGAGAGCTGTAACTGTCATAATCATGCTTGCGACAAAACAAAATTAATATAGGCATAAAAACAATACAAGAGCTCTGAGGCAAAGTAAATCATCGAGGCTTAATTGACTTTTTGTTCAGTCATATGCATGCTTGAGCATGTGCCAAGTCGATTCAAATGAAACTTTTCAGAGGAGGATACCACAAAGTCATACCATTTTATGAATAAAACAATGCAAGAAAACATCTATATGACATGCTACAAACTATTAGTAAATTGGAACTAACCATATGAGAGCAAGAACTACTAAGCATCCATTAAATAACATATACCTTACATGAACAGGCTAAGCACGTCGACATAGATGAGTATATGTATAAAAATAAAAATAAATAAAGTTCATACCAGCCTGACGAGGGTTAACTCGACAAATGTCCTAAATGAAGGACTTAGGATCGGGGAGATAGGGCGTCAGATGAACTTGAAGGTAAAGTTAGTCAAAATAGGTGTGTGTCGAAAGTAAACTTAGGTGTTCAACCTGGCTTGCTTTCAATCTGGCCTACACCGTCCCCTCCTGGCCCCTATATATAGATGGCCAGGTCTCGAGGATCGGGTAGGGTCCGATACAGATTACAATATCGACATACGGTAAGAACTCGTATTCGACTATCATTACAATTGGGCCTAGCTTATCGGGCCTCAGGGGTACTCAACTAACAGGATCTATTAGCTATACCCTTGTCAGTAGCCCCTGAGATTCTACCAGAATTGTAGATTCGGGTTGAATCTCTAATCTTCGAATCTTCGACTTGATCAATTCTTCGACTTTCTTCTTATCTTCAAATCTTCGACTTGGTCTTTCGACTCTATTTTCATGATATTCTTTCGCAAGGGGTTTTGATGAACAAGCCTGACAACTCTGACGGATCAAGAGGTCAGTTAACTGCCGGAACAGATACTTGTCACCTACTTCAAATTCAATCCCCTTGGACTTGAATTCGGGATACCGGTCAAACCCATTCTTTTGCCGCATTTAGGACTTACAAAGAATGAATCCCAGTGATTCTCAGGGTACCCAGTGCGTCCACCAGGATTTTCTTCGCGTCGTAGACACGGATACATACCAGCAGAGCGCATCCATGTGCGTATACCAGGCCACACAGGACGGATCCCGGGGTCTTACCTTCGTGACAAGTCACGGCATTCGAGTTATGTTGCGATAACATAACTCGAGAATCTTATGTCGCAGTCAAATTTCGACTGAAAATATTCGGGTTTCAACAACCATAGAACTCGCTCCCGATGGGAGTAACACTTCTACACGATGCTTTACCTATAAATATCGTCGGGTGCGCGCTCAGCGCTCCCGATGGGAGTAGCCCCCGAGGCTATAGTTGAAAAAAGTCTTTTTCGAGTATAGGCTCAAATATAATACTGTCCCTCATACTTCAACTCGAGATACTTTCAATATCTTTGATAATAGTAGCCCCTAAGGCTATAATTGAAAATCCTTCATATATAATCTTGTTGATAAATTTTGTACCTATCGGTGCCATCCTTCTTCTTTCGTATATCATATTTTTTTATGACGCCAATGAACACGTCACTCTGTATGAGTGCGAACCGTTTGATGGGCAGCACTGTAATTCTCGTGATTTTTGACCGTTAGTGGGCTGCCGTTTCCGCTCTGTGCGCCACGTCTCAGCCCACGATCCTTCTCCCAGAAGTTATATAAGGGGCGTGGTGGAGGATTTTACTGTTTACCAGTTCGTTCCCTCCGCCGCCTCCATTGCCGATCTCTGCTCCTTTTTCTGTTCGTGCATAGCCCCCAAGTGCGGTGCGATAGATGCGCGTGAAGCACCTAGCCACCAAGAACACCATGGCCAAGAACTCCTCTGCCACCAAGTTTGTACGCTCTGCCATCACGCCGAAGGAGGTGGAAAAGGCCAGGTCAGATGGCCTCATCTCCGCCCAGGATTCCATCAAGTTTCCCAGTACTGAACGGATCCCGCAGCCCCCAAGCGGCTATCGGGTAATGTTTCTTGCTTTCCTTCTCCGCGGCCTTTCTCTTCCTGCCCACGAGTTTCTCCGTGGGCTCCTCTTTGTTTATGGTGTGCAGCTTCACCAGCTCACACCAAATTCCATTCTTCACATTGCTTGCTTCGTGACTCTTTGCGAGTCATTCCTGGGCATTGAGCCCCATTTTCTCCTCTGGAGGTCAATTTTCCGGCTCCGCCCCAATGTTGCTTTACACAGAAAACCCGAACTGGGCAGAGCCGTTGTTTCGGTGCGTCCTGAGGCACAATATCTTGAATTTTCCATGGCCGCGTCTGTCCAAGGGTGGAGAACCAAGTGGTTCTATATCAAAGACCGCAAGGCCTCCCCTGAAGACCAATATGGGTTAGCCCCTTTCGAAGCCTCCAGGGAAGTGAAGAAATTGGCGTCGTGGGATGCGCTTCCCTCAGATGCGGAGATAGCACAAGTTCTTCCTCTTCTATCTCGCATTCAAGCTTTGAAAGGAGGCCAAGGAGGAGCTTTGTCGGGTATTCAACTCATGGCGTTCTTCATACAACGTCGAGTTCAACCCCTGCAGCACCGCCTCACCAAGCTCTGGAATTATTCTGGCTTGGAAGATCCTACTCACGTCTCTGAAGGCTTAATAGAGAAAAAGATGTCGACAAGCGAGTTAGGAGCCTTACCAAGCTCACCAAGGATCATGCGGTTGCTGACTTGACCGCTGACTACTTTGACTCCGTGCACCCTTTGCCCGAGGTATGCATCTTTGTGTTCGCTTGTTGTCGAATTTTGTTTGCTTCTACTTACGTTACTCTTTGCCTTTGTAATCTGCTGACCTATTTTATATGCAGGGTCACCACTTCCTTGTTTCGCACCCTCCTTTGCCAGAGGCAGGGCCTCTTCCAGCTGACCTGGCCTCATCTATATCTGAAGCCCCCGAGGCTGACGATAATCAGGACGGAGATGATGCCGAAGAGTCGGAAGAGGAAACGAGCTCGTCGACATCGTCTCCCCCCGTGCCTGCTGATGATGCTGGTGTCGACAAGAAAAGGAAGCGAGTCGAAGAATTTGCTTCTTCGAGTTCTGCAGCGGTTGATAAGGCCTCTATTCCTGCAGAAGATGAGGAATACTTCGACCTCCTAGCATCGTAAGTGTTTTTAGTCGAGTTCGTCAATTGCGTTTCTCTTGCCTTGTTTCCATCATGTTACTCATAAGTTTTTTGCTTCGTGTAGAGATGACGAAGAGCCGTCAAAGGCTGCTACAGGTACTCCTTCAATTCCTCCTGCTGTTGATGATGAGCCCCCAGCCCAAGAAGTTGCGCCTAGGGTTACCAGGGCCTCTGTAAAGAAGGTTCCTGTTCCCCGAAACCCCAAGCGCTTGAAGAAGGCTAAAGAACCTGAAGTTTCTCTGGAAGCCCACGAATCCTTGGCTTCCCCCCATGATGTGAGTAACTTTTCTTTTACTCATTTTCCTTGCATACACTTGCGCTCTTACACGCTCTGTTCTCTTAGGCTTTGTTGAACAGATTCGTCGCCTTGGGCACTGAATGTGCTGAGTACCTAAAGGTTGCGACAGCTTCCGAAGGTACACTTTTGACTTCCAGTTACAGTTTGTTCCTTGTACTTATCCTTTCCTGTTTGCCTGACACGCTTGCGTCTTCTTCTGTAGCTGCTCTGGCAACGGCCAACGCTCGAATTGCGTCACTGGAGGCGGAGCTTCGTGCTTCGCAGAAAGCCTATGATGCTGCGGCCACTGCTAAAACAAACACTTAGAAGTCGCAGAAATCTGCGCTTGGTAAGGCGAAGAAAGCTGAAAAAGCTTTAGCTGATGCCAACAAAGATCATGCCCGGCGAGAGCAAGCCGTGGCAGAGCATCTTCACACGATGTCTACTGCTGCTGAAAGTAAGTGTTTCACCTTGTCTTCTATTTTCGACTTCTGTTGCACTGTTGTACTTGCTGACTTTTTCCTCCTCTTTTTCTCTTCTGTCTACTTCGTGTCGTGCAGGATTTACCGGGGTGTCTCCGTCGTCCCTGCAACCGGACGATGATCCTCTGATGACTGCGGTTAACCTACTCGAAGAAAACTAGATATCTATCCAGGAGACTTTTGAGTTAGTTGACCGCGTTCTATCACGACTATTTGTCGGGTTGTGGCCGAAGAAAAGGGCAGCGGTTCCGAAGGGTAACTTTAGTAATCTTGCCAAGTCCTTCGATACAACTGAAGACCCCACCCTCCAGCTGAAAGGGCTTTCTATTAAACGTGGCGCCGAGGGTGCAATTGCACTTTCTCTTGCGCACGGTACGGACTTCGACTGGGAGAGGGTGAGCTCTCCCCATGGGCGCACTCGCGATGAGATGAAGGCTTTTTTCGAGAAGGCGAAGAAGTTGGCACCTCCATTGGTGACAATTATTTCCCCTTCGGCATCCTCTGCGGCTTCTGCTGCACCACCTCCAGCGGCGGAAGATCTAGTACCTCCGTCAACTTCTGGCGAGGAAACTGCCATGCCTTCTTCTGCCACGGAGCGTAATGCTGAGGTGGCGTAGACTTGGCTTCTCTGTAGCTTTAGATTTCTCCTTTTGAATGTAAAAAACTTTAGTTGCGTGCAACCCGAGAACCTTAGTCATAGGGTTTTGTACTTTATGTAAATATATTTCTTAGGGTATGAAGTCTTATGCTGTCTCTCTGAAATGTTTTCCTTCCTTTTTTGGCTTGCAGTCGATGCACGTCAATGATCCTTTGACTCATGGTCCTGCTCCTTCCTCTGCCCGCGTGTTCGGTTCTCAGATTTCGTCGACTCCTAGTCGATGCAGTCGATGCGCAGAATACTCTTCCAGGGTTTCCGATCTTGAGGCTCGCCTAACTTTAGCCAAGCGGCAAGCTCAGATGTCATTTGACAAAGCCAGCAAGACTTCCAATTTGACGAATCAGGTATCTATTCTTGATGATAAGGTGTCCAGCTTGACAGCAAAAATTTTGCATCATGAGGAATGCAATTCTTTTCTCCTTGGCATTATCGAGTCCGCCTGCGAGATGTTGCGATGTAAGTTTCCCTTCGACTTATCTTTTCTCTCTTTTTGTCCCACTGCTATTTTTATGATATCCTTTTGCCCTCGTAGGCACTTGTTTAGATTTTGCTGCTGAAGATCGTCGGGTTACCGAGCGAAATGCGACCCTAGAGAAAATGTCCGCAGGTGTTGAAAACTTGTGGTCTGATCCTCGACGCCGGAGTGCTGTCGTATTGCTTCAGGACCGCGCTCAGCACGTTGGTGAAGCGGTGGACGGCTGCAGAAGATCTCTCGTAACTATGCACTCTGTTATGCTTCCTCGCAATCCTCTACCTGCGACTTTCCTACTTCTCCTTGATACTTTTAGATCCAGCCAGCGAATTCATCGGTTGATAGAGCTGAACTTAGTGGCAGGTGCCAATTTTGCTCTTGGGTGGATACGCAAGTGGAAACCAAGACTCAATTATAGTTCTATGTCGCTGAGCTACCCTCCAGGTGGAGCTAGCCTTCGAGTACACTTGGAGAGTACCCTGCAGCCTGCCCGACAAATTATAGCCAGGCTGTTGCAAGAAGATGCCGCGTTTTTCCGCGAGTTTCATTATTTAGACCCTTTGGGTGTAGATGATTCTGACAACCCGATGTTGTAACATATTTTTGTATGTGTGCAACGCGAGAGTGTTTTATTTCGCAACTTTTATGGCGAAAATTTTGTTCTCAGAGCGTTATTGTATGACTCGTGCGTTTGCCGTATTTTCTCTTTGAAAGAGTAAACTCGAATATGAGGAACGTTTCGTCTTCATTATACTTGTAATGTAAGATACATGGGGTGACCCAAGAGATCCGGCCTATGACCTGTGTTCTGGATCTAGAGGGCATTGCCCCTGGTATAACTCGTGGCTTTTACAGCCTTATTCTTCTACTCTATTGTGCTTTGATGCTTATGCTATCATAGCTTTCTCCTCTTCCCCTGTATTTTTGTCCTCTCCTGATGCTCCTACTCGCGGTTTCTTCATCTCGAGCTCCACAGCGTGTCCTTCGAGTGGCTTGACGCCCTCTGTAGTCGTGCTTTTTACCTTCTCTGCGTAGTTGGCTGTCATGCCGAAGTTTTGTGCCATCTTGTGGAACTCCCTGTCGCAGAGATCTGAAACTTCAAAACTTCCTTTCACTGTAATTACTCCTCTTGGTCCTGGCATTTTAAGTACCAAATATGTATAGTGAGGCACTGCCATGAATCGCGAGAACGCGGGTCGTCCGAGGATTGCGTGATATTGAGATGGCCAGTCCATGACTTCGAAGTCTAGCTTTTCTCTTCTATAATTTTGTCGGTTGCCGAAGCAAACATTGAGTGCTATTCGACCCAGTGGGTAATTAGCACTTCCTGGCACGATCCCATGGAAGGAACAATCTGTTGGCTTCAGGAACTCTAGTGATATATGCATTGCTCGGAGTGTTTTTGTGTATATCAGGTTAATTCCACTCCCTGCGTCCATGAATATTCTGTCGACATCATACGCGCCGATTTGAGCTTTGAGTACCAAAGGCGCGTTTCCCGGCCGAGGTACTGTTATAGGGTGGTCTTCTCTATTGAACTCGATTGGTTGTTCTGACCAGTGCAGATACTCCGTTGTGGGTGGAGGTGAGATGACTGCTAGGTTGACTTGTCGAGTTATACTCTTCTCTTCTTTGTTCGACTTGGGCACATGTTGTATCATTGCTGTGATCTGTCCTTTTGATGGAACGTACCCTTCGTCGTCGTCGTGTCCCTAGTTTTGCTGGTCTTGTCCTTGAGGAGCTCCGTTGTTTCCTTGCTGTTTTGCCGGAGGGTTGTTGCTTCCTTCAAATCCTTGTCGCCTTGCTTCAATTTGCTTGTTTAGTGCTGCCTCTTGAAATTTTAAGAATGTTGTGCAATCTTTCATTGCGTGCCTTGATACTCGCTTCCCATCGATGAACGCTGAGTGTATATGACAAGGTCCGTTGAGCATATCTTCTGGCGAGGGGTTGTATTCTCTGGATTCTGTTGCGGGGAATTTTTTATAGTCCTCTTTTCCGTAACTTCGATATCCTGAACTTCTTCGATCACTTCCTTGGTAGCTGTTGTCTTTGTATCCTGCGGCGACTTGGCTATGGGGGCCATAGTTGTCGTAATTTCTGGACCGTCTCCTTTGACTTCCATATCTATTTCTTCTATCGTCTTCTGGGGATCGCGTCAGTTTGTTGTTGCATGCGTCTTCTCCATCTGCAAATCTGTTTGCTGTGTCCATGAGGTCTGACACTGTTTTTGGCTTGATTCTACCCATCTCTTCGACTAGGTCTCTTCACCTTAATCCAATAATGAATGCATCTATTGCTCTTTCGTCTGAAACTTCGACTGCCGAATTCTTGATAAGGCTCCATCTTTGGATGTATGCCCGCAGTGTTTCGTCGCATTGCTGCATGCACGCTTTAACTTCTTCTATTGATGCTGGCCGCTTGTATGTCGATCTGAAGTTGCCTGTGAATTGCTTTGTGAGGTCTTCCCAGTTTCCAATGGTTTCTTTCTCTAGTTTGCTCAACCATGACCTTGCTGCTCCGGTGAGGTGTAGTTGCAAACTTTGCATTGCTGTTTCTTTGGTTCCTCCTAATATTTGCACTGCTTGTAGATAATCTGATAACCATGATTGTGGTTCCTGTGACCCGTCGTACTTTTGCTGATCATGAGGTAATTTAAATCCCTTGGGAACTGGAGTGATGCGAACCCTGCGGGTAAAGCATGATGCCCCCATCTCTTTCTCGTCGTCTTCATAGTCGCGTCTTTCATTTGGGGATCGCGATCTTCGGGTTCCACCGTGATGTTTTGGTGATGGCGATCGAGATCGTTGCTTGCTGCTTCTGCGCCGAGGACTGTTGTGACGGCGAGGTGACCTTGCTTTGTGCACTTCCTTGTGGTGATATGCTTCTTCTCCTTTTGCTGATAGCTTGTGGCCCACCATGTTGACTCCGTTCAATACTGCTCTATGCATATGCTCCCTAGGATCTCCTGGACTTGGTCGAGTTGTAAGTAGATATGCTTGCGCTGCTACTAGTGCTGCTTCAGGGGTTTTCGGTAGGATGTTCCCCTGCTCGTCGACCGATAGGAAGGACGAGTCGAGGTTTTTGGAAATACTTTGCCTGTCGGAGTACTCGAGGTTGTCGTACCTTGAACCATGTCGATGATTTTTCCTTGCGTTACTATATGATGCGTCGCTTCGTGCTTTTCGAGCAGCTTCGCTAGCTGCCATGGCTGAATCTTTTCTTTTTTGTATCTCTATTTTCTCCTTTGCTAGTTGCTTTGCCTGCTGCCTTAGGGTATAATGATACCCCAAAAGCATGTCTTTGCTAGAATTTGATGGTATTGGCGTGCCGTGTTCTACGGCTTCTCTTATTATCCTCCATTCGTCGACTGATAGTCGAATTTTTTCCCTGGCTACGAGGGATTCTGCTGTTTGCTCTTCTGCTAGGTGATTTGCTCCTCTGTCAATATTTGCTGGGTTTAGCACTGGGTTGTTATTTTCATCGAATTCTTCTGAGTTGTCTCCCACAATGGCGAGCACCTGGCATTGTCTGCCGATATCACTATTGAAGCTTGAGAAGATCGAGTCACCATCTTCAGAAAGCTCTAACCCTGTTTTCCATGTGTCTGTTGATTTGTCTGAGATATCGTCGAGGCTGATCATGAGATCGTCGAGTTGGACTTCTGTGTCAAGATTTTCCTTTGCTTCTTCTGCGACTTTTGCTTTTTGCACTTCTCCTAGGCTGACCGGCGAGTTTACTTCGCTGGAAGAGCCGTCGGAATACTCCATCATTGCTACTATTTCGGGTTCACTTGTCATCGGATCTTGTTTCGTCGGATCTGAAAGGCGAGATGAGCCTGATGGCCCGATGAGGATGCTCAAACTTCCAATTGTCAATTCCATCTCTTGATTTTCGTCAACTTCTGCACTGCTGTTGGCTAAAAGTGAAAAAGCCATCGAATTCATGATTCCAACGCCCAAGATCCCCACGGTCGGCGCCAATTGACGAGGGTTAACTCGACAAATGTCCTAAATGAAGGACTTAGGATCGGGGAGATAGGGCGTCAGATGAACTCGAAGGTAAAGTTAGTCGAAATAGGTGTGTGTCGAAAGTAAACTTAGGTGTTCAACCTGGCTTGCTTTCAATCTGGCCTACACCGTCCCCTCCTGGCCCCTATATATAGATGGCCAGGTCTCGAGGATCGGGTAGGGTCCGATACAGATTACAATATCGACATACGGTAAGAACTCGTATTCGACTATCATTACAATTGGGCCTAGCTTATCGGGCCTCAGGGGTACTCAACTAACGGGATCTATTAGCTATACCCTTGTCACAGCCTCTTACCACACTCGTATTGTCATATGTCGTCATTATTGCCTTTCACTTGTGTGGCTTGAATAATATGAAGTGATAACCAAGCTCCAATAGAGTCACGGGAGACTAAACTCTGCAACAAACTTTACAAAACCGGAAAAGAACAATAAATATTTTTGGGTTTTCAAATTTCGAAACAAGAACAGAAAAAAACAGCAAACAAAGCAAAATCTTTTTGGATTTTTCAAATACCAAACCGAAAATAAGAAACAAAGCAAACGAAAACTAGAAAACTAAAGAGGCAAACAAAGAGAAACAATGAAAATATTTTTGGTCTTTTTGTGTTTTGGAAAGCAGAAATAAGAACAAGAACAACAAAGAAAAGAAAGAGAAACATGGATATACAAAGTACCGACAAAATATGATATATAGATGAGTGAATCCTCGATGTACCTCCCCCCAAGCTTAGGCTTTTGGCCTAAGTGGAGATCAATCCCAACTCGGCCATGAAGTGGCGTCTCCAAAATATGACGAAGAAGCACCTTCGTCCTGATACGAAGTCGAGGGCACCCCGGGATGGTACACGGTGTAGTGGTCAGCTGGCGCCTCCTCTTCCTCCTGGTTCTCGACACCCTGCTGTATGTGGAAGCCAAGCAGCCTAAGCTGCTCGTCCAACTCCTCCTTTGAGCGTGACCATGGTCTCCTGCAAAGACTGAACAAACTGGGTTGCGGCAAAGGAACTTCCCTTTCATCTCCATCAGTAAATAACATTCTATAAACTAGTTTCCCTGCACATGAGTTAGCAGTAACAAAGTGATGGAGCTTCATGGCAGCAAGATCAAGTCTCTGTGGGACTAACAAAGTGTCATAAGGAGCAATAGACAGGCCCAAAGCATCAACAATGCATGCAGCAATAATACCTCCATAAATAGGTCCCATAGCAGCTAGGCGACGAGCAATAAGAGCACCGAGGTTATACTTTTTGCTAATATCAAGTGCAGTAGCTAGAAAAGCTAAATGATAGTTAGAAATATTGCTAGTATTTTCTCTACCAAGAATACTAGTGGCAAGATAGTAAGCAAAGTATCTAATAGCTGACTATTTCTTATCTTGCCACGCTGGGCTGTGCGGTCGTCATCATTGGTTACTCCTTGGTAGAGCTCTAGCAAATCAGCAGGCCGGTTCTGAATCCTCTTCGCTGTCCCAAACATGGGAATACCTAAGATACAGCAAAATTTCTCCAAGGACATGGTGATAGACTTATCATAAATTTTGAATGCAATAGATGGCTTGAAAGAGGAGTTAGTAAACTTAAAACTTTCAACAACAATCTTTGTGAGCATAGCATATTGATTACTCTCATCAAGCATGTATATAGTCAATCCAACCCTGTCAACAAGGAGTAGGAAATCATTAAGGATCCCTGCATCACGCAAAAAATTAGAACAAGGGAAAGTTGATGGATGCGCATCTCCATCATCCCCCTCACCACCAATGCTTGGTGACATAAGATCTTCATTGTAGGATGTCCTAAATCGAGTAGTTGATCTCGAAGGCCTTGATGACCTTGGTGCTTCTCTCTCAAAGATTTCTTCATAAATGTAGTTATCCATTTCCCTTTTCTGATTTTTTTAAGCAAATCTCATAAAAATGATTTTTAGACAAACAAATGTAGGGAACTACTATAGGGAGTTGCAAGAGGGTTAACATGCATCAAAATAACATTTCTAAACAATAGAACAAGCATGCAAACTCATTTAACCTGTCACCTATAGTGCTAAAATACTCAAGAAATACTCCACTAAACAAAATTCTACTTGGACAATCGAAGGAGTCACATACCGGAGAACAAATGCTCCAAATCTCAGCAACAAAGATGGGCTGAGCAAGGAGATCGAAAATCGCGAGCAAGAACAGCAAGAACACGGGTTTGAGCTATGGAGTGAAGATATTTCGGGAGAGGGAGTGAAGTGGAGGGTGGAGAGGTAAGTGGAGGGCCAGGAGGGCCCCACACCATGCCACGGTGCGGCCTGGCCCTGGCCACGCCACCATGTAGTGTGGTGGCATGGTGGGTCCCCCTAGGGTGTCCCAGGTGCCTCTCTGCCCCATTTTTGACACAAAAATTTAAAAAGAATTTTCTGAAATTTTTCGAGAAACTTTATTTTCGAGGATTTTTTAGAAATTGGCAAGAGATTAAAACTCGGGAAAAAGAAGATGGAACTATAGAAAGCAAATACAAACCAAGTCTACAACAGCTCTAGGATATTCTAATATGCGACTAAACAACGGAAACAAAAGTGAACAAGGTGGAAAAATGAGTAAAGAAAAATAAATGCGGTGAAAACATAGTTTCGTTCATTCAAAAACCGCTTTGTTAACAAGGTTGATCAAGTCTTGTTACCAAACCAACTTTCTATGAAGCAAAACTTTGCATTTCACTAAATGATTATGTTACCTCGACCTTGATAGGCATAGTCCCTATCATAACAATTTTATATTCTTCCTTGGGCTTTAGCCTTGAACAAATAATTTCTCCAACTTTGATGGTCTCAATATTTTTGATTGAGTTCAGACCATATTTTCTATCAATTTTCTTGGGAAAATAAACTGTGTGCTCTTTATCATTAACATTAAAAGTTACCTCCCCTTGGTTGCAATCAATAACAGCACCTGCAGTGTTTAGAAAAGGTCTCCCAAGAATAATAGACATATTGTCATCTTCAGGCATTTCCAACACAACACAATTAGTTAATATTAAATAATTATTAGCAACTTGAATAGGAACATTCTCACATATACTAATAGGAATAGTAGTAGACTTATTAGCCATTTGCAAAGATATATCAGTCGATATCAATTTTTCTAGATCAAGTCTCTTATAGAGAGAAAAAGGCATGACACTAACTCCGGCTCCCAAATCACACAAAGCAGTTCTAACATAATTATTTTTAATTGAGCAAGGAATAGTTGGTATACCTGGATCTCCAAGCTTCTCCGGAACTTTACCATCGAAAGAATAATTAGCAAGTAAAGTGGAAATTTCCTCACTAGGAATCTTCCTTTTGTTAGTAACAATATCCTTCATATACTTTGAATAAGGAGGCATTTTAATAGCACCAGTCAAAGGAATTTGCAAAAATAAAGGTTTCATCCATTCACAAAACCTATGGTAGTGTTCTTGTTCCTTGGATTTGTGTTTCTTACCAGGAAAAGGCATTGGTTTTTGAACCCAAGGTTCTCTCTCACTGCCATGCTTGTTGGCAATGAAATCTTCCTTGGTGTACTTTGCATTCTTAGCGAGCTTTTCTGGTTCCTCTTCAACTTCTTCTTTATTGGATTATTGGAAGCATTACCATTTTCGGTTTCAGCATCAGAAATAGAAACACTATTAGGATCTTTACCTGTTTCGGAAGATTCTGCAACTCTTTTATGATTCTTCTTCTTTTTCTTGCGAGGAATACCATCACCTGCAACACGTTGAGAATCCTGCTCGATCCTCTTAGGATGTCTTTCAGGATATAAAGGATCCTGAGTAGTAGCACCACTTCTTGTGCTTATTTCATAAGCGTGTTTTTCTCTGGAAGCATTGACTAGCAAAGCTTTTTGCACCTTAGTAAGCTGATCAATTTGAGTCTGAACCATTTGAAAATGTTTAACTAGCATCTTCACATCATTGGAGGTTCTCTCCACAATATCCTGTAACTTGTTAATAGCTCTAAAGTTTTCCAACAAATGATTATGCACCCTTTTATTAAAATTATCTTGCTTAACAATGAAATTATCAAACTCATCTAAGCATTGATTAGGAGGTTTAGAGTAAGGAATATCTCTATTATCAAAGCGTTGGAGAGAGTGTACCTCAATAGTGGAGGAGCGAGGGATTGGCTTACATAGTTCTTCTATAGGTGGTAGATTCTTCACATCTTCAGATTTAATACCCTTCTCCTTAAGAGATTTCTTGGGTTTTCTCATTACTTCATCATTTAATTCAATCATTCCTCTCTTCTTTGGTGTTGGCGCTGGTGTTGGCGCTGATGTTGACTCAGCCATAGTCCAATCATCATAATTCCGGCTTATTTTAGCCATTAATTCTTTGGCTTCAGCAGGAGTTCTTTTCCTGAAAACACAACCAGCACAACTATCCAAATATGTCTTAGATTCAACAGTCAGTCCATTATAAAATATATCAAGGAGTTCATTTTTAGGCAATGGCTCTCCAGGCAGTGCTCTAATTAAAGAACAAAACCTTGCCCATGATTCAGGCAGTTTCTCTCCTTTTACCTGCTCAAAGTCAAAAAAAATCTGCAAAGCAGCATGTTGCTCAAAGGAAAATATTTCTGAAAGAAAGCGTTAACCAAAGCAATAGGACTATCAATAGATCCAGGAGACAAATTATTAAACCAAGCTTTAGCTGCAACTTTCAACGAAAAAGGGAAAATCTTAGCAACAAAGTAAGTACGCAGCTTAGTATCATTAGAAAACAAATTACTCAAAGAAGAAAGCTCATTTCATGTGTCCCATAGCACTTTCATTTTCAGTACCACAAAAGGTTCTTTCTCAACAATAGATATGTAAGATAAATCCAAAGAGAAATCATAATCCTTATCACTAATATTTATGGGAGAAGCAGCAAACTTAGCATCAGGAGACAACTTATATCTAACAGCACGTCTTGCAAGAAGATCTTTGATAGCACCAGCATCACTAGTAGCATGAAATTCATCAATAAAATCATCATCTAGCTCAATATAAGCCTCATCAAGATCATCACTAGGATGCTCCCTAGACTCAGGTGAACTAACATGTGTAACAGTAGTGTTCCCCATTTGCTTAGTCCTAGCAATTGTAGCATCTAAAAAGGAACCTAACGAACCACTCTCATCAAGCACAGTAGAAGCATCATCAAAACTATCAGTAGCATTTTCAAACTCAGCAGAAGAAGTAGCATGTGCGTGCGGTGGTTTAAGCAACTTACTCATCACAGATGGTGAATCAAGAGCAACAGAGGTGTTCAGAGTCGTACCTCTTCTTGTAGTGGAAGGCAATATAGGAACTTTTCCATCACAAGGTTTACCCATGATGAATGGATTGTAGCGAACAATATGAATTCCAAATGAACTTACAAATAAAGCTATGCTCCCCGGCAACAGCGCCCGAAAATAGTCTTGATGACCCACAAGTATAGGGGATCACAACAGTCTTCGAGGGAAGTAAAACCCAAATTTATTGATTCGACACAAGGGGAGCCAAAGAATATTTATAAGCCTTAACAGATGAGTTGTCAATTCAGCTGCACCTGGAAACAGACTTGCTCGCAGCGGTTTATCAGTAGCAACAGTTTTATAATGGTGACAGTAGTGAAATAGTAGCAACAATGGTAAAGTAAAGACGGTAACGGTATCAATAGTAACAGTAGGATTAAATACTGTAGGCATAGGGATGGATGAATGGGCGTTGCATGGAAAAGATAATTCATGTAATAATCAAGACATGGGCAATTGCAGATAAATAATGATAAAACATCCTAGTACTAAACAACCATAGGCATGTGTTCCGCATATAGTCATCATACGTGCTCGCAATGAGAAACTTGCAGCAGGGCCTCAAGGGAATCTACTGGTAATTAAGGTACTCCTTTTAATAGAGTACCGAAGCAAAGCATTAACACTCAGTGAACACATGCGATCCTCACATCACAGCCATCCCCTCCGGTTATCCCAATTGCTGTCACTTTGGGGCCTCGGGTTCCGGACAACAATATGTGTAAACAACTTGCAGGTAAGATCATAAACAACAATTATCATCATAAAACAATAACTAGTTCAGATCTGAGATCATGGCACTCGGGCCCAAAGTGACAAGCATTAAGCACAACAAGTGGCAACAATGTCATAAGCACTAGCAATAGATACTAGGCACCATGCCCTAACAATCTCATAGCAATTACATGAATTGTCATGGTTTCGTCAACAGATCTGCCATAGGGGTAGGTGTACGGCGGTTTGTGGAAGGGGGTGAACATGGCGGAGCGATCCGGGACGGTGGTAGCATGAGTTTACCCAGCTTCAGACCCCGCAACGGTGGCGAGACCCTACGTGCTACTATAATTCACTATATGGCAACAAGTGCTCGGTTACAATGATGAGGTTGGCTGTTTCACTATGCGATTGGCCGTAAGTCTAAGCTCTGCCTCAAGGGCTTCCCCACGCCGGCTTATAAAGGCGCCTGGCGTGGGCTACACGGTGGTACCAGAGCGGATACAACTTGGAGTCCTAGACTAAGTCCTATGTGTGTACTACAAGGCAACCCGCCATGGGCCTGTCTCCGGATCCGCCATAAGCTCCTGCGTCCAGTACCGCCATGGTCTCTCCAGCAACTGGGCCGCCCGGTAGGTAATCCGCCATACCACCCTGATGGGCCACCCTGGCTTGCTGGTTTAGGACTACGTCGCTGGTATACCCATTTGGTATATCCCCAACAGTAGCCCCCAGGGAACTTCAAGATTGCCATCTCCATCTGCCATGCCTCGTCTTTGGCGAAGTCTATCCGCCATAGCTCGTCTTCTGTTCTGCGTCTGGATGGCGGTTCTTGATGTTCCTCTTTTCTCCATCTTTCAATCCGCCGTAAATAGCGGATCAAGCAACATAATTTTAACTTAGCGAGATTTCTGGGATCCGTTGGATCATACCATAGAAATCCGCCATAAATTTCGGCACATAGTTCCTTCTAGGGCAAGATTCACAATGCATGCACTGTTTTATTGAAGTTACTTTTTTTACCCCCGGACACGTGTCGCTGGATTAGGGTTTCCGCGATCAGGATGAGCGGCTGTGATGGCGGGCACGAATCTTGAGATTCGGGGCCTATATATACCCCGGCCTCTCACCCCCGGCCGGTCACACCTCATTCTCCCCCTTGCACTCTCTCTTCTCAGCGCCTCCACGAGAGCTACGTCATCTCCGATGAGCCACCGCAGGATTTCCTCGCCGCCGGTGGCTTTTTCCGCCACAAACTGGCATCGTCTTCCTCGTCCTCACTCGAGATCTTGGAAGTCATTTCCGCCACTCCTCTAGCCACCATGGAACCAGAATCGCCTCGTCAAGCTTCAAAGTCTGAAGCTACAGAAAGCTCAGCGCGGTCATCTGACACAGAGTCCGCCGTACCCGAGACTTTGGGAGGTAGCTGGGATCCTTGCAACTTAGATGAGGGAACTCTAGCTTCATTGGAGCAGGAGGGACGGATAGCGGCCAAGGAGATTTCCAAATTGCGGGTAGATCCTGGTGCAGCAATGCCAGCCCCTTCCGATGGAGAGATCGTGATGCTGAAGTCTCACATCGACCGAGGCTTCAGCCTTCCGCCATCCTACTTCTTGAAGGGCGTACTCCAGCATTACAGGTTACAGCTACACCATATCGCACCAAATAGCTTCACAATCATAGCGGGATTCGTCGCACTGTGCGAAGGATATCTGGGTATCAATCCGCGTGGAGACTTATTCCGCTTGTATTTTAACATCCGCCATAACCGGGACGCGAATGGAGACCCTCGCAACTGCGGATCGGTCTCATTTGTTCCTCGGAGCGGGAAATCATACCCTTATATTACCCTGCATGATTCTGCAAAGGGATGGCGGGGTTCTTTCTTCTATCAGGCTGACCAGGCCCCTCCTGAAAGGAAGTACGGCCTGCGGTCTTTTGTTGATGGCCCCGCCGAGGAGCAGGATAGCTGGGGCATTATGGACGATTTTACCATGGACGACGAATGCCAACTATGCTCACGACGGATTTCAAAACTTGTGTTTTCTGGACTGACAGGTGCTGACACCATCCACTGCTGGATCTCATGGCGGATTCAGCCTCTTCAATATCGCCCAGCTCTGATGTGCGAATATAGCGGAATTGACGATCCCCAACGCTATTCCAAGGAGGAACTATCTGCCGAAGAGATCGAGCACCGAATCCGCAACATCATCAAGGTGGGACGGGATGAGACATTGAAGCTAAAGATCCCCATGTATGAGAACGACAACTGTCCAGAGGTGAGTGCCTCCCTGTTCCGCCATAACTGTTATTTTTCTTGAATAACTTTGCATCTTTCTGCAGCTTTCCTCCCTTCCGCCTTCCGAGCTGAGCCGTCTAGTCCGTTATCCCCGGACGAAGGAACTCACCGATGATGAGGACGAAACATCATCATCTCCAAGAAGACAGAAGATGGCGGAAGATGAGACTGTGGCGGATGAGCCCTCGGCAACTGTACCCCGTGGTGTTCACGGCGTGGGCGGGCGTGTACGATGATTAGGCAAGAGAGTTATCTCCCGCCATCCGTCCCCTGCTCTGCATGGCCACTTGGACACCGTGCCCGAGCACTCCGCCACTATCAACCTGCCAGAGCGGAAGTAAGGAAGATATCCTTTTTTTGATTTCATACCATCTATAACTTGACTTGTTCCGATCTGTGACATTGACTTTGCGCATAGGAGAAGGAAAGTTGCTGGCCAAAAGCCTCCAAGGACCAAACCATCCCCTGCCGCTATTCCACCTACACCTGATGCTCCTGTCCGCCCAACTGGACCTTCCACTTCTGCCCAAAGGGCTAGCAAGATGGCGGATGCCTCGGCAAAGGATGCTGGGCCCTCCACCCATCCTGCTAAAAGCGCAAAGAAGGTGAGCTTCAGCGGGAAAATGGTCGAGATGGGCGCAGGAGCTGGGGAGGCCTCAATGTGGAAAAAGAAAGCAGAAGCTCTTTTCCATCTTGACCACTTGCAGGAGGAGGCCAGTAACCATGTGTCAACCGCCATGTCATTGTTTGTTCAGAGAACCAGCATTGTGAAAGAGGTATGTACTCCCAGTAACCCCCGAGCGCCATAGCGGATTTTCATAGATGATCCGCTATGGAGCTCTAAGAGAAGCTACTTTAAACTTTTGCATAGTATAGCCCCCGAGCGCTGTCATATTATACAGTGCTCTGTAGAGAACTTTTAAATTTGCACTGAGTAGCCCCCGAGCATTATGGCGGATGGCTATCCGGCATAAAGCTCTAAGAGTGACTAAAAAATCAGTATGAGTAGCCCCCGAGCGTTATGGCGGATGGCTATCCGGCATAAAGCTCTAAGAGTGACTAACACTTCATATCGTTTTGCCAGAATTACAAGAAAGTTGTGGAGGACCTGGTCCAGGTCGTCAGCTCGCAGGAGAAGGAGCTGGCAGAAAGAAGCACTCTGGTGATGGATTTGCAACAGCAGCTCGAGAATAGCGGTAGTTTTCTTTTGTCTTGGACAAGTTTAAGTACCTTTATACTATTCGATCAATACTGTCCTTACACTTCCGCCATGCAGATGCTACCAAGCTTAAGTCCACACTTGAGGGGGTGGAAAAGGGCCACGCTATTGCGATGGAGGGGCTACAGCAGCAGCTCCAAAAATCATTGGTCTTGAATACCCTCCTCGAAGAGCAGCTGAAGGACCAGGAACGCCAGAACCTGAAGAAGGACAAGGAGATAGAGGGTCTCCGCAAAGCCGCCGCCGAATTTGAAAAGCGGCGCGATGGCTTCAACGAGCTCCTCGATCACTTCCAAAAGACCCTGCTAGGTATCAATGGCTCTCCATACTGTGTAGTTTGTAATAATGTGTTATGCCGAATGTGACGCCTTGTTTGTTTCCGCTATGTAGCGACCCTGGATCAAGGCGAAGTGGATTCCGCCGCAGGCTTGCGCATGGCCACTGACGCAGCAAAGAAGGAGCTTGATGGCCTTCTCAACGCTGGCCGTCAGGCGTGCGGGAGTCTGCAGATAGCGGGCTCCGCTAGCCTCTCCGCCATAGGGCTCACCCAGAAGCTGCTGCTCGTGCCTGGGCTAGTGGCGGACTGGAAGCAGTCTTCCGCTCGGGGTGGTGCCAGAACTGCCTTAACTTTGGCGAAGGCCCACTACCCCGAGCTGGATCTGGACTTGATCACCTCCGGCATCCCAAAGAGTGGCGAGGATGGAGCGCCGGTGGACGAGGCAGCCATCCGGCAGAGTGTGCTGGGATACGATCAGCTGTGCGCCCTGGGCACCCAGCTGAACGTATACTACGAGGCATACGATCTACTGGGGTCTCCGAGCCAAGCTTCGGCGTTGGTCTCTGCAGCCACCGCTGGCGCTGATGGCGGTGATGAAGTGTCCTCTGGAGTTCCACCAGCCGTTTAAGCTATACCCTACAATGTGGCAGGAGAAAAAACAATTGCATCAATTCGGCCCCTGAGTGGGTCTGTAAGTTAAACTATTAAACTGCGTATATGCTCTGCACTGTGCCTGATCTGCTTGTGGCGGATCAGTGAATGGTTTTGAACTTGTGGCATAGTTTTTATTAAGTGGTTTTATGTGCGAAAAAACTGCCAAGCCTATTTTTATGCAACTTGCAGCAGTTTGACATGCTCAAAAAACAACACTTTGAAAAAAATTCTCGCGTAGGATTATGCGATCCGCCGTCCGGCTCTTTGTGCTTGACTTTTTGTGAGATGGCGAAATCTTCGCATGAACAATCCGCTAGGGCGACGATATTTGATAGCAACCGTCCAAAACCCTTAGCAGATGGCGGCTTAGATCATGAAAAAGTCACTACTCAGGAATCCACACAAAGAACATCAGATGGAGATCAAAACATAAATATGCTACACGGACCGTTATAGCAGATTTAAAAAGACGCAAGTGCAAAGCACAATTGCGCAAAGGTTCCACATGATCTAAATGAACAATAAAGGAGGTAAAAGACTCAGAAAAAATCAAGAGTGAACCAAATGCTTTATTTCATTGATCGTATAGAGGTGCCTATTACAAAGCCTAGATAAGTGCTAAGTGTAGAAAGGACGTAGCTGTGCGATGTTCCATGGACGGTCTGTTTCGTCGTAGATATCGTCAGGGTCTCTTCGTTTGCGCTTCTTACTAGGTCACTTATCTAGCTCGCGAATATCCACGAGGTAGTAGAAACCATTCAGTAGAGCTTTGCTGATGACGAAGGGTCCTTCCCAAGGCAGGGATAGCTTGTGGGACTTCTGCTGTTTGAGGCGTAGCACCAGGTCCCCCTCTTTGAACGAGCGTTTGCGAACTCGCCGGCTGTGATAGCGGTGGAGATTCTGCTGGTAGATGGCGGATCTCTGGGCTGCTAGGTCTCATTCTTCTTCTAGCAGGTCCACGGATAGTTGTCTGGACGCTTCTGCATCTTCCTCCTCATAGGCCTCGACTCTTGGGGAATCATACTGGACATCACTTGGCAAGATTGCCTCTAATCCATAGACTAAGAAGAAAGGGGTGAGGCCAGTTGATCTGTTTGGCGTGGTCCGTAGACTCCACAGCACAGATGGCAATTCCTCTGCCCAAGCTCCAGCTGCTCTATGTAGCGGTACTTCTAGGCGTGGCTTCATCTCTGACATGATTAGTCCGTTGGTCCGCTCAACCTGGCCATTGGACTGTGGATGTGCCACAGATGCCAGGTCGAGGCGGATTTCGTTGTGATGGCAGTATTCTTCAACTTCTCCCTGAGACAAGTTAGTGCCATTGTCGGTGATGATGCTATGTGGGATGCCGAATCTGACCATAATGTCCTTGACAAATTTTAGGGCGGTTTTGCCATCAAGTTTTCTGATGGGCTTAGCCTCCACCCACTTCGTGAATTTGTCTACCGCTACCAGGAGGTGCGTAAATCCTGAAGGTGCTGTTTTTAGCGGACCCACCATGTCCAGCCCCCAGACCGCAAAAGGCCAGGTTATAGGGATCGTATGCAGCGCTGTGGCGGGCATGTGGGTTTGCTTGGAGTACATCTGGCAACCTTGGCAGAGTTCCACGATACGGTCTGCATCTGCCTTGGCTGTTGGCCAGTAAAATCCATGGCGGAATGCCTTAGCTACGAGGGATCTGGCGGCGGCGTGATGCCCACATTCGCCTTCGTGGATCTCCCTTAGTATTTTGATTCCGTCCACTTGGGATATGCACTTCATAAAGACTCCCGAGGTGCTTCGCTTGTAGAGCTGGCCATCTATGATGGTGTACGCTTTTGCTCTATGCTCGATTTGTCTCTTCTGAACTTCGTCCTCGGGTAGTTTCTTGCTCGTCAGATATTCCAGGTAGGGCTCCGCCCATGGCGGGTTGCTAGGCAAAACCGCCATAACGGGGGAGCTTGCTAGTTCCGGATTTTCTGGATCTACCATCTTGACTGATGGTACATGTAGATGCTCGAGGAATACGCCTGGCGGAACTGCCTTGCGGCTAGATCCTAACTTGGACAAGGTGTCGGCCGCCATGTTATCTTCTCGTCGTACGTGCTTTATGTCGTAGCCGAGGAAACTTTTAGCCATCTCATCCACTTTGTCTCTGTAAGCCGCCATAACTTCGTTCCGAGCTCTGTATGTGCCAGCCACCTACTGAGCGACAAGGTCAGAATCTCCACAGCACATAATGTGTTGTACGCCGATCTCCTTTGTGACGCGTAGCCCGTGCAGTAGCGGTTCATACTCCATGATGTTGTTGGTGGTGGGGAAGTGGATCTAGAGAATGTAGCTGAGCTCGTCTCCCTTGGGAGATTTGAGTGTCACTCCAGCCCCCGAGCCGTGTAGCAGCTTTGAACCATCAAAGTGCATCACCCAATGCTCTGGTTCTGGGACGGGCATAGTCTCCTATGCTTCCTTCCAATCCGCCATGAATTCCGCCAAAGCCTGAGACTTGATGGCGGTGCGAGGCTTGTAGTCGATGTCGAAGGAGGCCAGTTCAATGCCCCACTTTGCAACTCGTCCTGTTGCGTCGCTATTGTTGATGATGTCCTTCAGTGGAGCCTTGCTCACCACTGTGATCTTATGGTCATAGAAGTAATGCCGTAACTTACGAGAAGCTAGGAAAACTCCATATGCCAACTTTTGGTAGTGAGGGTAGCGCTGCTTGGATTCCGTCAGGACCTCGCTGACATAGTAGACTGGTCGCTGTACGCCGTACTCCTGCGCTTCTTCCTTACGTTCTACCACGATGACGATGCTGACGACCCTGTTGGTTGCCGCCATGTATAGTAACATGGGTTCCTGGTCTTCGGGGGCTGCTAGGACTGGTGCAGTTGATAACACTCTCTTCAGATCCTTAAGCGCAGAGTCTGCCTCGTCGGTCTAGACGAATTTGTCTGATTTCTTCATCAGCTTGTAGAGTGGCAAAGCCTTCTCGCCAAGACGACTGATGAACCTGCTCACTGCTGCCACGCAGCCTGTGAGTCGCTGTACGTCATTTAAGTCATTAGGCCGGGAGATGTCAAGGATTGCCCTGATCTTCTTCGGGTTGACCTCGATTCCGCGGTGGGAGACTATGAATCCCAGAAGTTGTCCAGCTGGTACCCCGAAGATGCACTTCGTGGGGTTGAGCATCATGTTGTACTTCCTTAGATTATCGAAGGTCTCTTGCAAATCCGCTATAAGGCCATATTGCTTCTTGGACATAACGGCGGCCACATATGCGTGGATGTTACGTCCGATTTGATCCGCCAGGCACTTCTGCATGGTGCGCTGGTACATTGCTCCCATGTTTTTCAGACCAAACGGCATTGTCACATAACAATATGTGCCATAAGGTGTTACAAACGACGTAGCGAGCTGATCGGACTCCTTCATCTTGATCTGGTGGTATCCTGAGTAGGCATCTAAGAAACATAGCAGCTCTGATCCCGCCGTCGAGTCAATGACTTGGTCAATGCGAGGCAAGGGAAAAGGATCTTTTGGACACGCTTTGTTCAGGCCGGTGTAATCTACACACATGCGCAGAATCTTTGTGTTTTTCTTAGGAACTAACACAGGATTTGTCACCCACTTCGTATGGATCACTTCTTTGATGAAGCTTGCTTTCAGTAGCTTGGAAATTTCCTTTGCTATCGCGCGGCGTTTTTCATCTCCGAAGCGTCTTATGGCTTGTCTTACTGGCTTAGAGCCAGGGATTATTTGTAGGGCATGCTCGGCGAGTTCCCTGGGTACACCTGTCATGTCAGATGGCTGGCATGCAAAGATGTCCCGGTTCTCACAGAGGAACTCGACGAGCGCGCTTTCCTATTTGGGGGACAGATTTGTTCCAATTGAGGTGGTCTTGGCGGCATCGCCAGTGACAAGTTCCACCTGCTTTGTATCAACTGTAGGCTTAAAGGTGGGCGGGGAGGCGGAAACTTCTTGCTTGGATGCCGGCATCTCCGAAGGGTCCGTGGCGGCATGGATTTCCTTGAACTCCTCGCCAAAGAACACTGCCTCCGCGAAGGCAGCTTCTCCTTCCTCGCACTCCTTTGCCTTTCTGAAGCTGCCATAAATGGTGATTATGCCATCTGGTCCTGGCATCTTCAGCTGGTTGTAGATGTAGCACGGCCTGGCATGGAAACTGTGGAAGGCAGGGCGGCCGAAGATCACGTGGTATGTACTTTTGAACGGGACTACCTCAAAGGTTATGGGCTCTTCTCGGTAATTTTCTTCACTGCCGAAGGCAACCTTGAGGGTGATGGACCCGAGGGACTTAGCTTGGCAGCCAGGAACCACTCCATAAAAGGTGGCAGCACTATGGCGGAGTTGGGTCTTGGTAAGGCCAAGTTTTGTCAGAGTTTCCACGTACATGATATTCAAGCTGCTGCCGCCATCCATTAGACACTTGGAGAACTCGTAGCCATGGATTACAGGGCATACTACCATGGCGTAATATCCATCTGGGATGTGTTCTGAGTGATCTTCGCGGCTCCAGTGCACCGGTACTTCGGACCATCGGACGTACTGGCGGAATATCCATCTGGGATGGCGGACCATCGGACGTACCATGGCGTAATATCCACCTGGGATGTGTTCTGAGTGATCTTCGCGGCTCCAGTGCACCGGTACTTCAGACCATCGGACGTACTGGCGGACTTTTGGCACGGTGGCATTGAGGGAGCGCATAGCAACTCGCTGTGCCTTAGCCGTGGGGGGTCCAAGGAACGTGTGAAAGGCTCCTTTTTATTGGTGTTTTTGAATGGGTTGCTTGTGCCAGCCCCACCCTCTGCCTTTTCGGCGGGTTTGGGCGCAGGGTCTTCATCCATATCACTGCCATCCTTGGATTCCTTGTCCTTGTCCACTTTTCCTTTGCCATGAGGCCGTTGTCGCCGATTGCGCTTGTATCCAGCTTCTTGATCAGCCTTGATGTCGTTGACAAATTTGCAGTTCCGGTTGGTGTGATTGCACTTCCCTGAAGCGTCTCGATGGGCGAAGCATGGCATATCGCGGTATTCATCCTAAGAAACGGGGGCAGATGGCGCCGAAGCGGGAGCTATAGAGCTCCGCGGCTGGCCACTGCTAGTACCGCGTCCTCTGCCGCACTGGCTGCTTTGACCCTTATCGGCGAAGGTTGTGGCCACCATATCCGGAGTTTGCTGCTCTTCTGACGGATTCTTCCGTTTATTGCTATTGTTCTGCTTTCCAGTATTCTGGATGGCGGAAGCCTTCAGAGATTCGCGGGCGTCGTCATCGGCGGCCGCGTAGTTGCTTGCAATGGTGATCATGGAGTTTAGGGTTAATTTCCCTTCGTTCCTTTCTCGCAACAGGCGATGGCGGAGGAGCTGGCCTCTCTCCAAACTGTCGATGAACGCGAGGATGGCGGATTCATCGGTAACCCCTTCACAGGAGTTCTTCATATCTAGCCATCGCGCAAGGAAAGTTCGGGAGGTCTCGTCGTCGGCCCGCCGGCATCTTTGGAGGTCACCAATATTATGAGGTCTCTTATAGGTACCCTCGAAGTTTTCGGTGAACGCAGTCTGCATGTCGAACTAGATTTGGATGGAATTTTCTGCCAAGTCGTTGATCCACTGCCGTGCTGTGCCGGATAGCATCAGGGGCAGATAGCGGACAGCGACGTTGGGTGATCCCCCATGCGAACTGCACTGCGTTGAAGTAGTCTTGTAGCCAAGTTAGAGGCCTGTCGACTCCATTGTACTGGCGGATATTTTTCTCGATTTTGTACCCATGTGGGATGGGCTCATCACGGATCCGTTGTCCCAAGCACTTTGGGCCGAGGAAGAAGGCTGTTTGAGACTTGGCAATCTCGTTTAGGTGGGTACGTGCGTCGTAGGGCTTCTAGTCCTGCGGATCCTTGCGAGAGTTGCGTGATTTTGCTGGTCCGCTGCCGCCACCGCCGCCGCCATGGGGGCTGCCTAGTGGGGATGGCGAAGGATCGCGTCATCTTTTATTCTCACCATCCTGCGACTGATCTCTGTAGCTACGACGGCTTCCCTCTGCTCGCCGTGGAGATGGATCGTCGTCATGGCAGCGGGAGCCTTGCCCTTTGTCATTGTGGCGGCGGGAAGAGCGATGCTTATCCTTGTCCCGCTGTGGTGCACGCCGTCGTCATGGCAAGATCGTTCCCTTTGCTTGGATCCGCCGTCTCGACTAGCTTTCCGTCGTGGCGGATCGTCTCTGCGTCCAGCGTCACGGCTTCATCCTCGCTTGCCATCATTGTCGCGTATGACGATTCCTCCCTTTGGGATTTCGAACGTCTTATACTTTGGTGGTGGCATGTTGGTCTTATGGCGGGGAGCAGCGTTGTCTTGCTGGTATCCATAGGTAGTGTAGTTCCTGCGAGGTGGTGATGGATTTCTCTGCGGACCCTTGCCGTGTGGCTCGTCATCGGAGGATATTGGGATGGCATCTGCCCGGTTGCAAGCTTCTCTTCTTCGGACCTCTGAGGATCCGGTATGAGATTCGTTATCAGGGCGCGTATCATTGTTGCCAGTACCTCGAGCTTTGGAGGCGGTGCTGGACCTGCATAGCGCGGGATCAGATTCAAGTCGTCGTGACGACGTAGCTTTCTCTTGCTGCACCAATGCTTTGGTCATCAGTTTTACCGCTGTCTCTAGGGCTGCTGGGCTTTTATTATGCTCCAATAGCTCCTTTGCGGCCACGATGTTCTCTACGGGCGTAGCCCTGACTTCATCGTGGTTCTTGTCCACATATGGCGGGTTCTTGATATACATCTTGGCCAGAGTTTCTGCGGTTGGCACGGTGAACTCAAGGTTTCGCACCAGCTGCGGGTCGCCTCCCTCATTCATTTGGTTCTGGATGAGAGTAACATACTTCTCCTCCATGTTCCTTGCGCACTTCAGCGTGTCTTGAGCTTTAGCAATGTTGCCATCTAGCTGTTGGCCCATCTTCTTGACTCGCTTTGCTTCTTTGAGGATTGCTCGCCTTTTCTTCTCGAGATTGTTCACGTCCCTGACATAGTCAGGGGTGATTGGATCTGCTAGAGTTCCATAGACGACCTTGTCCAGCGGGGTCGTGAAGTCTTCTGGGTGATGCACCTCGGGGATGGCGGGTTGCAGAGGCCTGAGGCCGCCCTGGATCTCGGGAAGCTGTTCCGTGGCGGGATCGGCGGCTGGTGGCGGGTTACCCTGCTCTTTGCCGGCATCTCCGTCCTAGGCTGCCTGAGATGGCGGATCACCGGTTGTCTGCCCAGCGTCATCTCTTTTGTTGGTCATGAACACCTGCTTGGCGGCCGCGCTCTGTTCTTCAAGTGTTTGCTGAGCTAACTCCGCCTCGATCCTTGTCATGGCGGCGTCATAGTGATCAGAATCATAGCCTTTGCTATCCCAGTCATCCGATTCACCACTTTCGTTAAGTGCCACTAGGATGGATTCACCTGGGCTATCTTCTCCATTGGAGGTAGATCCCGAAGTGATCCCTGCGAAAGCAACAAGGCAATACCGCGGTGTTTCTAATGCCAGATTGCTCATGGCGGATTCACAGCGGTCTACCACCACTTCCTCTACCTCTAGGGCGGGCTGGGTGGGATTGTTTTTTAGATCCGATCCAGGTAACTTAGGAAGTTCCAGATCAGATGAGTCCTCCTCCGTATCCAGCTTGAAAGCGGCCCGTTTGGGGATTTCTGCCATACCAATCCGCCGGAAATTGGTTTCCATAGCGGGGGTAGGGTTTGTCTCTCCAATGAAGATATGGATATCTCCGATCGGAATGACGGTGAATCAAGCGGGGTCTTCTCTAGCCGGCACCCAGAGGTTATCCGCTGGGACGATGGGGAAGCCGGAATCGTAGAGGACGCGCTCGATGGCGACGGTATCGCCGATGCCTGCGAAGGCGGATCCCGCCTGGACCCGCGCTCCTGACGCGTTTTGCCCCATGGTGGGCGCCAACTGCCATGGTTTCGTCAACAGATCTGCCATAGGGGTAGGTGTATGGCGGTTTGTGGAAGGGGGCGAACACGGCAGAGCGATCCGGGATGGTGGTAGCACGAGTTTACCCAGCTTTAGATCCCGCAACGGTGGCGAGACCCTACGTGCTGCTATAATTCACTATATGGGAACAAGTGCTCGGTTACAATGATGAGGTTGGCTGTTTCGCTATGCGATTGGCCGTAAGTCTAAGCTCTGCCTCAAGGGCTTCCCCACACCGGCTTATAAAGGCGCCTGGCGTGGGCTACACGGTGGTACCGGAGCGGATACAACTTGGAGTCCTAGACTAAGTCCTATGCGTGTACTACAAGGCAACCCACCATGGGCCTATCTCCGGATCTGCCATAAGCTCCTGCGTCCAGTACCGCCATGGTCTCTCCAGCAACTGGGCCGCCCGGTAGGCAATCCGCCATACCACCCTGATGGGCCACCCTGGCTTACTGGTTTAGGACTACGTCGCTGGTATACCCATTTGGTATATCCCCAACATGAATGATCTCATCCAATCCCTACCATCCCCTTCGCCTACAGCAGGAATTACTCACACATGGACAGGGGAATCATGGATGGTTGACGGAGAGACGTCGGTGATGATGATGATGAAGATCTCCTCCAAATCCTCATCCCGGCAGGGTGCCAGAACGGAGTTTCTGGTTCCGGATCGCGGTTTCTGATGGTGGCGGCGCAGCGGAATTCTATCTGGGAAAAACGCCAAACCCCCGATAGTTTCAGGTTAGAGGGTATATGTAGGCAGAAGGTGGGGTCGAGGAGACGGCTGAGGCGGCCGCACCATCCCCTGGCGCGGCCAGGCCTGGGCCGCGCCACCAGGTGGTGTGGCGCCCTCCTAGCCCCTCTCCGTCTCGTATTCTGGCTTTGTGGGTCTTCTGGTAGAATAGGATTTTTGCAGTATTTTCCGGGATTTTTTCCTGAAAGTTGGATTTCTGCACAAAAACAAGACACCAGGGCAATTCTGCTAAAAACAGCGTTAGTCCGTGTTAGTGTATTCAAAACACACAAATTAGAGGAGAAACAACAGTAAAAGTGTTCGGGAAAGTAGATACATTTTGGACGTATCAAGGTCTTACCTTCATGATCTTTTACAATCATGGCATTCAAGTTTTGTCACGATGACGCAGCTTGAGAATCATAATTTTGTCGTGAGCCTTGTTTGGCTGTTCCAATACCCAAAATCTTCAGGTTGTTATTCCTCGGCTAGTCGCAAATCCCTCCCGATGGGAGTGAATTAATGAATAGCAGTGTCAAACTTTTGACGTTTTGACAATGAAGTCGATAATATACTCCAATGTATGTATAATAACTCTCCTCTCTAGAATTTCGAACTTTATACTTTCATCTGCATTGGGTGCGCGACCAGCGCTCCCAATGGGAGTAGCCCCCGAGGCTATAGTCAAATTTTTTTCATGCATAGACTCAAAGTGACAAGGGTATAGATAATAGAGACCGTTACTTGACTACCCCTGAGGTCCGTTAAGCTAGGCCCAAGTGTAATCTTAGTCGAAATACGAGTTCATATCGTATACCGATGTTGTAATATGTATCGAACCCCTCCCATTCCTTGAGACCTGGCCACCTATATATAGGGGCCAGGAGAGGACGGTGAGGGACAGATTGAAAGCAAGCCAAGTTCACCACCACATTTGCTTTTGATACACACCTTGTTTGACTGATTTTACCTTCGAGTTCATCCGACGCCCTACTCCCCCGATCCTAAGTCCTTCATATTGGACATTTGTCGAGTTAAGCCTCGTCACAAAGATATGCCCTTCTCTTCTTTTCAGCTTCTTCTTGATTTCATTGGGTGCACGACCGGCGCTCCCGATGGGAGTAGCCCCCAAGGCTATAAGGGGGGGGGGTGCTTGCAACCTCTTATAGACTCAAATATCTCCTTGACACAACTTTTCTTTTCTTTTTGAAAACTGAATAAATCTTCATTCTATCTTTGTACTTTCACCATACTATTTTCCCTTTCTCCTTGACGGAACCTTTGAGGCCTGTAATTTATTTGAACCTTTAGTTTGGAAAGGCCCATTAAAGGTAGCTTATAAATAAGGGCCCCTCCTTCACCAGGGAAAACCCTAACCTGCCTCTGTAGATCTTCTCCGCCGCATCATCTTCGCCCCCAAATCTGTTAGGGTTTCCTTCGTGCTGGCTCGTCAATCAATTAGGAGATCTCTATGGCTGATACCGGCATTATCGATCTAGACACCGGTGTCGTGGTGGAGAAGCATGGGCGCGGCCGTCCTCGTGGCAGCAAGAACAAGCCCAAAGAAACTTCCATGGTAGTTTCGTCATCTTCTGGGTCGGTGAAGCGGCGCCCCGGTCGTCCGTTAGGAAGTAAGAACAAGCCCAAACCCTCTACTTCTCTTGTCAGCAAACCTTTGGATGCAAACGCTGCACGCCACAATACTCCTTCTCCTCCTTCTAGCAACACATTCTATTTTTTCGCTATCGCTGGTGCTTGATGCCGTGAGCAGCAGCGTGTGCCTTTAAAGTTTACTGCATTCATGGATGGGTGAGAGCTCCGTGAGGCCATCCTTCGAGAAGAGTCTAGTGGAGGATCTCCATATGAAGTGGAGGTATACTATGACGGCCATGGGGAGATGTACTTCAGGGGCGGCTGGCCCCGTTTTGCAGAATATTACGATTTGCACCAGGGCTTCTTCTTGCTGTTCAACTATCACTGTGGCACGTCGAAGTTTTACGTGAAGATCTTCGATGGGACACAGTGCCAGAAGAAGTATGAAGCTGAAGTTCATTTCCACTAGATGTTTTTAGCTTTGATGTAATCTCTATGCAATGTACTTCTGCCATTTTATATGTGATGGCAATAAATATGTGGTATGAACAATGTTCTTGCTTGCTTGTCGATGAAAAACCAAGGGAACACCCATTGTTCCGAGGTGTTATTTGGGCATCTGTATGCTATTTCGTCATGCTTAATCGCACTTTTTTCATACAGTGAATTTTCAAACTCACTATGTAGATAACTCCATGATTACCCGTGAGAAAACATGATAACATGATCTCAATATTACTGCTATCATAACGACTCGAAGTTCGAAGCCCCCCGAGTAGAAAATGCTAACGTATATTTACAAGTCGTAGAGTCGACCCAAGAAACCCGACCTGTAGCTTCGTGTTTTGGGTTTAGAGGGTCATAACTCAAAGTTTTCATATGTGTCGATGAATAAATCCTCGCAGGCGATGTATTTTATGCATAGAAACACCGAAGTTGCTCCGCGTTCCACGGGTTGCCTTCGTCTTTGCATGTCTTCTTATCTTGTAATCGATACGCTTCTCCTGGTATAACTTCTGTGACTATGTAAGGTCCCAACCTTGGCGATTCTAACTTGTCGTGGCCGTCCTGCTTGAGTTGTAACATGAGATCTCCTACTACAAAAGAGCGGGTGCGAACTCGAGTACTGTTGTAATTTTTAGACTCTGTTGGTATTGTGTGGATCTTTCCAACGCGACGTCTCTTGCTTCGTCAAGTGATCAACGTCGTCTTGGAGTGCTTTATTAGAAGTAGTTTCCTTATAAGCCGCAATTTTGGGAGCCCCGTGAGTAATTTCGACTGGAAGCACGACTTCTGCGCCATGGAGCAGAAAGAAAGGTGTTTCTTGAGTGGCTGCATTGGGTGTGGTTCTCAGACTCTAAAGCACGGAGGGTAACTCATCTATCCAAGCGTGTTTGGCTTTCTCGAGGGGTGCTAGTAGCCTCTTCTTGATGCTGTTGCATATTAGGCTGTTTGGTTTTTCGACTTATCCATTTGTCTTTGGATGTGCGATGGATGCAAACTTCAATTTGATGCCCATACTCTCACAATAGTTTTTGAAATCCTTGGATGTGAAGTTCGTCCCGTTGTCCGTGATGATGCTATGTGGGACTCTGAAGCGAAATATTATCGATTTGATGAAATTAATCGCTGTTGTGGAATCTTGGGTAGTTACTGGGGCTGCCTCAACCCACTTGGTGAATTTATCGACTGCTACCAACATGTAGACGTGCCCATATGGCCATGATTTATGCAATTTTCCTACCATGTCCAGGCCCCATTGTGCAAAAGGCCAGGACAGTGGTATGGGCTGAAGTTCTGCTGCTGGCGCATGGGGCCTAGACACGAATCGTTGACAAGCCTCACACCTTCGGTCGATGTCTTTTGCATCTTCTATTGCTGTTAACCAGTAGAATCCTGCGCAAAAGGATTTGGCTGCTATAGCTCTATAGCTGGCGTGATGACCGCAAACTCTTGCATGGATATCCTTTAGTATGATTTGCCCTTCTTGGAGGGTGACACATCGTTGCAATACGCCTGTTATACTTTTCTTGTACAACATTCCTTGCAGTACGACAAAAGCTTTAGATCATTGAACTATTCTTCGTGCTTCAACCACATCTTTGGGTAGTGTTTGTTAACCATATATGGTAAGTATGGCTGCATCCAGGTTACTTCAACCATCATGACCTCCTCTGGTTTTGCCGTGTTTTCTGCTCCTATCTTGCTAGCCCCCGAGCCTGCTATTGCATGCTGGCTTGGCTTTCCGGAACTCGAATTTTTTCTTTCCTTTATTGATCTCTCGATGATTTCTTCCCAAAAGACTCCTGGTGGTATGGGCGGACATTGGGACCCAATGTTTGCCAAATCATCGGCTTCCACGTTACTTGCCCTGCTGATGTGTGAAACTTCTCATCCGTCGAAGGTTTCTTCCAAGTAGTAATACAGGTTTCGGTATGCAGTCATGTTGTCGCTGATGGCATCACAACGATTCATTACTTGCTGGACCACAAGATTCGAGTCTCCAAATATTTTTAATCGAGTTGCACCACATGCTTTGGCCATCTTCATTCTATGCAGCAAAGCCTTGTATTCGGCTTCATTGTTGGAAGCTTGTGAAAAACTCATCCTTAGTGCATATTTTAACTTATCTCCTTGTGGTGATATTAAGACTACCCCTGCTCCGGCTCCTCGGACCCTTTTCGATCCGTCGAAATACATTGTCTAGACGCTTGACAAGTCAGGTGGTCTTGTGTTTTGTAATTCTAGCCACTCTGTAGTGAAATCTGGCAGCACTTGGGATTTCATGGCTTTCCTCTTCTCATACATGATGTCTAGAGGGGAGAGTTCGATTCCCCATAAGGAGACACGTCCTGTTGCTTCAGGGTTGTTCAGTATATTCGATAGTGGAGCTTCATTAACCACTATGATTGGGTGCACCGCGGAGTACTGCCGTAACTTCTGTGCTGTTATGAACATGTTGTACGCAAGTTTTTGGTAATGTGGATAGCGCTGCTTTGACGGTGACAGAACTTCGCTGAGGAAGTATACTGGTTGCTGGACTCCTTGTGCCTTCCATTCTTCACTTTGTTCGACCACTAACACCATGCTCACCACCTGATGTGTAGCGGCGATGTATAGTAGTAGTGGCTCCCTTTCTTTTGGTGCAACCAACACTGGTGGTGTGGAGAGCACTTTTTTCAACTGCGAGAACACTGCATCTGCTTCTTCTGTCCATTCAAACTTTTTATCTGACTTTTTCATTAGTGCGTAGAATGGGAGAGCCTTTTCTCCTAGCCTTGCAACGAAACGACTTAGTGCTGCGACGCGTCCTGCGAGTTGCTGCACCTCATGTAGTTTTGCTGGTTTTCCCATTGTTAATATTGCCTGGATTTTCTCTGGGTTTGCTTCTATTCCTCTTGCCGATACCAAGAATCCTAGAAGTTGCCCTGCTGAAACACCAAAAGAACATTTTGTTGGGTTTAGCTTTAGCTTGTACCTGTCAAGGTTGTCAAAAGTTTCCTTCAAGTCATTGATCAAGGAATCCTCTTTTCTCGTGGTGATGACCACGTCATCGATGTAGACTTGGATGTTTTGACCTATTTGGCTTCCGAGGCAATTTTGCATCATCCTTTGATAGGTTGCTCCAGCGTTCTTGAGGCCGAATGGCATGACTTGGTAACAGAAGACGCCGTATGGTGTAATAAAGGACGTTTTTTTTTGTTTTCTTTCTTCAACTTGATCTGATTATATCCTGAATATGCATCCAGGAAGGAAAGCCTTGCGCACCCCGCCATTGAGTCAATTATTTGATCTATGCGAGGTAGCGGGAAGGGATCCTTAGGATAGTGTTTGTTGAGGGATGTGTAATCGACGCATACGCGATGCACATCTGTGTTTTTCTTTGGAACGATTACTGGGTTAGACACCCAAGTCGATGTTTTGATTTCTCTGATGAAGCGTGCATTTTCCAATCTGTGCAGGTCAGCCGCTATTGCTTTTCTCTTGGGTTCATCAAACCATCAGAGAGGTTGCTTGACCAGCCTTGCTTTTGGATCCACGTTGAGTGCATGCTCGACGAGTTCCCTGGAAACCCCTGGCATGTCTGAAGGACACCAGGCGAAGATTTCCCAGCACTCACGGAGGAACTCGACGAGCGCGCTTTCCTATGTAGGATCCTAGTTTACCGCGATGGAGGTTGTTTTTGCTAGGTCTGTGGGATGAACCTGAACTTTCTTAGAGTCTTGGGTTGCATCAAAAGCCTGATCTAGCAGGGATCGACCAACGTCGGGTAGTACATTATGATCAGTTTCTCCTTTTAGTCTTGCATATTCTGCTATCATGCCGAAAATTTGCGCCATCCTGTTGAATTTCTTGTCGCGAGTGTTTGATAATTCAAAGCTTCCCTTCATTGTGATGACTCCTTTAGGTCCTAGGATTTTAAGCGCAAGGTATGCGTAATGAGGGACCGCCATGAACCGTGCGAACGCTGGTCGTCCTAGTATTGCGTGATATCGCAAGGGCCAGTCCATGACTTTGAATTCTAACTTTTCTCTTCGGAAATTGCCGCTGTCGCCGAAGAAAATGTCGAGTTCGATTTTCCCTAGAGGCTGGTTTGCACTTCCTAGTACTATCCCGTGAAAATAGCAGTCTGTTGGCTTTAGCCATTCCAGCGATATGTTCATTGCCATCAAGGTTCTTGCATATATCAAGTTTATACCACTACCACCATCCATGAATACTTGTCCTATGTCGTATCCTCCAATTTGTGCCTTCAACACCATTGGCGCGTGTCCTGGCCTGGGTACTTTCCTCGGGTGGTCTTCTCTACTAAACCTAACTGTTTGGTCTGACCATCGCAGGTACTCTGTGGTGGCCGGTGGTGATGATATTGCTAGGTTTACTTGCCTCGATATACTTTTTTTTCTCTTTTTTAGATTTTGGGATAGG
The DNA here is from genome assembly GCA_007115705.1 of Dactylis glomerata. Taxonomy (NCBI): domain Eukaryota; kingdom Viridiplantae; phylum Streptophyta; class Magnoliopsida; order Poales; family Poaceae; genus Dactylis; species Dactylis glomerata. The sequence continues at coordinate 1,804,625 of QXEO01000485.1, read as the reverse complement.
CTGGATCATTGCAGATATGTACACCTTTGATTGAGGATGGCCTGTGCTGCTCTGTATTTGATATCCCTGATCTATGGTTGCCCTGTCATGTGTTGTGTCTCCTTGCTTTCCTCCTTGACTTAGTTCCATGGCTTCTTGCAGTCTTAAGAATGTTCTGCAATCTCTCATCAAATGATTGGAAACCCTCTTGCCATCTAGATACGCATAGTGGATACAGCAAGGTCTGTAAAGGATGTCCTCCGCCGATGGGTCAGAATATTTTGTCCTCTCTCTTCTTTGGTTGTCTTTTTATGATACTCTTCGTTCTCATCTCCTTCTTTGTCTCGTCTCTCGTATCCTGCGGCTACTTGGTTACGCCTGGTGCGGCCGTCCTCGTTGCGAGGTCTGCACCTCTGGTTGCGTTGCCTGCTTGAACCGCCGTATTCGGGCGAGCGCGCCCTTTTGTTATGATAAGCATCTACTCCATCCGCGAATCTGTTTGCTATTTCCATTAGTTCTGACACCGTTTTGGGCTTTGCTATTCCAAGTTCTTCAACGAGATCCGAACGGGGAAGACCAGATGCAAAGGCATCTACTGCTCGCTCGTCGGAGACATCTTCTGCCAAGTTTTTTTATTATACTCCACCGTTGTATGTATGAACGTAATGCTCCGCCCTTTCTCTGCATATAGGATTTGACTTCTTCTATTGATGTTGGTCATTTGTACGTTTAACCGGAAATTTCTCATGAATTAATATTCTAACTCACCCTAGTTTCCGATAGAATCGTCGGGTAGCGTGTTTAACCAAGACCGTGCTGCGCCGGTGCGGTGTAGCTGCAAGCTTTGCATCGTTGTTGCTCTTGAACCTCCGAGTATTTGTACTGCTTGAAGGTAGTCTGACAACCATAATTAGGGTTCTTGCGATCTATCATATTTCTGCTGGTCGTGTGGTAGCTTGAATCCTTTGGGTACCTGCGTTCTGCGAACCCTTTGGGTAAAGCATAACGCGCCCATTTCCTTCTCTTCGTCCTCATAGTTTTCTTCATCCCATGCGTAGCGTGCCTTGTTCACCCTGGCCTGCGTGATGATATTCCTTGCGTCCTCCCTTCGTGCTTCATTGTCTGTCTTGCCAGGCGAATTGGTTTTTTGGCTTGGCGGAGATTGGGATCTTCGGCTTCTTCTTCCTGTATGCTCGTGGTATGTTGACTTCTTTCGTGAGGATTTTTGCTTTAGCTCATCTCCAACTAGCCCGAGGCTCTTTATGGCCTCTTGGTGCATGTGCTCCCGCGGATCTCCGGGTTCCAGCTGCGTGGTTAATAGATATGCTTGTGCTGCCACTAGAGCTGCTTCTGGCGTTTCTTGTATGAAGTCTTCCTCTTGGTATGATAATGGTGTGCTGATGCTCCTTGCATGGTCCTCTTTCCTGGGCTGTGCTGTCCTTCTCCTGCTGTGTTTTGGTTCACGATGTCTTTCTTCGCTGGAATCCGACATTTCGCTATATTCATCCCAGTATGATCTGCTTGTTGCACTATTGTTCTCTTGCCTTGTCCTTAGCTCATTCTTTTCTTCTCGTAGTTTCTTCTTGTGCTAGTGTAAGGCGTACTGATATCCCATTAAAACTTCTCTCCTTGAATCCGCAGGTACTCCCGTACCGTGATTGATTGCTGACATGATTATTCTCCACTCTCCGGCGGAGACATATATTTTCTCTTTCTCTTTTCTGCTGTTACTCCCTGGATTGTTGCCTTGTGTGTTGACTACGGTGTTATCTACGACATAATTGTCTTCTGCTGCTTCAGTGATGATGACGCATACTTGGTGTACGTTGCTGGAGACACCGTTGTTTTGGGTGGTGAAGTCCGCTACTGTATCTTTGCTGAAATTTTGGCTAAAATCTGAGTGATCCATTGCTTCTCCTAAGTCGAGGTTTCCCATGATTTCATCGAGTTCTTCGATTTTGTCTTTCATGCTTTCCGTTGCCTGGAGGCTGACCGGCGATTTTACCTCGCTGGAAGAGCCTACCGATGATTCTGATTTCGTCGAATCTGAAAGGTGAATCGAACCGAGGAATCGACGCGAAAGTTCAGACTTCCAATCGTCAGGTCCATCTCCTGATCCAAGCTTGCAAAGACCAGAGTAAGGGTTGGTGGATGAGGTTGAAAATCTACGGTTCCAAAGGATAACTGATTTCCATCGACTTTCGAGTTGCTGTTGGTTGGAAATGAAAAAGCCATCAAATTCACGATTCCAACACCCAAGGTCCCTGCGGTCGGCGCCAATTGACGAGAGTTAACTCGGCAAATGTCCTAGATTAAGTACTTAGGATCGGGGGAAGAGGGCGTCGGATAAACTCGAAGGTAAATGTCAGTTAAACAAGGCGAGGTTTGGTGTGTGTTGAGAATAAGCGTGATACTCAATTGGCTCAATCTCAATCTGTCCCTAGCTAGCCTCTCCTTGCCCCTTTATATAGGTGGTCAGGTCTCAAGGATCCGGTTGGGTTCAATACAAATTACAATGTCTATATACGATATCAACTCATATTTTGACTACATCTATACTTAGGTCTCCCTAACGGGCCCCGGGAGTACCAAGATATGGGCCTTATTAGCTATACCCTCGTCACCCCGAGACTAGCTTAAGTAGTTCAGGTGCAATCTTAGGAATCGTTCTCCCATCCAGCCAGCTGTCGTCTCAGAAGAGAGCGGATGTTCTGTCGCCAAACACCATCCCGGTGGATGCAATGAACACACTCCTCTCTTCTCATGAGAAATGCATATCTAGGCCCACGTCATTGCAACCTCGGTTGGGATCCGTGCGCATCTTCCACAACCAGCAAACCTAGAGGCTGGTAGTTGTCCTAGACAGATCAGGCACGCCAATCCCTCTGAGCTCAAGGGGACGACACACTCGTTGCCAGTTAACATGGAAATGCCCACCATTGGCCTCCTTCCTGCCGGCCCAAAGAAAGCCTCACAAGATCCTCTCCACCTGCTGCTTCAGTGGCTTCTTGGAGATACCGAGCACCACCAGCTTGTGGAGAGGGATGGCCGCCAGGACCAACCTAACCATAGTTAGCTGCCCTGCCTTGGCCATCATCCCTGCCATCCATGTTGGCAACTTCTCAGCGATCCTCTCCACAAGAGGCTGGAGAGCGACTGCCGACAACCATCGCGTGGATAGGGGAATGCCAAGGTACTTCACCTGAAAGGGTGCCGACTGGCACTACATCACCAAGGCTGCCTCCTAGGCCACCTCGTCCGAACCAATGGGGGAAACCTAGAACTTAGCAAAGTTAGTGTGCAAACCTGACACATGCCTGGAGGAACACTAGTACCGAACGGACACTTAGAGCCAGTTATCGCCTATAGTCCTCAGACGGTTATTGTATCCGGCTCAAGCCCTCGGTCTCTACCAGTGAGCCACCCTAAGACGGTTTTGCATCCGGCTCAAAGAACAGAAAGCTCAAACGGTTCCTATAAACAACCGTCTCTAAAATCACGAAGCTTGAGACGAGCCTTATTAAAAGCTGACTCTAAAATTCTGGCAAGCTCGGTTTAAAAAGATAATTGTCTCCAAGACTTCTCCATTTAGAGGCGGTCCATATAACGGCCTGCCTCAATGAATTTTCATCAAAGACGGCTCGTAATAGTAACCAACTCAAAGAATTTTTGACATAGAGACAGATTATTCTTGTGACCGCCTCAAAGAATTTTCGATTTGGATGCGGTCGTTTCTACGACCCGTCTGAAATGCTTAGATGGTTTACACTGGTAACCGCCTCTTGAGTATTTTTGCATTTGAGACGGATTATACTAGTGATCGCCTCAAAGAATTTTCCGAATAGAGATAGTTTTATAAAGAGACCACCTCTCAAGTAATTCCCAACTGTACCTATTTGATTCTAGCCACTGTTTGCAGCTGCTAATATTTTTTGAATGGTCTGAAAAAATCCAAAATGAAAAGTACACATATTATTTCCCAGAAATACTAGTTGTATATTAAAGCACTATGTACAACATAAACAATATGCACATATTATTTTCTAGACATACCATTATGCACGTATGAAGATATAAACCAGAAGTCACAGATTGCACAGTATAGCAACCACAAGTTTCTAGCTATACATGACAGTTTGAAGAAAATATTACAGATTGAAGAAACATACATGACAATTTCAAAGAACACACATTGAACAATTCTCTAACAGAGAACTATAGAACTCTCCGTCGGCTTTCATCACGTACTCAACAAAGCTCCGCGTAGATTGATTTTAGCTTGATCATCGGTATTCCGTCCGTGTCGATGTTTGGCAAGGTAAAATAAATCATAATCAAAATCAGTTCAAATAAAAAGAATATATTTCAATAAAAGCAAAAGATGATGTTTGCATACTAGAGGCTCGTCTAGTTTTTTAGTTTCAACCAGTGCCACCATAATGAAAAGAGGAATATTTGTTATGGTAAAACTTCGTTTAAAACGACACAGTTTTTCTTCTACCATCGAGAACAGGAGCTGGGGGATGAGCAGCGCGGGAAACAGGACATTCAACGCAGGCCATACTCCGGACATGGGAGTGAGTGAAAGAGTGAATAAAACTGGGAGCCAACGACCAAATCCGTCCAGTCCAGGTTTTTTTTAAACGGAAGCAAAAGATTTGCCTCAATCTATTAAATAAGAAGAAGAGAATTGTCCAGTTAATTAGCGGAAAACCGGGCAAAAAACATTACAACAACCACCATAAGCGGACTACTTCCAAAGCAAGACACTCCTCGGCCTCCCCAACCGCCTAGCTCTTCCAACACACCGCAGCTACCCACTTCTTACACTTGAACAATCCAACAACACCCTTGTGAGTAACACCTCAACAAAAAGAAATGGCCAACACCAAAGGAACAAGGCAACAAAAATCGAGGACGAGATAAACCGAGGATCATCCATCAAGTAGCCTTTCCTATATTGACATTCTTATTGTACCGAAGTGACTTCTCCTTCCGAATGCCGGTCTTCTGATGGAACAACAGTAAAAATGTCCTCTTCCTGCTCTCCAGTCGAGGTTTCAGCGCACTCAGGACTCGTAAGCAGCAGGGTGCCGCTCTTCTGACGGAACAACAGTAAAAATGTCCTCTTCCTGCATGGTCCTCCCAGAATAGATCGAATGGGCGATTATATCTCCAATCCAATCTATTATATACTAAAAGCACAATACGGGGTTCTAAAATAAAGACACCACGTTAATCCACATAGGCTTAAAAGATATCCTTCATTAAGATTAATTTTAACGGCTAAGATTTATAGACAATAGATGTTACATAAAAATTGTCACGTAAAACCTGCCAGGTATATACACATACAAATCAAAGAAAAAAAAAAGGAAAAAAGTGGATCTAATCAACTGCGTGTAACCTGCCATGGACTCGTACAAATAAAAGAAAAATAAACGAAAAAAGTGGATCTAATGGGCCACGCATGTATGCATTAGATGTAACCAAAAATCGTTCCGGACAAAGTCAAATACAACACGTCCTAGCCGATAGCAACCCGGATCAAGTCCGTAGCAAACTAGAAAATTAAACGCAGCTCCACAAGCACCTAGGATTTAATTGAGAGACCAAGATTTACAAAATCGTATGACAAAGAGAGCAGAATAATTCCTGTCTTCCAACGAAAAAGAAGAGAGTCCAGATCAAATACGAAAGTGCACAGAAATTCTATATCTATATATTAGAAAATATAAAATCACATCCGGCCACACGTGGAATCGCAAGGGTGTGATATATGGGGACTTATATGGAACTAATATATGTATGTATGGATGACAAGTAGACACTAACGTATACTACCTCCGTTTGAAGAAATAAGGTGCACGTGCATTTCAAAGCAAATTTTGATCAAATAAATAGAGCAACTAAAATTTGATTATATTGTATAAAATTAGTATTATTGGATTTGTATTGAAACATACTTTTCAATGATGCTAACTTTGTACCAACATTTTTTATATATTTAGAGCAAATCTTGGTCAAAGAAAAAAACACGCAAAACAGAGGCGCCTTATTCCTTGGAACGAAAGTAGTACATACTACTGCTTCGGTTCTAAATTTCCATTTTCAATGTCTAAATGGTGAACCTTAAGAAGGCAAGAATAATGTCATGTATTTTTGGTTGACCCTTTAATGCCATGTACTTTAACCTCACGTAAGTGAGAATAGATATATCTGCATAAAATAAATGAACTTTGTAATGTTCAAATTTTTCTACCATTCAATATCATGTAAGCATCATTAGCTAACTCGGGACCTGAAGTTTAATCAAATCAAATATTTTAACATCATGTGAGCGAGAACAACATTATCAGTCAATACCAGTTTACTTCTGTTAGTCGGGAATATACTCAAACACACTTTCATGTCAATTCCTATGATCTGTATTCATTAAAACTTGTAGAGGACATGTGAAATCAACAACTACCAAAGATACTTAAAATTGTCACCTAAGTCGACACAGACATGGTACATGACATGAAAAACAAATAAGAGTGAAAACATATAACGAATACACATTGTGCGGCTATAGAATATATAAAATAATGCTACATGTATGTATTTTATATACTAAAAGCAACATACGGGTATCTAAAATAGAGATGTCACGTGAATCCACATATACCAAAAATATTTGATCCATCGATCTTAATTAGAACGGTTATGATTTAAAGTCATAAAAAGTTACGTAAAATATAATTATGTACAACTTCTCACGTAGGTGCAATAGGTGACCTTCAGAGATAGACACGTAACGTAAACCACAACAGCAGAATTATCTCAACCATTATCCCTCAAAATAAATATCAACCATTAAATCGGTGATCAATAAGTTAGGATTTAAATAGAAATAATAAGCCACACAATCTTGTGATATGATTCCACAGGATTTATTTTCGCGATAGTGCCCAATAAACACGTACAGGTAGCTAACTCTCATCTCCCGTGAAAAAAAGAAAAATAAACAAGCCGGTCGGTGTTAGAAAAATGCTCCAAAACAGTACCAATAGCTAAGATTTAATTATAAATCAGGAGCCACACAACCGTGTGACACGGTCGACAAGATTTACACGGGTGGTATTGATTCCAATACAAACGAGTACTAGCTCTGATCTCCCGTCAAAAATAAAAGAAGGAACTCAAACTGATCGATGATGATAAAAAGCTCCAAAACTATGATATGTACGGAAGGATAAATCAAAAGCTGATCTATATGATCTGATTTTTGCTTATTACGTACATAGATTTTCAAAACCTATTATGAAAGTACCACCCTATATTTTCCGACAAAGAGATATCCTCGCAAGATATGTCGATAAAACAGAAAGGATATGCCTTGAGAATATTTCCTACCCAATGGAATAGAAAGTTGGTTGCTGAGAAAGAAATCAGCATTATTAGATTTTCCACATAAAACGTTGAATTATTTCCTGTTATCTCTTAACACTATACTCAAGTCCGAATTTTCAAATTTAGGATTCTATCCATGCCTAAAACACCATATATTTTGTGATAAAAAAGTCATATCCGACGACATAAGGTAGAAAATAGCTTTTAACCTTTTCCACGTACTATAGATAATACCCTCGCAGTTGCGAGGGCCACCTTCCTAGTTATCCAAACAGCTGCAGCTCTGGTCTATCCGGTTCCCACTGGCCTACCCTGCAAATTTTCAATATATATTTGTGGCTCATTGCGATGTTTTGGATCAGCCCATTTGGATGTTTGCTGGTGTTGTTGGTGCACTGTCACGGTGCATGTGAGCTTCTAATTGACCGTTGTTCACATCACCGGGTTTCCCAATCAATGTTGTGAGCCATCGGTTATGGACAGAAGACACTGATCTTGTCCATGCAATCAAAATATTCAAACAAAATCGTACTAACAGACCTTGTATCTGCACCACTGCTCATGGCAAAAGTATAAGAATGGTCTAGTCGCTCAATGGAGTAATTAATTGACACAAATAGAATCGGACAGGCACGTACGTGCGCATTTGTTGGACAAACAGCAGTGAGCAGATGGGAAAATTTAAGAAACAACTCCAAAGTAACGAGCAACTACCACAACAAACACCCTATAACAAACCGCGGTTGCAAATAAAATGAAGTGACGCTCAACTACTTGGAGCGTTGTTGCCACCTTCCTACCTGCCCAACAGGTAATCCTTGTGTCACCATCATCACGCTTGCACACTGGATGGCTGTTAAATAATGGCCTCCATTATTTTTTGAAACCAACACCGTAAAATGCACAAGGACACATGGACTCAAACACGTAAATGACGAGAAAATAGGGTAGGAGTTTTTTTTGTATTAAAACGACTCCTAAGAACATAGGCTCCCAAGCTGAAAACAATTCACGTTCTAGTAACATTCCAGATTCCACATTTTTTTTTAAAAAAATAGACATGTCAATGTTATGTTCTTTGTGTACATGTAAAATTTATTTACATAGGATAAATTGTGACCTTGGCAAAGAAAACAACGTTCATGCTCTTATTCATAGAACATTTTAGGCACATGCTAGAATAAACATGTATAATAATGAATTTTATGTGCACTTTTGATAATTTTATTATTCATCCCGCGAGTATATGCTCCTAGTTAGAATGGTGTTTCCACTTGTTCTGAATATTGTCTCTCATTTTTAATAGTACTATAAATATCAAGAAATATATATGCATATCTGAGGGCATGTACAAATGGGGTGGCGTTCTTCTTATGCACATCAGATGTTTACTTAGTTAGAGGAGAGAAAATTGAAGACAGAGAAGGTTGTCTTCCCTTAGCGAAGAGATGGTCTCTTATGAAATAAGAGAAGACTATTTCCTCTATTTTACCATATGTCATCCTCTAACAATATAATTTTTTACTAAAATTTAATTGATTTTATAATTAATTGCTAGGACGGCAACAAGAGATAATCCATTGTACCATTTAGCATGGAGGGCTAAGAGATCGACTTCTCTTTCGTTGTACATGCCCTAACTTGTGGTTAGTTTTTTCTGCTAGTCTAATCAGATTTTGCTTTTGGGAAAATATCATCCTCCTCTCTCATTTTTACTCTCCGGCGAACTAGCAACAACGCATGTCAGCATCAGCGGAGAAGAGACATAATGGAGCATATCGGAGGCTCATGTCGATATGGAGCCGAAAGGTGAGCAATGGCTTCATATGACGGTGGCTGCTGCTAGAGTAGGGAAAGGTGGCACTTTTTCTGTATTATTTGATGTCAAGCCCACACAAATTTAGCCACCTGGTTTCTAGAACGACTTACATTAACCGTGATTCCGACCTCAGAATACAATTTCAGGTTAATAGCAAAGTTAATTCCTCGCGATGACGGTTGCACGTACGTTCTTAATATTTTCTCCTAAACACGGCATGCCATATAAATACGGCACTCAATCAGATAGACAGCAAGTATGAACACTTGATTATTCCACAAGATGCTGATTTCCGGCGGCTAAGTAAGTATATATCCACCCATATAATTAAGCATACATATGCAAAGTACGCAACACTTTCTTAACTACGGATCAACCACTGCTGATACGGTGACGCATCTAAACCGTATGTTAATCCAATAAGTCGCTAACAAAATGTAGAGATGGAATAGGCATAGGCAACGTGGTGTTTCTTTGTTGCTTCTGCTGTGCTACCTGCCGATCCAGTGCCATGATCGTATTCGGCTTGCCCAAAACTGGTTACCTGGCATGTAATGAACGATAGGTAGGTAGACACCAGAAAAGGACAGTGTACATTATTTTTCTCCAGGTATCTGCTGTATATATATGCATGAACATGCACATGTATAAGTATATTCGTATATCCCATTGTGTTTTCTGGAAAAAAACAATAAGCTGGTCAACGCCTTCATGGAGTGTTCTGTAGCCTGGGCCTGGCGTGTTTTTTAAATATTTGTTGCCTGTTTTTTCTTAGAGTGCACGTCTGCAAGTAGTAGATTTAGACAGATAGCTAGTCAGTAGTGTTCGTGCAAGCAACGGCAGTAGATCAACAGCTCTGTATAATGTATAGCGTACACCAATGTCAAAAGAAAATTTGCATGCTTTGGATAACAGAATGGAAAAGGCCATAGTTGCACAAAAAAGAAGCTGCGCAGGAAGACATGGTATTATAGGAGTTGCATAAACAGCCGGCTATAAACGGCTCGGGCCCGGCAGTAGCCTAACCGGTGGAATTTTTCACCGACGTGCCGTGGCCACGTTAAAAATCTAGCACAGGCCGGAAATGGCGACAGGAGATGGAAATTAAAACGACATTCCAATCGAGGCCTTGGTAGTTGTTATTGGGGACCTAAACGGATAGGATAATTTCTGTATCAAATCCGTTTTAAAAAATCTATATCCTGTTTATTGGAATCCGATGGATAAAGATATCTGATTTCGAACTACACCCGGATATGGTATACAAAATAGCGTCAAATATAGATTATCCGCAAATTAATTAGGATTATCCGATGTTTTTTTTACCGAATAATCCGATTTTTTCTGAAAAGGTTCGCATGGGCCTCCCAAAGAAAGATAGTATAGCACAATTAGTAGTTAATAAATTTATGAGTAGTTTGATAATCATTCAGCTCACTTATGTAGTCATTGTATCTTACGAATTACAAGTTTGTTTGCCTACAATGCTACTCAAACACGTGTGGATGGTAAGTGTACATTACTATTCATGTTTTTAAATTATATTTGTTCCATTTATTATGTTACCATTTTTATTCTATGTATTTTTGATTCTATGGTTATTCGAACTACTTAGGGCACGTATAATGGGGTGATGTCAGCCTTCCCTTAGAAGTACCACGTAGGATTTTTGCTTAATTGGAGGAGAGAGAAATAAGAAAGGAAAGGTTGCCTTCCCTTAGCTAAGAGATGATCCTTTAGAAAATAAGAGAAGGCTATTTCATGCATTGTACCATTTCCCTTCCCTTAGCTAATTACTCCATCCATTTATAAATATAAGATGTTTTAGGTTTGTGAAATAAATATATCTAGACAAGTTTTAGTGTGTACATTTGAGTGAACCTACACACTAAAAGATATCTAGATACATTTGCTTCACAAAGCTAAAACATCTTATATTTATAAACGGAGAGAGTAATTTCTTACTAAAAATAGTTATTTCATATTAATTATTAGAGATGATAATAAGAGATAATGCATTGTACAAGTTATATCTGATGCTTTTTCTAGATGATGTGGAGGGCTAAGAGAAGACATGCCTTCTCTACCATTGTACATGCCCTTATACCATTACCGATACGATTAGTTTTATTTCTGCCCCGAGTCTGCTCCATTTTTGTTCCGAATCCACGATCAGATACATCTATTTCCGAATCCGCATCCGGTTAATATCCGGTCCGCTCTGAATCCGACAAAAAAATATGATAGAGGATATGGTAAAGCCAAAATCCGATCCGATCCGATCCTTTCATCCCTAGTTGTTACCTACTCGGAAGAGAGATATTTTCCTTGCGCATGCCGTACTAGTATAGCTCTCGACAGTTTACGTGTACATATATACTTTAATACTATCTTCATTTCAATGAATGAGGTTTATTTTTCTTAAAAAGTTAAACAATGTAATGTTAAATTAAAATTTTAAAATAAATTATTACTAAATGTCGATATGCTACAAACCCAGCTCTGCTCATATCCATCTCCTCCGTTTCCGTGGTATTTGATCCGATATCTGCTATGTCCGGTCCATAGTGACTATATGATGAAGGGAATATGCCCGAAAGGCAATAATAAAATAGGTATTACTCCCTCCTTCTCAGTTTATAAGGCCTACGCGTATCCCTAGGTTGCTATTTTGACCACTATAATATAAATTATATAAAATAATACGGAAATCCAATTTGGATCCCGAGTCCAGATGATCTCGGCAGATGGACCAATCAATCTATGCCGCGTCCTGTGAACAGTACCGTATGGCATCAAGTATTCCTGTGGTACGGTGATTTTGGAACAGTGGCACGAACGCATGTGGCCGCATTCAATAAGACGGAGTCTTTCCTCGACACGGCGGTCCAGTCATTTCCATGGCATCTTGGACCGAGACCCACTCCCAGATCGTCACTCTCCTGTCCAAACTCCAAAAGGGATCCGGCGAGCACTCTTCCCCCTCCCAGCCGCCACTGGCTCCATGGCATCGTCTTCTTTCTCCCACGTTGGCTCTCACCACAACTCCATCCTCCCCACGATCCCGTGCCCGTACTGCGGCAGCACGGTAGTCACCAAGATCGCGCGGGAGCGACAGATCCGGCGTCAGGAACTACAAGTGCAAGTTGTACTCTGTAAGTGCCGATCCCCTCTCGATCCATGTGTTTTGTCGATGCGTCCATTGCATTTCTCGAAGCACCTTTCAATCGCCGTGGATTTTCACTTTGTTCCCCCCTTGTGCAAATGCAAACTGGGCACTGCGGTTTCTTTCCAGTTGAGAGAGGTGTACACCGCATCGCTCTGGGAGAATGGGGGGAATGCGGACGCGCGACTTGGAGCTGCGAATCGCGCGACAGCCACGAACCAGCAAGATCTTGGGCGAATCAACCTGCTTGTGTCCCTGATCAACATGATGGCTATCCCAGTCGTGTTGGCAGATCTTCTCTCAAGACGTGCCATCAAGCGATGAAGTATCCCGCACACCGGTGGCGCCAGCCAAAGCTGTCTCCAAAGGGAATCTGTAAGTTGTCGGTAGAGCTTTCCAAGCTGTAATTCCCTGCAGTGAAAAAGTCTAGCTGCTATTTGTATCTCTCATTCGTAGAAGTGCTAATGCAGAGCTTTCCAATCTTTTCTAATCCCCTGTACTGAAACAGCATAGCTGCTACCGTGTATCTCACATTTGTGATCAAGATGCTGCCATGATTCCGTCCTGTATGAGCTCGGTGTTTTTTGTGTTTGTTGAACTCGTGTCGTGCTTTCTGCATACACGCCTGATGTATGTTCGTACTAGGTAGATGCCGTTTTTTTTGTGTGGCTTGGATGCAAATCTTGTTCCGTGGGTCTAGGCTCGTCCCTCACGGTTACCGCTAGGCTCCTAAGGTCTCCGTGCAGGCCAGGCCTACGATAGACGTACCGTATTCACAAATTTAGAATGCACAACTGATACTGTTACATGTCAGAATCATCAACACACGCGTCTTCCTGTGCGGTCCAGATATTGAGATTATCTGGACCCGGGAGCCAAGACTGCATCCCCAAAATAATATTATTATTAGAAAGTAGAACATCTAAAGTTTATAATAATATATTTTTATAGAGATGCAGTTTTGGCTCCCGGGTGCATTTAATCCCAATATCTGAACCATTGACAGAACGGACGCAATACTCTGACACAGAAATGTCAATAAAATAGGGATACAGATCTGTCCTGTATCTGTGACCCACACAGACATGTGCGTGCGTCGGGCGGAAATGCTCTGGACCAACGGAACAATTCGAGCTAGCTTTCCTAGACGATAGAACAAGAAACCAACAGTGGCACCGCTTGAAATTGGATAGGGTCTTTGGGGATCTGGCGGCATAAATTCTACTATCTATTCCAACCAGAGAAGCCATGGCACGGCATCTGATCCGCCGTGTTTCTTGATTCCGGAGACCAGGCCTCCCAACCCACATGGGCCACATCCCCTGCCGGCCACGTCATTGCAAGCGAATGAACCAGGCGACGAGTGACGGGGCTTCGTCGCCGATGGGCATGGAGTTTTGATACGTCTCCAACGTATCTATAATTTTTGATGCTCCATGCTTGTTTTTAGACCATTTGCCTACTGTTTCGTTACACTTCGTGGCACTTTTATGCATTTTCCGGAACTAACCTATTAACAAGTCGCCACAGTGCCAGTTCCCTGTTTTCTGCTGTTCTTATGTTTCAGAAAAGCTACACAGGAAATATTCTCGGAATTGGACGAAACGAGTTCCTCAAGTCTTGTTTTTCCCGGAAGCTTCCAAAGATCCGAAGAGGAGTAGGAGGGGGGCCACGAGGGCCCCACACACCAGGGCGGCACGGCCCAGCCCCTGGCCGCACCCCCTATGTGTGAGGGCACCTCGGTCCACCTCTGACGATGCCCCTTCGCCTATAAAGACCCCCCGATGGAAAAAAACCTAAGGGCCCCGATCAATTTTCCAGAACACATCGCCATCCGCCGCCGCCGTCGGCCCGAAGATCGGGAGGGTCCAGAAGCTCTTCCCGGCACCCTGCCGGACAGGAGAATCGCCACTAGAGGTCTTCTTCATCGCCATGCTTGCCTTCGGAGCGATGAGTGAGTAGTCTACCTTGGACTATGGGTCCATAGCAGTAGCTAGATGGTTGTCTCCTCCACCATGTGCTTCATGTTTAGATATCATGAGCCGCCCTACATGATTGAGATCACCGTTATGTAATTCTACATATTTGGTTTGTTGGGATCCGATGAATATTGGTGCTATGATTGAGTTGCTATACTGAAATATATCTTATGTTATCTCTATGTTGTTTATGATCTTGCACGCTCTCCATTGTTAGTAGCTATCTTGGCCAAGTAGTTGCTAGTGACTCCAAGAGGGGGTATTTATGCTCGATAGTGGGTTCATGCCTCTATTTAATCTGGGGGAGTGACAGAAACCTCTAAGGTTGTAGATGTGTTGTTGCTACTAGGGAGAAAACAACATTCATATGCTCGAGGGCATATGCTTTGTTTACATTACACACTTTGCTTAATGCAATTATCTGTTGTTCGCAACTTAATACTCATGGGGTGTTCGGATGATATCCCCGCGAGTGGATTATTAGTCATAGATGCAGTTGGATGGCGGTCTATGTATTTTGTTGTAATGCCCAGAGTAAATCGCATAGTGATGTTCTTGACATATCACGTTTATCTTTATTATATCAATTGCCCAACTGTAATTTGTTTACCCAGCATGTGTTATTTATCTTATAGAGAGACACCACTAGTGAACTGTGGACCCCGGTCCTATTTCCATCATATTGCTATCACGTGTTTACTTTACTCGCACTGTTTATTTTACTCGCACTGTTTACTTTACTCGCACTGTTTACTTTACTCGCATACTATTATCACTTTCCAGTCGATACGCTCATACCCTTTGTTTCATGCAAACCGGTGAGATTGACAACCTCATCGCAAGTTGGGAACAAAGTACTTGGTTGTGTGTGTGCAGGTTCCACGTTGTTGCTCGCAAAGCAAAGCTTGAACGAGGCGCCCTATAAATTGTCCAGAGCTGTCGCGAAGCTTGCAAGCATCACCTTCAGTCGTATTGTCTGCTCTTCTCCTGATCGACATACCTTGGTTTCTTAACTGAGGGAAAACTTGCTGCTATATTCATCAAAACCTTCTCTTGGGGTTTTCCAACTGGCCGGTCATTTACTACACATCTTTCATACTATCATCACCGCGCCACCAACAAGTTTTCTGGCGCCGTTGCCGGGGAAGAGTGGAAGACCTCTGCAAGGGGAGTTTTTCGCACGCACATCTTTTACTTTGTTTTATTGTTTTGCTTTACTTTATTTATTTTTACCTGCATTGTTTTATCAAAAACCCAAAAAAATCAGAATCCTTGGTAGTTATTTTTATCTGTCTACTTTTAGTTTTGCTGAAATGGCTAATCCTGAAAACACCAAGTTGTGTGACTTTACTAGCACGAACAATAGTGATTTTATCTGCACTCCTATTGCGCCTCCTGCTCCTGCTGCAAACTTTTATGAGATTAAGCCTGCTTTATTGAACCTTGTTTTGAAAGAGCAATTTTCTGGTGCTAGTACTGAAGATGCTGCAGCTCATCTCAATAATTTTGTTGAGCTATGTGAGATGCAGAAATATAAGGATGTAGAAAGTGATATTATTAAGTTCAAGTTGTTTCCTTTTTCTTTGAGAGGAAAAGCTAAAGATTGGTTGCTGTCTTTGACTAAGAATAGTATTGATTCATGGGCTAAGTGTAAGGATGCTTTTATTGGTAGATATTATCCTCCTACTAAAATTATATCTCTGCGTAGCAATATTATGAAGTTTAGTCAGTTTGATAATGAACATGTTGCTCAAGCTTGGGAAAGAATGAAATCTATGATAAAGAATTGCCCCACTCATGGACTGACTATTTGGATGATTGTCCAAACTTTTTATGCAGGACTGAATTTTTCTTCAAGGAACCTACTTGATTCAGCTGCTGGAGGCACTTTTATGTCTCTTACCTTAGGCGCCGCAACAAAGCTACTTGACAACATGATGGTCAATTATTCCGAATGGCACACCGAGAGAGCTCCACAAGGTAAGAAGGTAAATTCTGAAACCTCTTCCTTGAGTGATAGGATTGATACCATTATGGTTATGCTTGCTAATGATAGAACTCATGTTGATCCTAATAATGTTCCTTTATCCTCTTTGGTTGCTCAAGAAGAGCTTGTTGATGTGAACTTCATTAGAAACAATAATTTTAACAACAATGCTTATAGGAACAATTTTGCTAGTAACAATTATAGGCCGTATCCTTCTAGTAATGGTTGTGGTAACTCTTATGGTAACTCCTCCAACAACACTAGGGCCGCGCCCTCCGAGCTTGAGGTAATGCTCAAGAACTTCATCGGTAAGCAAAATGCTTTTAACAAGTCTGTTGAGGAAAAGTTAGGCAAAATTGATATTCTTGTTTCTAAAGTTGATAGCCTTGCTCATGATGTTGAACTTCTGAAATTAAAAGTGTTGCCTAATGATGTGAAAGAGAACAATGTTTTTGCTACTGCTAATGCTATTCAAGTTGGAATAGATGAAAATATTAGATTGTTAGCAGAATTGCATGCTAGATGGGAAAGAGAGGATGAGATTGCTAGGAATATGAAAGTTTGCACTATTACTACCTCTAATGATGTTGTTCCTAATGCTAGCAATCCTCTTACTTTGATTGGTGTAGAGAAAACTCCCACTCCTTGTGTTAAAAAGCCTAAAACTGTCAAAACTTTTTCTCAAAAGAGTGCTAAAAATTTTCGGAGTGTAGGAGATGATAGCTCTACTTATTTTAATGATTTTGATGTTGATGGCTGCAATATATCTGAAGTAATTTTGTTCTTGCAAAAGCTTGCTTTGACTCCCAATGCTAGTTCTTTAAATATTGCTTTTACAAAGCATATTACCAATGCTCTCATGAAAATTAGGGATGAAAAGTTGAAGAAAAAAGCTTCTGTTCCCAAGAAGTTAGAAGATGGTTGGGAACCCATCATTGATATGCATGTTAATGGTTTTGATTTCCATGCTTTATGTGATCTAGGTGCTAGTATTTCTATCATGCCTAGAAAAATTTATGATATGCTTGATTTACCACCTCTTGAAAAATGCTATTATGATGTTCCTATTGCTGATGTTGCTAAGAAGAAACCTTTGGGAAGGATTAACCATGTTCTTATTATGGTTAACAATAACCATGTTCCCGTTGATTTTCTCGTTATGGACGTTGAATGCCATGCTTCATGTCCTATTATTTTGGGAAGACCCTTTCTTCGAACTGTAGGTGCCATCATTGATATGAGGGAAGGCACCATCAAATATCAATTCCCACTCAAGAAAGGTATGGAACACTTCCCTAGGAAAAGAAATAAATTACTTTTTGACTCTATTCTTAGAGCAAATTATGAGCTTGATGCTTCATCTCTTGATGTTACTTGATTCGCAATTTTCTGCGCCTAGCTCAAAGGCGTTAAAGAAAAACACTCTTGGGAGATAACCCAATGTTTTATTTTCAGTACTTTTTCTTTTATTTAAGTCTTGGAAGTCATTACTACTGTAATTACCTCTCCTTATCCTTTTTATTTCATTGTTGTGCCAAGAGAAGCCTCTAATTTGAGTGAGGTAAAAATTTGGGGATGTTGCTGTCCTGAAACTGTTTTTGGTGCTGCACCGTAAAAATTCGTGAAAATTCTCTGTATATCTTTTGGACCTGCGATTTCTTGTGCATATGCCCCAGGTTATATCCAAACTTTAATTAGTTGAACACGTTTTGATTTGAGCAACAGAAAACACCTTAAAAATTCGGCCTTTGTCAGCTGTTCTGTTTTGACAGATTTCTGCCACTATTCGTTTTTGTCGCTTTATCGCTTTCTTTTGAGTTCTTTTGATCACGGAACTTTTGGGGAAGTTGCTACAGTAGTATATACTTTATATGTGGTGGTTTTGGGTTGAAACCTGAAGCAAAAAGATGTTTATTATATGATATGCTTACACTAATGTTGCTAATAGATTTGTGTTTAGTTTTGTATGAAGGAAGTTTTCAAGTGTAGGGATTGGAGAATGATGAGATGAGTTGAAGAATGGACAAAAGCTTAAGCTTGGGGATGCCCATGCATCACCCCAAGAAATATCCAAGAATTACAAGCGTCAAAGCTTGGGGATGTCCCCGAGGAACCCCTTCTTCATCGGCAAAAATCAGGTCATCTTTCAAAACACTATATTTTTATTGGTTCATGCACTATGTGTTTTTCTTGGAGCGTCAGTTGTTTTTGTTTTCTTTATTAGTTTAGTTTTGTTTGCTGCAATAAATGGTTGGACCCCAACAAATTTCTTTTGGAGAATTTGCCTTGCTTTTCATTTGCCATGAACGCTCTAGTTTTCATTCTTATCAAAAACCGAGTGTTCTTCTTTTTCTGCTACTGCTTTTGGTTTTTGTTTTCGCCTTGATTTGCATTTAGACCTTGTCATATCTCTTTATCAAGGTGTATTTTTTGCCTCTGGACCATGTTGGTTTTCCTCAAAAGAGGTGTCGTAAAAATTTCAAATGGTGTTGGAAAAGAGAAAAAACTTTATGCAAAAAAGTGATACAAGAAGGAGCTTGTGTAGACTGCGGCTTAGGCTTTTTAATGTTGTGCTTGATGTCTTTTTGATAGTATGCTTAGTGGTTTTGCTGTAGCATGATTTGTCTCAAATAACTGAGATTGCTTAATGAGCCTTTGAAAAAATCATGCGTTGTTTTTATTGTTTGGAAGCATTATTTTGGTTTTCTCCTTGATGCTTTATTTGGGTTGACTTGGCGCATACTCACACATGTTAGACTCATACAAAGTCGCCAATAGCCTCTATGATCATTTAGTTTTTGACTTTTGATGCCATCTTATGCTTCTTTTAATGTCGTTTTGTCGCTTTGCATGATTTTGGCCGTTATTGCTCTCTTAGTTGGTCGCTCCCAGTCTTTTGCTAGCCCTCGCCTTGTACTGAGTATGAGCTCTACTCGTGCATCCAACTCCTAAAAACCAAGTTTGCCAAAGTGTCCACCATACATACCTACTAGCAATTTGCTATTCCAAGTAAATTTGACTTGCTTTTATTTTCTCTTCAAATTAAACTCTTACCAGTGTTATGCGAAAATTGGTCAGTAAAGCTCTCACGAACCGGAAGGCACACTTTAATTTTTCTTGTTCTAATTTTTTTGACATTGTGGTCTCTTATGTTGAGTTGTTATGCTTGCAAGTTCTAACTTGGAGACTAGCCCAACCATGCTGTCATGGGGCAAGCTTTCAACATTGCACTTCTTATTTGAGTTGATATCGTGATCTTTTGTTTATGGATGCCCGCGGTGTAAAATGAATTGGGAATCTTGCGGGGATCATGGAGTTTGTATATGTGTTAGGGAAACGCCTGGGCCGCCAATCTAAGCCATGCATAATTCATGGTGGAAATTTGTAGCATACCCATGGTGGACATTCGACAACGCATCTCAAACTAAAAAGCTAAACAAATGGCAAATAAAAGAGATGTCGAGGTGTTCATTGTCTGCTTGTCCTGTCATTTTGATGTGGGCTTGTTCTATGTCATCGGGCACGGAGGTACCCCGTTGGCGGTTCTCGATGATACGTATATACTTACAATGACAAGAGCCTTGCTTGGGACTCTAAGTAGAGTAGCATGAGGTTTGGGTACTCGTATTCACGGGACACGAGGTTTTCGACTTATGATTTGTCAAGCATATGCATCATAATTGTTCTCGCATTAACTTTAACCATTCAAGATGCTTATGATGGGGGCAATGAGAGCTCAAAGCCGGCAAGTAACATAATTTTTGAAGGTTATAAAACTTGCAATCACTGCTTCCCTCTGCGAAGGGCCTTTCTTTTACTTTCATGTTGAGTCACCACCTTCTATCTTTATGCACCATTAAGAGAGCATAGTTGCCATTCTTAGTATAATGTGCATTGTCCCAAAGTTTTCATTGATTGATTCATATTGTTGGTTTCACTTGTTCTCAAATTATTTGTGTCTAGTCGTCCTCTTAAACTTGAAGGTGTCCTATGCATTTATGTTTTGCTCTCTATTAAGGACAAGCTGAAAACCATTTTTATGTTTTTCCTTATGATTTGAACACATGTTTGACTTTCATTGTTTCATTTTCATCATCTTTTGTTTGTGTTCATTTTCATGTTATAACATGGTTGCTAAGTTTCTATTGTCAAGATTATATCTTTCATGCCCATGTTTTAAGTTCTTATGATCCCAGCTCACAACGCTTACATATATGATCAAGATTGTTTAGGTGCATGTCACCTCAAAAATTATTCTTTTGTTATCACTTACCTACTCGAGGACGAGCAGGAGTTCAGCTTGGGGATGCTTGATACGTCTCCAACGTATCTATAATTTTTTATGCTCCATGCTTGTTTTTACACCATTTGCCTACTGTTTCGTTACACTTCGTGGCACTTTTATGCATTTTCCGGAACTAACCTATTAACAAGTCGCCACAGTGCCAGTTCCCTGTTTTCTGCTGTTTTTGTGTTTCAGAAAAGCTACACAAGAAATATTCTTGGAATTGGACGAAACGAGTTCCTTAAGTCTTATTTTTCCCGGAAGCTTCCAGAGATCTGAAGAGGAGTAGGAGGGGGGCCACGAGGGCCCCACACTCCAGGGCAGCGCGGCCCAGCCCCTGGCTGTGCCCCCTATGTGTGAGGGCACCTCGGTCCACCTCTGACGATGCCCCTTCGCCTATAAAGACCCCTCGATGGAAAAAAACCTAACGGCCCCGATCAATTTTCCTGAACACATCGCGATCCGCCGCCGCCATCGACCCAAAGATCGGGAGGGTCCAGAAGCTCTTCCCGGCACCCTGCCGGAGAGGGGAATCGCCACTGGAGGTCTTCTTCATCGCCATGCTTGCCTTCGGAGTGATGAGTGAGTAGTCTACCTTGGACTATGGGTCCATAGCAGTAGCTAGATGGTTGTCTCCTCCACCATGTGCTTCATGTTTAGATCTCATGAGCTGCCCTACATGATTGAGATCACCGTTATGTAATTCTACATGTTTGGTTTGTTGGGATCCGATGAATATTGGTGTTATGATTGAGTTGCTATACTGAAATATATCTTATGTTATCGCTATGTTGTTTATGATCTTGCATGCTCTCCATTGTTAGTAGCTATCTTGGCCGAGTAGTTGCTAGTGACTCCAAGAGGGGGTATTTATGCTCGATAGTGGGTTCATGCCTCTATTTAATCTGGGGGAGTGACAGAAACCTCTAAGGTTGTAGATGTGTTGTTGCTACTAGGGAGAAAACAATATTCATATGCTCGAGGGCATATGCTTTGTTTACATTACACACTTTGCTTAATGCAATTATCTGTTGTTCGCAACTTAATACTCATGGGGTGTTCGGATGATATCCCCGCGAGTGGATTATTAGTCATAGATGCAGTTGGATGGCGGTCTATGTATTTTGTTGTAATGCCCAGAGTAAATTGCATAGTGATCTTCTTGACATATCACGTTTATCTTTATTCTATCAATTGCCCAATTGTAATTTGTTTACCCAGCGTGTGTTATTTATCTTATGGAGAGACACGACTAGTGAACTGTGGACCCCAGTCCTATTTCCATCATATTGCTATCACCTGTTTACTTTACTCGCACTGTTTACTTTACTCGCACTATTTACTTTACTCGTATACTATTATCACTTTCCACTCGATATGCTCATACCCTTTGTTTCAAGCAAACCGGTGAGATTGACAACCTCATCGCAAGTTGGGAACAAAGTACTTGGTTGTGTGTGTGCAGGTTCCACGTTGCTGCTCGCAAAACAAAGCTTGGATGAGGCGCCCTATAAATTATCCGGAGCTGTCGCGAAGCTTGCAAGCATCACCTTCAGTCGTATTGTCTGCTCTTCTCCGGATCGACATACCTTGGTTTCTTAACTGAGGGAAAACTTGCTGCTATATTCATCAAAACCTTCTCTTGGGGTTTTCCAACTGGCCGGTCATTTACTACACATCTTTTATACTATCATCACCGCGCCACCAAGTTCCACCTCGAACCAGTGAGCAAGTAAATAGCTGATGCGATTTTGTCCGCAGTTTGGGAGCTAGAACGCAAATTGCTGCGTGGCCATCTATGAAAGCACAGCCTGAGGAAATCCCAAATGGTGGTGAGGTGGTGGACGAGGGGTGCGTGCAGCCATGTAGGATCGATGGAGCCAGACCCATCCGCGACGGCAATTATGCAAGCAATAGCAGGTGCCGGCGACAGGAAGGTGACGGGCAAGGAGATTCAGCTGACTGCACTATGAATCTCTCTCCCGAGAAGCCACCCACCCTAGCTCCTCGCTGGTCCATCCCCGCAGCTCCCCTCCCCATTTGACTCATCCACCCGCGCCACCCTCCGGCACTTCAAAATTGGTGCGGCCCGGCTGTTCCGTCTCTTGCGTTCATCTAGGACACGGGCGACTGCATCAATTTATTCTGTCCTCCCCTCCCATGTTGTCTGTCCCACTCCGACCCAGGAACCGGCACCGGCATGCAGGGATTTGTCCGGTCAAGCTTGCTGCTGCACGCCGGAGAGGGGCACCGGCCACCAGGACAGGAGCCACGGCCGAGCACCAGACGCAGGATCAGCTGCAAGTTCCAGCCACCACGACAGGAGCGGGGGCGCCGGCCACCATGAAAGGAGGCACGACCGACCACCAGACACATTGGTCTAGGGCGTTGGCCTATATCTGTACCGCCATCGAGCTGTCTATCCTGCGGGGCACTTAACACTGTTTAAAAGCACAAATACGAAGCCTAATACAGGAAGACATACTCAAGTTTCCTTCCATGTGCCGGTGGCTGGTTGGTTTAAAAAGCGGGAGTAGATACTCCCGGGAGTCAAACAACATTTTCGTTATATCTTGTATTATGTTGATCAAATTAATGATCTAGAAGTACGCGCAAGACTTATAAACTGAGAAGGAGGGAGTATCTTATTTCATGTTTATGATAGATATTTATTTTTCATGTTAGAATTGTATTAATCGGAAACGTAAGTACTTGTATGTTTGCTACGCAAGCAAGAGTTCCTAGTAAGGCCTCCCATTTAACTAGCTCGTTGATTAACTGATGATTGAGGTTTCCTCATAATAAATATTGGATGTTGTTAATAATAGGGTCACATTATTAGAAGAATAATGTGATGAATGATTTGGCGGTGCTAGCCACCCAGTTGGGAACCCCAAGAGGAAGGTATGATGAGCATAGCGGCAAGTTTCCC
The DNA here is from genome assembly GCA_007115705.1 of Dactylis glomerata. Lineage (NCBI taxonomy): Eukaryota > Viridiplantae > Streptophyta > Magnoliopsida > Poales > Poaceae > Dactylis > Dactylis glomerata. The sequence continues at coordinate 1,781,083 of QXEO01000485.1, read as the reverse complement.
TCAGTATGAAACCAAGGTTTAATCAAACCAGTAGGAGAAAGAACCAACTTCCGAAGGATGATGCTAGCTGGCTTGGCGACTGCTCCAGACAATTTATATATGGCGCCTTATCTGGGGCTTAGCTTGGCACCAGCTGCAACGTGGAACCTGCACACAACACAACCAAGTACTTTGCCCCAACTAACAGTGAGGTTGTCAATCTCACCGGTTTGTTGTAAACAAAGGATTAAACGTATCGTGTGGTAAAAGATATTTGTTTGCAAGAAAGTAAATAATGCTTGTAGAAAGTAAATGGTAATGTGAATGTAAATAAATGGATCGGGGTCCACAGTTCACTAGAGGTGTCTCTCCATAAAGATAAATAACATGCTGGGTGAACAAATTACAGTTGGGCAATTGACAGAATAAAGAATGCAAGCAATGCATGTATATGTCATGAGGATCACTATGAGATTCACTTGGGCATTACAACATAATACATAGACCGTAATCCAACTATATCTATGACTAATAATCCACCTGCCGGATATCATCCAAACAACCATTTGGTATTAAGTTGCAAGCAACAGATTATCGCCTTAAGCAAGTGTGTAATCTAAACAATACAAATATCCTTAAACACAAGATTGTTGTTTTCTCCCTAGTAGCAACAACATATCTACAATCTTAGAAGTTGTTGTCACTCTCCCAGATTACTAGAGGCATGAACCCACTATCGAGCATAAATACCCCCTCTTGGAGTCACTAGCATGTACTCGGCCAAGATATCTACTAGCAACGGAGAGCATGCAAGATCATAAACAACATAGAGATGATAAATCACAAATCAACTTGACATAGTACTCAATATTCATCGAATCCCAACAAACATAACATGTAGAATTATATGACGATGATCTTGATCATGATAGGCAGCTCACAAGATCTAAACATGAAGCACATGGAGGAGAAGACATCCATCTAGCTACTGCTATGGACCCATAGTCCAAGGTAGACTACTCACACATCACTCCGGAGGCAGGCATGGTGATGAAGAAGGCCTCTGGTGGTGATTCCCCTCTCCGGCAGGGTGCCAGGAAGAGTTTTTGGACCCTCTCAATCTTGCGTCGATGACGGCAGTGGCTTACAGTATGTTTTCTGGAAAAGAGTTTGAGCCCTTAGGGTTTTCTCGTCGAGGAGAATATATAGGTGGAAGGGCGATGTCAGGGGGTGGACCAAGGGGTCCACACCACCTGGTGGCGCGGCCAGGGGGTGGCCCGCGCCACCCTATGGTGCGGCTATCCTCTGCCCCCCTCCGTGTCTGCTTTGGACTCCGTCTCGTGTCGGGAAAAATAGGAACTTCAGCTTTTGTTCCGTCCAATTCCGAGAATATTTCCCGTGTAACTTTTCTGAAACACAAAAACAGCAGAAAACAGGAAATTGGCACTGTGGCATCTCGTTAATAGGTTAGTTCCAAAAATGCATAAAAATGCCACGAAGTGTAACAAAACACAAAGCAAATGGTGCATAAACAAGCATGGAGCATCAAAAATTATAGATACATTTGAGACGTATCAATGAACACACACCCAAAGTAGATATAGCAATATGATCAAGTCATTAAGTTTTTATTGATGTATCAAACACATATAAAGTAGCTCTAACCTTAGACCATGAGATCATGTTAATCACTAACATAGGAATAGTACTTTGATAACATCAAATGTCATACCGTAACAGGGTGACTATAAAGATGGATTTGGGTACTCTGAAAGTATTAGTTGAGGCTCATGGATCAAGAGTGGGATTTATCCATCCAGATGACGAAGAGATATACTTTGGGCCCTCTCAGTGGTATCACATCGATACCGCTTGCAAGCACGTGACTAGGTCATAAGGATGTCATATCACGGAATGAGTAAAGAGTACTTGTCGCTAACGAGATCGGACTATGTATAGTTGATACCAATAATCATATCTCAGACAAGTAAAATATCACGAGGCAAAAGGAACTGGGTACGACATTTAAGGTTCAAGCGATCACAAGATTCATCGTTGAATGAGTGGGAGTCACTACGAATCTGCAGATTCTGCAGATGATTATTGATTGGGGATGTGTCTCGATCATGTCCACATTATTTATAAACCGTAGGGTGACACACTTAAGGTTAGTTGACGCATTTGAGTGGGTACGAAACACAGGAGCACATATTGACCAACACAGGGATTGTTTCAAGAAGCAGCAATTTGTTTTGGGATATCGGAATAATTCAAGGGGTAAGTGTTAATCTTTGTTAATTTATAATTAGTTTAATTCACAAATATTAAATAAATAAATAAAAATATTTTATGGGAGAAAAACCCTTGGGATTTTTTAGTGGTCTGTACACACAATTAATGATGATTTTGAGTGGATGTGTGGGAGCTCCACTCACATGAAAAGGGAGAGGTGGGGGCACCCCTAGGAGCTCCTGCACCCCCGTCTCCTATATATTGAGGGTGGGAGCTCCTTTCTTGGTGGTGCACAAAACCCTCTCACTTCTTCCTCCTGCTACTCTACCGAAAAATCCATGGCTTAGGGGAAGCCCTGCAGAAATATTTTCTCCACCACCATCATCTTGTCATAGTGTTGTTGGAGTTCCCGGTGGATCCTCTACTTAAGCTGCCCCGCTGGAATGAGGGAACGAGTCATCATCGAGCTGCACATGTGACCGAGTACAAAATCACTGCCCATATGCAGCGCTCGTCTTCGTGATCTTGAGATCGGCAAGTGGTCATCTACATCATCCACATTTATGCGGGAACGTTTTCTTGCTTTCGGTCTACGAGGTTGAGTCCTTCTAAGACAACATTTTAACCGTTACTAGCATCTCCTAGATTACATCTTGGCAGTTTTGTGGTTCCTACCGTAGGAAAATTTTATTTTCTATGCAACGAACCCATCATATGATTTGGTGAGTAGAGTGGATGTAAAATTACACTGGTGCACTTAATAAAGATAACTCAGGGAGTTATCATCTACTCGTCCATCACTCAGGATGCAAGTGGACCTCCACTTACCTATCTAGGCAGAAAAATTGTTTTCTAATCATTTAATTATGTTCTTAACTAATTTATTTATTTAAACTTGGATGCACTCACCAGCGGCTGTCCGCTAGTCCATTAGGCCATCCACCTGAATCGCTAGCCATCTCTTGGAATTTTCCTTTAGTATAAAATAGATTGTATCGTCCATACTCCTAGTAGCTAAGTTAGTCAGTAGAGGTAGTAATCCTAGTTGAGTTTTATCAAGGTTATCTTAATTATGACATATGATGTCTATACCCTTTTGGACCGTGATGTATGAAAGTGGAAACTAAGCTTTGCACCTGCCAAAGTAATGACATGTTCTATCATTTTTTTGTTCTCTCTTTCTTGTGAGGCGCATCATTTATAAAGTTAACTATAACATGCTCTTTCAACTGGATTTGGAAGGCAAAGAATATGACTAAAATCAAGGTGTTTTGTTGGCTTCTTCGCTATGATAGGTTGAATACCAAGAACATGCTGAAGAGAAGGCACTATGTGATTAATTTAACCCACCACCTGAAGAAACAGTTGATCAAATATTCTTCCACTGCCCCTTTAGCTCAAAATCATGATCTGTGATTGATATGAATTGGCCAAATCTATATAACAGATTTGATATTGTGTGTGATGCAAAGAACCTATGGACATGGCCTATGTTCACATAGGTCTTCATGGTTAGTGCATGGAATAATTGGAAGGAAAGGAACAATATGATCTTCAATAGGATAACTCCATCACTTAGTTCGTGGAAGGAAAGATTCAAGTGTCATTTTCATCTTTTGATCTATAGGACAAAGCCTGAACTCCACCTTTTATTAATAATCTTGTATCTTCCCTATGATCCCTTTTATTTGTTGGTAGCTGTTGGTAGTTTCTGTATACCTACATCTAGTATGTAAAATGCTTGTACAGAACTTTTGTGGTGGTAATATATTAGAGTAGTGGGGGCCTTCTCTAGTCCTCAAAGGTTCAAAAAAGTTAACTAGAACAAAACGTTTGCAGTAATGAACAAATTAATACATTATCTTGGATGTTTATTTGAAGAAATTAAAAATTGTTTGAGAGAGAATTAACTTTTAATCGACTAAGACTTAGACTCTTAAATATACTAGAGCAACTAGGTTATGCATGCATGCATGTATTTTTTCTCTAGATTATCTAACCATTAGTTGCAAAAGAATTGGCCATAGTTTCTTAATTCGCAGTTTGGCTGGGTCAAGGATTTCAAACAAAATAGTGTGTTCACAACAATGTCATCAATCCCATACTCTCTTGTGGCGAGTGACATATTTGAATTTTAACACCATGCCAACGTGACTAGTGAGACAAATGTGTTAATGACAGATGACTAGGGAAAATTCTTCATACTTAAATAATTAAAATATGGATAATGTGACTCTTAGTCTATCCCACAAATAAATAATGGTCTAAAGTACTATCACCAACTGAGTCGTTTTGTATAACATCAAGTTGCTTAATTACCATGACCATATGCGATATTAATGAGACATGTATTAATTATTTCTTATCCCCATTTGAAAACAAGATGTTTTGTTTATTATTCCGCATGCATCCACGTCTAAATCACGGTGAATGAAGTCGCACCCCTGCAATTCAATCACCCACTCATCAAGATGCTCTTATCTACATAAGAAATCCTTTGATACAATGTTGAGAACATCCCTATTTTATATAAATAACTCTGCAGCCTATAGTGCTACACGTTTATCATGCAATTGACATCTGTCGATGGCATTAAGGGTCACACATTTTGTACCTACACAAAATTATATCCAGGTTTGGATGGGCGCATGTAATACCCACATTGGTGTTGTGCACTTTTGTGCAGGTTGCTAGTTTGGTAGTTATTTTAGACTTTGAGGTTTGTAATAAACCCATGTAAGAAATCTAAATGCACATGCCCATGCAATTAAAGCTTTTATTCTAAAAAAACTACACTTGTTGAGGACACTCTTCTTTTACAGGTTGAAGGATTACTACTAGCATATATAAGGGCACACAACATACACTCGAGCCAATTTGAGTGATACCATTCATATCAACATCATTGGCTCTGGTGTTATGCAATCAATGCATCACCGTAGCCTACTCACTCACCATCACCATACATTTTATTTTTATTTTCTGGAAGCGTGGATGGATCTACTAACAAAATGGATCACCTCTCATTAACACAACTTGGGAAAACCTTTATCGGCACAAAACACAAACCTTTTGTGTCAAGGGGAGAGAGAGAGCATCCACGAACATAGCCGGCATGTATATGTATGATCGGATTGGGAAGAGGTGGGAACGAAGGTGTGACACTTCACGTCTATGTATCCTGAGTCAAGCAACATGACAGTAGTGCAGCATCAACATCGGATAGTGTCCCACAACCCGTGTTGTGCAGCAATGTTGGTGACTTCCACTTAAGACCTTGCTCAAGAGCGGATATCCTCGGGTGTGTACACCATGAATAAGGTTGAAGAGTGCATATCTTGGGTCCATGGAGAGTGTCGGGGGGATGACCCCCGGTAGGGTCAAGAGACTAGAAAGATACAAGGACTATGGTTGACTTTATGCCGATTGACCAAGGAAGGGCCTGGCCGGAATATAAGAGCATCGGCCAGGCCGGCATATATGTGTATCCCGGCTAATGTCCGGATATACTGGTATAACCGGGATACTTATTGAGGAATGCCGGCATATACATAGATATGCCGGCCTAACTTATATGTTATATCGTGCAGAAGCAGGGGAGGCCGGATTACCCGACCTTCATAGGTCGTTGGTCCGGCGTATAGGTCCAGGATATGGCCAACGGTCATATCCGGGATACATAAGTCAACTAAGGTGTCACATCCCAACAATCAAGGAGAGGTTCTGCCAAGCATGGAGAGGGATCATGTTGACAGGGTGCACAGTGGTGGTCTACCTAACCACTCTGTGCACAAGTACAGCCCTTACCTCACAGAGGTAAGGTCACAGTCCAAGAGGTACAAGGTACAGGGATGTGGAGTCCCATCGAGAGCAATCAGGGAGAAAGTCAAGGGTCTCTGCCTTCGTCAGCAGGTCCTATTTGGAGTGTAGTTGGTGTCTTCTAGTCTCTTGTGACCGTTGTAACCCTGGCCACCACTATATAAGGTGGCACAGGGAGCCCTGGTGAGGGGTTGGTCACTCTGTGTTCCTACACTTAGCAGTTCATCTTCCTCCTCTAGCAGAGAGCTTGGAAGCATCATTGTTGTACACTCCATCGATCCAAATATATAACCAGTAGAGCAGGAGTAGGGGTGTTATCTCCTTACGAGAGCCCCGAACCTGGGTAGATCTGTGTTCCTTTCTGTCGTGCTTTTTAGCTCGTTCCCCTCTCCTAAATCCTCCAGCATCTAGTTCGCCCCCCATTTAAGCCATCCCATGGCATATGTTGTTTCACCACGACGACATTTGGCGCCCACCGTGGGGCAGATCGATATGCTGGGCGGAGTGTTTATTCGGACGGGGTCCGTGATAGCAGCTTCGGGAGTGCGCGTGGTCTCTGGCCTCGTCCAGAGGCTAGGCTCGCTCAGCTTTGTCAGTGACAACGCCGGATGTCTCGGCGGCCGGCCGTTCCCCAGGGATGGCCGGATCATGTCTTTCGGTTCCCACGAGGTGTACGTGGGGACTGAGAGAGTTTGCAGGGAAGAGGTGCTGATGGCGGCGTATCCTCCGTCACATCGGCTGGCTCACGCTGGGCGTAGCGCTCGCTCAGTAGAGTTGGCCGAGGTAATGATGGCCGGCACATCAGTGCCGCCGGCAGATGGTGCCGGCAAGGCAGCAGCAGCAGCAGCAGGAGATACTCCCCCGGAGCCGCCGAAGGCCAAGAGGTCGGCACGTCCTCCGTTGGAGCGTGTCGAGAACCTGGCCGGCACTTCCGCTGTGCCGGCTAAGTGTCAGGTGCTTCTTCCCATCATCGATCGGCTTCTCGAGCCGGTGCGATCCGGCGATGATCCGGAGCAGACAAGGGAGGTCCTGGAGGGATCTCGCCAGGCCCTCGTCGATGAGGCCCTGGTCATGCACCAGGAGTGCAAGCGGTTTAACCGGCAACTCCGTGAGTATGAGGCAGCCCATGGTTTTACTCCTGCGGTAACCCGGCCTAGCCGGATAGAAGAGGTTAGAGCTAAAGGTAGAAATCTTAACGCTGAGCTAGGTAAAGATGCTAGAGCTAAGAGTCATACTGCAACTAGCACTGTGCCTAAGGTAGTCTATAGCTCACCAGTGAAGAACCTTAGAGCAGCAGCGGAGGTAGCAAAGGACTTATCTAATTTGTCCGGCGAAGCACTGCATGAGCAGCAAGCCCGGCTTAACCATCTTTTGTCTGAAGCTACCAAGCAGCAGGAGGCCCTTAAGAAGGCAAACCCAGGCGCCGGAGCATCCTAGTACGTTGCGTCGGTAGGAGGTGCCGGCGCAAGGTCAAGGGGGGAAGCTTCGTCCCCGCATCCAAGCGCCCGGCGTGCCGGAAGTGTGACCTCTGGCCGCCGGGACAAGCAGATCCAGGTGTATGATCCGGCAATCACCGGAAAGCAAGCAATAGTTCAAAAGAGTGCCGGCCAAGCCGACAAGTATGTCGGCAGCAAGAAGGCAGGCCAGAATGTGCCGGCCGGGCAAGGAGCAGTGTCGGCCGGTGGTGGCTGGAGTAATAGTGCTGCTCGGCGTCAGCAGCAAGGCGCCGGGGGTGCAGCACAGCAGCAAGGTGCGGGTCAGCCGAGACATCGGGAAGATAATGGGAACTCCGCCCTTGCCAGGGCAGGATATCAGCAGCAGCACCAGCAAGGCCAGTAGTATCAGCAAGGCTAGCTAATTGAGCAGTGTCATCCGGAGCAGCAGCAGCAAAAGATGATCGCTGGCCCAATTGCATCCCGGCTAGGACCTCGGTCCTTGGCAGCAAGTGATGCGCGCTTCAAGCTGGACAGGATTCACCAATCAGAGTTGGTGGAGAGGCAAGGAGCTCCGGGTCCTATGTGCTTTGGACCCCAGATTATGGGTGAGCCGGTACCTTACTACTTCCAGCTCGCGCGTGGCGCAAGGACATACAATGGCAGTACAAAGCCGGAAGATTGGTTGGAGGATTACTCCACCGCAGTGAACATTGCCGGAGGAAACCTTAGATGGGCGGCGATATGTACCGCAAATGCTAGAAGGACCAACCAGGATATGGCTGAATAATCTGCCGGCCGGAAGTATCAACGGCTGGGTTGATTTCGAAGAGCAGTTTGTGTCAAACTTCACCAGTACATACAAGAGGCCTAACCGTCCGCATCAGTTGGCCAACTGCCGGCAAGGAGTAAATGAGACCGACCGTGACTACCTGACCAGGTGGTGCACATTGCGCAATTCCTGCGAAGGAGTTGTGGAGCAGCAGGCCATCATGTGGTTCGCTCATGGGTGCCGGCATGGCACCATGTTGTGGCAAAAGCTTCAGAGGAAAATGCCGGCCACGTTGGCCGAGATAATCAAGATTGCCGATAGTTATGCTCTGGGAGATCCCATGCAGCCCACCCTTGATTCACAAGGATAGGGGCAAACCCAGGGGAACAGCAACAGCACCGGGAGACCAGGGCAATACTATCGCTCTGATAACCGGAACAAGAGAAGAGATGAAAGGCTGGATTACAGGTATGGAACGACACAAGTAGCCGCTGTGGAGGAAGAACAAGGGGGCGCCGGCAGTAGCCAGCGTCCGAGATATGAGGGCAATCAGCAGCCACAACAGAAAGCGCAGCCCTTCCAGAAGAAGAATGTCTGGATCAACAAGAGTGCCGGCGGCGGCGCCGGCCAGAAGAAGCAATGGCCGAAGTATACGGTGGGTCTGGCCATGGACAAGCCTTGTGTGTTTCACACGTTCCAGCCGGGTAAGCCGGCAAATCATTTGACGAGGAACTGTTCATGGCTGGACGACATATTAGCAGGTCGTGCAGGTCCCTGGGGACCGGCTAGGCCATCTATCCCGGCAGCTCCATCGCCGTTGACAGGCGCAAATACAGTTGTAGTCCCGCCCAGGCCGGTTAATCGCGGGAATCAGAGCAATGCCGGAAATGCCAGCGTAAATCAAGTAGATCAGAACTATAACCCAGAGTACTATGCCGGAGGCCCAGCAGCGGGCTAAAATGAGTACAAGGAACATGATCAGAGCTACATGGTCTTTGAGACCAAAAGAACAGACAAGCAGAGCTTGTACCGGAGGTGTTTGGAGGTGAATGCCGTTATGTCGGCAGTTCCGAAGCTAATGTACTGGTCTGACCAGGCCATTGGCTGGGATAGGGCAGATCATCCCAGGATCATGCCGAACCCCGGCGGGTATGCTCTGGTGATGGATCCGACATTCGTCGGGCCGGCTAATAACGTGAGATTCAGCAAGGTCCTCATTGACAATGGAAGCAGCATCAATATCATGTACCGGGATACGATGCAGAAGCTGGGCATCAAGGAAAATATGCTGGAGCCAAGCAAGACCACATTCCACGGCATTGTGCCGGGACTTTCGTGTGCGCCGATGGGCAAGATCCGGATGGATGTCATGTTTGGCAACCGGAATAACTGCAGGGTGGAGAACCTCATGTTTGAGGTGGTGGATCTAGAAAGCCCCTACCATGCTTTACTGGGAAGGCCGGCACTGGCAAAGTTCATGGCCTCTACGCATGTTGCATACCTGAAGATGAAAATGCCGGGGCCCAAGGGAGTGATCACCATCATTGGTGATTACAAACGCTCGATGGCATGTGCAACAGCCGGATCTAATCTGGCCGAGACTCTGATCATTGCTGAGGAAAAGAAGAGGCTCAAGAGACCAGTGGAGATTGCTGAAACAGTCGTGACCGGCACACCTTTGCCGGGCATGACAAACCCAAGTGGCGGCACTTCTTTTAAAGTGGCCAAGGAAGTCAAGAAGGTGCCTCTGGATGAGGCTTTTCTGGAGCGCTATGCCCTCATCGGGGCAGGTTTGGATCCCAAATAGGAAATCGAGCTCATCAGCTTCCTCCGTGAGAATCGGGATATCTTTGCATGGTCTACTTCAGACCTGCAAGGTGTGCCGAGGGAGCTGGCTGAGCACGCATTACATGTGAGACCGGATGCTAAGCCGGTGAAGCAACCGCTCCGGCGGAATGCAGGTGATAGAAGGAAAGCCATTTGGGACGAAGTGGCCAGGCTCCTAGCCTCCAGCTTTATCAAAGAAGTGCTTCATCCGGATTGGGTGTCTAATCCGGTTTTGGTGGAAAAGAAGAAGGATGAGCCCGCCATAGTGAAAGTATGGCGGATGTGTGTCGATTACACCAACTTGAACAAGGCGTGTCCTAAGGATCCATTCCCGCTGCCTCGGATCGATCAAGTGATTGATTCCACGGCCGGATGTGAACTGTTATCATTCGTAGATGCTTATTCTGGTTTCCACCAGATCCCCTTGTATGAGCCGGATCAAATAAAGACATCCTTTATTACCCCGTACGGGGCTTATTGCTATCTCACTATGCCGTTCGGTTTAACAAATGCCGGAGCAACTTACCAGAGGTGCATGCAAAAGTGTTTGCATGACCAAATAGATAAAAATGTGCAGGTATATGTCGACGATGTCGTCATAAAAACCAAGGAGAGCAAGACTCTCGTAGATGACCTCCGGGAAACCTTTGCAAACTTGAGGAGATTCCGGATGAAGTTGAATCCGGCTAAATGTACCTTCGGTGTGCCGGCAGGCAAATTGCTCGGTTTCCTGGTTTCCAGCCGGGGAATTGAGGTAAATCCCGGCAAGATTCGTGCCATAGAGAGAATGAAGTCGCCGATAGATTTGAAGGAAGTACAGAAGTTCACCGGGTGCCTCGCATCCCTGAGCCGTTTCATAAGCCGGCTGGGAGAGAAAGCTTTGCCGTTATATCAATTGATGAAAAAGTCCGACACATTTGTCTAGACAGCGCAAGCAGATGCAGCTTTCAAAGAGCCGAAACAGATGTTGTCAACAGCGCCAGTGTTGGCATCTCCCATGCCCAGGGAGCCAATGTTACTTTATATAGCGGCAACCAACAGAGTCGTCAGTGCTGTGGTGGTAGTAGAGCGAGAGGAAGGAGGCAAAACCGTGCAGCGGCCGGTATATTATTTGAGTGAAGTCCTTTCCACCTCGAAGCAAAACTACCCCCACTATCAGAAAATGACATATGGTGTCTATATGGCGGCCAAGAAGCTCAAGCATTACTTCCATGAACACCCAATCCGGGTAGTGGCCGAGGCCCCTATCTCAGAAATCATAGGCAACAAAGATGCCAGTGGCAGGATAGCCAAGTGGGCAATAGAGTTGTCACCATATACACCTCAGTATGATAAGGGGGATACAATCAAGTCCCAGGTGTTGGCTGATTTCTTCATTGATTGGGCCAAGATACAATATGAGCCACCATTGCCAGATGCAAATTATTGGAGGATGCATTTCAACGGTTCCAAAACAATACATGGCCTGGGTGCCGGCATAGTTCTCAGTTCACCCAAGAATGACCAATTGAGATATGTTCTGCAGATTCATTTTGCTGCATCCAATAATGTGGCGGAATATGAGGCACTTGTGCATGGCCTGAAGGTGTCTAAGGACATAGGAATTCGTCGAATTATGTGTTTCGGTGATTCTGACTTAGTGATTCAGCAGTGTTTCGGCATATGGGATGCGCATGATGCTAACATGGGATCCTACCGTTTCCTGGTACAGCAGTTGAGCGGTTACTTCGAAGGTTGTGAGTTCCGGCATGTTCTCCGGGCTCAGAACGACGCAGCCGATGCATTGTCCAAGGTGGGATCTTCCAGAGATTCAATCCCGCCCGGCATTTCGTTGGAGCATCTGAGGAAGCCGTCAATCAAGCCTTCGCCGGAATCATCGTCCATTTACGTCCCGCCAAGTCCGGAGGAGGCAATTCCGATGGAGATAGGTGCCGGAGTCAGGTCAGATAACCCGGGGACTATTTTCTCAGTCCCGGGGACTGGGCCGGCATATGCAGTGAGTGCAGTATTCCGGAGCAGAAATAGGGGCAAGGGTAAAATGTACCAAGAGGTTGTGCCGGTATACCCGGGGACTGCTCCGGCATACCCGGGGACTGATCCCTCAGTCCCGGGGACTTCGCAGCTCATGGAGGTCGATTATGTGTCGGCCGAAATGATGGAGATAGATCAGGCAGTATTCACTGTCAGGGAAGTGCCCTCATGGGCACGTCCAATCATGGATTTCCTGGTGAATGGTCAAGTGCCGGCGGATGAAAATGAGGCCCGCCGGGTTACTAGGAGATCCAAAGGATATACCATCATCAACAAGGAAATATACAAGAGAAGTACCACCGGAGTATTGCAGAGATGCGTTGAATCTGCGGAAGGCCTGGAGATGCTCCGGGAAATTCATCAGGGGGAGTGTGGTCACCACGCTTCATCCAGAGCATTGGTGGCAAAGGTATTCCGGCATGGGTTTTATTGGCCAACGGCACTGCAAGAAGCCGAAGACTTGGTCCGGAAATGCAATGGGTGTCAAAGGTATGCCCACCAGATTCATCAGCCGGCGTCTGCCTTGAAGACTATCCCGATAACCTGGCCCTTTGCTGTTTGGGGCCTGGATATGGTCGGGGCTTTTAAGCCGGCAAGGGGAAAATGACCCATATCCTGGTCATGGTGGACAAGTTCACCAAATGGATTGAAGTGAAGCCCATAAGCAAGTGTGATGGTCACACTGCAGTGAAATTCTTAAAAGATATAATCTTGAGATATGGTGTTCCCCATGGCATCATCACTGACAATGGGTCGAACTTTGCCCAAGGGCCATTTGCCAGATTTTGTGAGGAAGTGGGAATCCGGCTGGACATTGCGTCGGTCGCTCACCCTTGTACCAATGGCCAAGTAGAGAGGTCAAATGGACTAGTGTTATCCGGCATAAAACCCCGGCTGATAGAGCCACTGGAGAAAACTCCGGGATGTTGGCTAGATGAATTGCCAGCAGTGCTTTGGAGTTTAAGGACAACTCCGAATAGGTCAACAGGCTATACACCATTTTTTCTTGTGTATGGAGCAGAAGCTGTGCTTCCAACAGATGTAATACATGATGCACCAAGAGTGGTGCTATATACTGAGGAAGAGGCTAAAGAAGCCAGGGAAAACGATGTTGATCTGCTAGAGGAAGCAAGAGAAATAACTCTGTCAAGAACAGCAGTATATCAGCAGAACCTCAGATGCTATCATGCGCAGAAGGTGAATCCAAGGAGATTCTAAGAGGGAGATCTAGTACTCCGGCTAAGGCAAGGCACAGAGGGCCGGCATAAGTTAACTCCTCCATGGGAGGGACCATTCATTGTGAGCAGAGCTTTGCACAATGATGCCTATTATCTTATAGATGCGCAGGCCCCCAAGAAGGACAAGGCGGACAGGTCCGGAGAAGAAACCAAGAGACCATGGAACATAGCTCTACTCCGCCCCTTTTACTCCTAAGCAGCATAATGTATGTATTTTCATATTTCGCTTTGTGTGCCGGCACTTTATGCCGGCACAAGACTAATGAATGAAATGTCGGCATCCCGAAGAGATCGGGCACTGCCTCCGAGATATATCATTGTTTATTTTCAGTTTTTGTATTTATGCCGGCTGGCTTGATTCGAATGTTTCCTGTGTCGGCCTAGTAGTGTGTCGGCACCAAAGGCCGCTCTTTGACTCAGCTGCTGTCCGAAACCCGGCTTCATGGCTAGCAAGAGTAGATGCCGGAGATTGTCTACACATGGAAAACGGCTAAGGAAATATAGAGCAAGCGAACCGACATTTGTGAAATTGCTAAGTATAAAACTTGAAGTGTCGGGTGATCTGAGGTCCAAGTTTCAAAGTTGAAGTACTGTATGTTTAATGAAGCAACCTTGAGACTCATATGTCGAAAGCCAAATAAGGTAGACAAGTAGCCAAGGTTGTGGAGTTAGGGAAACAGGAAAGCAAACTCGGTGACTTAGCCAAAAGATGATCCGGCATTCATAAACAAGCAAACCAAGTTAAAACTTGTTCAGCTAGCAAACTTAAGGGAGATAGAGTATATATTACATCTGCACCCGGCATACTGGGAATCTGATAAAACTTAAAGATTTTGGTGCTGAAAAGTCAAGGAGCAGCGGCAGAAGCAGAGCCGCCGACTGAAGGAGCTGTAGCAGTGGAGATGTCGGCTTCAGGAGTGCCGGACCCAGCAGATGGAATGGAGCCATCACCTCCGCCCGGGACAGATCCATGTTTCGGAGCATCAGTGCCGGCCTCTTCAGCTTCCTCGTCATCTTGGCTGGAGTCGGAGCCCTCAGCGTCGGCAGATGCCTTGGCGTCGTCCTTCTTCTCCGGTTCGCGGATGTCCCGGACAAAAGCATCGGTGTCGGCATAGTCCACATAACTATGGGCCAGTTCCCGCCGACGCCGGATGTGTTCCGAATCCATGGTCCAGATAGATCCTTCGCGCACAGTGCGCAAAGTCTCTAGATCAGCTTTTTTGTACCAAGAGAGGAAGTAGGTGAGAGCTTCATCAGCTCCCACCCGGGCGCCGGAATCCCGCCATTCCTGGAGGCGAACCTTGGCGAGCTGCAGATCATTGCCGAGGTCGACGGGGTCAATGGGCGTCCTTTGTCCCGGCCACAGAGCGGAATATGCCTCCTGAGCGCCAAGGAAGAGATCATCGGTGTAGGAGGTCATGGCGTCCTTCCGGGCTTGCAGGGCCACCAACTACTCCGACATGTCCCAGTTGGCCGAGGTAACCGGAACACCCCGGTTCTCTCGGTCCACCTGCAAAGCCTTCTCAACGTCTTCGACGGAAGCAGGGAACATGTCTGAAACATGGCAAGCAAGTTAGCAAAAGGAAAAGATGTATCGGCTCAAAGGTTATGTCGGGCAAGATAAGGAAAAGGATTTGAAGCTTACTAGCGAGATCGGCATTGAGCTGGGCAATGGCAACTTCCCATTTGGTGGCCTGCTCCTTTAAGCCATCCAGTTCAGCATGAGCGTTGGCTACGTCGGTTTCGGAAGTGACAAGCAGCTCCTAGGCTTTTTTGAGTTGGCCCTCCCTCTGCTCCTTCTCCTCCAGAAGCTCGGCAATCCGGCCCTTCAACTGCTCTATCTCGACCTTGTGAGCGGCATCCCGGTCGTCCAGTTGCTTGGCCACATCCACTGAGGGCATACAGTCCTGGTGGCGTGCCTCCAGTGCAGCTTTATCATCTGAAAAGATTTGAAGTCAAAATAATGTGAAGATAGAAAACAGTGACAAGAGATAAAGGATTTGAAGTATAAAGTGTCTATTTGGGTGACAGCAGGATCCGGCATACCTGTCAGCTCCTTCACCCTCTTGACAAGCTCGGTGACTTGGGCTTCGGCACCAGCTGCGGAATGACGGTAAAAGGTTATGTGTCGACATATTAAGGTGTGCCGGCAAAAGGTGTAAAGAGAAAAAAGAAGGCAAGGCATCCGGCATATATGTCAGATGAGTTTACCTTTCTGGCGCAGTTCCAGCAGGAGCTTGCTATGCGCGTCAGATAACTTCCGGTGCTCGCACACCAAGTCGTGGAACATGTCGGCGCGTGTGTTGTTCATGCGCTGCAAAAGTGTTAGGATTTGAAAGGTTATGAGAAAAGTCTAGCATGCCAGAACAATTGAAGATTATACGAAGAATTCATGCTGTTGAAGACCCGGCACAGGTGCTGCGCACCTATCCTGGCCCTCGGTGACTAGGATTTGAAGCTCGAATCGAGCTTATATCTCGGTCAAGAGGATTTGAAAAATAATTAAGAGGTGAAATAGATAAAGACCCGGCACAGGTGCTGCGCACCTATCCCGGCTCTCGGTGACTAGGATTTGAAGTTCGGATCGAGCTCATATGTCGGCAGTTAATTTGAGAACAGCTAACTAAAAGAGTATTGGAAAATCCCGGATGTCCGTATCCCGGACAACCGACATTTTCGGGGACTGGGGATATACGTGTCGGGGGGATGACCCCCGGTAGGGTCAAGAAACTAGAAAGATACAAGGTCTATGGTTGACTTCATGCCGGTTGACCAAGGAAGGGCCTGGCCGGAATATAGGAGCATCGGCTAGGCCGGCATATATATGTATCCCGGCTAATGACTGGATATGTCGGATTACCCAGGATACTAACTGAGGAGTGCCGGCATATACTTAGATATGCCGGCCTATCTATTTGGTGTGTTGTGTAGGAGCAGGGGAGGCCGGATTACCCGACCTTCATAGGTCGTTGGTCCGGCATATAGGTCCAGGATATGGCCAACGGTCATATCCGGGACACAGAAGTCAGCTAAGATGTCATGTCCCTACAATCAAGGAGAGACTCTGCTAGGTATGGAGAAGGGTCATGTTGACAGGGTGCACAGTGGTGGACTACCTACCCTCACTGTGCACAAGTACAGAGCTTACCTCACAGGGGTAAGGTCACAGTGCAGGAAGTACAAGGTACAGGGATATGAAGTCCCATCGAGAGCAATCAGGGAGAAAGTCAAGGGTCTCTGCCTTCGTCAGCGAGTCCTGTTTGGAGCGTAGTTGGTGTCTCCTGGTCTTATATGACCGTTGTAACCCTGGCCACCACTATATAAGGTGGCACAGGGAGTCCTAGCAAGGGGTTGGTCACTCTGTGTTCCTACACTTAGTAGTTCGTCTTCCTCCTCTAGCAGAGAGCTTGGAAGCACCGTTGTTGTGTACTCCATCGATCCAAATATATAACCAGTAGAGCAGGAGTAGGGGTGTTATCTCCTTACGAGAGCCCCGAACCTAGGTAGATCTGTGTTCCTTTCTGTCGTGCTTTTTAGCTCGTTCCCCTCTCCCGAATCCTCCAGCATCTAGTTTGGCCCCCATTTAAGCCATCCTATGGCATATGTTGTTTCACCACGACGACATTTGGCGCCCACCGTGGGGCAGATCGATATGCTGGGCGGAGTGTTTATTCGGACGGGGTCTGTGATAGCAGCTTCGGGAGTGCGCGTGGTCTCTGGCCTCGTCCAAAGGCTAGGCTCACTCAGCTTCGTCAGTAACAACGCCGGATGTCTCGGCGGCCGGCCGTTCCCCAGGGATGGCCGGATCATGTCTTTCGGTTCCCACGAGGTGTACGTGGGGACGGAGAGAGTTTGCAGGGAAAAGGTGCTGGTGGCGGCGGATCCTCCGTCGCATCGGCTGGCTCACGCTGGGCGTAGCGCTCGCTCAGTAGAGTCGGCCGAGGTGATGATGGCCGGCACATCATTGCCGCCGGCAGATGGTGCCGGCAAGGCCGCAGCAGCAGCAGCAGCAGCAGGAGATACTCCCCCGGAGCCGCCGAAGGCCAAAAGGTCGGCACGTCCTCCGTTGGAGCGTGTCGAGAACCTGGCCGGCACTTCCGCTGTGCCGGTAAAGGGTCAGGTGCTTCTTCCCATCATCGATCGGCTTCTCGAGCCGGTGCGATCCGGCGATGATCCGGAGCAGACAAGGGAGGTCCTGGAGGGATCTCGCCAGGCCCTCGTCGACGAGGCCCTGGCCATGCACCAGGAGCGCGAACGGTTTAATCGGCAACTCCGTGAGTATGAGGCAGCCCATGGTTTTACTCCTGTGGTAACCCGGCCTAGCCGGATAGAAGAGGTTAGAACTAGAGGTAGAGATCTTAACACTGAGCTAGAAAAAGGTGCTAGTGGTAAGGGTCATACTGCAACTAGTACTGTGCCTAAGGTAGTTTATAGCTCCCCAGTGAAGAACCTTAGAGCAGCAGCAGAGGTAGCTAAGGACTTATCTAATTTGTCCGGTGAAGCACTGCATGAGCAGCAAGCCCGGCTTAACCATCTTTTGTCTGAAGCTACTAAGCAGCAGGAGGCCTTTAAGAAGGCAAACCCAGGTGCCAGGGCATCCCAGTACATTGCGTCGGTAGGAGGTGCCGGCGCAAGGTCGAGGGGCGAAGCTTCGTCCCCGCATCCAAGTGCCCGGCGTGCCGGAAGTGTGACCTCTGGCCGCCGGGACAAGCAGATCCAAGTGTATGATCCGGCAATCGCCGGAAAGCAGGCAATAGCTCAGAAGAGTGCCGGCCAAGCTGACAAGTATGTCGGCCGCAAGAGTGCTGGCCAGAATGTGCCGGCCGGGCAAGGGGCAGCTTCGGCCGGAGGTGGCCGGAGTAACAGTGCAGCCCGGCGTCAGCAGCAGGGCGCCGGAGGTGCAGCGCAGCGGCAAGGTGCAGGTCAACCGGGGCATCGAGAAGACGATGGGAATTCCGCCCTTGTCAGGGCGGGATATTAGCAGCAGCATCAGCAAGGCCGGCAAAGCGAGCAGTATCAGCCGGAGCAGTAGCAGGAAAAAGTGATCGCGGGCCCAATTGCGTCCCGGCTTGCACCTCGGTCCTTGGCAGCAAGTGATGCGCGCTTCAAGCTGGACAGGATTCACCAATCGGAGTTGGTGGAGAGGCAAGGAGCTCCGGGTCCTATGTGCTTTGGACCCCGGATTATGGGTGAGCCGGTACCTTACTATTTCCAGCTCGCTCGTGGCGCGAGGACCTACAACGGCAGTACGAAGCCGGAAGATTGGTTGGAGGATTACTCCACCGCAGTGAACATTGCCGGAGGAAACCTCAGATGGGCGGTACGATATGTACCGCAAATGCTAGAAGGACCAGCCAGGATATGGCTGAATAATCTGCCGGCCGAAAGTATCAACGGCTGGGTTGATTTCGAAGAGCAGTTTGTGTCAAACTTCACCAGTACATATAAGAGGCCAAATCGTCCTCAGCAGCTGGCTAACTGCCGGCAGTTAGTGAATGAGACCGACCGAGACTATCTGACCAGGTGGTGCACCTTGCGCAATTCCTGCGAAGGAGTTGTGGAGCAGCAGGCCATCATGTGGTTCGCCCATGGGTGCCGGCATGGCACCATGTTGTAGCAAAAGCTGTAGAGGGACATGCCGGCCACGTTGGCCGAGACAATCAAGATTGCCGATAATTATGCTCTGGGAGACCCCATGCAGTCCACCCTTGATTCACAAGGACAGGGGCAGACCCAGCGGAACAATAGCAACACCGGGAGACCGGGGCAGTTCTATCGCCCGGATAACCGGAACAAGAGGAGAGATGAGCGGCCGGATTTTCGGTATGGAGCGGCACAAGTAGCAGCTGTGGAGGAAGAGCAAGAGGGCGCCGGCAGTAGCCAACGCCCGAGATATGAGGGCTATCAGCAGCCTCAGCAGCAACAGCCGCAGCAGCAAGCGCAGCCCTTCCAGAAGAAGAATGTCTGGATCAACAAGAATGCCGGCGGAGCCGCCGGACAGAAGAAGTAGTGGCCGAAGTATACAGTGGGTCTGGCCATGGACAAGCCTTGTGTGTTTCACACGTTCCAGCTGGGTAAGCCGGCAAATCATTTGACGAGAAACTGTTCATGGTTGGACGACATATTAGCAGGTCGTGCAGGTCCCTGGGGACCAGCTAGGCCATCTATCCCGGTAGCTCCATCACCGTTGACAGGTGCAAATACAGTTGCAATCCTGCCCAGGCCGGTTAATCCCGGGAATCAGAGCAATGCCGGAAATGCCAGCGTAAATCAGATAGACCAGAGCTATAATCCGGAATATAATGCCGGGGGCCCAGGAGCGGGCCGGAATGAGTACAAGGAGCACGATCAGAGCTACATGGTCTTTGAGACCGAGAGAACAGACAAGCAGAGCTTGTACCGGCGGAGTTTGGAGGTAAACGCCGTTATGTCGGCAGTTCCGAAGATGATGCATTGGTCTGACCAGGCCATTGGCTGGGACAGGGCAAATCATCCCAGGATCATGCCAAACCCCGGCGGGTATGCGCTAGTAATGGATCCGACATTTGTCGGGCCGGCTAATAACGTGAGGTTCAGCAAGGTCCTCATTGACAATGGAAGCAGCATCAACATCATGTATCGGGATACGATGCAGAAGCTGGGGATCAAGGAGAATATGCTGGAGCCAAGCAAGACTACGTTCCACGGCATTGTGCCGGGACTTTCGTGTGCGCCGATGGGCAAGATTCGGATGGATGTCATGTTTGGCAGCCGGGATAACTGCAGGGTGGAAAACCTCATGTTTGAGGTGGTTGATCTGGAAAGCCCCTACTATGCTTTGCTGGGGAGGCCGGCATTGGCAAAGTTCATGGCCTCTATGCATGTTGCGTACCTGAAGATGAAGATGCCGGGGCCCAGAGGGGCGATTACCATCATTGGTGATTACAAGCGTTCGATGGCATGTGCAACAGCCGGGTCTAACCTGGCCGAGACTCTGATCATTGCAGAGGAAAGGAAGAGGCTCAAGCGAGCAGTGGAAATTGCTGAGACGGTCGTGGCCGGCAAATCTATGCCGGGCATGGCGAATCCCGGTGGCAGTGCTTCTTTTCAAGTGGGCAAGGAGGTCAAAAAGGTGCCTCTGGATGAAGTTTTCCCGGAGCGCCATGCTCTTGTTGGGGCAAGTTTGGATCCCAAATAGGAAAGCGAGCTCATCAGCTTCCTCCGTGAGAATCGGGATATCTTTGCATGGTCTACTTCAGACTTGCAAGGTGTGCCGAGGGAGCTGGCTGAGCACGCATTGCATGTGAGACCGGATGCTAAGCCGGTGAAGCAGCCGCTCCGGCGGAATGCAGGCGATAGAAGGAAAGCCATTTGGGACGAAGTGGCCAGGCTCTTAGCCTCCAGCTTTATCAAAGAAGTGCTTCATCCGGATTGGGTGTCTAATCCGGTTTTGGTGGAAAAGAAGAAGGCTGAGCCCGCCATAGTAAAAGTATGGCGGATGTGTGTTGATTACACCAACTTGAACAAGGCATGCCCTAAAGATCCATTTCCGCTCCCTCGGATCGATCAAGTGATTGATTCCACAGCTGGATGTGAACTGTTATCATTTGTAGATGCCTATTCTGGTTTCCACCAGATCCCCTTGTATGAGCCGGATCAAATAAAGACATCCTTTATTACCCCGTACGGGGCTTATTGCTATCTCACTATGCCGTTCGGTTTAAGAAATGCCGGCGCAACTTACCAAAGGTGTATGCAAAAATGTTTGCATGATCAAATAGATAAAAATGTGCAGGTATATGTTGACGACATCGTCATAAAAACCAAGGAGAGCAAGACTCTCATAGATGATCTCCGGGAAACCTTTGGAAACCTGAGGAGATTCCAGATGAAGTTGAATCCGGCTAAGTGTACCTTCGGTGTGCCGGCAGGCAAGTTGCTCGGCTTCCTTGTCTCCAGCCGGGGTATTGAGGTGAATCCCGGCAAGATTCGTGCCATAGAAAGGATGAAGCCGCCGACAGATTTGAGGGAAGTACAGAAGTTCACTGGGTGCCTCGCATCCCTGAGCCGTTTCATAAGCCGGCTAGGAGAGAAAGCTTTGCCGTTATATCAATTGATGAAGAAGTCCGACACATTTGTCTGGACAACACAAGCAGATGCAGCTTTCAAGGAATTGAAACAGATGTTGTCAACAACGCCGGTATTAGCGTCTCCAATGCCCCGGGAGCCGATGTTGCTCTATATAGCGGCAACCAATAGAGTCGTCAGTGCTGTGGTGGTAGTAGAGCGAGAGGAAGGAGGCAAAACCGTGCAGCGGCCGGTATATTATCTGAGTGAAGTCCTCTCCACCTCAAAGCAAAACTACCCACACTATCAGAAGATGACTTATGGTGTCTATATGGCGGCCAAGAAGCTCAAGCATTACTTCCAAGAGCATCCAACCCGGGTAGTGGCCGAGGCCCCTATCTCGGAAATCATAAGTAACAAAGATGCCAGCGGCCGGATAGCAAAGTGGGCAATAGAGCTTTCACCATATACACCTCAGTATGATAAGAGGGATACAATCAAGTCCCAGGTGTTGGCTGACTTCTTTATTGACTGGGCCGAGATACAATATGAGCCACCATTGCCAGATGCAAATTATTGGAGGATGCATTTCGATGGGTCCAAGACAATATATGGCCTGGGTGCCGGCATAGTTCTCAGTTCACCAAAGAATGACCAATTGAGATATGTCCTGCAGATTCATTTTGCAGCATCAAATAATGTGGCGGAATACGAGGCACTTGTGAATGGCCTGAAGGTGTCTAAGGACATAGGAATTCGCCGGATTATGTGTTTCGGTGATTCTGACTTAGTGATTCAGCAGTGTTCCGGAATATGGGATGCGCATGATGCTAACATGGGATCCTACCGTTTCCTGGTGCAGCAGTTAAGTGGATACTTTGAAGGTTGTGAGTTCCGGCATGTTCTCCGGGTTCAGAATGACGCAGCCGATGCATTGTCCAAGCTGGGATCTTCCAGAGATTCAATCCCGCCCAGCATTTCATTGGAGCATCTGAGGAAGCCGTCAATCAAGTCCTCGCCGGAATCATCGTCCATTTATGTCCCGCCAAGTCCGGAGGAGGCAATTCCGATGGAGATAGATGCCGGAATCAGATCAGATAACCCGGGGACTGTTTCCTTAGTCCCGGGGACTGGGCCGGCATATGCTGTGAGTGCAGTATTCCGGAGCAGAACTAGGGGCAAGGGTAAAATGTACCAAGAGGTTGTGCCGGTATACCCGGGGACTGCTCCGGCATACCCGAGGACTGATTCCTCAGTCCCGGGGACATCGCAGCCCATGGAGATCGATTATGTGTTGGTCGAAATGATGGAGATAGATCAGGCAGTGTTCACTGTCAGGGAAGTGCCCTCATGGGCACGTCCTATCATGGATTTCTTGGTGGATGGTCAAGTGCCGGCGGATGAAACCGAGGCACGCCGGATTGCAAGGAGATCCAAAGGATATACCATCATCAACAAGGAAATATACAAGAGAAGTGTCACCGGAGTATTGCAGAGATGTGTCGAATCTGCGGAAGGTCTGGAGATGCTCCGGGAAATTCATCAGGGGGAGTGTGGTCACCACGCTTCGTCCAGAGCATTGGTGGCAAAGGTATTCCGGCATGGGTTTTATTGGCCGACGGCACTGCAAGAAGCAGAAGACTTGGTCCGGAAATGCAATGGGTGTCAGAGATATGCCCACCAGATTCATCAGCCGGCATCTGCCTTGAAGACTATCCCGATAACCTGGCCCTTTGCTGTTTGGGGCCTGGATATGGTCGGGGCTTTTAAGCCGGCCAGAGGAAAGATGACCCATATCCTGGTCATGGTGGACAAGTTCACCAAATGGATTGAAGTGAAGCCCATAAGCAAGTGTGATGGTCACACAGCAGTGAAATTCTTAAAAGATATAATCTTGAGATATGGTGTTCCTCATGGCATCATCACTGACAATGGGTCGAACTTTGCCCAAGGGCCATTTGCCAGATTTTGTGAGGAAGTGGGAATCCGGCTGGACATTGCGTCAGTCGCTCACCCTTGTACCAATGGCCAAGTAGAGAGGTCAAATGGGCTAGTATTATCCGGCATAAAACCCCGGCTGATAGAGCCACTAGAGAAAACTCCGGGATGTTGGCTAGATGAATTGCCAGCATTGCTTTAGAGTTTGAGGACAACTCCGAATAGGTCAACAGGCTACACACCATTTTTCCTGGTGTATGGAGCAGAAGCTGTGCTTCCAACAGATGTAATACATGATGCACCAAGAGTAGTGCTATATACCGAGGAAGAGGCTAAAGAAGCCAGGGAAAATGATGTGGATCTGCTAGAGGAAGCAAGAGAAATAACTCTGTCAAGAACAGCAGTATATCAGTAGAACCTTAGACGCTATCATGCGCAGAAGGTAAATCCAAGGAGATTCCAAGAGGGAGATCTAGTACTCCGGCTAAGGCAAGGAACAGAAGGCCGACATAAGTTAACTCCTCCATGGGAGGGGCCATTCATTGTGAGCAGAGCTCTGCACAATGATGCCTATTATCTTATAGATGCGCAGGCCCCCAAGAAGGACAAGGCGGACAGGTCCGGAGAAGAAACCAAGAGACCATGGAACATAGCCCTACTCCGCCCCTTTTACTCCTGAGCAGCACAATGTATGTATTTCCATATTTTGCCTTGTGTGCCGGCGCTTTATGCTGGCACAAGACTAATGAATGAAATGTCGGCATCCCGACAAGATCGGGCACTGCCTCCGAGATATATCGTTGTTTATTTTAAGTTTTTGTTATATGTCGGCTGGCTTGATTTGAATGTTTCCTATGTTGGCCTAGTAATGTGTCGGCAACAAAGGCCGCTCTTCGACTCAGCTGCTGTCCGAAACCCGGCTTCATGGCTAGCAAGAGTAGATGCCGGAGATTGTCTGCACATGAAAAACGGCTAAGGAAATGTATAGCAAGCAAACCGACATTTGTGATAAAGCTAAAGATAAAACTTGAAATGTCGGATGATTTGAAGTCTAAGTTTCAAAGTTAAAGTACTGTATGTTCGATGAAGCAACCTTGAGACTCATACGTCGAAAGCCAAATAAGGTAGACAAGTAGCCAAGGTTGTGAAGTTGAGGAAACAGGAAAACAAACTCGGTGACTTAGCCAAAAGATGATCCGGCATTGATAACAAGCGAACCGAGATAAAACTTGTTCAGGTAGCAAACCAAAGCAAATTAAACGTATATCTTACAACTGCACCCGGCATTCCGGGGATCTGATAAAACTTAAAGTTTTTGGTGCTGCAAAGTCAAGGAGCAGGGGCAGAAGCAGAGCCGCCGGCTGGTGGAGCTGTAGCAGTGGAAATGTCGGCTTCAGGAGTGCCGGACCCAGCAGATGGAATGGAGCCATCACCTCCGCCCGGGACAGATGCCTGTTCCGGAGCATCAGTGTCGGCCTCTTCAGTTTCCTCTTCATCTTGGCTGGAATCGGATCCCTCAGCATCAGCAGCATCCTTGGCATTGTCTGCTGTCTTCTCCGACTCGCGGATGTCCCGGACAAAAGCATCGGTGTCGGCATAGTCCACATAACTGTGGGCCAGTTCTTGCCGACGCCGGATGTGTTCCGGATCCATGGTCCAGATGGATCCTTCGCGCACAGTGCGCAAAGTCTCCAGATCAGCTTTTTCATACTAGGAGAGGAAGTAGCTGAGAGCTTCATCAGCTCCTACCCTCGCGCCGGAATCCCGCCTTTCCCGGAGGCGAACCTTGGCAAGCTGCAGGTCATTGCCGAGATCAACAGGATCAGTGGGCGTCCTTTGTCCCGGCCAGAGGGCAGAAAATGCCTCCTGGGCGCCATAAAAGAGTTCTTCTGTGTAGAGGGTCATGGCGTTCTTCCGGGATTGCAGGGCCAACAGCTGCTCCGACATGTCCCAGTTGGCCGAGTCAACCGGAACACCCCGGTTCTCTCGATCCAACTGCAGAGCCCTCTCAACGTCTTCGACGGAAGCGGGAAACATGTCTGAGAAAAATAGATAATGTTAGCAAGAGGAGAATATGTCGGCGTAGGTTATGCCGGAAAGGATCAAGATATGTCGGGCAGGATAAGGAAAAAGGATTTGAAGCTTACTGGCGAGGTCGGCATTGAGTTGTGCAACTGTAACTTCCCATTTTGTTGCTTGCTCCTTCAAGCTAGACAGTTCAGCATGGGCGTTGGAGGCATCAGTCTCGGAGGTGACAAGCAGCTCCTGGGCCTTCTTGAGTTGGCCCTCCCTCTGCTCCTTCTCCTCCAGAAGCTCGGCGATCCGACCCTTCAACTGCTCTGTCTCGGCCTTGTGAGCGGCATCCCGGTCGTCCAGTTGCTTGGCCACATCCACTGAGGACACACAGTCCTGGTGGCGTGCCTCCAGTGCAGCTTTATCATCTGAAAAGATTTGAAGTCAAAACAGTGTGAAGATAGAAAGCAGTGACAAGAGATAAAGGATTTGAAGTCTAAAGGGTTCGGGTGACAGTAGGAACCGGCATACCTGTCAGCTCCTTCACCCTCTTGACAAGCTCGGTGACTTGGGCTTCGGCACCAGCTGCGGAATGATGGAAAAAGGTTATGTGTTGGCATATTAAGGTGTGCCGGCAAAAGGGTCTATGAAGAAAAAAGAAGGCAAGGCATCCGGCGTGTATGTCGGATGAGTTTACCTTTCTGGCGCAGTTCCAGCAAGACATTGCTACGTGCGTCAGATAGCTTCTGGTGCTCGCACACCAAGTCATGGAACATGTCGGCACGTGTGTTGTTCATGCGCTGCAAAAAGTGTTAGGATTTGAAAGGTTATGAGAAAAGTCTAGCATTCCAGTACAATTGAAGATTATACGAAATATTCATGTTGTTGAAGACCCGGCACAGGTGTTGCGCACCTATCCCGCCTCTCGGTGACTAGGATTTGAAGCTCGAGACGAGCTTATATCTCGGCCAAGAGGATTTGAAAAATAATTAAGATGTGAAATAGTTAGAGACCCGGCACAGGTGCTGCGCACCTATCCCGGCTCTCGGTGACTAGGATTTGAAGCTCGGATCGAGCTCATATGTCGGCAGTTAATACAAGAGCAGCTAACTAAAAGAGTATTGGAAAATCCCGGATGTCCGTATCCCGGACAACCGACATTTTCGGGGACTGGGGATATGTGTATAGGTAGAGAGGACTTACGTTGGTGGCATCGGCCAATTGGTGAAGTCTCTGCTGGAGGCTGAGGAGCTCGCAGGCAATCGGAATGGGCTTCGCGGCCAGGATGTCCGATGGATGGCCAGTGGCCGAGGCTTCGGCCATCTTCTTGCTCCTGGAATCCGCTGTGTCCATATTGCCGGCGTCATTCCACCTGACACAGTGCTCCTTGAGAGACCCAAGGCTTTGGTCACTTTTCGTCTCCAGGGGGACGCGGCCCTCAAGTTCCGGCGTGTCGAAGAAGCTGGGCCGGTAGCCAGGCCGGGTGGCTGCCCTGCCAAGATGCAGTGGCGGCGGATGGTGTGCCGGACTTGGTCGGCTGAAACTTGAGAGTGCCGGACTTGACCGGGGCAGAGGTCTTGTCCGGGATGAGGGTCTTGGCCGGAGCAGCGGTCTTGGATGGTGCTGGAGTCTTCTCAGTAGAGGGAGTCTTGGGCGCGGGTTGTTCCGGCACGGCCGGTGCAGCTTGGCCAGCAGAGGCAGGTTCCGGAGTAGTCCGGACTTCTGGCACTGCAGGGCCCTTTCCCTTGTTGTCTATGCCGGCGCTCCTGTTGCTTGCGCCGACATCTTCAGTTGTGCCAGCGTCGTTGGTAGGCGCGCCGGAGTCTGGGGCATCTTGGTGGGTTCCTGTGTCCATGTGGACATAAAAAGCCGAAGGTTCCTGTTGAGCCCCCGAGTCCATGTGGACGTTGGGGGCAGAGATATCTTGTTCCGG
Source organism: Dactylis glomerata (assembly GCA_007115705.1). Taxonomy (NCBI): domain Eukaryota; kingdom Viridiplantae; phylum Streptophyta; class Magnoliopsida; order Poales; family Poaceae; genus Dactylis; species Dactylis glomerata. The sequence continues at coordinate 1,753,822 of QXEO01000485.1, read as the reverse complement.
CGGAGGATCGTCCTTCGCCGGGGAGGTGGTCTTGTCAGGCGCAGGCGAAGATGCCGGCGCCGGGGAGGTCGTGTGACTTGCAGACGGTATGTCGGAGGTGGCAGTTTCCGCCGGCTTGGTAACCTTCGGGCCGCCACTCGAGCCAGAAGCTTGTTCCGGCGCAAGAGGAGCCCTGAAAGAGAGAAAACACCAAGTTAATAATCAACGCAAGAGATATGTCGGAGGAAATACAATGAAAAGAAACTTACCCCGAGGCAACAGGCCTCTGTTTCTTCGGAATAGGCACGCCAACCTTCTGCCTCTTCTGTTGCTGAGGTGTGTCGGGCTGGGGCTTCACGCCTCGCTTCCGGCCGGTACGTCCGCCGGTGGAAGGAGGTCCCTGGTTCAGAGGGGCGGCGTCGACAACCATGTCGTCCGGGATAGCTGAGGACGGCATTGGAAAGGCGTAAGCAAAAGGTGTTTCTGGAAAAGCATAAGCAAGAGGTGTCGGGCAGATAAACGGCTGGCAGTCTTCATCGGAGTCATCGTCACTCCGGCCTTGAGTGAAGTGCCGGGATGAAGAGGCCTTACCCGCGGCAGAGGCAGCACGGGTGTTCCGGGGCAGCTTGTCCCAGTGATCCGGATCTTCAACATCCGCAACAGTGCGGTCTGCTGCGATCTGGATCCGGGAGTTCTCCATGGCCTGGAAGCTGAATTTCTGTATAGGAGCAAGGTCAATTGATCAAACAAAGGAATATGGCGGCAAATAGCAATGTCTCGGCCAAACATGACATATGTCGGTAAATTAATATGTGTCGGCTTAATTGTCTATATGCCGGACAGAGATTATGTGTTGGCCGAGATATTTACCGTTGGGGCGGGCCGATCCCGGCTATATGGTTCAAGTCCCCAGGCAAAGGTGGCCTGAGAGGACTTGCAGACGTCCTTGATCCGCCGTAGAATGTCGGCCGGAGTCAGCTCATGTGTAGAATGCCGGGTGGGGTCCATGGGTGTCGTCGTGGTGAAACAACATATGCCATAGGATGGCTTAAATGGGGGCCGAACTAGATGCTGGAGGATTCGGGAGAGGGGAACGAGCTAAAAAGCACGACAGAAAGAGACACTGATCTACCCAGGTTCGGGGCTCTCGTAAGGAGATAACACCCCTACTCCTGCTCTACTGATTGTATATATGGGTCGATGTAGTACACAACAATGGTGCTTCCAAGCTCTCTACTAGAGAAGGAAGATGAACTGCTAAGTGTAGGAACACAGAGTGACCAACCAACCTTCAACCCTTTGCTAGGACCCCCTGTGCCACCTTATATAGTGGTGGCCAGGGTTACAACGGTCATACAAGACCACAAGACACGGGCTACACTCCAAACAGGAGCTGGTGACGATGGCAGAGACCCTTGACTTCGCCCCTGATTGCTCTCGATGGGACGCCATATCCCTGTACCTTGTACCTCTTGAACTGTGGCCTTACCTCTGTGCGGTAAGCTCGTACTTGTGCACAGTGAGGGTAGGTAACCTCCACTGTGCACCCTGCCATCTTACTCTGCTACCATGCTTGGATGTTTTCTTCCTTGATTGTAGGGATGTGACACCTTAGTTGACTTAAGTATCCCGGATATGACCGTTGGCCATACCCAGGACTTATATGCCGGACCAACGACCTACGAGGGTCGGGTAATCCGGCCTCCCCTGCTCCTGCACAACACATCAAATGGTTAGGCCGGCATATCTAAGTATATGCCGGCACACTTTTATTAGTATTCCGGCTATGCCGGCATATCCAAGTATCAGCCGGGATACACATTATATGCCGGCCTGGCCGATGCTCTTATATTCCGGCCAGGCCCTTCCTTGATAACCCGGCATAAAGTCAACCATAGACCTTGTGTCTTTCTACTCTCTTGACCCTACCGGGGGTCATTCCCCCGACACTAGTCCCCGAAGCTGCCGAGGTTCCCCAGTCATAACTGTGGAGCCTTGACAGGTTCAACATACCTTTCTCCATTATGCCCCGGCGATCAGATTATATGCCGGCACATCTGCACATATCCCGGCCTCTGTTCCTGTTCCAAAACTTATTCCGGCCGGTCCCGAGGGTATTCCGGACGGAACGTATACATCGGGCAATTAATCCGACATATAGACGAGTCTTCCTCGAGAAGCCATGCCTGACAGCTTTGCATCGAAACTTGTAACTGCCCTGCCACCTCGAATGGTCACCCACGACGTGACGGTTCACAGTGCAGTTACTCCTCGCCATCATTGCGTCATGGCACGGTTACCGGAACCGCCGCCCCACTCCGTGCCGCCACGTGGCGACTCTCTGCAGGAACGGTCGGGGGAGTGGAACACTCCCACGATCCCCACGACCCTGCCTCTTCGCTATAAATAGGGCGGCGGGGGTAGACTTATCTTTTTACCCCCACCATCGTCTTCCTCGCCTGCTCCTTTGCCTCCTGCGCTCCACCGCCGGTCCGAAGAGCAGCATCTCCGCCGCAGCCGTCCTGCTCCCCACCGACGCCGACGCTCGACGGCGCCCTGCATCTCCGTCGACGACGCCGCCGCTGCCGCACCGTTCCTCCGCGACATTGCAGGGAGATTGGATCTCTTCCTGCACGCTCGCCGCCGCTCCATCGTCGCCGGCCAAGCTCCGGTGAGACCTCCCTCTGTTCTTCCTCTTTGATGCTTCTTCATAGCTTCTCATTGGTAACCACGCTTGCATAGATCCGCTTCAGTTCCTCTGCTTGTTATTCTTTGGATTCGATTAGCGTTGCCTAACAACGTTCTCGAGTGTTCTTCCTTAGAAGTTTTACCCTTATTTGTTTCCTATTTTAACTGCCTCGGTAGATCTTTCTATCTCTGCTAACATTGGTGAGGGCGGTATGCCGGAGAGACTAACCTCCCTCTTTTCTCCGGCCTTGATAGGAATATCATCACGGGACTCCGGCTCTCACGCCTTATCCCGGCCACTAAGATGGCATCTTCAAGCATGACGGGTACCTCGGCCTCTGAGGAAGATACCTCGGCCCGAGCCCAAGGACGCTCCGGCTGGGAGGGGTCGGAGGTTACTCCGGCCGAGATATCCTGGGTCATCTCCACCAGGAGAGTCCCGGAGGGCGTAGCATGCCGGCTACCAGCAGGAGAAACTGTGCCGGCACCTGAACCTGGCGAACGCGTCGTCTTCATCGCCCACTTCGAGCGAGGCTTCGGCCTGCCGGCATCGGACTTCTTCCGGGACTTCCTCAACACCTATGACCTACAACCTCATCATATCCCGGCCAATGCCGTGATGATCCTCTCCGCCTTCGCTGCTTTTTGCGAGGGTTATGCCGGCATAGAGGCCCTTACTCAAGGCTGGGAGAAGTACTTCCAACTGCGGAAGCAAGTCGTCCAAGAGCCGCCCCGGAGCAAGGACGACCCGCCGGAGACGGCCCAGGAAAAGAAGGACCGCCCCATGACCCTCTGCGGCGCGGCCACCATCATGTCCCGAAAGGGCTCGGACTTCCCCAAGGTGGAACTCCTGGAATCTTGCAAGAAGTGGCAGAAAAGCTTCTTCTACGTCAAGAACACCACCGACGAGGATCTGCTCAACCTGCCGCCATTTGTGGACGAGCCACCCTTGGCTATGACGAACTGGACCTACAACCCGAAGAACTCGGTGATGCCGGTGAATGCGCTTCACCGGGTTAAGGGCGAGCTCCTGGATGCCGGTCTTACTCCTCAAGACCTGGTGGCCTGCTATATAAGCCGGCGCGTCTCCCCTCTGCAGCGCCGGTCGCACAAGATCTGCCAGATGAGCGGGCCAATGGACCCCACCCGGCACTCCACACACGAGCTGACTCCGGCCGACATTCTGCGCCGGATTAAGGATGTCTGCAAGTCCTCTCAGGCCACTTTTGCCTGGGGGCTAGAACCATACAGCCGGGATAGGCCCGCCCCAACGGTAAACCATCTTATCCGATACATAAAGTCCATGTCCGGCACATAGATACTTAAGCCGACACATGCCTGTTTGCCGACACATATCATATTGATCCGACATACCTCTTCCACCGGCATATTTCCTTGTCTGAATACTTGACTTTGCTGTTTATACAGAAATTCAGCTTCCAAACCATGGAGAACTCCCGGATCAAGATCGCGGCGGACCGCACTGTAGCGGATGTTGAAGATCCGGATCATTGGGATAAGCTTCCCAGGAGCACCCGCGCTGCAGCTGCCATGGGTAAGGGCTCTTCATCCCGGCATTATACTCAAGACCGGAGTGAGACTGATTCTGACGAGGAGATCCTGCTGTACTATGACCCGATGCCACTTGCGTATGCCTTTCCAGAAACACCTATTGCTTACGAGTTTGCAATGCCGTCCTCAGCTATCCCGGACGATATGGTTATCGACGCCGCCCCTCTGAACCAGGGACCTCCTTCCACCGGCGGACGTGCCGGCCGGAAGCGAGGGGTGAAGACCCAGCCCGACACACCTCAGAAGTCGAAGAGGCAGAAGGTCGGCGTGCCCATAGCGAAGAAACCGAGACCTGTTGCCTCGGGGTAAGTTTCCTTTTCTTTGCATTTCCTCCGACATATCTCTTGCTTGTATTACTGACTTGGTGTTTTCTCTCTTTCAGAGCTCCTCTTGCGCCGGAACAAGCTTCTGGCTTGAGTGGCGACCCGAAGGTTACCAAGCCCGCTGCCCCTGCTACCTCCGACATTCCCTCTGCCAGTCACACGACCTCCCCGGCGCCGGCATCTTCGCCTGCGCCTGAGAAGACCACCTCCCCGGCGAAGGACGTTCCTCCGCCGGAACAAGATATCTCTGCCCCCGATGTCCACATGGACTCGGGGGCTCAACAGGAAACCTCGGCTCCTGATGTCCACATGGACACAGGAGCCCACCAAGAAGCACCAGACTCCGGCGTGCCCACCAGCGACGCCGGCACAACTGAAGACGCCGGAGCAGACATCAAGGGTAAAGGCCCTTTAGTGCCGGAAGTCCGGACTATTCCGGATCCTGCCTCTGCTGGCCAAGATGCACCGGCCGCACCGGAACAGCCCGTGCCCAAAACTCCTTCTGCTGAAGCGACTCCTGCACCGGCCAAGACCACGGCGCCGGCCAAGACCTCTGCCCCGGCCAAGTCCGGCACATTGAAGATCCAGCCGACCAAGTCCGGCACTCCATCCGCCGCCACTGCTCCTCCTAAGGCAACGCCTCGGACCAGCTCTGCTATGGCCCTGCATCTTGGCAGGGCAGCAGCCCGGCCTGGCTACCGGCGCAACTTCTTCGACACGCCAGAACTTGAGGGCATCATCCCCCTGGTGACAAAGAGTAACCAAAGCCTCGGGTCTCTCAAGGAGCATTGCACCAAGTGGAACGACGCCGGCAGCATGGACACCGCGGACTCCAGCAGCAAGAAGAAGGCCGAAGCCGCGGCTACTGGCAGCCCAGCAGATATCCTGCCCGCGAAGCCCCTACCGATCGCCTGCGAGCTCCTCAGCCTCCAGCAGAGACTTCACCGATTGGCCGATGCCACCAACGTAAGTCCTTTACATATAGATATCCCCAGTCCCCGAAAATGTCGGCTGTCCGGGATACGGACATCCGGGATTTTCTCATAGTCTTTTAGCTAGCTGCTTTTGCAATTAACTTTCCGACATATGAGCTCGATTCGAGCTTCAAATCCTAGTCACCGAGAGCCGGGATAGGTGCGCAGCACCTGTGCCGGGTCTCTACAATTTCACATCTCAATTATTTTTCAAATCCTCCTGACCGAGATATAAGCTCGATTCGAGCTTCAAATCCTAGTCACCGAGGGCCGGGATAGGTGCGCAGCACCTGTGCCGGGTCTTCAGTAGAATGATAACTTGATAGAATTTTCAACTTAATTTCCATGCCGAATTTCTCTGCTGATATTTTAAATCCGGGCACTTTTGCAGCGCATGAACAACACCCGGGCCGACCTGTATCATAACTTGGTATGCGAGCATCGGAAGTTATCCGACGAGCATAGCAAGCTTCAGCTGGAGCTGTCCCAGAAAGGTAATTTCAGCCGACATACCGCTATATGCCGGACACCCTTCCTCCTCTTTGCCGGCACACCTTAATATGCCGACACATAACCTTTTTCCGTCACTCCGCAGCTGGTGCCGAAGCCCAAGTCACCGAGCTTGTCAAGAGAGTGAAGGAGCTGACAGGTATGCCGGATCCTCTTAATCTTCAACTAATCCTTCTGTACTTCAAATCCTTTAATCTTTTCACTGTTTTCTTTCTTCAAATTCTTGTTTTGACTTCAAATCTTTTCAGACGAGAAAGCTGCACTGGAGGCACGCCACCAGGACTGTGTGTCCTCAGTGGATGTAGCCAAGCAACTGGATGCCCGGGATGCCAGTCACAAGGCCGAGGTTGAGCAGCTGAAGGGCCGGATCACCGAGCTTCTGGACGAAAAGGAACAGAGGGAGGGCCTACTGAAGAAAACCCAGTCCCTGCTTGTTACCTCCGAGACTGATGCCTCCAACGCCCACGCTGAACTGGATAGCCTGAAGGAGCAGGCCACCAAATGGGAGGTTACAGTTGCACAGCTGAATGCCGACCTTGCCAGTAAGCTTCTAATCCTTTCCCTTTATCCTTCCCGACATGGTGTAATTCTCTCCGGCATAGCATCTATGCCGACATATTATCCTTTTGCTAACATTGTTTCTATTCCTCACACATGTTTCCCGCTTCCGTCGCAGACGTTGAGAGGGCTTTGCAGTTGGATCGAGAAAACCGGGGTGTTCCGGTTGACTCGCCCAACTGGGACATGTCGGAGCAGCTGTTGGCTCTGCAGTCCCGGAAGAACGCCATGTCGCTCTACACTGAAGAACTCTTCTATGGCGCCCAGGAGGCATTCTCTGCCCTCTGGCCGGGACAAAGGACTCCCACTGACCCCGTCGACCTCGGCAACGATCTGCAGCTGGCCAAGGTTCGCCTCCGGGAGTGGCGAGATTCCGGCGCGAGGGTTGGAGCTGACGAAGCTCTCAGCTACTTCTTGTCCTGGTATGAAAAGGCTGACTTGGAGACTTTGCGCACTGTGCGCGAAGGATCCATCTGGACCACGGATCCGGAACATATCCGGCGCCGGCGAGAGTTGGCCCACAGCTATGTGGACTATGCCGACACCGACGCCTTCGTTCGGGATATCCGTGAGCCGGAGAAGAAGGACGATGCCGGGACATCCGCCGCTGCTGAGGGCTCCGACTCCAGCCAGGATGAAGATGAAGCTGAAGAGGCCGGCACTGATGCTCCGGAACAGGCATCTGTCCCGGGCGGAGGTGATGGCTCCATTCCATCTGCTGGGTCCGGCACCCCTGAGGCCGACATCTCCACCGCTACAGCTCCTCCAGCCGGCGGCTCTGCTTCTGCCGCTGCTCCTTGACTTTGCAGCACCAAAAACTTTAAGGTTTATTAGATCCCCGGTATGCCGGGTGCAGATGTAATATACACGTTTAATTTCCTTTGGTTTGCTTCCTGAACAAGTTTTATCTTGGTTTGCTTGTTACTAATGCCGGATCATCTTTTGGCTAAGTCACCGAGTTGTTTTCCTGTTTCCTCAATTTCACAACCTTGGCTGCTTGTCTACCTCAATTGGCTTTCGACGTATGAGTCTCAAGGTTGCTTCCTCGAACATACAGTACTTTAACTTTGAGACTTAGACTTCAAATCATCCGACACTTTAAATTTTAACTTTAGCTTTAACGAAAATGTCGGTTCGCTTGCTTTGTATTTCCTTAGCCGTTTTCCATGTGTAGACAATCTCCGGCATCTACTCTTGCTAGCCATGAAGCCGGGTTTCGGACAGCAGCTGAGTCGAAGAGTGGCCTTTGGTGCCGACACATTACTAGGCCGACATAGGAAACATTCAAATAAAGCCAGCCGGCATATAACAAAAAACTGTAAATAAACAACAAATATACCTCGGAGCTAGTTACCCGGCTTCTTCGGGATGCCGGTATTTCATTCATTAGTCTTGTGCCGGCACAACACGCCGGCATACAAAGGAAAATATGGAAATACATACATTGTGTTGCTCAGGAGTAAAAGGGGCGCAGTAGAGCTATGTTCCATGGCCTCTTGGTTTCTTCTCCGGACCTGTCCGCCTTATTCTTCTTGGGGTCCTGCGCATCTATAAGATAATAGGCATCATTGTGCAGAGCTCTGCTCACAATGAATGGCCCCTCCCATGGAGGAGTTAACTTATGCCGGCCTTCTGTTCCTTGCTTTAGCCGGAGTACTAGATCTCCCTCTTGAAATCTCCTTGGATTTACCTTCTGCGCATGATAGCGTCTGAGGTTCTGCTGATATACTGCTGTTCTTGACAGAGTTATTTCCCTTGCTTCCTCTAGCAGATCAACATCATTTTCTCTGGCTTCTTTAGCCTCTTCCTCAGTATATAGCACTATTCTTGGTGCATCATGTATTACATCTGTTGGAAGCACAGCTTCTGCTCCATACACCAGGAAAAATGGTGTGTAGCCTGTTGATCTATTCGGAGTTGTTCTTAAACTCCACAGCACTGCTGGCAGCTCATCTAGCCAACATCCCGGAGTTTTCTCCAGGGGCTCTATCAGCCGGGGTTTTATGCCGGATAATACTAGCCCATTCGATCTCTCTACTTGGCCATTGGCACAAGGGTGGGCAACCGACGCAACGTCCAGCCGGATTCCCACTTCCTCACAAAATCTGGCAAATGGCCCTTGGGCAAAGTTTGACCCATTGTCAGTGATGATGCTATGAGGAACACCATATCTCAAGATTATATCCTTTAAGAATTTCACTGCTGTGTGACCATCACACTTGCTTATGGGCTTCACTTCAATCCACTTGGTGAACTTGTCCACCATGACCAGGATATGGGTCATTTTCCCTCTGGCCGGCTTAAAAGCCCCGACCATATCCAGGCCCCAAACAGCAAAGGGCCAGGTTATTGGGATAGTTTTCAGGGCAGATGCCGGCTGATGAATCTGGTGGGCATATCTTTGACACCCATTACATTTCCGGACCAAGTTTTCTGCCTCTTGCAGTGCCGTTGGCCAATAGAAGCCATGCCGGAATACCTTTGCCACCAATGCCCTGGACGAAGCATGGTGACCACACTCCCCCTGGTGAATTTCCCGGAGCATCTCCAGACCCTCCGCAGATTCGACACATCTCTGCAATACTCCGGTGGTACTTCTCTTGTATATTTCTTTGTTGATGATGGTATACGCTTTGGATCTCCTTATAACCCGGCGGGCCTCGGTTTCATCCGCCGGCACTTGACCATCCACCATGAAGTTCATGATAGGACGTGCCCATGAGGGCACTTCCCTGACAGTGAACACTGCCTGATCTATTTCCATCATTTCGACCGACACATAATCGATCTCCATGGGCTGCGAAGTCCCCGGGACTGAAGAATCAGTCCCCGGGTATGCCGGAGCAGTCCCCGGGTATACCGGCACAACCTCTTGGCACATTTTACCCTTGCCTTTAGTTTTGCTCCGGAATACTGTACTAACAGCATATGCCGGCCCAGTCCCCGGGACTGAGGAAACAGTCCCCGGGTTATCCGTCCTGGCTCCGGCATCTATCTCCATTGGAACTGCTTCGTCTGGACCTGGCGGGACATAAATGGAGGATGACTCCGGCGAGGGTTTGATCGATGGCTTCCTCAGATGCTCCAGCGAAATGCCGGGCGGGATTGAATCTCGGGAAGACCCCAGCTTGGATAATGCATCGGCTGCATCGTTCTGAGCCCGGAGAACGTGCCGGAACTCACAACCTTCAAAGTAACCACTTAACTGCTGCACTAGGAAACGGTATGATGCCATGTTAGCATCATGCGCGTCCCATATGCCGGAACACTGCTGAATCACTAAGTCAGAATCCCCGAAGCACATAATCCGGCGAATTCCTATGTCCTTAGACACCTTCAGGCCATGCACAAGTGCCTCATATTCCGCCACATTATTTGATGCTGCAAAGTGAATCTGCAGGACGTATCTCAGCTGGTCATTCTTTGGTGAACTGAGAACTATGCCGGCACCCAAGCCATGGATTGTCTTGGACCCATCGAAATGCATCCTCCAATAATTGCATCTGGCAATGGTGGCTCATACTGTATCTCGGCCCAGTCAATAAAGAAATCAGCCAAGACCTGGGACTTGATTGTATCCCTCTTATCGTACTGCGGTGTATATGGTGAAAGCTCTATTGCCCACTTTGCTATCCGGCCGCTGGCATCTTTGTTGCCTATAATTTCCGAGATAGGGGCCTCGGCCACTACCCGGATTGGATGCTCTTGGAAGTAATGCTTGAGCTTCTTGGCCGCCATATAGACACCATAGGTCATCTTCTGATAGTGGGGGTAATTTTGCTTTGAGGTGGAGAGGACTTCACTCAGATAATATACCGGCCGCTGCACGGTTTTGCCTCCTTCCTCTCGCTCTACTACCACCACAGCACTGACAACTCGGTTGGTTGCCGCTATATAGAGCAACATTGGCTCCCGGGGCATCGGAGACGCTAATACCGGCGCTGTTGACAACAACTGTTTCAATTCTTTGAAAGCTGCATCTGCTTGCGTTGTCCAGACAAATGTGTCGGACTTTTTCATCAACTGATATAACGGCAGAGCTTTCTCTCCCAGCCGGCTTATGAAGCGGCTCAGGGATGCGAGGCACCCAGTGAACTTCTGTACTTCCCTCAAATCTGTCGGCGGCTTCATCCTTTCTATGGCACGAATCTTGCCGGGATTCACCTCAATACCCCGGCTGGAAACAAGGAAACCGAGCAACTTGCCCGCCGGCACACCAAAGGTGCACTTAGCCGGATTCAACTTCATCCGGAATCTCCTCAGGTTCCCAAAGGTTTCCCGGAGATCATCTATGAGAGTCTTGCTCTCCTTGGTTTTTATGACGATATCATCGACATATACCTGCACATTTTTATCTATCTGATCGTGCAAACACTTTTGCATACACCTTTGGTAAGTTGCGCCGGCATTTCTTAAACCGAACGGCATAGTGAGATAGCAATAAGCCCCGTACGGGGTAATAAAGGATGTCTTTATTTGATCTGGCTCAAACAAGGGGATCTGGTGGAAACCAGAATAGGCATCTACAAATGATAACAGTTCACATCCGGCTGTGGAATCAATCACTTGATCGATCCGAGGGAGCGGGAATGGATCTTTAGGACATGCCTTATTCAAGTTGGTGTAATCAACACACATCCGCCATACTTTCACTATGGCGGGCTCGTCTTTCTTCTTTTCCACCAAAACCGGATTAGACACCCAATCCGGATGAAGTACTTCCTTGATAAAGCCAGAGGCTAAGAGCCTGGCCACTTCCTCCCATATGGCTTTCCTTCTATCGCCGGCATTCCGCCGGAGCGGCTGCTTCACTGGCTTAGCATCGGGTCTCACGTGCAATGCGTGCTCAGCCAGCTCCCTCGGCACACCTTGCAGGTCCGAAGTAGACCATGCAAAGATATCCCGATTCTCACGGAGGAAGCTGATGAGCTCGCTTTCCTATTTGGGATCCAAACTTGCCCCAACCAGGGCATGGCGCTCCGGGAAAGCTTCATCCAGAGGCACCTTTTTGACTTCCTTACTCACTTGAAAAGAAACGCTGCCACCGGGATTTGTCATGCCCGGCATATATTTGCCGGCCACGACCGTCTCAGCAATCTCCACTGCTCGCTTGAGCCTCTTCCTCTCCTCTGCAATGATCAGAGTCTCGGCCAGATTGGATCCGGCGGTGGCACATGCCATCGAACGCTTGTAATCACCAATGATGGTGATCACTCCTTTAGGTCCTGGCATCTTCATCTTCAGATACGCCACATGCGTAGAGGCCATGAATTTTGCCAGTGCCGGTCTACCCAGCAAAGCATGGTAGGGGCTCTCCAGATCAACCACCTCGAACATGAGGTTTTCCACCCTGCAGTTATCCCGGCTGCCAAACATCACATCCATCCGGATCTTGCCCATCGGCGCACACGAAAGTCCCGGCACAATGCCGTGGAACGTGGTCTTGCTCGGTTCCAGCATATTTTCCTTGATTCCCAGCTTCTCCATCGTATCCCGATACATGATGTTGATGCTGCTTCCATTATCAATGAGGACCTTGCTGAATCTTACGTTATTAGCCGGCCCGACGAATGTCGGATCCATCACCAGAGCATATCCGCCGGGATTTGGCATGATCCGGGGATGATCTGCCCTGTCCCAACCAACAGCCTGGTCAGACCAGTACATCAGCTTTGGCACAGCCGACATAACGGCATTCACCTCCAGACACCGCCGGTACAAGCTCTGCTTGTCTGTTCTCTCGGTCTCAAAGACCATATAGCTCTGATCATACTCCTTGTACTCATTCCGGCCCGCTCCTGGGCCTCCGGCGTTATATTCCGGATTATAGCTCTGGTCAACTTGATTTACGCCGGCATTTCCGGCGTTGCTCTGATTCCCAGGATTAACCGGCCTAGGTGGGACTGCAATCGTATTGGCACCTGTCAACGGCGATGGAGCTGCCGGGACAGAGGGTCTAGCCGGTCCCCAGGGACCTGCACGACCTGCTAATATGTCGTCCAGCCACGAACAGTTCCTTGTCAAATGGTTTGCCGGCTTTCCCGGCTGGAATGTGTGGAACACACAAGGCTTGTCCATGGCAAGACCCACAGTATACTTCGGCCACTGCTTCTTCTGGCCGGCGGCTCCGCCGGCATTCTTGTTGGTCCAGACATTCTTCTTCTGGAACGGCTGTGCTTGCTGCTGCGGCTGCTGCTGAGGCTGCTGATAGTCCTCATATCTCGGACGCTGGCTACTGCCGGCGCCCCCTTGCTCTTCCTCCACAGCTGCAACTTGTGCTGCCCCATACCGGTGATCCGGCCTTTCATCTCTTCTCTTGTTCCGGTTATCAGTGCGATAATATTGCCCTGATCTCCCGGCATTGCTGGTGTTCCCCTGGGTTTGCCCCTGTCCTTGTGAATCGAGACTGGGCTGCTTGGGATCTCCCAGAGCATAACTATCAGCGATCTTGATTGTTTCGGCCAGCGTGGCCGGCATTTGCCTCTGAAGCTTTTGCCACAGCATGGTGCCATGTTGGCACCCATGAGCGAACCACATGATGGCCTGCTGCTCATTGATTCCTTCGCAGGAATTGCGCAACGTGCACCACCTGGTCAGATAGTCACGGTCAGTCTCATTCACTCCTTGCCGGCAGTTAGCCAGCTGCTGCGGACGGTTGGGCCTCTTGTATGTACTGGTAAAGTTCGACACAAACTGCTCTTCGAAATCAATCCAGCCGTTGATACTCCCGGCCGGCAAATTATTCAGCCATATCCTGGCTGGACCTTCCAACATCTGCGGCACATATCGTACCGCCCATCTGAGGTTTCCTCCGGCGATGTTCACCGCTGTGGAGTAATCCTCCAACCAATCTTCCGGCTTCGTACTGCCATTATATGTCCTCGCGCCACGCGCGAGCTGGAAGAAGTAAGGCACCGGCTCCCCCATAATCCGGGGTCCGAAACACATAGGGCCCGGAGCTCCTTGTCTCTCCACCAACTCTGATTGGTGGATCTTGTCCAGCTTGAAACGTGCATCATTGGCTTCCAAGGACCGAGGTCCAAGCCGGGATGCTATTGGGCCTGCGATCATCTGCTGCTGCTGCTCCGGCTGATGCTGCTCACTATGCCGGCCTTGCTGGTGCTGCTGCTGATATCCCGCCCTGGCAAGGGCGGAATTGCCGTCATCCTCTCGATGTCCCGGATGAGCTGCACCCTGCTGCTGCGCTGCACCTCCGGCGCCCTGTTGCTGACGCCGGGCTGCACTGTTACTCCGGCCACCACCGGCCGCGCCTGCTTCATGCCCGGCCGGCACACTCTGGCCGGGCCTCTTGCTGCCGACATACTTGTCAGCTTGGCCGACATTCTTCTGCACCATCGCCTGCTTTCCGGCGGCAGCCGGATCGTACACCTGGATCTGCTTGTCCCGGCGGCCAGAGGTCACACTTCCGGCACGCCGGGCGCTAGGATGCGGGGACGAGGCTTGGCCCCTCGACCTCGCGCCGGCACCTCCCGCCGACACAATGTACTGAGACGCCCCGGCACCCGGGTTTGCCTTCTTAAAGGCCTCCTGCTGCTTTGTAGCTTCAGACAAAAGTTGGTTAAGCCGGGCTTGCTGCTCACGCAGTGCTTCGCCGGATAAACAAGATAAATCCTTAGCTACCTCGGCCGCTGCTCTAAGGTTCTTTACTGGCGAACTATAGACTACCTTAGGCACAGTACTAGTTGCGGTATGACTCTTATCTCTAGCATCTTTTCCTATCTCAGCATTAAGATTTCTGCCTCTAGTTCTAACCTCTTCTATCCGGCTAGGCCGGATTACTACAGGAGTAAAACCATGGGCTGCCTCATACTCACGGAGTTGCCGGTTAAACCGTTCGCGCTCCTGGTTCATGGCCAGGGCCTCGTCGACGAGGGCCTGACGAGATCCCTCCAGGACCTCCCTTGTCTGCTCCGGATCAACGCCGGATCGCACCGGCTCGAGAAGCCGGTCGATGATGGGAAGAAGAACCTCGCCCCTAGCCGGCACACCGGAAGTGCCGGCCAGGTTCTCCGCACGCTCCAACGGAGGACGCGCCGACCTCTTGACCTTCGGCGGCTCCGGAGGAGAAGCTCCGGCCGCTGCTGCTTTGCCGGCATCTTCCGCCGGCGGCACGGATGTGCCGGCCATCATCACCTCAGCCGGCTCTACTGAGCGAGCGCTACGCCCAGCGTGAGCCAGCCGATGTGACGGAGGATCCGACGCCACCAGCACCTCCTTCCTGCAAATTCTCTCAGTCCCCACGTACACCTCGTGGGAACCGAAAGACATAATCCGGCCATCCCTGGGGAACGGCCGGCCACCGAGACAACCGGCGTTGTCACTGACGAAACTGAGCGAGCCTAGCCTCTGGACGAGGCCAGAGACCACGCGCACTCCCGAAGCTGCTATCACAGACCCCGTCCGAATGAACACTCCGCCCAGCATATCGATCTGCCCCACGGTGGGCGCCAAATGTCGTCGTGGTGAAACAACATATGCCATAGGATGGCTTAAATGGGGGCCGAACTAGATGCTGGAGGATTCGGGAGAGGGGAACGAGCTAAAAAGCACGACAGAAAGAGACACTGATCTACCCAGGTTCGGGGCTCTCGTAAGGAGATAACACCCCTACTCCTGCTCTACTGATTGTATATTTGGGTCGATGTAGTACACAACAATGGTGCTTCCAAGCTCTCTGCTAGAGAAGGAAGATGAACTGCTAAGTGTAGGAACACAGAGTGACCAACCAACCTTCAACCCTTTGCTAGGACTCCCTGTGCCACCTTATATAGTGGTGGCCAGGGTTACAACGGTCATACAAGACCACAAGACACGGGCTACACTCCAAACAGGAGCTGGTGACGATGGCAGAGACCCTTGACTTCGCCCCTGATTGCTCTCGATGGGACGCCATATCCCTGTACCTTGTACCTCTTGAACTGTGGCCTTACCTCTGTGCGGTAAGCTCGTACTTGTGCACAGTGAGGGTAGGTAACCTCCACTGTGCACCCTGCCATCTTACTCTGCTACCATGCTTGGATGTTTTCTTCCTTGATTGTAGGGATGTGACACCTTAGTTGACTTAAGTATCCCGGATATGACCGTTGGCCATACCCAGGACTTATATGCCGGACCAACGACCTACGAGGGTCGGGTAATCCGGCCTCCCCTGCTCCTGCACAACACATCAAATGGTTAGGCCGGCATATCTAAGTATATGCCGGCACACTTTTATAAGTATTCCGGATATGCCGGCATATCCAAGTATCAGCCGGGATACACATTATATGCCGGCCTGGCCGATGCTCTTATATTCCGGCCAGGCCCTTCCTTGATAACCCGGCATAAAGTCAACCATAGACCTTGTGTCTTTCTAGTCTCTTGACCCTACCGGGGGTCATCCCCCCGACACCGTTGGAGGGCCCAGCAGCTTCTGGGGCCCCCGACCCTTCGCTCCCTCAAGAGGGCGCGTTCGCGGGCCGGGCTCCCGGGGGCTACTGTCAGTGTTCTAGATACCGGGGTATCCCGGTCCACCTGCTCCTGGGCCCCGTCATCGGCCCATCTTCAGCCCAGGGAAGAATCAACGACCCAAGCTACGGAGAAGACCCTCATGAGGAGGCGCCTCATGAGGAGAACGACGGCCAAAACTCCTAAGGACCAGAAGACCTCCTCACGAGCCCCCGCTGGTGAGGAGAGGGACCACGTCCATGTCAGCTCAGCACGTTGGTGTGCAGAGCAAGAAGATAAGGGACAGAAGACTGTGTACCGCCCACGCTACCCCTAACAGGGAGGAGACCAACTTTCACTGTGCCTGCGCAAAGCGGCACAGTGGTTGTTGGCCACCCCCCTAAAAATAGCGTGGACAGTGCAGGGCGCCAGAGGAAGATGTCAGCTTCCTCCACCCACTCCGGTGGACCGGCGCCACTACCCTACAAAGACTACGTCCACGGAAGAGTGTAGTCTACAGCTGTCCTCCCTCCTTGGCCGTGTGTGGCAACCCCTTCCCCAAGAAGATAAGGGGAAGGAGGACCTTGGCGCTATAAAAGGAAGGGAGGCCACCCGTTAGAGGGGATCGGATCTCCATCTTCTCCAAGCTGCTAGCTGGGCACGCAGGTTCTTCAACCTCTGGCCAGCTAGAGCTTTGTAATCAAGACCTTGTACTCCTCGCGAGGTGTCGTGTTGTAATACAAGAAGACAGGAAGTAGGGGTGTTGCCTCACCACGAGGGCCTTGAACCTGGGTAAAGCTTGGCGTCTCTCTCTGCAGTGCGTAGCACGTTCGACAACTCGAGGCTTCCGTCTCCGTGCTTCGTTGCGATCCTAGATCTCACACGTTCAGCCCCCTGCATTTGAATCTTTGGGTCTGTCGCGTGGTACCCCGTGTTCTCGCGACATGAAATCCATCAACATTTTCTTTTTCACAACTGTTTTTATCTCGGTACTCCCTGCTTTCATCGCCTTCCTCGTCCCTTCTCTCGTATCCTGCGGCTACTTGGTTGCGTCTTGTGCAGCTATCCTCGTTGCTAGACCGGCGCCTTTGCCTTCTTGCTCTGTCCACTTCTGGTGAACGCGCCCTTTTGTTGTTGTAAGCGTCTTCTCCGTTGGTGAATCTGCTTGCTATCTCTATTAACTCTGATACTGTTTTAGGCCTCGATCTCCCTAATTATTCTACGAGATCCAAACGGCGAAGGCCAGCTTAAAAAGCATCTACTGCTCGCTCGTCGGAGACGTCTTCTGTGGAATTTTTTATTATATTCCATCACTGTATGTATGAACGTAGAGTTTCACCCTTTCTCTGCATGCAGGATTTGACTTCCTCTAGTGATGTTGGGCGTTTGTACGTCGAATGGAAGTTTCTTGCGAATTCTTTTTCTAGTTCACCCCAACTTCTGATGGATTCGATGGGTAAAGTGCTTAACTGTTGCTCTTGTTCCGATGTGTAGTTGCAAACTTGGCATCACCGTTGCTCTTGTTCCTCCAAGTATTTGTGTTGCCTGAAGGTAATCTGATAACCATAGTCGAGGTTCCTGCGACCCATCATATTTTTGCTGATTGTGCGGTAGTTTAAATTCTTTGGGTACTTGCGTCCTGCGAACCCTTCGGGTAAAGCATAGCGCGCCCATCTCCTTTTTGTCATCCTCGTAATTTTCCTCCTTCCATGCATAGCGTGCTTTGTTCACCCTTGCTTGTGCTATAATATTCCTTGCATCCTCCCTGCGTGTCTTGCGCTTCTCGTCACCTGATGAGTCACTTGTTTGGCTTTGCGAGGATTGGTACTTTCTGCTCTTCTTTCCCTTATCCTCGTAGCATGTTGACTTCTTCTCAGGAGAATGTTTCCTTAACTTGTCTTCTACTAACCCCAAGACTTTATATTGCTGCTTGATGCATATGCTCTCGTGGATCTCCGGGTTCCAGTTGTGTAGTTTGTAGGTATGCCTGTGCTGCTACTAGTGCTGCTTCTGGCGTTTCTTGCACAAAATCCTCCTCTTCATCCGATGGCTGCGCGCTTATGCTCCTCGCATGGTTCTTTTCCCTTGCTCTCACTGTTGTCCTTCTATTGTGCTTTGGCTCTCCATGTCTCTCCCTGCTAGAGTCCGATGCTTCACTGTATTCATCCTAGTATGATCCACCTTATACACTATTGTTTTCTTGACTTCTCCTGAACTCATCCTTTTCCTCCCGTAATTTCTTTTTGTGCCGGTGTAGGGCATACTGGTACCCCATCAAGACTCTTCTTCTTGAATTGGCGGGTACCTCTGTGCCGTGATTGATTGCTGACATAATAATTCTCCACTCTCCGGTGGAGACATGGATTTTCTCCTTCTCCTTTTTGTTGTTGCTCCTTGATTTGTCGCCTTGTTATATGGGTTGCTATGTTATCTGTGTCATCATTCTCTTCCGCTGCTTCAGTGATGATAATGCATAATTGGTGTATGTTGCTGGAGACACCGCCGCTTTGGGTGGTGAAGTCCATTCGACTAAGATATGATCGATCCACTGTTCCTTCTAAGTCAAGGTTTTCCATGGTTTCGTCGAGTTCTTCGATTTCTTCTCCTATATTCTCTGCTATTGCGAGGCTGACCGGCGAGTTTACCATGCTAGAAGAGCCCACCGATGACTCGAACATTGCTAGTGTCTTGGTTCCGCTTGCCGACGGATCCGGTTTCGCTAGATCTGAAAGGCGAATTGAACCCGAAGATCTGAAGCGAAAGTTTAGGCTTCCGATCGTCAAGTCCATCTCCTGGTTTCCATCGACTTCTAGATTGATGTTGGCTAAAAGCGAAAAAGCCGTCGAATTCATGATTCCAACACCCCGGCTCCCCACGGTCGGCGCCAATTGACGAGGGTTAACTCGACAAATGTCCAAGATGAAGGACTTAGGATCAGGGAATAGGGCGTCGGATGAACTCGAAGGTAAAGATCAGTCAAACGAGGAGTGTATTGAGAATAAATCTGGTGATCAACTTGGCTTACTCTCAATCTGTCCCTAACCGGCCTCTCCTGGCCCCTATATATAGGTGGCCAGGTCTCAAGAAACCGATCGGGTCCGATACATATTACAATGTTTGTATATGACATGGACTCGTACTTCGACTACGAATATACTTGGGCCTAGCTTAACGGGGCTCAGGGGTACACAAATAACGGGCTCTATTAGCTATACCCTTGTCACATAGTGATCTTTATGACATGTACATGCATTGTTTTGCATTCTTTATTTTGGCAATTACCCAACTGTAATTGGTTTACCCAGCATGTTATTTATCTTTATGGAGAGACACCTCTAGTGAACTGTGGACCCGGTCCATTCTTTACATATATTACTTTCTATTGCAAGCATCGTTTACTTTCCACAATTATTATTTACTTACTACAAACAAATATCATTTTCCATACCATACGTTTAATCCTTTGTTTTCAGCAAACTGGTGAGATTGACTACCTCACTGTAAGTTGGGGCAAAGTATTTTGGTTGTGTTGTGTGCAGGTTCCAAGTTGCTGCTGGCACCGACACCGCGCCATGATGTCTATGAATGCTTCTATTCTTGTAGACAGTGTTGGGCCTCCAAGTGTAGAGGTTTGTAGAACAGCAGCAAGTTTCCCTTAAGTGGGTCACCCAAGGTTTATCGAACTCAGGGAGGAAGAGGTCAAAGGTATCCCTCTCAAGCAACCCTGTAATTACGATACAAGAAGTCTCTTGTGTCCCCAACACACCCAATACACTTGTCAGATGTATAGGTGTACTAGTTCAACGAAGAGATAGTGAAATACAAGTAATATGGATGATTAAAGGTAGTAAATGCAATCTGAAATAAATATCGCTGCAAGCAAATATGTAACAGAACTGAATGTAAATGGTGTTTCAATGCCTAGAAACAAGGCCTAGGGATCATACTTTCACTAGTGGACACTCTCAACAAAGATAACATAATTGAACACATAAATATCTATCTTCACTATGCTACTCTAAACTATTCTCCGATGGATAATGAACACTAATCATGTGTAGGGCTACAAAGCACTCCTCAAAGTTCGCATTTCCCCAAACTAGATTGCCCCACACTATCACCTTGAGTGCACTAGATGGTTCCAACAAACACCAACAATTCACAGAGACACTAGCCAAAGAGACACACATAATGCGTACACTGTCATCCTTCATATCATGGTACAAGGTGTCTCCGGAGATTACAATAATAAAGCACTGGAGTAGCATAATATATGAAGAACAGCATCTACCAATTCAACTAGATACAAAGCTCATGATCATATATAGATCACATCATGGGAGAGAGAGGTGAACCACATAGCTACCGGTAGAGCCCTTAGCCCCGGGGGAGAACTACTCCCTCCTCATCATGGGAGGCAGCAACGTTGATGTGGGGACCCCGGATTACCCATCCGGAATACCCAATATGCATACAATTCACGATGCTATGATCAGTGTGTCATGAATCCACATATCCGAGTTGATAACAAAATTACATCATCCATTACATTAACGATTAATAAACTTACAACTGGTCACATGACCAAGCTCGATAATGCCACGCAGGGCAAGTTCACATCTAAGCAGCGGATACCCAGCAACGTTTATGACCCATATCATGCCTACTACCCTATAGGCAACTGACTGGGAGACGTTCCTAGTTCGCATTCGGCGTCGTCGTAACCACCTTTATCTTCCTCCTAGTCTTCTCCATAGTCTGACCAAGTTAATAGCCAGGGACAAAGCCATGAGTACATTTTGAATTATACTCGCAAACCATCTAAGAAGAAAGTATTGACATGTTGTTTGGCTATAGCAAGGATAGGCTCTATTTTAGTTTGCCCTATACTAGCAAAGTTTCTCTTGTCGATATAGCATGTCATACGACATCTCTATATCCTTGTTGAAAAACATTTTTGAAAACAGAATTTTGGTAAATTCTCTAGGGGAGGGGGAACTCATTTATTTTCCATAAAAATCGATGGTCAATCAAACATGACCACCTCCATTCATAAAACCAGGTCAATCGCACATGACCATCTTCAATTCCTCGGTAGTACCCTACAAGTACTCCGAACCATACCTGTGCCACGACAGTACCCTCCAAGTACTCCGTCTAGCACCTTTCTCGATTTTTCCGAAACACTTTATATACCAAAATCTGACCTTGGGCAATGTAGTGATCTTTCCAACCGTCCATGACCGAGGACTCGGCTATTCAAATAGATTTACACTCTCGAGAGGTTGTACACTTTACCCACAAGATTCGATAAATCCGCCGGGATACCACCACGGTCCATCATACACAAGTATGCGGGGTTCGGATAATTGAACAGAGTCTTCCATCTATCTACCTTAGTATGGGTTCCTGCCCTGTGGAATTAACCTCCCCGGCAAACCCTGGCAGCCTAGCTCCATTTTCTCGAGTGTAGCTCTAGTGCCACGGCGGGAGAACCCAAGTGTCTTCCGACCGGATAAATCTCGAAGGATCCCAATTCACTATTGCCCATACTCTTGCGGCAACCCAGATTCCGGGGTCCTACAAACCCTTATATAGTGTGAGGCTCCCCGCACTAACGCAAATAAACTTCGGACTAAGTCCTGTCCCATACCGGGGTAATGTGGTTGCACGGGTTAATTGTTCCGAGCGACTACAAAGAAACACCAATGCCTTTTTATAAAACCACCAGCTCCTTGTTCTCCCATGCCAAACTCCATGTGTCCAAAACCATTTTGAAAATATTTCAGTGGAGTAGATACTACTCCAAGGTTTTCGAAACCATTTTCGAAATCATTCCGGAGAGTGTTCCCATCCTAGAGTTTTTGGCTCCACTATAAGTTTTTCAAGGACTTTGATGCTAACCATCAAGTCTTAAATATAGGGGTGTTGAGTAGGTATCAAGTGCTGATATCAAGTCGACTTGTGGAGCTAAGTCGCCAACTATTGCTATATACGGAATAATAGCAATATAGAAAAAAATGCATAATAGGAAAGCAGTAGTAAAACAATGCAAAGTGAAATATTAGGATTTAGATATGCAACAAGTAGATGGCTTGCCTTGAGTGGCTTGTCCCCGATCCTCTTCTTCTTGATATTCAAAGACTTCTCCCTCCTCCGCACACTCGTCGTTCGATTCTATCGCTGGAAAAATTAATAACACACAATAAGCACACATGCATACATGATTCAGACACAAGCCATGCAATATCACATTTCAAGCAAAGAGTGTCAGAAACAAACATGTTCAGATTCTGAAACAAGAAACTATTTTACAAAAGAATTGTCACTCTAATAGTAGCAAGGTAATTTCTAATGGTAAATAAGCCCTATGCACAAAGCAAACACCTTGCAGGTATCAATAAGGATCAAAGCATGACATCCAGCATATTCCCAGGTAGCTGATAGGATTTCAAAACCAACCCAATTGGAATCATCCCAAGAGAGTGTATGGTTGATTTATAATAAGTTTTCCTAGTCACAATATCACTAGACAAGCAAAATAATTCCCTAAAACTTTCAGTAGCTCCTAAAATTCTACCAAAGGTCAAGTTTGAAAGTTACAGTAATGCATAACACACCAGAGTTTGAATCACCTCAAAATAATATTCCTACTAGGCACAAAAATAAAACAAACAAATCTCTATTATCACCAAAATAATTACTGCAGGCAATGTAATACTCCTAAAATAGCAAAACTAGTTTCTCAAGCTTCACAATACCACATATCATCACTGAAAATTGGAATCACAGCAATACAGTATACAAAACTCAAGATTTGGATTTTTGATTGAAAAGTAACTACATCTACCAATTTAAATACAAGTCATTCTACAGGGCTTCAATTTACATGCAACTAGTACCACAGGATAGATAATAATCTAAGGAGTTCACAGAAATTTGAATCAGGCAAAACGGATGTACAAATATTTTTCTATAATTTTTGCAAATTGACAGATCTGAGGAAATTAACAGAGGGATTTTCTATAAAAAAATGTGCATGGGCCAAATTTGACCGAACCCAGACTGCACCGCACCAGGCCGGAAGTAAAAACAGATCTGGGCTGTCTTAGTGGGCTGAATTTGGCATGCCTTGCTGCTTTTAAATTCGTGCCCCAGGGAGACATGCACGTTCATGGCTAGCTTGGTATGACAGAGACACGGGACTTGAGGAGAGCTCACCGTGGGCAGAGTAGGGCTCGGGGACGGCGAGGAGGCGCTGCGGGGGTGGCTTGGTTGGGTGCCTCAGTACCACTGGCGGCTCCCAGCCATTAGCATTGACGGAGATGAGCTCCACGACCGCACGGACAGGGCTTGGACGACGGCGACCTTCCAGCGAGTCCCTGGCAAGGAAGAGGGCTTGGAGGCAACGGAGACGACGTGGGTGGTAGCAGAGCTCGAGGAGACTGATCTAGTGCCTTGGACGGGCTGGTAGACTCCCGTTCGGCCGGCGTGGTTGAGGTCGCGCTCGACGTCGGCGACGTCCGGGACAGCATCTTGTCGACTGTGGCCTCCCGGTGGAATACTGGGCATGAAAAATAGAGAGCGTTATGTTGAGGAGAAGATGCAGAGATGGGGTAAACAGAGATCAAGGGTGGAGAAGGGCGGCGGTCTCGTCGGAGATGAGCAATAGGACAACTACGAGCTCGTGTCCATCCTTCTCGATGGAGATGAACAGAGGAGCGTTTGGGCTTGGTTTTTGGAGGTGTCCTAAGGACGGAAGGAGTGTTTGAGAGTGGTATCGATGAGTGAGAGCTCGGGCTTGATTTTGTACTGAATGGTGTCGGTGTCCTGCCAGACGTGGTGTCGATGGATTGGCTGCGGTATGCGGCGAGAGTGGCCAGGAGGAAGGGGACAAATAGAGTAGCTGGTACCGCACCATCTTGTGTAGGAAGGTGAGTTGTGGTCACGGGCGAGAGGCTTTGCCCGGGGAAGGTCGGTCATCTCGGAGGCGAGACGACGATGACTCTGCGCACGCCAGGTGTTCAACGGAAGAATGTTTATCACGGCGCGGTCTGATATGTCTCAAACGTATCTATAATTTTTGATGCTCCATGCTTGTTTTTACACCATTTGCCTTGTGTTTCGTTACACTTCGTGGCATTTTTATGCGATTACTGAAACTAACCTACTAACAAGATGCCACAGTGCCAGTTCCCTGTTTTCTGTTGTTTTTGTGTTTCAGAAAAGCTACACAGGAAATATTCTCAGAATTGAACGAAACAAGTTCTAGAAGTCTTATTTTTCTCGGATGAAGGACGAGGACCAAACGAGAGCTAGAGGGGGGCCAGGGGCTGCCCTCACACCAGGGTGGCGCGACCCAGGCCCTGGCCGCACTCCCTATGTGTGAGGAGGCCCTGGAAGCCCCCTGATGACGCCCCTTCGCCGACATAAAGCCTCGGGACGAAAAACCCTAAGGGAGTCGGCGAAATTTCCAGAACAGTTCCGTAGCTCCGTCGCCATCATCGACGAATTTTGGGGGACAGAAGTCTCTGTTCCGGCACCCTGCCGGGACGGGGAAGTGCCCCCGGAGCCATCTCCATCGGTCTCCATCGCCATCTCCGCCATCTCCATCGACCTCACCGCCATCTCCATCAACCTTGCTGTCTCCTATGATGAGGAGGGAGTAGTTCTCCCCCGGGGCTGAGGGCTCTACCGGTAGCTATGTGGTTCACCTCTCTCTCCCATGATGTGATCTTTATGTGATCGTGAGCTTTGTATCATGTTGAATAAGTAGATGTTACTCTTCTTCATTATGTGTACTCTAGTGTGTTATTAAAGTAATCTATTCCTCCTGCCATGGTGTAACGGTGATAGTGCGTGCATCGTGGTGGTACTTGGTCTAGGCTACGATTGTGATCTCTTATGGATTATGAGAATAATTATCGCTATGATAGTATTGAAGTGATCTATTCCTCCTTTCATGGTGTAATGTTGACAGTGTGTGCACCGTGTTAGTACTTGGTCTAAGTTGCAATAATACTTATCTTGAGTTGTGATTTGATTTGGATATCTCTATGAGTGGTGTTTGTCAAGTACTTGATGAACTTTAAGGGGTGCTTCTGTAGCCACTACGCAATGATTAGTGTTATTCAATAGGAGAGTAATTCAGAGTACCATAGTGAAGAGAAGTTATTTATTTGTTCAATTATGTTATATTTGTTGGGAGTGTGTCCACTAGTGAAAGTATGATCCCTAGGCCTTGTTTCCAAGCTTTGCACACCGTTTACTTGCTGTTTTGTTACTTGTTTGCTTGCTGCCATTTTTATTCCAGATTGCATTTACTACTTATAATCATCTATACCACTTGTATTTCACTATCTCTTCGCCGAACTAGTGCACCTATACATCTGACAAGTGTATTGGGTGTGTTGGGGACACAAGAGACTTTCTATATCGTAATTGCAGGGTTGTTTGAGAGGGATAGCTTTGACCACTTCCTCCCTAAGTTCGATATGGGTGATCCACTTAAGGGAAATTTGCTGCTGCTCTACAAACCTCTGCACTTGGAGGCCCAACACTGTCTACAAGAACAGACGTGTGCGTAGACATCAAGCTATTTTCTGGGGCCGTTGTCGGGGAGGTAAGGTAAAAGGTACTCGCATCCTCCTGTGTGAGCGCTCGGAGTTATTTTCTTTAGATTCTGCAATTACATCTTTTTGTTTCTTGTTTTTATTTTCACTAGTTAGGTTTAATGGAAAACAAAGAGTTCTTTAGTCTTTTTCCTGAGTTTAGATATGAAGTGTTTGAAGAGAAAATTAAAAAACCTTTGGAGCTTAATTTGCATACTAATAGTGTTGTTAGTACGAATGCTTTGAACACTGGTATTGCTAATGCTATGGAAAAGTCTAAGCTTGGGGAAGCTGGTTTTGTTAAGCATGATATTTTTAGTTCCCCAGCTTTAGTGGAGAAAGTTTGTTCTGATAATATTTTATCTCTCATATGTGATGTTCCTTCTTATGATGATATGTTTGAAGAATATGCTTTACGAAATAGCTGTTCTCTAGCTTGTGATGATACTAAACCTCTAGTTTATGATGGTTATGATTATGGTATAATATTTTCAGTTCACCTACTATTGAGGATAAAATTAGTTATGATTACAATATGCCTCCTATTTTTGATGATTATGGTGATGAGAATAATTATTCTGTTGAATCTGCTCCTACTACTATTGTTCATGTGGGGAGTATTAATTCTTCTATGCATGTGGCTCATGATAGGGATGCTTTATGTGATAGTTATATTGTTAGTTCTATTCATGATGCTACTAAAAGTTATTATGAGAGAGGGAAACATGGTTTGATGGATCTCAACAATATTAAGTTTCCCCTCTTTATGTTGCAAATCTTGAAGTGGCACTTGTTTTATCTATCCATGCTTGCTACTATGTGCCTCGTTGATTTATTTTCTTCCAAGATTCCTATGCTCCTATGCATAGGAAGTGGTTTAGATTTAAACTAGCGGGAGGGCCCGCGCATTTTGCGCGGCTAGATTTAATAGTTTTCTTAATTTTATAGTTGATTTATTTTTTACTACGCTTAATTATTTGTTTGACCAAAAGTTGCTCAGTTTAGTTCATATCACACATTAAATGCCGTAGAAAATGTTTAAAGTTCTTGTAGAAAAATTTATGTCACGGGAAATGAAACTTAAATATTTCAGAAATCTTTCCATTACGCATATTTGTGACCAATAGAAATTCATTACTGCTGCGCTATTACATATGTGTTAGCATTGAAGATATGTAGTAAAAGAATACATCTTGCTCACTATAGTAATAGCCTATTCTTTTTCTGATCATGCTCATGATGTGGGGCATCGACTTGGATCTCACTGTAACCGGAGAAAATTATCATATACTCACATGAGTTGTCACTTGAAGTATTTGATACTTATACCACAACGCCATTTCACTTTGTTTGTATCATATACATGCTCGGTTGTACATAGCACATTGGAATTTATCTACTAATCCATTTATACATTGGCATGCATCTTGGTACAGGGTTCCTTCTTCATCCAGAGTACTCTTTGATTCTAGAAATTGGAATATATGCTCGGATAGTAATTATTATTCCCATTTACAAACTGAAGTAATACAATTGTGATGATGCGATCTATCCGGAGGAAATTCTATTTGTGCAGTGATCGATTCATTAAAAGATAATATTAACCAAACCCATGCACGACTATCTCTAATACGCATATGGATATATGTAGTATGCTTAAGATGTGTGTAAAGTCTTGCCTGCTTGGAAAAATCTTGGCATCTCACCCTCCTGGTCCAAACTGCGTCGATGAGTTTCTTCTTCACCTTTCAGACCACTACGTAGCTCTTGATGGTGCTTAGCTCTACCTGACATTCGTTGTTCAGAGTTGTGCGAGACCCCTTGATCAAATCGAGCGCATATGCCCCCTCTATCTATCAATGGCTATGTGACCAAGGACAACCTGTCACGGCTGTCCTGTTGCAAGTCCATCCACGGATGATCACCGGAGACGGCGGAAACGTGCGCATATATATGGGTGGAGGTGGTGCTGAATAAGAGCGTGCCTACATCGGCTGTGATGACAATGGTGTTTGAGGTTAGCCGGAGAAAACATATCGACGATGGAAGGCGGACCATATGCGATGAAGCTGGGATGCCGTGGAGCAAGCGAAGTTGCGAACCATCTTAGTTAGGTGGATCAGAAGTTCTGGATACACATGATCAAATTGATGCCACCGCCCACTGCCGATACAACTATTTTGTGATGCCTTCCATCACGTGGTTGACTGCTCCAGGCCGACGGCCTCCAGATCGATGCTTGCCGCGAGCCTGGGAGATCGCCACTCCCCGTCTCGTCATCTGACACCCTTGGCACAGCGGAGCAGGCCGGTGTGAACATCGCCGGGTGGACTGATCTAGGCCGATGGCCTCTCTACGATGCCACGACGGGAGATCGCCGTGCTCTTGTCGATATGGAAACCTTTTGGAAAAGCAGATCGTCGTATGGTTGCTATTTTTTAGGACTGTCTGATTCTTGAACGATCATTAACTTTGTAGATATATGGGCGGTTGAAAGCTGAACCATCGACCGGAGCATCACCATTAATCAATCCTTCGTACAGTATTAGCTATAGAGTTCTACGTCTCTACGTCACCACCCTCCAAGACGTGGATCCTGTTTAATCTCTTCTACCATTAATCAATCCTTCCTATTAGCTATAGAGTTCTACATCTCTACGTCACCATCCTCCGAGACGTGGATCCTGTTTAATCTCTTCTACCATTAATCAATCCTTCCTATTAGCTATAGAGTTCTACATCTCTACGTCACCATCCTCCGAGACGTGGATCCTGTTTAATTTCTTCTTTTAAATCTTAGCCGTTCCTTTCTAGCGTTACCTAAAGTTAAATCTTAGCCGTTCATTGTTAGTTGTTTTAATAATATAATAGATGTCTTTCACATTTGCTTTTTGATGCTCTCTATTGCTTTAAGTTCCTATATGGCGCATTTGCCTCAAGCTCTTATATGGCGCCCACATGAGCATCTTTGCAAATTACTGCGCCTAGCTCAAAGGCGTTAAAGAAAAGCACTCTTGGGAGATAACCCAATGTTTTTACTTTCAGTACTTTTTCTTTTATTTGAGTCTTGGAAGTTATTACTACTGTAATAACCGCTCCTTATCCTTTTTATTTCGTTGTTGTGCCAAAAGAAGCCTCTAATTTGAGTGAGGTAAGATTTGGGGATGTTGCTGTCCTGAAACAGTTTTCAGTGCTGCACCGTAAAAATTCGTAACAATTCTCTGTATATCGTTTGGAGCTGCTATTTCTTGTGCATATGTACCAGGTTATATCCAAACTTTCATTAGTTGAACACTTTTTGATTTGAGCAACATAAAACCCCTTAAAAAATCAGCCTTTGTCAGCTGTTCTGTTTTGACAGATTTCTGCCACTATTCATTTTTGCCGCTTTATCGCTTTCTTTTCAAGTTCTTTTGATCACGGAACTTTTTGGGAAGTTGATACAGTAGTATATGCTTTATATGTGGTGGTTTTGAGTTGAAACCTGAAGCAAAAAGGGTTGATTCAATGTTATGCTTACACTAATGTTGCTAATAGAATTGTGTTTAGTTTTGTATGAAGGAAGTTTTCAAGTGTAGGGATTGGAGAATGATGAGATGAGTTGAAGAATGGATAAAAGCTCAAGCTTGGGGATGCCCATACATCACCCCACGAAATATCCAAGAAGTACAAGCGTCAAAGCTTGGGGATGCCCCCGAGGCACCCCTTCTTCATCGGCAAAAATTAGGTCACCTTTCAAGACACTATATTTTTATTGCTTCATGCACTATGCGTTTTTCTTAGAGCGTCAGTTGTTTTTGTTTTCAGTTTTCTTTTGCTTTGTTTGCTTCAATAAATGTTTGGATCACATCATGTGTTTGGAGAGAGATATGCTCCGTTTTTCATTTGCCAAGAACACTCTAGTTTTCACTCTTATCGTTTAACGAGTGTTCTCTTTTTCTGCTACTGCGTTTAGCTTTCGTTTTTCGCCTTGATTTTTGTTCAGATCTTGTTTTATCTTTGCATCAAGGTGTATTTGGACCTCTGGTATATGTTGATTTTCCTCAAAAAGGTTTGAATGGTGTTGGAAAAGAGAAAAGTTTCATGCAAAAAAGTGGTACAAAAAGGAGCTTGTGTAGACTGCGGCCTAGGCTTTTGCATGTTGTGCTTGATGTCTTTTTGATAGTATGCTTAGTGATTTTTGCTGTAGCAAGACTTGTCTCAAATGGCTGAGATTGCTTAATGAGCCTTTGAAAAAATCATGCGTTGTTTATATTATTTGGAAGCATTAATTTGGTTTTCTCCTTTGATGCTTTATTTGGGTTGACTTGGCGCATGCTTACACCATGTTGACTACAAAAATAAGTCGTCTATAGCCTCTATGATCATTTACTTTTTGACTTTTGATGCCATCTTATGCTTCTTTTAATGTTGCTTTGTCGCTTTGCATGATTATGGCCGTTATTGCTCTCTTAGTTGGTCGCTCCCAGTCTTTTGCTAGCCCTTATTTTGTACTGAGTATGAGCTCTACTCGTGCATCCAACTCCTAAAAACCAAGTTTGCCATTGTGTCCACTATAAATTCCTATGCATGGTATTTGCAAGCCATTCCAAGTAAATTTTCATGCGCTACCTTTCAAAAAACCTTCAAAACACTTCTCATTTTGTGACACTGTTTTTAGCTCATGGGGACATAGTAGTCGGATTTGCTATCTTCCATATTGCTTATTCCAAAAAGAAAAAAAAGAGAAAAAAAGAAAGAAAAAAAAGGCACTCCTCCATGGAATGTGAATGTTGGTGGGCACCCGATGAATCGGTTAGCCATGGTTTGTTGATATGGGCACGAAGGAGGAGGTGAAGCCCAATTTCAGGACTCCACCAAGATGAGGGAAGCTCATTGCAGATTGGCACGCCAGGACGACCTACGATATGAGATAATTTAGTCTAAGGTTGTGTCAGCAATTTATATTCATGCTTATGTTATTTCGTGTGTCAGGTCATGTTATGGGCCACTTAGTTTATTTGTGTTTTGGGTTTGGGCCTGTCCAAGCCCAACAGTTTTCTGGCCATTTATATAAGGAGGCCAGCAGTCTAGGGTTTAGGGGAGTTCAGTTGTTTAGTCTAAAACTATCGTGTACTCCACTGTGTATCATCCCTCCGGGGAAACGGCGCTGCCGTGTTTATCAAATATATTGCTGTGAGGGTTCTTGTGTTTATCAAGGATTATCAGGCTCGGGTTTGAGGCGTGGTGATCTTCATCACGTTGCTTGCTGGATTTGTTCCTCTTCTTCAGGTGACGTTCTTCGCGTTATTGGAAGATTTCTTACCGGGTTGACTCGCTGTGAAAGATCGGGACAAAACTCATAGGATCACCGGCGTGATCCTTATCATGTGGTATCAGATTACTGGGTTGCTCACGTCGAAGAGTTTTCTGTTGATCTGCAAATTATTCGTTTTCATCGCAGTTTTCAGATCGGTCAGATTTGGTGGTTTCCGTAGGAAGATCGATTTCCAGAAGTCAAGTCTATCCACGTTACTACATCAGATCGGATTGCTTCCAAGGATCACTGGGTAGAGTCAACGATCGGGCCAAAGAGAAGATCCGATTGTTTCCACGTTTTCCGTCCAGGAGGTTTTCTCAGATCCGATCGCAAGGAATCGAAAAAAAAAATAGATCGGGCCAAAGCGAAGATCGAGCCAGCTGAAGAGGCGCACCAGATCGGCGGGATTCCTTCTGGCAGATCCGATCGATCCGGGAAAACTACCGCCGTCGCGGTTGCCATCCTGCGCGTGGGCAATCCGGCCGGGAGTCCAGGCAGTGCACGTCTTTTCCCCAGGGCCCGATCGTGTTCGCCCGTGCTCTCGCCAAAGGACAGACGTGCTCTGCCCTCGAGCGTGCCCCGCTTGAGCACCTGGGATCGAGGCAGCTGCGCGCCCCCTGTCGCTGGGTCGCTCGGTTGCTGCTGGGCCAGCCCATCTGCATCGCAGCACTGCGTCCTCAAGAAAAAACAAAACGCTAAAGTCCGGATCAGCTCACGCCGGCCCAACTGGCGGGCATCGATCGAGCCCGCGCCAGTGCCTCGTTCGTTCCGTTCTCGCGCGAGACCACAGACGGTCTCCGTGGTCGGGCGCGGCTGGCTCGCTCATATTTTTTTCTGGGATCGTCTGTTTGGATTTCTGGTAGAGTTTTGGACAGCAGCTTGAAGCAAATTACTTTTAGCCACACGGCTTGATTGCATCTCAGCAGATTTGGTACAAATAACACGGGAAAAGAGCTGGAGTTGATCGCTTACCGTCATACCTCGACAAATCTCTAGTCTGATTCACAGAAATATTCAGGTATGAGTTTATCAAGGCCTGTCCATTTGACTGACAAAGCGGACGATATCTACAGTGACTATTTAGAGATCTTGGCTGGTTTTCGGTATGATGCAACTAAAATCACGTGGAGTTTGAACAGTGCTGCAAAGTTCACAGAGTATGAGTCTTGGGAATCTCACATGGAGCTTGGCTTTGCACAATGTCGTGCCCGTGATAGCAAGTTTGGCGGTTTTACTGAATTTGTACTTGCCCATCGGCGTGTGGGTACGCAGGTGGCTGGTTGGTGGCGTGAAGAACGGTGCGCAAAGGGCATCACACTTGACACATCTCGTTGGGAGGTTTTTAAGCAATTTCTGCGTACTCGATTTTTGAACAAGACCGTGGAATCAGACAAGGCGGTTGTTCCAATGGTACAAGCCAAAGTTGATGGAGATGACACACCATTGAGAGGTATGAGTATACAACTTCACAAATTGTCCAATGGTGATGAGGCGATAAGAAGGAATCAGCGATGCAGCCTTTTTCAAACACAGTGCACCATTAAGGAGAAGGCATGCAAACTGATTATTGACAGCGGTAGTTACTGTAATGGCATCAGTAGGGATGTGGTGGCATCATTGGGGTTGTCCACATGGCGTATTCCTGAACCTAAGCATGTTGAGTGGTTGAATAGCTGCGGTATGCTGAAGATTACTCACAAGGTGCGTGTGCCATTTACAGTTGATGACTATGTTGATGAGGTGGAATGCGATGTGTTGCCATTGGAGGTATGTGGGCTATTACTTGGACGTCCATGGCAGTATGATCGTAATGCTATGCATGCTGGGAGAGCAAATACATATTCTTTTGTGCATGATGGTAAACAGCGGACTTTGAAGCCTATGAGAGATGATCAAATCAAGTCCGATGTCGTGTTGGTGGTTCGCAAGGAGAAGTTGCATAAAGCTAAGCCACAACCAGGGCTAGTTCAGGTGCAGCTTGAGGAGCATGATGCGAAGAGCGTCAGTGGTGATATTGTTTCAGCCAAGCCTGTAGATGACAAGCCAGTTGTTCTTGTTAGTGACAAGCCGGTTGAAGTCAAGCCTTATATTGATGAAGGGAAGGATATGTCAGCATGTGTTCCATGTGTTCCACTTCCAGTTCATGTTGACATGGGTGTTCAGACCGATGACGGTGCTGCTGATCGTGTTCCGGTGCATACGGTGCCGCGGGTAGTCAGCCACAGTTTTGTTAGAACACCACGGAGACGTTTTGTTGGAGCAGCAGTGCGTGTGCATACAGGCAAAGATGGACGTGTTCGTCAGTTGTGTGGCCCAGGCATTACTACTTTGCAGGGTCGTGCTAAGCAGGTTCATGTTCAGCAACGCAAGGTTCCAGCAAGGATTGAGAAGAAGAAGGTGGAGGCGCCTAAGTACAAGTTCATGTGGCGAAGAAAAGAGGTGCAATCACCTAGGGCTGTATCAAGTCGAGCAGGCCAAGAGGGAGGATGTGGTGAGGAAGGCAAGCAAGACTTGAAGACGGCGAATATGCGTGGTGCTATTGATATTCCGCCACCCTTTCGAGCAGACCCTCACGCGTTGGGGACAATGCTTTTTGAAGGGGGGGAGGATGATATGGTCACGAAGGAGGAGGTGAAGCCCAATTTCAGGACTCCACCAAGATGAGGGAAGCTCATTGCAGATTGGCACGCCAGGACGACCTACGATATGAGATAATTTAGTCTAAGGTTGTGTCAGCAATTTATATTCATGCTTATGTTATTTCGTGTGTCAGGTCATGTTATGGGCCACTTAGTTTATTTGTGTTTTGGGTTTGGGCCTGTCCAAGCCCAACAGTTTTCTGGCCATCTATATGAGGAGGCCAGCAGTCTAGGGTTTAGGGGAGTTCAGTTGTTTAGTCTAAAACTATCGTGTACTCCACCGTGTATCATCCCTCCGGGGAAACGGCGCTGCCGTGTTTATCAAATATATTGCTGTGAGGGTTCTTGTGTTTATCAAGGATTATCAGGCTCAGGTTTCAGGCGTGGTGATCTTCATCACGTTGCTTGCTGGATTTGTTCCTCTTCTTCAGGTGATGTTCTTCGCGTTATTGGAAGATTTCTTACCGGGTTGACTCGCTGTGAAAGATCGGGACAAAACTCATAGGATCACCGGCGTGATCCTTATCATTTGTGAAAGGAAAAAAGGTGAGGAGGATTGCCAAGCTTTATAAAAGAGCACAAATGTGCCAATCTCTCTCTCAAAAACTTGCTTCATTTTTGTATGGAAGATAGTAAGAACCCCATTGCCAGTCGTTGACAAAGACAACCACCTCTCAAAAACAATTTTTATCTCTCTGTTTTACAAATGAAAAGCTCTAGCACATGTTTAATCATTGCTTCCCTCCGCAAAGGGCCTTTCTTTTACTTTTATGTTGAGTCACCACCTTCTATCTTTATGCACCATTAAGAGAGCATAGTTGTCATTCTGAGTATAATGTGCATTGTCCCAAAGTTTTCATTGATTGATTCATATTGTTGGTTTCACTTGTTCTCAAATTATTTGTATTTAGTCGCCCTCTTAAACTTGAAGGTGTCCTATGCATTTATGTTTTGCTCTCCATGAAGGACAAGCTGAAAACTATTTGTATGTTTTTCCTTATGATTTGAACACACGTTTGACTTTCATTGCTTCATTTTCATGATCTTTTGTTTGTGTTCATTTTCATGTTATAACATGATTGCTAAGTTTCTTATTGTCAAGATTATGTCTTTCATCCCCATGTTTTAAGTTCTTTTGATCCCAGCACAATGCTTACATATATAGTCAAGATTGTGTAGGTGCATGCCACCTCAAAAATTATTTCTTTTGTTATCACTTACCTACTCGAGGACGAGCAGGAGTTAAGCTTGGGGATGCTGATACGTCTCAAACGTATCTATAATTTTTGATGCTCCATGCTTGTTTTTACACCATTTGCCTTGTGTTTCATTACACGTCGTGCCGTTTTTATGCGATTTCCAGAACTAACCTACTAACAAGATGCCACAGTGCTAGTTCCCTATTTTCTGCTATTTTTGTGTTTTAGAAAAGCTACACAGGAAATATTCTCGGAATTGAATGAAACAAGTTCCAGAAGTCTTATTTTTCCCGGACAAAGGACGAGGACCAAACGAGAGCCAGAGGGGGGCCAGGGGCTGCCCTCACACTAGGGTGGCACAGCCCAGGCCCTAGCCACGCCCCCTATGTGTGAGGAGGCCCTGGAAGCCCCCTGACGATGCCCCTTCGCCTATATAAAGCCTCAGGACGGAAAACCCTAAGGGAGTCGGCGAAATTTCCAGAACAGTTCCGTAGATCCGCCGCCATCGTCGAAGAATTTTGGGGGACAGAAGTCTCTGTTCCGGCACCCTACCGGGATGGGGAAGTGCCCCCCGGAGCCATCTCCATCGGTCACCATCGCCGTCTCCGCCGTCTTGTGACAACTCAGAAAATTGTAATCCACTTCCTATGAATTTAAATACCAAATTTTGGGTCAAGATAAAACTTTTTATCTATCATTGCATGTATGCATGTATTTCCTATTATATGTATTTTATGATTTCATGTGTGTTATTATTTGTTGTGCAATAGTTAGTTATTTCTAACTTAACCAACAGAAGCAATTGAGAAGAATTATAAGAACCAAAGAAACAAGAAACAAAAGAAAGAAAGAAAAAGAGAAGAATAAGATGATCTAGAAAATATTATTGACCACCCTACTTTGGACACTTATATTAAGAAATCTGTAGTTCAAGCAAAGGTTTGGTCAGTTAGTTGAGCTTGACCAAGTTATATACTAGCTCAACCAAGAAGTTTCTAACCAAAATTCAAATCAGAACATCACTCAAACTTCAGCCAAAGATTGAATCTGGAACAGTGACAATACCCTAATTTCAAATGCAAATTTTTGCAAAACATGTTATTTCTTCAGAACAAAAATATCACTGGAAACCTTGGCTAATATGTTGATCACCCAAAGGGGAAATTTTCAAAATTTCGAATTTGAATCTCTTGCGGGCATTTCGTCGAACACCTGGCAGACAAAAATCGGGAGAAATCAAGTTTAGTGTGAAGATCACTCTCGCCGTTTGTCTCGTGCTTGTAGCCATGCTCCTGGACGACGCCGCGGTCGAGCCCAGCCCCCTCTGCCCCGACCCGAGCCGTGAGAAAGGGAGGAGAAGAGGAGACAGCACCCAGGACCCCCCCTCTTCTTCCCCAGCTCGCTGCACGTCGCCGACCCTCGTGACCTCGCCAGAGCCGACCCATAGCACTCCGCGGCCGAGACAAAACCCCTCCAGCACGCGAGCAAGGCTGCCGAGCCCGGTGTCGCCCGTGCATGTCGCCAGCATGCCCTGCGCCGGCCACCCACTGGGCGCCCCTATCCCCGCCGCTCTGGCCTATAAAAACCCCCGTCGATCAAACGAGTGAACTCACCCCGTTCCCAGCTACCTCCCAGACACCCTCACCTCTCCCCGCTCGCTCTAGCTCGATGTCGCAAGCCCCGCCGGTGAGGTACTGGACGCGGAGGGCACCGCCGCGTTCGGCCTCAGGGGAGCAAGCCGACGCCGGGAATTGGTGGAGGAGCCTCGCCGGAGTCGTTTCCGCCCGTCGCCGTCGAGTTCTGCTTCCTCTACGCATGCCGTCGTCGCCGTCGTCATCTTCACTACGCGCAGGTGAGCTCCTTCGTCGCCGACGAACATGATGCCTCTGAGCCGTTAGATCTCGATCCATCGGTCGCGTACCGATTCGGTGCGTTAAGTGACCTGACCGGTGGGCTCCACCTGTCAGGTTCAGTTTTATTTCTTTCCGCCCGGAGCGAAACAGTATCGGGCCGGCCCGTTCGGGATTCTTCTGGATTCGGCCCGGTTCGGTGAAGTTTCGGTCCAATTCAATTTTAATTGTTTCCCGCCCATTTGAATTAATTCAAATAACTTTCAGATATGATTTTCAAACTTAAATTCCAAGAGATTTACAAATCCATTTCTAGAAAATGAATATGCGTTGGAAAGCTTAGGAAATGCTCTACACTGTAGAACTAGTTAGAATTCAAATTGAGTTAGGGATTTAAATAAATAAGAATAGTGTGACTATAGCTTTATTAATCATAGAAAATTTCTAGAAAATTATTTACACCTCCTAAAATTATGAAATTTGGTTTGTGAACTCACTAATCAACTCCCCTACTGTTTAGTCAAACTTAATCAACTCAAACCTTGTTAGTGTTATCAATTAGACCCTAATCCAATCCTAATGGGTAACATAAAATGATAGATTTCTATCATACACTTAGAATTAAATTGCCCTCAATACCAATTCACTTAATTAGTCCATCCTCACCTAAACTAGCCCTAATACCCTTAGTTCAATACCCCCTACTTAAAAACTAAACCACACATGGCATATGGTAGAAAATTTAACTTGCACACTCAATGCAAACTTGGAGGAAAACTTGCAACACAATTCAAATAAAATCCAATAGGAAGGCTATTGTTTGAAAACAAGTATGTGTGCTTGGTGTGTTGTTAGCATTGTGTAGTGATGATGTGCTTTGTGTTTATTCGTTATTAGACGCTAGTGTTGCCGAGGAGGATATTGAGGGGGAATATTATCAAGAAGAAGAAGAATACCCTGGACACTTTACCAACCAAGGCAAGCCATCTTTTGAATCATACTCCACATACCTAGTTTTACTTTTGCATTCTACTTGTTTTAAATAAATAGCATGATTGGATTGCTAGAGTAGAATGAGAGATGTGTAGTGATATCTTGCTTAGCAAGAGCATCAAGCTGAGTTTATCCAACCTTATTTTAGTGGTATCATCACTCCATGTAGTTGCTTAGTCGCTAATAAAATTGGTGCTATCTCTAAGAGGAACCCCATTTGAACTTGGTGACTTGAACTTGAAAACTTGAATGGGAGACCTCTCATACATGATGATTTTATGAAGGAAAATAATCTTGACTAAGGACTATGGAATGTATTTGCCAAATGATACTAAGTGATGTACTATGTGAGCCAACCATACCGTACGACCACATTACCCCTAAATGGGAAGGGGCTTAGTCCGTAGCTTGTTTACCCTAGTGTGGGAGGCCTTGTATCATCCTTTATAGAAGTGCACCGTGCGCGGGTACTTCTGAACCGAGTGGAACTTCCATTCATCCGGCATCCCGGAGCGGGCAAAACTAGAGGTGCCGGAACGGGGATTTCCGTATCTCGGGCTTTAGGGAAGGATCCTGTACTAGAGTGAGCAAGTGAAAGAGTTTGTTTGATTATCTGAACCTCGCATACTTTGTGTATGACGAACCGTGGAATTCTCCCGGCAGATGTATCGAATCTTGTGGGTAAAGTGTACCCCTCTGCAGAGGTTTCAAAATTATTCGAATAGCCGTGTCCGCGGTCATGGACAGTTGGCAAGCTGTACTTGACTTTTGTCAAGAATATAAATAACCTATGATGAACTTGGTGAATGACTTGACTTGACTTGACATTGATCTTGACACACTTGAAGTTCCTCTTTAGATTGAATTTAGAGAACTAAACCTCTTTTCTATCAATGAACCTTCTTGGGAAATAAAACTAGCTTTTGCAAAGAAACTTAGTGCTTAGTCCACCATATCAAACTTGCATATCTACTTCATCATTTTCATTGATAAGATGGTTTGCGAGTGCATCCAATGTACTCATGGCTGTGTCCCTGGCTATCAACTTGGCCAGACTATGGGGAAGAGTATCCGGAGGAAGGTTATGAAGAAGAGTATCAGAACTAAGATCTTCTACTGAGTCGCCATTGCCTGTAGGGTGAAGGCATGGACCCGAAGACGTTATTTCCGCTGCTATATTGTGTTGTAACATGAACTTGGTCACCATGACCATTGTATTTGAACCATCGTATTGTAATGTCTATGGAACTGGTTACCAACTACGTTATGTGTATCACAACAATGATTCTGGGATTGTGGTGGAATGCATAACGGGCACTTCGAATTTGTGATAAATTCGTGGGTGTTACACATCTCCATCGACCTCACCGCCATCTCCATCAACCTTGCTGTCTCCTATGATGACGAGGGAGTAGTTCTCCCCCAGGGCTGAGGGCTCTACCGGTAGCTATATGGTTCACCTCTCTCTCCCATGATGTGATCTTTATGTGATCATGAGCTTTGTATCATGTTGAATAAGTAGATGTTACTCTTCTTCATTATGTGTACTCTAGTGTGTTATTAAAGTAATCTATTCCTCCTGCCATGGTGTAACGGTGACAGTGCGTGCATGGTGGTGGTACTTGGTCTAGGCTACGATTGTGATCTCTTATGGATTATGAGAATAATTATCGTTATGATAGTATTGAAGTGATCTATTCCTCCTTTCATGGTGTAATGTTGACAGTGTGTGCACCGTGTTAGTACTTGGTCTAAGTTGCAATAATATTTATCTTGAGTTGTGATTTGATTTTGATATCTCTATGAGTGGTGTTTGTCAAGTACTTGATGAACTTTAAGGGGTGCTTCTGTAGCCACTACGCAATGATTAGTGTTATTCAATAGGAGAGTAATTCAGAGTACCATAGTGAAGAGAAGTTATTTATTTGTTCAATTATGTTAT
This sequence comes from Dactylis glomerata, assembly GCA_007115705.1. Taxonomy (NCBI): domain Eukaryota; kingdom Viridiplantae; phylum Streptophyta; class Magnoliopsida; order Poales; family Poaceae; genus Dactylis; species Dactylis glomerata. Next base: position 1,714,238 of record QXEO01000485.1, on the reverse strand, counting down.
ATTTGTTGGGAGTGTGTCCACTAGTGAAAGTATGATCCCTAGGCCTTGTTTCCAAGCTTTGCACACCATTTACTTGCTATTTTGTTACTTGTTTGCTTGCTGCCATTTTTATTCTAGATTGCATTTACTACTTATAATCATCTATACCACTTGTATTTCACTATCTCTTCGCCGAACTATTGCACCTATACATCTGACAAGTGTATTGGGTGTGTTGGGGACACAAGAGACTTTCTGTATCGTAATTGCAGGGTTGTTTGAGAGGGATAGCTTTGACCTCTTCCTCCCTGAGTTTGATAAACCTTGGGTGATCCACTTAAGGGAAACTTGCTGCTGCTCTACAAACCTCTGCACTTGGAGGCCCAACACTGTCTACAAGAATAGACGTGTGCGTAGACATCACGGTCGGGAGAGATGGGGAGGAAAAGTCTAAGGGCTATCTCTATCCGGGGAAGGCTCGAGGGGTCACAGGGGAGGCCACTGGTGAGGCTATGAGGGCTATGGCTGCCTTTCCAATCCCGTGGTCGACAAGGGTGCTCGAGGAACATGCCAGCAACATTGGTGCGATCCAAGCAGAAAGGACAAGCTGGAGGGGAAGTGAGGGTGGCAGGTGCGGTGCTGGGTGTGTCCAAATGTCTATGGTCTGGCTGTAGAGAGAAATAGAGGACCGACAGCAAGAGTTCTAAGATTTTGCCAAGGCATGCATACGCCTCTCTCCCTTCCTTCCTCTCTAAGGATAACCAGCTAGGAGTGGTACTGTAGCAGATGCTAGGGTCGACCAGAGAGAGAGAGATATCCAGGAGAGATCATGGTGATGGTTAGATGGTGCTTGAATTTGATTTGAGAAAAGTGAGATGGGAATAGAGATTAATATGGGCATAGATGGATTTTGAATTAGAACTAGATCCAAATAATTTTCAAGCAATGGCACGCTCAAAAATAAAAGAGGTGTGTGATTTGGTTCGGTGAAGATGATGCCCAAAAACTGAGAATTACAAGAGTTGTTTTGATCCTAAGAGTATGTCCAAAATTGAAGAAATTTGATTTGAACTAGCCTTTGAATTTTATGTTATTGAACCAAGGTAAGGTTTTAAGTTCAAAAGGTTCTACTTCCATAGCAAGACACAGTAGAATTTTCTCAAAAAAATTATTGATGTGCCAAAATGCAAGAAATGGCATATGCGGCATTAACATGCAATTTGTTAAAAAGAGAAAGGAATAACGAAAATAATTTTCTAGAATTTTTTTTTGAGAAGGAGTGATATGATACTACATATCAGTCAAACTTCCTATTTTTTTATTTGGGAGAAGTTTTTGAAAAAGCTTGATAAAATAGGAAAAATAGTTTTGTAGTCAAAACAAGGAAGAAATAGGTTTTTGAGGTTTTTGAGATAGGTTGGGCCATGTGCCAAGTTGTAGCCCATAGCTACACATAAAGTCATAAAAAGGCAACTCATCAGACAAAGCCAACACATTAGCAACCAATCTTGCATCACTAGGACAAGGTCAGAACAAGAGCTCATTAATGATCGCACCATGGGAAGTTTGAAATGAGTTTCAAATAAGGGAAGAAAGTCTTTGTAAATATTTTCAAAAACTATTGGAGACCTAAATATCTCCTTTACCAATTTTTCTCAAAGGTACTTTGAAAATCACTTATCAAAAGGTTTATAAATAGTAGTTTTATAAAATAGTGGGATCACAACACTATGTCCCTATAGTTTTATAAATACTTAGTTTTGGTAAAGCCCTTATTTTAAAATGGTCTTGGCTCCTATTTTGGAAAATAAAACATTTAAAAAATAAAGGAGGTGCCAAGATACTTTGTTTGGAACTAAAATCTAGAAGCACAAATGATGGCATTATCACAAGAACACAAGGATTGTGTTGGTCCACAAACTTATTTGCCAGACAACACTCTTGCAAACATAATTTACACAACAAACCAGGCAAACATACAGGAAATTCTATTTCATTTATCTAGTTGCAAAAAGTTTTTGTTGGCCCTCATTTTTGCCTCACTTAACAGTACTTAACCTGGGTTACAAAAGTTAGGGTGTTACAGTCGATGGAGATGGCGGTGAAGTCGATGGAGATGGCGGTGGAGGTGATGGAATCGAATGAGATGGCTCCAGGGGCAATTCACCGTCCCGGCAGGGTGCCAGAACAGAGACTTCTATCCCCAAAAATTGGTCTTCGACAGCGGCGGTGCTGCGGAATTTTACTGGGAGAAATGCTGATTTATTTAGGGTTTTTGGTTTGGAGACTTTTTATAGGCGACGGGTGATGTCAGAGGGCATCAAGGTGGCCCACACCATAGCCTAGAGCGACCTGGGGGCAACCACGCCATGGCATCGTGTGGCCAGCCCCTGGCTCCCCTCCATCTCTGCTTTGGACTCCGTCTTGTATCGGGGAAAATAGAAATTTTGGGCTTCGTTTCGTCCAATTCTGAGAATATTTCCTGTGTAACTTTTCTGAAAGACAAAAATAGCAGAAAATAGGGAACTGGCACTGTGGCATCTCGTTAATAGGTTAGTTCCAGAAAATGCATAAAAATGCCACAAAGTGTAAACAAAACACAAAGCAATTGGTGTAAAACAAGCATGGAGCATCAAAAATTATAGGTACGTTTGAGACGTATCAAGCATCCCCAAGCTTAACTCCTGCTCGTCCTCGAGTAGGTAAGTGATAACAAAACAATAATTTTTGAGGTGACATGCACCAGCACAATCTTGATCAAACGATGTAAAGCATTGAGTGCTGAGATCAAAGTACTCTAAACATGGGCATAAAAGACATAATCTTGACAATAAAACCTAGCAACCATGTTATAACATGAAAAGTAACACAAATAAAAGATCATGAGTAATAATGCTTTGAAAGTCAATTGTTTGCTTGGAGCATATAGAAAAACATAGCAAAGTGGTATTCAGCTTGTCCCTCGTAGAGTAGCAAAACATAAATGCATAGGACACCTTCAAGTTTAAAAGGGTGTGATATGTCTCCAACGTATCTATAATTTTTTATGCTACATGCTTGTTTATGCACCATTTGCTTTGTGTTTTGTTACACTTTGTGGCATTTTTATGCATTTTCTGGAACTAACCTATTAACGAGATGCCACAGTGTGAGTTCCCTATTTTATGCTATTTTTGTGTTTCAGAAAAGCTACATAGGAAATATTCCAGGAATTGGATGAAACAAAAGCCGAAGTTCCTATTTTTTCCAACACGAGACAGAGTCCAAAGCAGAGACGGAGAGGAGCCAGAGGGCGGCCACACCCCCCATGGTGCGGGCCACCCCTGGCCACGCCGAGGTATGGTGCGGGCCCCTGGTCCACCTCCTGACATCGCCCTTCTGCCTATATATTCTCCTCAACGAGAAAACCCTAAGGGCCCGATCAATTTTCTAGAAAACATACTGCAAGCCGCCGGCATTGTCGATGCGAGATCGGGAGGGTCCAGAAGATCTTCTCGGCACCCTGCCAGAGAGGGGAATCATCACCAGAGGCCTTCTTCATCACCATGCCTGCCTCCGGAGTGATGTGTGAGTAGTCTACCTTGGACTACGGGTCCATAGCAGTAGCTAGATGGATGTCTTCTCCTCCATGTGCTTCATGTTTAGATCTTGTGAGCTGCCTATCATGATCAAGATCATCGTTATGTAATTCTACATGTTGTGTTTGTTGGAATCCGATGAATATTGAGTACTATGTCAAGTTGATTTGTGATTTATCATCTCTATGTTGTTTATGACCTTGCATGCTCTCCGTTGCTAGCTTGGCCGAGTAGATGCTAGTGACTCCAAGAGGGAGTATTTATGCTCGAAAGTGGGTTCATGCCTCTGGTAGCTTGGGGGAGTGAGCATGCTTTCTTTATTCTGCCAATTGCCCAACTGTAATTTGTTTACCCAGCATGTTATTTATCTTTATGGAGAGACACCTCTAGTGAACTGTGGACCCCGGTCCATTCTTTGACATTCTTATTACCGTTTACTTTTACAAGCATTATTTACTTTCTCGCAAACAACTATATTTTACCACACGATACGGTTATTCCTTTGTTTACAGCAAACCGGTGAGATTGACAACCTCACTGTAAGTTGGGGCAAAGTACTTTGGTTGTGTTGTGTACAGGTTCCACATTGCTGCTGGTGCAAAGCTACGCCCCAGATAAGGCGCCATATATAAATTGTCTGGAGCTGTCGCCAAGCCAGCTACCACCAACCTTCGGAAGTTGGTTCTTTCTCCTACTGGTTCGATAAACCTTGGTTTCATACTGAGGGAAGACTTGCTGCTGTGCTCATCATACCTTCCTCTTGGGGTTCCCAACTGGGTGCCTACACGCACTATCAAGCAATTTTTCTGGCGCCGTTGCCGGGGAGAAAGAGGATATCTGCAAGGGGAGTCTCTCGCTTCCAATCTTTTTACTTTTAGATTATTTTTCTTATTTTCTTTACTTTATTTTTGCTTGCATCTTTTTATCAAAAATACAAAAAAATAGTTCCTTTATAGTTGTTTTTTTTGCTTGTCTGCTTCTAGTCTTGCTAGAATGGGTACTCCTGAGAACACCAAGTTGTGTGATTTTACTAGCACCAACAACAATGATTTTATTTGCACTCCTATTGCGCCACCTGCTCCTGAGGCAAATTTTTATGAGATTAAACCTGCTTTGTTGAATCTTGTTATGAAAGAGCAATTTTCTGGTGTTAGTACTGATGATGCTGCAGCTCATCTCAATAATTTTGTTGAGCTATGTGAGACGCACAAGTATAAGGATGTAGATGGTGATATTATTAAGCTTAAGTTGTTTCCTTTCTCTTTAAGAGGAAGAGCCAAGGATTGGTTGCTATCTTTGCCTAGAAATAGTATTGATTCTTGCATTAATTGTAAGGATGCTTTTATTGGAAAATATTATCCTCCTGCTAAGATTATAGCTTTGAGAAGTGATATTATGATGTTTAGATAGTTTGATAATGAACATGTTGCTCAAGCTTGGGAAAGAATGAAATCTTTGATAAAGAATTGTCCCACTCATGGACTGACTACTTGGATGATTATCCAAACCTTTTGTGCAGGACTAAATTTTTCTTCAAGAAATCTCCTGGATTTAGCTGCTGGAGGTACCTTTATGTCCATCACATTGGGCGCCGCAATGAAGCTTCTTGATAATATGATGGTAAATTATTCTGAGTGGCACACCGAGAGAGCTCCACAAGGTAAGAAGGTAAATTCTGTTGAAGAAATCTCTTCCTTGAGTGATAAGATTGATACTATTATGGCTATGCTTGCTAAAGATAGAGCTCATGTTGATCCTAATAATGTTCATTCGGCCTCTTTGGTTGCTCAAGAAGAGCATGTTGATGTGAACTTCATTAGAAATAATAATTTCAACAATAGTGCTTATAGGAACAATTTTGCTAGCAACAATTATAGGCCATATCCTTCTACCAATGGTAATGGTTATGGCAAATCTTATGGTAATTCCTCCAACAACACTAGGGGTGCGCCCTATGATCTTGAAGTCATGCTCAAAGACTTTAAGTCTATTGAGGAAAAGTTGGGTAAAATTGATGTTCTTGCTTCTAAAGTTGATAGCCTTGCTCTTGATGTCGAACTTCTGAAACTAAAACTTTTGCCTCATGATGTGAAAGAAATCAAGACTTTGAATACCATTCAGGTTAGAATTAATGAAAATGTTAGGATGTTAGCAGAATTGCATGCTAGGTGGGAAAGAGAAGATGAGATGGCTAGAAATATGAAGGTTTGTACTATTACCACCACTAGTGACATTATTTCAAATGCTAGCACACCTCCTACTTTGATTGGTGTAGAGAAAACTCCTACTCCTTGTGCGAAAAAGCCTAAAACTGCAAAAGCTTTTTCTAATAAAAGTGCTGAAATTTTTCGGAGTATGGGAGACGATAGCTCTACTACCTTTAATGATTTTGATGTTGATGGTTGCAATATTTCTGAAATAATTTTGTTCTTGCAAAAGCTTGCTTTAAGTCCTAATTCTAGTTCTATGAATGTTGCTTTTACAAAGCATATTACGAATGCTCTCATGCAAATTAGGGAGGAAAAGTTGAAACAAAAGGTTTCCATTTCCAAAAAGTTAGAAGATGGTTCGGATCCCATCATTGATATGAATGTGAACGATTTTTATTGTCATGCTTTATGTGATCTTGGTGCAAGTATTTCTATTATGCCTAGAAAGATTTATGATATGCTTGGTTTACCACCGCTTGAAAATTGTTATTTTGATGTTCCTCTTGCTGATGTTGCTAAGAAGAAACCTTTGGGAAGGATTAATGATGTTCTTATTATAGTTAACAATAACCTTGTTCATGTTGATTTCCTTGTTTTGGATGTTGAATGCAATGCTTCTTGTCCTATTATTTTGGGAAGGCCTTTTCTTAGAACTATTGGTGTCATTATTGATATGAAGGAAGGCACCATTAAATATCAATTCCCACTAAAGAAAGGTATGGAACACTTCCCTAGAAAGATAAAGAAATTACTTTTTGACTCTATCCATAGAGAAAATTATGAACTTGATGCTTCATCGCTTGAAATTACTTGATTTCCACTTTCTGCGCCTAGCTCAAAGGCGTTAAAGAAAGGCACTCTTGGGAGATAATCCAATGTTTTCTTTTCAGTACTTTTTCTTTCTGTTGAGTCTTGGAAGTTATTAATACTGTAATGACCTATCCTTATCATTTTTATTTCGTTTTTGTGCCAAGAAGTACCTCTAATTGGAGGAAGGTAAGATTTGGGGAAGTTGCTGTCCTGAAACAGATTTCTGTGCTATTCTATAAAAAATCATGAAAATTCTCAGAATGTCTTTTTGATCTATGATTTCTTGTGCACATGCCCCAGGTTGTTGCCTAACTTTCATTAGTTTTGCACTTTTCGATTTGAGCAACAGAAGATCCTCAGAAAAATCGATCTTTACTAGCTGTTCTGTTTTGACAGATTCTGCCAATATTTATGTTTGCCTCTTGATCGCTTTCTTTTTGAGTTCTTTTGATCCTGGAACTTTTGAGGAAGTTGCTATAGTAGCTTATGCTTTAATGGGTTCTTTACTTGAGTTGAAACATGTAGCGCCCTACCTTTTACCAAAGGCGGAACTCCTGTGTATATGTGCCATTCCCTGGATCAGTAGATAGCACCACAGTACAAAATGTAGTATTCATTGCAATAGCATCAATATTACAACGTAAATCCAGTTACATAGGTCTTCAACCTCACGAGTACACAGCATAAAGCATAGTAGCAATGAGCCTCCCTCTTCATCAGGTGCCACAGGCAGACATGTTGGAATGTAGACTCGAGATCCTACTCCTGGTTCCTTACTCGAATAAAAATCTACACATTTGAATATGCAGCCCCAGAGGGGTTAGTACAACAACGTACTGGCAAATGACACATATTTGGTGGCATTTGTGAAAAAGACTATATTACATGACATTTGGCTAGTGGATCTTTTGGGCTAATTTGCATAAAGCAAATTTTATCCTATATTTTCCAAATCAAAACATTTTTTATCCTTGAAAAGGTTTTTGAGATGAGCACAGAAAAATCATCTGAGTCCATCCCTCGAATTGACCCCATGTGGTTAAGTCTATCTTGAACTATTTAGACACCCGAGTCCATCCCTCGAATGACTAATCAAATTTTAATTAATTAGAAAAGGTGATGAGATTCTTCTGTACAAACCATAAGTGCACCCACATACTCTAGGTCCTTCCCCTAGGCATGCAGCCTTGAGCAGCCACTAAACTAAACTACAAGTGCACTCCCAAGTCACCACATACTCCAGGTCCTTCCCCTAGGCATGCAGCCCTGAGTAGCCACTAACCCAAACTACCTGTCCACCCAGGTGATTCATTGAAGTTGTTACTTTTAATTAAGCAGCAGGCATTACTTTCAAAACAATAGTAGCAATCCTAGCAAAGCTGGGGTTCAAGTGTTGACTACATACTACTAGGATCTAGCATTGCATAAACTTCTTTGAAAAACAACCTATCATGCATACTACTGGTAAAACACTAATGAAGTAGTAAAAATAGGTAGAAGAATGTGTATCACTAGCCTTATTGAAGTTCACGATCCTTTTCACTTCTCCCAACAAAATACATAGCTCTCCATACAAACTATAACATAGAATTAACACAACATAAACACACCACTCCAATAGCAACAAAACAAACAGAACAAACAATTGAAAATAATTTATTCAACATTTTAGATTTATTGAGATTCTGTGATAAGAGAGATATGACAAGATATTGGGTCAAGGTGGCGTCAAGATGATCTTGGTGGTTATGAGTGATCATAGGATTTACCTTGGTAGTAGAATTAATCTATGAAGAAAAATACTCAAATTCCTATATTTGAATTTGAATAATGGTGAAGTGGTTCAAGAAATTTGGGAACTGCAATTAGATTCATTCTAAAATAAATTTTAAAACTCAAGTTATGATCAGAATAGTGATTTGGACAGATTTGAATGCACAAAGTGTGTGCACGTATCAACTTTGATGTTTCTTGATTCTATGATGTTCTACATGATTAGAGAATTCCAAAGACTACCAATTTATAATTTTTGGGTGTGTAGAACAAAAGATATGAATTAATTTGTGTAATAGAAGGATTTAATTCAATTTGAAAATGATTTCAAATTAATTACTGAAACTATGAATATTATTGTACTATTGGATTCTACACTTTCTTAGATTTCCAGAGACATCTTATTTGTAAGATTTTGAGTTACGAAACAATTTCTATGAATTTCTAAAGTTTGTCTTATTTTCCGAAATTTTAAATTCAGAAATTGACCGGAATTGACTTTGACCAGTTGACTGAGTTGACTGCTGACGTCAGAAAAGTCAACAGAAAAATTTAATTATTTTAAAAAACTTTTATATGAAACTTAGATAGAATTACTAGATCTATCTATCCTACAAACTAATTTGTAATCGGGGCAACGAGATAGACTAGATCTGGATTATACCTTCGAGATCTGAAACTTTGACTGATCTGCGCTCCTAGCTCGCTGAAAAAAACGAGGTGAGACATGTGGTGTTGGAAAGCTATTGACGAGAGGAACAACTTACGTGTTGAAGGCGCGGCGATTCGGGATCATCTTTAAGGTCGATTTGGCTTCGGTTGACTTGAAATTAGATCTATTTCAAAGACATAGATCCGTACCTCAAAACGAAAAACTAGCCGTAAGTAAGTTGTAGAGAATTGAAATATGAATCTACTCACCAAAGGAATTTGGATTTCGAGAAACGAGCTAGCCTCAAGAGCCGATCTCGTCCATCAGATCTGAAATTTTTGGGGCCGGATTACTCAAGCTACGGTACATGAAAAGAGATAAGGTTGGTCGGGATTGAAGCGTCTCGACGAGATCTACAACTTTCGTTTAGATGCTAAAGGCAAATAACGAAGTTTAGAGTCTCAAACATTTGAGTCAAATTTTCGGGAGAGAGGATTTTGGGATTTCGGAGAAAGAAACGTAGATGTATGGAAGTGGGGGCTTTATATAGAGGGGTAGGTCGGTTGGGGAGCTAGGGTTTCGAGTTAGGAACAAACGGATCCAAAAAAGATGTTGTAGAACTTGAGATATATATTATTTGAGTCAAGATAGGTTCTGAAAAATCGAAAGGATAAAAGGAAAATCGGGCAGAGTTCGGGGCACGCACGCAGGCTGAGCGCGGGTGAGCGGCGGATAGAATTCACCACGCGGGGTGGCGCGGATGATGGGCTGGCTGGGCCGAGTTCGCTCCGGTCGGCTCAGATTTCTTTTGTTTTTGTTTTCTTATTTCTTTTATAACTTTTGCATTTTAGCTCCAAATGAGCTCAAACCAATTTCTAATTTTTTCTAAAAATCAACACAACATTTTAAAATAATAATAACTAAAATTTCACAATAAATTTAATTTTCACATAAAAAATTTATAAATTGGTCAAAAAGGGCTTTATTTGCATAATGCAAAAATAGCGATATGGTTTGAAAATTAATCCTTTAAAATCAGAGAAAATATTTTATGAAATAATATTTGAAATTAATTTTCAAATATAGTTTTGGAAATGCAAACTTTATTTAAAATAAACCATTTCATAAATACTTCCTATGCAAATATGCTTGCATAGGTTTGAATAAATGCAAAGTAATATTTGAAAATTCTGTTTTCTCAAAAGAGTTCTTCAAGGATTACTAGAAAGTTTGAAATAGTTTTCTAATAAAGCTTTTAAATAACCTCAAAAAGTTTTAAATCCCTGAGAAAAATCAATCAATACTAGCAAAACAAAAACAAAAAATTTACACCAAAATTTGATAAAATTTTGGGATGTTACAAAACTGAACCAAAAAGAGTAGATTTACTATCGTTCTTACACTAATGTTGCTAATAAGAATTGTGTGAAGTTTTGTATGAAGGAAGTTTTCAAGTGTAGGGAAAGGAGAATGATGAGATGAGATGAAGTATGGAGAAAAGCTTAAGCTTGAGGATGCCCATGTCACCCCAAGAAATATCCAAGATGTACAAGCATCAAAGCTTGGGGATCCCCCGAGGCACCTTTTCTTCATCAGCAAAAATCAGGTCATCTTTCAAGACACTATATTTTTATTTCTTCGTATTCTATGCATTTTTCTTGGAGCGTCTTTACTTTTGCTTTCAGTTTTCTTTTGTTTTGTTTGCTGCAATAAATGGTTGGACCCCAACATATTTCTCTTGGAGAAGACTGGTGGCGCGGTGTTGAATAGTGCCAGAGAACTTGTTGGCGTGTAGTTGATGATATAAATGACCGGCCAGTTGGAAACCCCAAGAGAAGGTTTGATGAGTACAGCACCAAGTTTTCCCTCAGTACGAAACCAAGGTATGTCAATCCAGTAGGAAAAAGCCAAACTCAAGAAGGTGATGCTTGCTAGCCTAGTGACACTCCAACAAGGGCGCCGTAAACGATATCTTGGTAGCGCATCTTCAACTAGTAGCAATGTGGAACCTGCACACAACACAACCAAGTACTTTGTTCCCAACTTACGATGAGGTTGTCAATCTCATCGGTTTGCTGTAAATAGAGGAATGAGCATATCGAGTGGAAAGCAATAGTAGTATGCAAGTAACATAAACAGTGCGAGTAAAGTAAATAGGTGATAGCAATGTAAAGGAAATAGGAACGGGGTCCACAGTTCACTAGTGGTGTCTCTCCATAAGATAAATAACACATGCTGGGTAAACAAATTACAGTTGGGCAATTCATAGAATAAAGATAACGTGATATGTCAAGAGGATCACTATGATATTTACTCTGGGCATTACAACAAGATACATAGACCACCATCCAACTGCATCTATGACTAATAATCCACTCACGGGGATATCGTCCGAACACCCCTCGAGTGTTAAGTTGCGAACAACAGATAACTGCATTAAGCAAAGTGTGTAATGTAAACAAAGCATATGTCCTTGGACATAAGAATGTTGTTTTCTCCCTAGTGGCAACAGCACATCTACAACCTTAGAGGTTTCTGTCACTCCCCTAGATTAAATAGAGGCATGAACCCAACTATCGAGCATAAATACCCCCTCTTGGAGTCACTAGTATCTACTCGTCCAAGATAGCTACTAACAACGGAGAGCATGCAAGATCATAAACAACATAGAGATAACATAAGATAATATTCAGCACATCAACTCAATCATAACACTAATATTCATCGGATCCCAACAAACACAACATGTAGAATTACATAAAGGTAGTCTCGATCATGTAAAGCAGCTCACGAGATCTAAACATGAAGCACATGGTGGAGAAGACAACCATCTAGCTACTGCTATGGACCCATAGTCCAAGGTAGACTACTCACTCATCACGCCGGAGGCAAGCATGGCGATGAAGAAGACCTCCGGTGGTGATTCCCCTCTCCGGCAGGGTGCCGGGAAGAGCTTCTGGACCCTCCCAATCTCGGGTCGATGACGGCGGCGGATCGCGATGTGTTTCTATAAAATTGATCGGGTCTTTAGGTTTTTCCCATTGGGGGGTCTTTATAGGCGATGGGGCAGCATCAGAAGTGGACCAGGTGGGGCTCACCATAGGGCGGCGTGGCCAGGCCCTGGGCCGCGCCCCCTGGTTGTGAGGCCACCCCTGGCTCCGTTTCGTCTCCTCTTCGGTTCTCTGGAAGCTTCGTTAAATATCTAGATGTTCGGCTTTTGTTTCGTCCAATTCCGAGAATATTTCCAGTGTAACTTTTCTGAAACACAAAAATAGCAGAAAACATGGGAACTGGCACTGTGGCATCTCGTTAATAGGGTAGTTCCAGAAAATGCATAAAAATGCCACGAAGTGTAATGAAACACTAAGGAAATGGTGTAAAAACACGCATGGAGCATCACAAATTATAGATACGTTTGAGACGTATCAGCATCACCAAGCTTAACTCCTACTCATCCTCGAGTAGGTATGTGATAACAAAAGAAATAATTTTTTAGGTGACATGCACCTATACAATCTTGATCATCTATGTAAGCATTGTGTGCTGGGATCAAAAGAACCTAAAACATGGGCATGAAAGATATAATCTTGATAGAAGAAACTTAGCAACCATGTTATAACATGAAGAAGAACACAAATAAAAGATCAGGAAAATGAAACAATGAAAGTCAAATGTGTGTTCAAATCATATGGAAAAACATAGCAAATGGTTTTCAGCTTGTCCTTCATGGAATAGCAAAACATAAATGCATAGGACACCTCCAAGTTTAACAGGGCGACTAGATACAAATAATTTAAGAACAAGTGAAACCAACATCATGAATCAATCAATGAAAACTTTGGGACAATGCACATTATACTAAGAATGACAACTATGCTCTCTTAGACGGTGCATAAAGGTAGAAGGTGGTGACCCAACATAAAAGTAAAAGAAAGACCCTTCGCGGAGGGAAGCAGTGATTAAACATGTGCTAGAGCTTTTCATTTGTAAAACAGAGAGATAAAAGTTGGGTTTTGAGAGGTGGTTGCTTTTGTCAATGACTCACAATGGGGTTCTTACTATCTTCCATATAAAAATGAAGCAAGTTTTTGAGAGAGAGATTGGCACTTTTTGTGCTCTTTTATAAAGCTGGGCACTCCTCCCCACCTTTTTTCCTTTCTCAAACCATGGCTAACCGATTCCATCGGGTGCCCACCAACATTCACATACCATGGAGGAGTGCCTTTTTTTTCTTTCTTTTTTTCTCTTTTTTTATTTTTTTGGAATAAGGCAATATGGAAGATAGCAAATCCGACCACTACGTCCCCATGAGCTGAAAACAGTGTCACAAAATGAGAAGTGTTTTGAAGGTTTTTTCAAAGGTAGCACATGAAAATTTACTTGGAATGGAATGCAAATACCATACATAGGAATTTATAGTGGACACAATGGCAAACATGGTTTTTAGGAGTTGGATGCATGAGTAGAGCTCATACTCAGTACAAAATGAGGGCTAGCAAAAAACTGGGAGCGACCAACTAAGAGAGCAATAACGGCCATAATCATGCAAAGAGACAAAGCAACATTAAAAGAAGCATAAGATGGCATCAAAAGTCAAAAACTAAATGATCATAGAGGCTTATGGCGACTTTGTATGAGTCTAACATGTGTGAGCATGCACCAAGTCAACCCAAATAAAGCATCAAGGAGAAAACCAAAATAATGCTTCCAAATAATTTAAACAACGCATGATTTTTTCAAAGGCTCATTAAGCAATCTCAGTCATTTGAGACAAGTCAAGCTACAGCAAAACCACTAAGCATACTATCAAAAAGACATCAAGCACGACATGCAAAAGCCTAGGCCGCAGTCTACACAAGCTCCTTTTTGTACCACTTTTTTGCATGGAACTTTTTCTCTTTTCCAACACCATTCGAATTTTTTTGAAATAACTCTTTTGATGAATACCAACATGGACCAGAGGTAAAAATACACCTTGATGCAAAGATATAACAAGATCTGAACAAAAATCAAGGCAAAAAACGAAAGCTAAACGCAGTTCTAGAAAAAGAGAACACTCATTGAACAATAAGAGTGAAAAATGGAGTGTTCTTGGCAAATGAAAAAGCAATGCAACTTCTCCAAAAGAAATTTGTTGGGGTCCAACCATTTATTGCAGCAAACAAAACTAAACAAAACTGAAAACTAAAACAACTGACACTCCAAGAAAAATGCATAGTGCATGAAGCAATAAAAATATAGTGTGTTGAAAGGTGACCTGATTTTTGCCGATGAAGAAGGGGTGCCTCGGGAGCATCCCCAAGCTTTGACGCTTGTACCTCTTGGATATTTCTTGGGGTGCGCGGGCATCCCCAAGCTTGAGCTTTTGTCCATTCTTCAACTCATCTCATCATTCTCCAATCCCTACACTTGAAAACTTCCTTCATACAAAACTCAACACAATTCTATTAGCAACATTAGTGTAAACATAACAATGAATCAACCCCTTTTTGCTTCAGGTTTCAACTCAAAACCACCACATATAAAGCATATACTACTGTAGAAACTTCCCCAAAAGTTCCGTGATCAAAAGAACTCAAAAAGAAAGCAATCGAGCGGCAAACACAAATAATGGGAGAAATCTGTCAAAACAGAACAGCTGACAAAGGTCGAATTTTTTGAGGGTTTTATGTTGCTCAAATCAAAAAGTGTTAAACTAATGAAAGTTTGGATATAACCTGGGGCATATGCACAAGTAATCGCAGGTCCAAAAGATATACAGAGAATTTTCACGAATTTTTACGGTGCAGCACCGAAATCTGTGTTAGGACAGCAACATTCCCAAATCTTACCTCACTCAAATTAGAGGCTTCTCTTGGCACAAAAACGAAATAAAAATGATAAGGAGAGGTCATTACAGTAGTAATAACTCCAAGACTCAAATAAAAGAAAAAGAACTGAAAGTAAAACATTAGGTTATCTCCCAAGAGTGCTTTTCTTTAACGCCTTTGAGCTAGGCGCAGAAAATGCGAATCAAGTAATATCAAGTGATGAAATATCAAGCTCATAATTTGCTCTAAGAATAGAGTCAAAAAGTAATTTCTTCCTCTTTCTAGGGAAGTGTTCCATACCTTTCTTGAGTGGGAATTGATATTTGATGGTGCCTTCCCTCATATCAATGATGTCACCTACAGTTCGAAGAAATGGTCTTCCCAAAATAATAGGACATGAAGCATTGCATTCAACATCCATGACAAGAAAATCAACGGGAACAAGCTTATTGTTAACCATAATAAGAACATCATTATTCCTTCCCAAAGGTTACTTCTTAGCAATATCAGCAATAGGAACATCATAATAACACTTTTCAAGCGGTGGTAAATCAAGCATATCATAAATTTTTCTAGGCATAATATAAATACTAGCACCTAGATCACATAAAGCATGGCAATCAAAACCATTAACATGCATATCAATGATGGGTTCCCAACCATCTTCTAACTTCTTGGGAATAGATGCTTTTTGCTTCAACTTTTCATCCCTAATTTTCATAAGAGCATTGGTAATATGCTTAGTAAAAGCAACATTTAAAGAACTAGCTTTGGGACTCAAAGCAAGCTTTTGCAAGAACAAAATAACTTCAGATATATTGCAGCCATCAACATCAAAATCATTAATAGAAATAGAGCTATCATCTCCTACACTCCGAAAAATTTCAGCACTCTTTTGAGAAAAAGTTTTGGCAGTTTTAGGCTTTTTAACACAAGGAGTGGGAGTTTTCTCTACACCAATCAAAGTAAGAGGATTGCTAGTATTTGGAACAACATCATTAGAGATAGTAATGGTACATACCTTCATCTTTCTAGCCATCACATCTTCTCTTTCCCACCTGGCATGCAATTCTGCTAGCATCCTAACATTTTCATCAATTCTAACTTGGACAGCAATAGCAGTGGCAAAAGGATCAGACTTAGCGGACATTCTGTTAATCAAAGAAGATTGCACAATAGACAAACATGAAATATCGGTTTCATCTTTGGAAACCTTAGCTTGCAACTCAGGAATAGCCTTGTTTAAATTTTCAAGTTGATGACTAATAATTCTCAACAGAGCTGATTGCTCCTCCATGGTCTTGGTGAAAGCCTTGTTCTGCTCATATTGCACCTGCATAAAATTCTTGGTAGCCTTTCAAGTTCAAAAATTATTTCTTCACTAGGCATTTTAGGTCTACCAAGGTAGCTATTATCACCATTAGAAGGAAACGGCCTATAATTGTTACTAGCAAAATTGTTCCTATAAGCATTGTTGTTAAAATTATTATTTCTAATTAAGTTTACATCAACATGCTCTTCTTGAGCAACCAAAGAGGCCAAAGGAACATTATTAGGATCAACATGAGTTCTATCATTAGAAAGCATAAGCATTATAGCATCAATCTTATCACTCAAGGAAGAGGTTTCCTCAATAGAATTTACCTTCTTACCTTATGGAGCTCTCTTGGTATGCCATTCAGAATAATTTAGCATCATATTGTCGAGAAGCATTGTTGCGGCGCCCAAGGTAAGGGACATAAAAGTGCCTCCAGCAGCTGAATCCAATAGGTTCCTTGAAGAAAAATTCAGTCCTGCTTAAAAAGTTTGGACAATCATCCAAGTAGTCAGTCCATGAGTGGGACAATTCTTTATCATAGATTTCATTCTTTCCCAAGCCTGAGCAACATGTTCATTATCAAACTGGCTAAACTTCATAATATTGCTACGCAAAGCTATAATCTTAGCATGAGGATAGTATCTTCCAATAAAAGCATCCTTACACTTAGCCCATGAATCAATACTATTTTTAGGCAAATACAGCAACCAATCCTTAGCTTTTCCTCTCAAAGAAAAAGGAAACAACTTAAGCTTAATAATATCACTCTCTACATCCTTATATTTTTGCATCTCACATAGCTCAACAAAATTGTTGAGATGAGCTGCAGCATCATCAGTACTAGCACCAGAAAATTGCTCTTTCATAACAAGGTTCAACAAAGCAGGCTTAATCTCACAAAAAATTGTAGCAGGAGTAGGTGGCGCAATAGGAGTGTAGATAAAATCACTATTTTTAGTGCTAGTAAAATCACACAACTTGGTGTTTTCAGGAGTAGCCATTCTTGCAAAACTAAAAGCAGACAAGTAAAAACAACTATAAGGAAACTAATTTTTTTGTGTTTTTGATAAAATGATGCAAGCACAAATAAAGTAAAGCAAAACTTAAAACAAAGTAAAGGATGTGCGTGCGAAACTCCCCTTGCAGAAGTATTCTTTTTCCCCGGCAACAGCGCCAAAAAACTTGTTCATGGCGTGGTTTTCAATAGTGCCAGAGAACTTGTTGGTGTGTAGTTGATGATATAAATGACCAGCCAGTTGGAAACCCCAAGAGAAGGTTTGATGAGTACAGCAGCAAGTTTTCCCTCAGTACGAAACCAAGGTATGTCAATCCAGTAGGAAAAAGCCAAACTAAAGAAGGTGATGCTTGCTAGCCTAGTGACACTCCAACAAGGGCGCCGTTAACGATATCTTGTTAGCATGTCTTCAACTAGTAGCAACGTGGAACCTGCATACAACACAACCAAGTACTTTGTTCCCAACTTACGATGAGGTTGTCAATCTCACCGGTGTGCTGTAAACAAAGGAATGAGCGTATCGAGTGGAAAGTAATACTAGTATGCAAGTAAAGTAAACAGTGCGAGTAAAATAAACAGGTGATAGCAATGTAAAGGAAATATGACCGGGGTCCACAGTTCACTAGTGGTGTCTCTCCATAAGATAAATTAAACATGCTGGGTAAACAAATTATAGTTGGGCAATTGATAGAATAAAGATAACGTGATATGTCAAGAAGATCACTATGAGATTTACTCTAGGCATTACAATAAGATACATAGACCGCCATCCAACTGCATCTATGACTAATAATCCACTCGCAGGGATATCGTCCAAACACCCCTCGAGTATTAAGTTGCGAACAACAGATAACTGCATTAACAAAGTGTGTAATGTAAACAAAGCATATGCCCTTGGACATAAGAATATTGTTTTCTCCCTAGTGGCAACAGCACATCTACAACCTTAGAGGTTTCTGTCACTCCCCCAGATTAAATAGAGGCATGAACCCAACTATCGAGCATAAATACCCCCTCTTGGAGTCACTAGTATCTACTCGGCCAAGATAGCTACTAACAACAGAGAGCATGCAAGATCATAAACAACATAGAGATAACATAAGATATTATTCAGCACATCAACTCAATCATAACACCAATATTCATCAGATCCCAACAAACACAACATGTAGAATTACATAAAGGTAGTCTTGATCATGTGAAGTAGCTCACGAGATCTAAACATGGAGCACATGGTGGAGAAGACAACCATCTAGCTACTGCTATGGACCTATAGTCCAAGGTAGACTACTCACTCATCGCGCTGGAGGCAAGCATGGCGATGAAGAAGACCTCTGGTGATGATTCCCCTCTCCGGTAGGGTGCCGGAAAGAGCTTCTGGACCCTCCCGATCTCGGGTCGACGATGGTGGCGGATCGCGATGTGTTTCTGGAAAATTGATCGGGTCTTTAGGTTTTTCCCGTCGGGGGGTCTTTATAGGCGAAGGGCAGCGTCAGAAGTGGACCAGGTGGGGCTCACCATAGGGCAGCGCGGCCAGGCCCTAGGCCACGCCCCCTGGTGGTGAGGCCACCCCCTGGCTCCATTCCGTCTCCTCTTTGGTTCTCTGGAAGCTTCGTTAAATATCTGGATGTTCGGCTTTTGTTTCGTCCAATTCTGAGAATATTTCTTGTGTAACTTTTCTGAAACACAAAAACAATAGAAAACAGGGAACTGGCACTGTGGTATCTCGTTAATAGGTTAGTTCTGGAAAATGCATAAAAATGCCACGAAGTGTAACAAAACACTAAGAAAATGGTGTAAAAACAAGCATGGAGCATCAAAAATTATAGATACGTTTGAGATGTATCAAAGACACACTCTGTTTTTCATTGCCAAGAACATTCTAGTTTTCACTCTTTTCATTCAATGAGTGTTCTCTTTTTCTAGTACTGCATTTAGCTTTCATTTTTCACCTTGATTTTTGTTCAGAACTTGTTATTTCTTTGTATCAAGGTGTATTTAGACCTCTGGTCTATGTTGGTTTTCATCTTTATGAGTGGTTACAAAAAGGTTGATTGGTGTTGGAAAAGAGAAAAAAGTTTCATGCCTATAGTGGTACAAATGGGAGCTTGTTTAGACTGTGGCTTAGACTTTTGCATGTCATGCTTGATGTTATTTTGATAGTATGCTTAGTAGTTTTTGCTGTAGCATGACTTGTCTCAAATGACTGAGTTTGCTTAATGTGCCTTTGAAAGAATCATGAGTTGTTTGGGAGCATATTGTTGTGGTTTTCTCTTTTGATGCTTTATTTGGGTTGACTTGACGCATGGTTACACCATGTTTGACTACAAACCAGTCGCCTCAAGCCTCTATGATCATTTGGTTTTTGACTTGTGATACCACTTTATGCTTTGGTTAATAATGTTTTGTCACTATGCATGATTATGGCCGTTATTGCTCTCTTAGTTGGTCACTCCCAGTCTTTTGCTAGCCTTCATCTATACTGAGAGGGAATACTTCTCGTGCATCAAACTACCAAAAACCAAATTTATTCCAAAGAGTCCACTATAAACTCCTATGCATGGTATTTGCAAGCCATTCCAAGTAAATTTTCATGTGCTACCTTTCAAAAAACGTTCAAAATACTTCTCATTTTGTGACACTGTTTTTAGCTCATGGTGACATAGTGGTCGGATTTGCTATCTTCCATATTGTTATATTTCAAAAAAGAAAAAAAAGGAAAAATAAAAAAAAGAAAAAAACATCAAGGTTAGCCATGGTTTGTGAAAGGAAAATTGGGGAGGAGTGCCAAGCTTTATAAAAGAGCACAAATGTGCCAATCTCTCTCAAAACTTGCTTAGTATGGAAGATAGTAAGAACCCCATCGCCAGTCGTTGACAAGAACAACCACCTCTCAAAACAAATTTTTATCTGTGTTTTACAAATGAAAAGCTCTAGCACATGTTTAATCCCTGCTTCCCTCTACGAAGGGCCTTTCTTTTACTTTTATGTTGAGTCTTCACCTTCTACCTTTATGCACCAACTAAGAGGGCATAGTTGTCATTCTGAGTATAATGTGCATAGTCCCAAAATTTATTATTGATTGATTCATGATTATGGTTTTGCTTGTTCTTAAATTATTTGTATCTAGTCACCCTCTTAAACTTGAAGGTGTCCTATGAATTTATGTTTTGCCACTCCATGAAGGACAAGTTGAAAACCACTTTTCTATGTTTTTGTATATGCTTGAAACACACACTTGACTTCCAATGCATTATTACTCATGATCTTTTGTTTGTGTTACTTTTCATGTTATAACATGGTTGCTAAGTTTTATTGTCAAGATTATGTCTTTTATGCCCATGTTTAGAGTACTTTGATCTCAGCACTCAATGCTTTACATCGTTTGATCAAGTTTGTGTTGGTGCATGTCACCTCAAAAATTATTGTTTTGTTATCACTTACCTACTCGAGGATGAGCATGAGTTAAGCTTGGGGATGCTTGATACGTCTCCAACGTATCTAAACTTTTTGATGCTCCATGCTTGTTTATGCACCATTTGCTTTATGTTTTGTTTACACTTCATGGCATTTTTATGCATTTTTCGGAACTAACCTATTAACGAGATGCCACAGTGCCAATTCCCTGTTTTCTGCTGTTTTTGTGTTACAGAAAAGTTACACAGGAAATACTCTCGGAATTGGACGAAACAAAGGCCGAAGTTCCTATTTTTCCTGACACGAGACGGAGTCCAAAGCAGAGACAGAGGGGAGCCAGAGGGCGGTCACACCCCCCATGGCGCGGGCCACCCCTGGCTGCGCCGGGGTATGGTGTGGGCCCATGGTCCACCTCATAACATCGCCCTTCCGCCTATATATTCTCCTCGATGAGAAAACCCAAAGGGTCCGATCAATTTTCCAAAAAACATACTGCAAGCCAGCGGCGGGGTTGACGCGAGATCGGGAGGGTCCAGAAGCTCTTCCCGGCACCCTGTCGGAGGGGGGAATCACCACCGGAGGCCTTCTTCATGACCATGCCTGCCTCCGGAGTGATGTGTGAGTAGTCTACCTTGGACTACGGGTCCATAGCAGTAGCTAGATGGATGTCTTCTCCTCCATGTGCTTCATGTTGATTTGTTGGGATCCGATGATCAAGATCATCGTTATGTAATTCTGCATGTTGTGTTTGTTGGGATCCGATGAATATTGAGTACTATGTCAAGTTGATTTGTGATTTATCATCTCTATGTTGTTTATGATCTTGCATGCTCTCCGTTGCTAGTAGATATCTTGGCCGAGTAGATGCTAGTAACTCCAAGAGGGAGTATTTATGCTCGATAGTGGGTTCATGCCTCTGGTAACTTGGGGGAGTGACAACAACCTCTAAAGTTTTAGATGTGTTGTTGCTACTAGGGAGAAAACAACAATATTGTGTTCAAGGACATTCGTATTGTTTACATTACACACTTTGCTTAAGGCGATAATCTGTTGCTTGCAAATTAATACACAACAGTTGTTCGGATGATATCTGGCAGGTGGATTATTAGTCACATATGCAGTTGGATTATTGTCTATGTATTATGTTGTAATGCCCAAGTGAATCTCATAGTGATCCTCATGACATGTGCATGCTTTCTTTATTGCTAGGTTAACCTGGAGAGTTATGCTTTTTTCCTCTTTGTTTGACTTTGGCATTGGCTGTATCATTGCTGTGATGTGCCCCTTAGATGGAACATATCCTCCATCATTGTCGTGTCCCTAGTTTGGCTGGTCCTGTCCTTGAGGAACTCCATTGTTTCCTTGTTGACTTACATGCGCGTTGTGTGTTCCCTTCGTATCCTTGCCTCTTTGCTTTGGCTTGTTTGTTAAGTGCTGCCTCCTGGAGTTTCAAGAATGTCATGCAGTCCTTCATCGCATGTCTGGATACTCGTTTTCCATCAACAAACGCGGAGTGTATGTGGCATGGTCCGTTTAGCATATCCTCTGGTGATGGGTTGTACTCTCTGGGTTCTTTTGTCTGAAATTTTTTGTAGTCTTCTTTTCTGTAGCTATGATATCCTGAACTTCTACAGTCATTCCCTTGGTAGCTATTGTCTTTGTGCCCTGCGGCTACTTGGCTGTGAGAGCCGTAGTTATCGTAGTTGCGGGATCTCCTCCTTTGGCCTCCATATCTGTTTCCTCTATTATCCTCTAGCGATCATGTTCATTTGTTGTTGCATGCATCTTCTCTATCTGCAAATCTGTTTGCTATATCCATTAAATCTGATACTGTTTTCGGCTTGATTCTGCCCATCTCTTCGACTAGGTCTCCTCGCCTTAACCCGAGTGTGAATGCATCTATTGCTCTTTCGTGTGAGACTTCGACTGCTGAATTTTTGATGATGCTCCATCTTTGGATATACGCCCTTAATGTCTCATTGCGTTGCTGCATGCAGGCTTTGACTTCTTCTATGGATGCTGACCGCTTATATGTCGACTTGAAGTTGCTTGTGAATTGCTTTGTGAGCTCCTCCCAGCTTCCAATTGTTTTCTTTTTCTAATTTTCTCAACCATGACCTTGCCGCGCCGGTGAGGTGTAATTGCAAACTTTGCATAGCTGTTTCCTTGGTTCCTCCCAATATTTTTACTGCTTGCAAATAATCCGAGAGCCATGACTATGGCTCCTGGGATCCATCGTATTTTTGCTGATCATGGGGTAGTTTGAAACCTTTGGGTACTGGCGTGGTGCGAACCCTGTGGGTAAAGCACGATGCCCCCATCTCCTTTTCGTCGTCTTCGTAGTCATATGCTTTCCTTGGAGTCCTGGATCTCTGGGTTCCTCCATGCTTCGGGCTTCTGTGTCGCTTTGGTGATGGTGTTCTAGATTATCGACTACCACTTCTGTGCTGAGGACTGTTGTGACGGCGTGGTGATCTTGGTTTATGTGTTCCTTTGTTGCGGTATGCCTCCTCTTCTTTTGCTGATAATTTATTGCCTACCATCTTCAATCCTTGTAGTGCTACTCGGTGCATATGTTCCCTTGGGTCTCCCGGATTTGGTCGCGTTGTGTGCAGATATGCTTGAGCTGCCACTAGTGCTGCTTCAGGTGTTTTTTGTATAATGTTCCCTTGCTCGTCGACCGATAAGAAAGACGAGTCAAGGTTTTTGGATATGCTTTGCCTTTCTGAGTACTCGAGGTTTTCGAACCTTGATCCATGTTGACGATGCCTTTTGATGTTTGTGTATGACGCATCGCTATGTGCTTTGCGATAGGGATCGCTTGCTGCAATGGCTGAGTCTCTCCTCTTTTGTATTTCAATCCTCTCTTTTGCTAGTTGCTTTGACTGTTGTCTTAAGGCATAGTGATACCCTAAAAGCATATTCTTGCTGGCATTTGTTGGTATTGGCGTGCCGTGCTCCATGGCTGTTTTAATTGTTCTCCACTCGTCGACTGATAGTCGAACTTTTTCCCTAGTTGCAAGGGAATCTGCGGTTTCTCCTTCTACTAAGTAATTCGCTCCTCTATTTATGTTTGCTGGGTTGAGCACTGGATTGTTGTTTTCGTCGAGCTCCTCTGAGTTGTCTCCTATAATGGCGAGTACTTGGTATCGATTGTCGAGTTTGCTATTGAAGCTTGAGAAGATCGAACTATCATCTTCATGAAGCTCTAATCCTGTCTTCCAGGTGTCTGTTGATTTGTCTGAGGTATCGTCATGGCAGATCATGAGGTCTTCAAGTTGAACTTCTAAATCGAAATTCTCCACGGTTTCGTTGCCTTCTGTGATTTTTCCTTCTTCTGCTTTTGCGAAGCTGACCGGCGAGTTTACCTCGCTAGAGGAGCCTTCTGATGATTCTGACATTACTATTGTCTTGGACTCGCTTGCTGACGGACCTGGTTTTGCCGGATCTGAAAGGCAAATTGAACCTAAAGATCCGACGTGAAAGCTTAGACTTCCGATTGTTAGGTCCATATCTTGATCCATGCTCTTGAATACTTGCGTTGAATTTGACTGCTGAGGTTGAAAATCGACGATTCCGAAGGGTATCTGGATTTCGTCGACTTCCGGATTGCTATTAGCTAAAAGCGAAAATGTCGTCGAATTCATGATTCCAATGCCGTGCCAATTGACGAGGGTTAACTCGACAAATGTACAATATGAAGGACTTAGGATCGGGGAAGTAGGGCGTCGGATGAACTCAAAGGTAAAATCAGTCAAACAAGGTGTGTATCGAAAGTAAACGTAGGGTGAACTTTGGCTTACTCTCAATCTGTCCCTCACCGTCCTCTCTTGGCCCCTATATGTAGGTGGCCAGGTCTCAAGGAATGGGAGGGATCCGACACAGATTACAATATCGACATATGACATGAACTCGTATTTCGACTAGTGTTACAATTGGGCCTAGCTTAATGGGCCTCGGGGGTACTCAACTGTCAGGCTCTATTATCTATACCCTTGTCACAGCATGTTATTTATCTTTATGGAGAGACACCTCTAGTGAACTGTGGACCCCGGTCCATTCTTTTACATTCTTATTATCGTTTACTTTTACAAGCATTATTATTTTCTTGCAAACAACTATCTTTTACCACACGATACGTTTAATCCTTTGTTTACAGCAAACCGGTGAGCTTGACAACCTCACTGTAAGTTGGGGCAAAGTACTTTGGTTGTGTTGTGTGCAGGTTCCATGTTGTTGCTGGTACAAAGCTACGCCCCAGATAAGGCGCCATATATAAATTGTCTGGAGCTGTCGCCAAGCCAGCTAACATCAACCTTCGAAAGTTGGTTGTTTCTCCTACTGGTTTGATAAACCTTGGTTTCATACTGAGGGAAGACTTGCTGCTGTGCTCATAATACATTCCTCTTGGGGTTCCCAACTGGGTGCCTACACGCACTATCAGGGTGACTAGATATAAATAATTTAAGAACAAGCAATACCATAATCATGAATCAATCAATAAGAAATTTTGGGACTATGCACCTTATACTCAGAATGAAAACTATGCTCTCTTAGATAGTGCATAAAGGTAGAAGGTGAATACTCAACATGAAAGTAAAAGATAGACCCTTTGCAGAGGGAAGCAGGGATTTAGCATGTGCTAGAGCTTTTCAATTGTAAAACAGAGATAAAAAATGATTTGAGAGGTGGTTGTTCTTTTTCAACGACTGGCAATAGGGTTCTTGCTATCTTCCATACTAAACAAGTTGAGAGCAGTTCCGAGTTCTTTGAAAAATTGGCACATAGTGCTCTTTTATAAAGCTTGGCACTCCTCCCCACTTTCTTTCACAAACCATGGCTAACCGATTCCATCGAGTGCCCACCAACTTTCACATACCATGGAGGAGTGCCTATTTTTAAAAGGTTACAATGGTCTGACCAGCTCCCTTGCAAAATTAGTGACGAGCAGATGAAGCATGCAAGTCAAGGGGTACTTAATTTAATATGGAAGACAGCAAACCCGACCACTACGTCCTCATGAGCTGAAAACAGTGTCACAAAATGAGAAGTATTTTGAAGGTTTTTGAAAGGTAGCACATGAAAATATACTTGGAATGGTTCAGAAATACCATGCATAGGAATTTATAGTGGACTTGGTTTTTGGTGGTTGGATGCACGAGAAGTATTCCCTCTCAGTACAAGTGAAGGCTAGCAAAAGACTAGGAGCGACCAACTAAGAGAGCAATAACGGCCATAATCATGCATAGCGACAAAACATTATTAACCAAAGCATAAAGTGATATCACAAGTCAAAAACCAAATGATCATAGAGGCTTGAGCGACTGGTTTGTAGTCAAACATGGTGTAAGCATGCGCCAATTCAACCCAAATAAAGCATCAAAGGAGGATACCACAATAATATGCTCCCATATGATAAAAACAACGCATGATTCTTTCAAAGGCACATTAAGCAATCTCAATCATTTGAGACAATTCATGCCACAACAATAACCACTAAGCATATAATAGAAATAACATCAAGCATGACATGCAAAAGTCTAAGCCATAGTCTAAACAAGCTCCCATTTGTACCACTATAGGCATGAAACTTTTTTGTCTTTTCCCAACACCAATCAACCTTTTTGAAACAACTCTTAAAGATGAAAACCAACAAATACCAGAGGTCTAACACACCTAGCTACAAAGTACTAACAAGTACAGAACAAAAATCAAGGCAAAAAACGAAAGCTAAACGCAGTACTAGAAAAAGAGAACACTCGTTTGAACGATAAAAGTGAAAATGAGAGAGTTCTTGGCAATGAAAACTGAGTGTGTCTTCTCCAAAAGAAACATGTTGGGGTCCAACCATTTATTGCAGCAAACAAAAGAAAACTGAAAGCAAAAATAAAGATGCTCCAAGAAAAACGCATAGAATATGAAGCAATAAAAATATAGTGTCTTGAAAGGTGACCTGATATTTTGTTGATGAAGAAGGGGTGCCTCAGGGCATCCCCAAGCTTTGACGCTTGTACTTCTTGGATATTTCTTGGGGTGATATGGGCATCCCCAAGCTTGAGATTTTGTCCATACTTTATCTCATCTCATCATTCTCCTTTCCCTACACTTGAAAACTTCCTTCATACAAAACTTCACACAAATCTTTTTAGCAACATTAGTGTAAGCAAGATAGTAGATCCACTTTTTAGTTCAGTTTTAACTAAAGTATAACACCCATTAAAGCATAAGCTACTGTAGCAACTTCTCTCAAAAGTTCCATGATCAAAAGAACTCAAAAAGAAAGAGATCAAGAGGCAAATGCAAATAGTGGCAGAAATCTGTCAAAATAGAACAGCTGGTAAAGATCGATTTTTTTGAAAACCTTTTTTTGCTCAAATCAAAAAGTGAAAAACTAATGAAAGTTAGATAATAACCTGGGGCATGTGCACAAGAAATCGCAGATCAAAAAGATGTTCTGAGAATTTTCACGAATGTTTACGGTACAGCGTAAAAATCTGTTTCAGGATAGCAACTTCCCCAAATCTTACCTTCCTCCAATTAGAGGTTCTTCTTGGTACAAAAATTGAAATAAAAATGATAAGGAGAGGTCATTACAGTAGTAATAACTTCTAAGACTCAATAAAAAGAAAAAGTACTGAAAAGAAAACATTGGGTTATCTCCCAAGAGTGCTTTTCTTTAAAGCCTTTGAGCTAGGCGCAGAAATTTTAAAAGATGCTCGCATAAGCGCCACAAAAGATCTTGAAGCAAAAGAGAGAGCATCAACAAGCAAATATGAAACAATTTTAAATCTAAAACACTTCCTATGAAAAATATTCTTGTAAAGAAACAAGTCATGAAAGCACAAAGCAACAAGCATAGGAAAGCAAAACAAGTGCAACTTCAAGAATGTCAACATAAAGAGGGGAAACTTAATATTATTGAGATGCATAATGCCATGTTTCCCTCTCTCATAATAACTTTCAGTAGCATCATGAATAGAATTAACAATATAACTATCACATAAAACATTCTTATCATGAGCCGCATGCATAAAAGAATTAATACTCACCACATAAACATAGTCATTCTCATCACCATAATCATCAAAAATAGGAGGCATATTGTAATCATACCTTGTTTTCTCCTCAATAGTAGGTGGACTGAAAATATCATACTCATCATTGTAATCCTCATAAGCAATAGAATAGCTATCTTCCAAAGTGTGTTCCTTTGTGAACATATCATAATTGGAAGGGACATGGATAGTACTAATAGTACAACAATTATTAATATCATCATATTCAGAATTGGTGCCAAAGAGATTTTCAATATCAAAAGTAGAGTGCTTTTCCCAATCATGATCACTACTATTGGTAACATGCATATGAACATCATCGAGTTTAGATTCATCAAAAACTATAATAGGAGCTACATGCTTAGGGGAAGATATCGTTTCCTCTCTCTCCTTTTACTCCTTCTCTTCTTCTTCTTCTTCTTCTTCTTCTTCTTCTTCTCCTCTTTAAGAGGAAGAGGCTTGAAAGGAAGCTTCTCCACATACCCTGATTTATCGACAGAAATGATAGAAGAAACTTTGGAGGATTCCTCCTTTTCATTAATAAGAACAAAACACATATTAGTCATATCATATTTTGGTAAAGCATCCTCTTTTATAACATTTTGTATGTAAGTATTTGTGTGGAAATTATCAACACAATAAAGATGACAACCATGCAGGACACTATTCATATTAAAAGCACTCATATCTACAAAAGAAGTTTTCTCAATAACTCTTCACACCCCAAAAATAAAGTAAGCTCATCATGCTGATTAGGAGTGATCATGTCATCACAATACAAACTAGCAGTACTCATTGGATTAGAAAGGCTACTATCATAGCTTGAACATTGGAAATTGAAATGACCCACTTTATAGCAAAGTTCACAAATAAAAGGATAGAGGGCACAAACCTTTTCACCAAACTCATTTAGAGCCTTGTCCCACATTCTAGTTTCTTCATTCCTGTGGTGGATACAATATTCTTCTTTGACTTGACTCTTTTCACAAGGTCTAGTACTCCACAAAAATTAACATGCTTATAAGAAATAGTACTTTCAGAGGTTTGAGCATGTTTATTGCAATCATCAATAACAATTTCACTTTCCATGCAAGCATCTTTAAAAGGTTCATGATACACGTCCCAATTTCCTTTGGGAACATTAATATTGGAAGCAAAGGATCTATAGCAATCAATCATAATTTGAGGATCAAGACCATATTTAGCACTAAGCTCTTGAAAATCAGCAGTTTCAGCAAAAGACTTAATGCAATCATACTCATAGTTTATACCTGATTCTTTACCTTTATCACAATCCCAATCTTCAATATTGCTTTGAATTTTTTCAAGCAGATCCCACTTGGCTTCGACCTCCTTGCTTGTGAAAGACCCCTCAAAATAGGCATCTATATAGTCCTTGTAATGTCCTGGAAGCCTTGCATAAAAATTATTAATAACAATATTACGGGGGAGCACATGAATGGGACATTTGAGCATTAGTGACTTCAATCTTCCCCATGCTTGGGCAATGCTTTCTCCATCATGAGGATGAAAATTATAAATATAATTCCTATCTTTATGAATCTCACTAGAAGGATAGAATTTAGAATAAAAGAGAGGTACAATTTCCTCCTAGCCAATAGATCGGCCATTCTTCAACATCTTATACCATTCCACAGCTTTGCCCTTTAGTGATAAAGAGAATAGCTTCCTCTTAACTTGGTTCATTGAAGTACCTGCACACTTGAACAACTCGCATAATTCATGTATAAAGAGCAAATGATCACCAGGATGGACAGTTCTATCTCCTAAATAGCAGTTATTCATAGCACATTCAACAATTTTCATAGGTATTTTAAAAGGATGAGGATCACAAGCATCATTAGAATTATCACATATGGGAGATAAAGTATCATCAGAGCAAATTTTCTCCTCTAAAGCTGGGAAACTAAAAATATCATGCCCATCAAAACCAGCTTCCCCAAGCTTAGACTTTCCTATAGCATTAACAATAACGGTGTTCAAAGAATTCATGCAAATAACATTGCTATTAGCATGCGAATAAAGCTCCAAAGGGTTTTCAATTTTCTCTTCAAACACTTCATGTCCTAACTCAGGAAAAATACTATAAAGCTCTTTGTTGTCCATTAAGCCTAACTAGTGAAAATAAAAACAAGAAACAAAAAGATATAATTGTAGAATCTAAAGGAAATAACTTCGAGCACTCACACACCAGCAATGGTACTAGAAGATGGATGTGAGTACCTTTTACCTTACCTCCCCGGCAACGGTGCCAGAAAAGATCTTGATGTCTACGAACGCTTCTATTATTGTAGACAATGTTGGGCCTCCAAGTGCAGAGGTTTGTAGAACAGCAGCAAGTTTTCCTTAAGTGGATCACCCAAGGTTTATCGAACTCATGGAGGAAGAGGTCAAAGGTATCCCTCTCAAGCAACCCTGCAATTACAATAAAAGAAGTCTCTTGTGTCCCCAACACACCCAATACACTTGTCAGATGTATAGGTGCACTAGTTCAGCGAAGAGATAGTGAAATACAAATAATATGGATGATTATAGGTAGTAAATGCAATCTGAAATAAATATCACTGCGAGCAAACATGTAACAGAATTGAATGTAAATAGTGTTTCAATGCTTAGAAACAAGGCCTAGGGATCATACTTTCACTAGTGGACACTCTCAACAAAGATAACATAATTGAACAGATAAATATCTATCTTCCCTATGCTACTCTAAACTATTCTCTGATGGATAACAAACAGTAATCATGTGTAGGGCTACGAAGCACTCCTCAAAGTTCGCATTTCCCCAAACTAGATTGCCCCACACTATCACCTTGAGCGCACTAGATGGTTCCAACAAACACCAACAATTCATAGAGACACTAGCCAAAGAGACACACATAATGCGCACACTGTCATCCTTCACATCATGATACAAGGTGTCTCCGGAGATTACAATAATAAGGCACCGGAGTAGCATAATATATGAAGAACAACATCTACCAATTCAACTAGATACAAAGCTCATGATCACATATAGATCACATCATGGGAGAGAGAGGTGAACCACATAGCTACCAGTAGAGCCCTCAGCCCCGAGGGGGAACTACTCTCTCCTCATCATGGGAGGTAGCAATGTCGATGGAGATGGTGGTGAATTCAATGGAGATGGCGGTGGAGGTGATGGAATCGAATGAGATGGCTCGGCAGGGTGCCAGAACAGAGATTTCTGTCCCCCGAAATTGGTCTTCGACAGCGGCGCTGCTGTGGAACTTTACTGGGAGAAACACCGATTTATTTAGGGTTTTCGGTTCAGAGACTTTTATAGGCGGAGGGGCGATGTCAGAGGGCATCAGGGTGGCCCACACCATAGCCGGGTGCGGCATGGGGGTGTAGGGACCCCGGAATACCCGATATGCATACAATTCATGATCCCATGATCAGTGTGTCATGAATCCACATATCCGAGTTGATAACAGAATTACATCATCTATTACAGTACCCAATAATATACTTACAATTGGTCACATGACCAAGTATGATATTGCCACGCAGGGCAAGTCAACAACTAAGCAGCGGATACCAAGCAGCGTTGATGACCCACATCATGCCTACTACCCTACAGGCAACTGACTGGGAGACATTCCTAGTTTGCACCAGCGTCGTCGTAACCATCATCACATTCCGCGTAGTCTTCTCCATAGTTTGACCAAGTTAATAGCCAGGGACAAAGCCGTGAGTACATTTGAATTGTACTCACAAACCATCTAAGAAGAAGTGTTGTCATGCAGTTTGGCTGTAGCAAGGAGAAAGGCTCTAATCTAATTTATCCTATCTAGTCAATTTCTCATGTCGATATAGCATGTCTTACGACATTTCTACATCCTTATTAAAGAAAACATTTAGAAAACCTTTTTAGTAAAATCTCTAGGAAAGGGGGGAAACTCATTTGATTTCCAAGAAAGAGTCGGTGGTCAATCAAACATGACCACCCTCCTTTATAAGACCAGGTCAATCACACATGACCATCTCCATTTCCTCGGCAGTACCCTGCAAGTACTCTGAACCATAACTGTGCCACGGCAGTACCCTCCGAGTACTCCGTCCAGCACCTTTCTCCATTTTTCCGAAAACACTTTATAAAACCAAAACTTGACATTGGGCAATGTAGTGATCTTTCCAACCGTCCATGACCGAGGACTCGGCTATTCGAATAGATTTACACTCTGCAGAGGTTGTACACTTTACCCACAATCATCCGGGTACTCATTGTGTGGGCATCTTCCCCGCATAACACCATATGCCACGACAATCACCCGATCAAAGCCTTTCGCTTATCTACCTTAGTACGGGAATCTACCCTATGGAGTATGTACCTCCCCGACACATCCTGGCAGTCTACCTCCATGTTTGAGCATAACTCCAGTGCCACGTCAGGAGACCCATAGTGTCGTGGGAATTTAGAGACAGTAGCCATGGGGAGGCTTATCGGAGGGGCTCGACGTTGGTGACGATGGGTCCGGCTCGGGATTGTGCCAACAGAGACACCTCGATTTACCCAGGTTTAGGGCCCTCCCAATTGGAGGTAAACCCCTACTTCCTGCCTGCTTCGTATTGATTGAGTAGTAACGATTACAGTGCTCCTCGAGCTGTTCGGCTAGAGGAGGAAGAAGAAGATCGGATCTCCCCTATGCTAAGGGTCCAGGCCCCCTTATATAGACGGGGGCCTGGTTACAGGTTTAGGTGGCGATTCGGCCGGCTGCCGGCTCCTCGGCGGCGGCGTCCTTGGCGTGATCCTCTGACCCTGCTCTGGCAAAGACACTTTATAAAGTGTCTTTCCCCTGGACCGGCATCTGGGGGGCATATCCCCTCTCCTCTGCCTCGGATCCTGTCGTGGGGAAGGGTCTTCGGTCTCTCATTGGTTGGACGTGGTCGTGGCGCTCGTCACTCCTGTCCTGCGCCCCTGCCGACCTTGTCGGGGCCGTTCCGCTTTTGGCTAGACAGCCGTTGGGGAGTTTTGTCTCCATCGCCCGGCTCCAGTTCTCCTCGGTGGAGTCGCCAGCCGGCTGCTGGCGCAGCCGACCCTTCGGGCAGAGCCGGTCTTCTCGTGCTGAAGCCGTGGAGACTCCTGGGACGCCAGCCGGCATATTGCCCGGCCCGTGGTGCACCCCCTAAGTCATCCCCACGACACTAGCCCCCGAAACTGGCGAAGTCTCATGGGCTAGCATGGGGCTTCGGCGGGTTCTTCTTTTCGCCGAAGTCTTGCTCGTCCTCGTCGAAGTCCCAGGATTTCTAGTCCGGCTTGGTCGCTCCAACTACCAAGGTCGGGTCTTGCGGAGTTCCTCCGACCGCCTCGGGGCGAGCCGGCTCCGGCGGTGGCCCGGCTGGCGACCGCAAGCCGGTGAGCCGCTTCCTTGGAACTTGTTCCCTTGGGGGCTAGACCGAGGCACCACTTGTCCACACGTCACCGCGTCACATCCAATCGGCCCCGGCCCACGATCTTTTGTGGTAACCACGGCGGTTGCCCGATCTTTACGCGATCGTGGTTCGTGACGAAAGGGGTCAGTTGCCGACCCGTCGTGGCTGAAATAAGCAACTGACCCGCCCCTTCACTTTTAAACCAGGGACCATTCCGGAAACAGAGCATCGGTTGCCCGCTTCCCTTCTTCCTTCTGCATTCGCTCCACTTAGAATCCCCTGCTCCCGAGCTTCGCCTTCAAGGGATTTAGGGTTCCTCGCTCGCTCCGCCGCCATTCCGCTCATCCAGATCCGCACCCGGATGGCTCCCAAAGCGTCCCGGCCCAAAGGGAAGGGAACGGCGGCGGGTAAGGACGCCGCTCCGCCTGCTTTGCCGAAGGGATCCTGGGAAGGCTCCTGGGTGAAGGAGAAACAGATCGAGCTGCTGCGCCGAGGTCGAGTGCTTCCGCCCGCGGACCTTGTGAGCTGCCGTCCTTCCGGCGGCGAACTGATCCCCGCTCCCGCGCCTGGGGAGACGGTAGTCTGCTATGACCATTTCCCCCGGGGCTTCGCGCTGCCCGCCAGCAGCTTCATGCGCCAATTCCTGGACCATTTTCACTTGCAACCGCATCACATTGGGGCGAACGCGATGATGGTTTTGTCTGCGTTCCCACCCTTTGCGAGGCGTATTTGGGCATCTGGCCCAACGTCGAGCTGTTCCGCCGGCTGATCTTCTTCAAGACCCAGACGGCGGACACTGTTCCGGTGATATGCGGGACCGCCTCCTTCTACGCCCGCAAGTCCGCTGACTTCCCCGGCATAAAAGGGAAGGAGTCTTGCAAGAAGTGGCAGCGCTCCTTCTTCTACGTGAAGAACCTAAGGGCGGACGAAGACCATATCAACCTGCCGCCCTTTGAGGAGGGCGGGCCCGAGCGGGAGAACTGGAGTACCGCCCCTCCTTGTCCGTCGTCGGACATGGAGAAGATTCTTCAGCGGGTCACCACGATGCAGATGGAGGGTGGCCTGGAGCTGACCGACCTTCTCCTCGCCTTCCTGGTCGCCCGCGTGTCTCCGCTCCAGCGCCGCTCGCACAAGATGTGCTTCCTGGGATCTGCCAAGGATCCTACTCGTCATTCCTCCAAGGCGCTGTCAGCATTGGAGGTGGCTCGGAAGGCGAACCACATCGCCGATGTCAAGCTTCAGGCCTCGTGGACGTGGGGACTGGAACCTCACGACCGGGATAACCCAATTGCTGAGGTGAGCTCGACGGTCCTGGCTTCAAGCCTTTTCCTCCCTTGCTACTCTGGTCTACTGACCTTTGTTCACTTGGTGCGGGCAGAACTTGTTCGCTCTGCAGGCGGCGGAGAATTTGACTCAGCGTCAAGCTGGCTTTGCCGCTGACAGAGCCGAATCGGACGATAAAGTCATCTGGGATGAAGCCGAGGAGGTGGAGGACGTCAGTTCTCAGGCCGCCGCCGAGAGCTCAAGCGCCACTCAAGGCGATGAGGGAAACGATGAGCTCGAAGACTCGGGTGAACCCCTCGACCACTCCAGTAAGTTCCCCAGTCCTTCTCTCCTAAGAGATCGGTCCAAAGATGACGATGGCGGCGCAGGATCAGCTGCCACCCTCGGGGGCGTAGCTCTCCACATAGCCGCTGCTGCCGCTGCTGGAACTCAGGCTCCCCCGACCGTGGATCTGCCAGAGTCCCCCGGGCGATGTTCTGCCGCCCCAGAGCCGGCAGACCCAGAGGAGGCTGGAGACGATCTGGCCGGCACCAAGAGAAAGGCCCAGCCGGCCTCCTCCGAGCCGGCTGACAAGCACAAGAAACCGGAGCCGGCGGCGCGGGACCTGCGCTGTCCCAAGGTGAAGAAGGTGGCCAAACGGCGGGCTATCGCCGTAGCCGGGTGAGCTTCCCGCTTCCTTGCTTCTCGTCCTCATTTTACCGTTGCGGCCCCGATTGACTCGGTCGTGGACGCCCTCTTTGCAGGTCGCCTCTTTCTGCCGATCCGGCTACCCAGCTCCTCCCGCCGTCGCTTCCGAGGAACTCGTGACCCCGGCTCCCGAGCCCTCCTGCCACAAGAGGGCGCGCGGGGAAAACGTGGGCGGCGACTCGGGTCACGTTGAGGACGTTCGCCGCTCCCACGGTTGAAGCTTGTGGCGGGCGACACTGGGGCAGTGGACCCGACACGTCCGGAGGTGCCCGCGGACGCTGTTCCCCACCCAGTCACCTTACCTGAGGCTAGCTCCACGCCCGTCGAGGAAACTGCGCCAGTCGGGGCTGACCTGTCCCCATCTCCTGCTACCGACGATGCCACTGCGGGGAACGATACCGCCACCTGCGCCTCCCCCGACTCGCCCAGTCAAGAAGGCACGCCCGAGACCGCGGCGGGGGAAACGGGAAAGGCGCCGGTGCCGGCTGTCGAGGCTCTTTCCAATCTTGAGCTTGTGTCGAGCGTGCAGCTACGGTGCCTGCGGCCGGGTCGAGGGCTGGCGTGATTGCTGATTCTCTGCTCCTTGGGTTGGTCTCCAGTTCTGGCGGAGCTTCGCAAGGGCTCCTTGCCACTCGAGTGGTGTGGAGCGAATGTGGTGATGGCTTCGCCTGCCCCTGAGGTAGTGGCCAAAGGCGCCTCTAGTGGGAAGGCTCTTGTCGCCGCGGCTGAGTCCAACATTGGAAGTTTGAGCTCCGCCAGCCGGCTTCAGCAGGAATGGGCAGACACCACCTCGAGTGCTGATGTCGGAGAGACGCTCAAGGTGCAGGGCAGTAAGCCAACTCTGGCGGAGTTGGACAAACAGTTTTACTACTGCCAAGGGGTCGCTTCAGAACGCCGGCTTCCAACTCCTTGACGCTATACAGACGACCAATGTAAGTACTGCGCCTTTAGCCTCTGATTTCTTCTGCTAACTGGGAGACATGATCTGCGGTTTCGCGGTCCATTTTTCCATACATCCTAGCCCCCGAGTTTTGGGGTAGCTGTAGAGATAGCTGGCTCGAAAATGAATTTTGCTAAGAGTCATTGCCTTTCCGTTTTTCGCAGGAACTGAACGCGCTTTGAGCCAATGTCTTCCAGAAGCTGCTGGCGAAGTACCGTGCCGGCAAGATTCAGTACCAGGAGTTGAAGAAGAAGCTGGAGAAGCTGTCAGGTAAGCTTGAGGCCCCTTGCTTCGCAGACTTTGTTGTCGTCCTTTCTGCTCTTACACCTCCGCTTTTAGACTCTGCCTCGCTCATAGCTTCGCTTGAGTCCCAGTTGGCCGACTCGGTGTCGGCCGATGCTGTTGAATCGCTCAAGCGAAAGCACGCAGAGGAGCTTCAGGGCCTGCGAGCCCCGCCATCCGGACTCAAGAGTTGGAGACTGAGCTGACGAAGGCTCGAGAGGCGGAGTCGTCGCTGTGGCTGGAGTTTGATCGTCGGCTGGCTGAAGAGAGGAAACTCCTCTCTGCGGAGTACGACGGCAAAGTGAACGAGCTTCGCGCGACCTTGGGGAGCGAGGTCGAGAGCCGCGGCGCCCAAATTGATGAGCTGCAGACTCTCGGGGCTCGACAGCGAGCGTTATGTCAAGGAGATCGGCGTTTGGTGCGCCCGCGACCGCAAGGTTCAATCCGGCCTGCTGGGGCTGGAGGAAGCTCTTCGCGGTATACTTCTTTTCCTATTTCTCGGCTCTTGCCCTTTCATGCCGTCCCCTCACTCTCGGACTGCCCTTGCAGGAGCCTTCCCTGACTCTGACCAGACTGCCACGGCGGCGCTGAAGGAATACAGGGCGGAGCAGAAGATCGTCCCCAGCAGTGCAATCTTCAATATTGCTTTGAATTTTTTCAAGCAGATCCCACTTGGCTTCGACCTCCTTGCTTGTGAAAGACCCCTCAAAATAGGCATCTATATAGTCCTTGTAATGTCCTGGAAGCCTTGCATAAAAATTATTAATAACAATATTACGGGGGAGCACATGAATGGGACATTTGAGCATTAGTGACTTCAATCTTCCCCATGCTTGGGCAATGCTTTCTCCATCATGAGGATGAAAATTATAAATATAATTCCTATCTTTATGAATCTCACTAGAAGGATAGAATTTAGAATAAAAGAGAGGTACAATTTCCTCCTAGCCAATAGATCGGCCATTCTTCAACATCTTATACCATTCCACAGCTTTGCCCTTTAGTGATAAAGAGAATAGCTTCCTCTTAACTTGGTTCATTGAAGTACCTGCACACTTGAACAACTCGCATAATTCATGTATAAAGAGCAAATGATCACCAGGATGGACAGTTCTATCTCCTAAATAGCAGTTATTCATAGCACATTCAACAATTTTCATAGGTATTTTAAAAGGATGAGGATCACAAGCATCATTAGAATTATCACATATGGGAGATAAAGTATCATCAGAGCAAATTTTCTCCTCTAAAGCTGGGAAACTAAAAATATCATGCCCATCAAAACCAGCTTCCCCAAGCTTAGACTTTCCTATAGCATTAACAATAACGGTGTTCAAAGAATTCATGCAAATAACATTGCTATTAGCATGCGAATAAAGCTCCAAAGGGTTTTCAATTTTCTCTTCAAACACTTCATGTCCTAACTCAGGAAAAATACTATAAAGCTCTTTGTTGTCCATTAAGCCTAACTAGTGAAAATAAAAACAAGAAACAAAAAGATATAATTGTAGAATCTAAAGGAAATAACTTCGAGCACTCACACACCAGCAATGGTACTAGAAGATGGATGTGAGTACCTTTTACCTTACCTCCCCGGCAACGGTGCCAGAAAAGATCTTGATGTCTACGAACGCTTCTATTATTGTAGACAATGTTGGGCCTCCAAGTGCAGAGGTTTGTAGAACAGCAGCAAGTTTTCCTTAAGTGGATCACCCAAGGTTTATCGAACTCATGGAGGAAGAGGTCAAAGGTATCCCTCTCAAGCAACCCTGCAATTACAATAAAAGAAGTCTCTTGTGTCCCCAACACACCCAATACACTTGTCAGATGTATAGGTGCACTAGTTCAGCGAAGAGATAGTGAAATACAAATAATATGGATGATTATAGGTAGTAAATGCAATCTGAAATAAATATCACTGCGAGCAAACATGTAACAGAATTGAATGTAAATAGTGTTTCAATGCTTAGAAACAAGGCCTAGGGATCATACTTTCACTAGTGGACACTCTCAACAAAGATAACATAATTGAACAGATAAATATCTATCTTCCCTATGCTACTCTAAACTATTCTCTGATGGATAACAAACAGTAATCATGTGTAGGGCTACGAAGCACTCCTCAAAGTTCGCATTTCCCCAAACTAGATTGCCCCACACTATCACCTTGAGCGCACTAGATGGTTCCAACAAACACCAACAATTCATAGAGACACTAGCCAAAGAGACACACATAATGCGCACACTGTCATCCTTCACATCATGATACAAGGTGTCTCCGGAGATTACAATAATAAGGCACCGGAGTAGCATAATATATGAAGAACAACATCTACCAATTCAACTAGATACAAAGCTCATGATCACATATAGATCACATCATGGGAGAGAGAGGTGAACCACATAGCTACCAGTAGAGCCCTCAGCCCCGAGGGGGAACTACTCTCTCCTCATCATGGGAGGTAGCAATGTCGATGGAGATGGTGGTGAATTCAATGGAGATGGCGGTGGAGGTGATGGAATCGAATGAGATGGCTCGGCAGGGTGCCAGAACAGAGATTTCTGTCCCCCGAAATTGGTCTTCGACAGCGGCGCTGCTGTGGAACTTTACTGGGAGAAACACCGATTTATTTAGGGTTTTCGGTTCAGAGACTTTTATAGGCGGAGGGGCGATGTCAGAGGGCATCAGGGTGGCCCACACCATAGCCGGGTGCGGCATGGGGGTGTAGGGACCCCGGAATACCCGATATGCATACAATTCATGATCCCATGATCAGTGTGTCATGAATCCACATATCCGAGTTGATAACAGAATTACATCATCTATTACAGTACCCAATAATATACTTACAATTGGTCACATGACCAAGTATGATATTGCCACGCAGGGCAAGTCAACAACTAAGCAGCGGATACCAAGCAGCGTTGATGACCCACATCATGCCTACTACCCTACAGGCAACTGACTGGGAGACATTCCTAGTTTGCACCAGCGTCGTCGTAACCATCATCACATTCCGCGTAGTCTTCTCCATAGTTTGACCAAGTTAATAGCCAGGGACAAAGCCGTGAGTACATTTGAATTGTACTCACAAACCATCTAAGAAGAAGTGTTGTCATGCAGTTTGGCTGTAGCAAGGAGAAAGGCTCTAATCTAATTTATCCTATCTAGTCAATTTCTCATGTCGATATAGCATGTCTTACGACATTTCTACATCCTTATTAAAGAAAACATTTAGAAAACCTTTTTAGTAAAATCTCTAGGAAAGGGGGGAAACTCATTTGATTTCCAAGAAAGAGTCGGTGGTCAATCAAACATGACCACCCTCCTTTATAAGACCAGGTCAATCACACATGACCATCTCCATTTCCTCGGCAGTACCCTGCAAGTACTCTGAACCATAACTGTGCCACGGCAGTACCCTCCGAGTACTCCGTCCAGCACCTTTCTCCATTTTTCCGAAAACACTTTATAAAACCAAAACTTGACATTGGGCAATGTAGTGATCTTTCCAACCGTCCATGACCGAGGACTCGGCTATTCGAATAGATTTACACTCTGCAGAGGTTGTACACTTTACCCACAATCATCCGGGTACTCATTGTGTGGGCATCTTCCCCGCATAACACCATATGCCACGACAATCACCCGATCAAAGCCTTTCGCTTATCTACCTTAGTACGGGAATCTACCCTATGGAGTATGTACCTCCCCGACACATCCTGGCAGTCTACCTCCATGTTTGAGCATAACTCCAGTGCCACGTCAGGAGACCCATAGTGTCGTGGGAATTTAGAGACAGTAGCCATGGGGAGGCTTATCGGAGGGGCTCGACGTTGGTGACGATGGGTCCGGCTCGGGATTGTGCCAACAGAGACACCTCGATTTACCCAGGTTTAGGGCCCTCCCAATTGGAGGTAAACCCCTACTTCCTGCCTGCTTCGTATTGATTGAGTAGTAACGATTACAGTGCTCCTCGAGCTGTTCGGCTAGAGGAGGAAGAAGAAGATCGGATCTCCCCTATGCTAAGGGTCCAGGCCCCCTTATATAGACGGGGGCCTGGTTACAGGTTTAGGTGGCGATTCGGCCGGCTGCCGGCTCCTCGGCGGCGGCGTCCTTGGCGTGATCCTCTGACCCTGCTCTGGCAAAGACACTTTATAAAGTGTCTTTCCCCTGGACCGGCATCTGGGGGGCATATCCCCTCTCCTCTGCCTCGGATCCTGTCGTGGGGAAGGGTCTTCGGTCTCTCATTGGTTGGACGTGGTCGTGGCGCTCGTCACTCCTGTCCTGCGCCCCTGCCGACCTTGTCGGGGCCGTTCCGCTTTTGGCTAGACAGCCGTTGGGGAGTTTTGTCTCCATCGCCCGGCTCCAGTTCTCCTCGGTGGAGTCGCCAGCCGGCTGCTGGCGCAGCCGACCCTTCGGGCAGAGCCGGTCTTCTCGTGCTGAAGCCGTGGAGACTCCTGGGACGCCAGCCGGCATATTGCCCGGCCCGTGGTGCACCCCCTAAGTCATCCCCACGACACTAGCCCCCGAAACTGGCGAAGTCTCATGGGCTAGCATGGGGCTTCGGCGGGTTCTTCTTTTCGCCGAAGTCTTGCTCGTCCTCGTCGAAGTCCCAGGATTTCTAGTCCGGCTTGGTCGCTCCAACTACCAAGGTCGGGTCTTGCGGAGTTCCTCCGACCGCCTCGGGGCGAGCCGGCTCCGGCGGTGGCCCGGCTGGCGACCGCAAGCCGGTGAGCCGCTTCCTGGAACTTGTTCCCTTGGGGGCTGACCGAGGCACCACTTGTCCACACGTCACCGCGTCACATCCAATCGGCCCCGGCCCACGATCTTTTGTGGTAACCACGGCGGTTGCCCGATCTTTACGCGATCGTGGTTCGTGACGAAAGGGGTCAGTTGCCGACCCGTCGTGGCTGAAATAAGCAACTGACCCGCCCCTTCACTTTTAAACCAGGGACCATTCCGGAAACAGAGCATCGGTTGCCCGCTTCCCTTCTTCCTTCTGCATTCGCTCCACTTAGAATCCCCTGCTCCCGAGCTTCGCCTTCAAGGGATTTAGGGTTCCTCGCTCGCTCCGCCGCCATTCCGCTCATCCAGATCCGCACCCGGATGGCTCCCAAAGCGTCCCGGCCCAAAGGGAAGGGAACGGCGGCGGGTAAGGACGCCGCTCCGCCTGCTTTGCCGAAGGGATCCTGGGAAGGCTCCTGGGTGAAGGAGAAACAGATCGAGCTGCTGCGCCGAGGTCGAGTGCTTCCGCCCGCGGACCTTGTGAGCTGCCGTCCTCCGGCGGCGAACTGATCCCCGCTCCCGCGCCTGGGGAGACGGTGTCTGCTATGACCATTTCCCCCGGGGCTTCGCGCTGCCCGCCAGCAGCTTCATGCGCCAATTCCTGGACCATTTTCACTTGCAACCGCATCACATTGGGGCGAACGCGATGATGGTTTTGTCTGCGTTCCCACCCTTTGCGAGGCGTATTTGGGCATCTGGCCCAACGTCGAGCTGTTCCGCCGGCTGATCTTCTTCAAGACCCAGACGGCGGACACGTTCCGGTGATATGCGGGACCGCCTCCTTCTACGCCCGCAAGTCCGCTGACTTCCCCGGCATAAAAGGGAAGGAGTCTTGCAAGAAGTGGCAGCGCTCCTTCTTCTACGTGAAGAACCTAAGGGCGGACGAAGACCATATCAACCTGCCGCCCTTTGAGGAGGGCGGGCCCGAGCGGGAGAACTGGAGTACCGCCCCTCCTTGTCCGTCGCGGACATGGAGAAGATTCTTCAGCGGGTCACCACGATGCAGATGGAGGGTGGCCTGGAGCGACCGACCTTCTCCTCGCCTTCCTGGTCGCCCGCGTGTCTCCGCTCCAGCGCCGCTCGCACAAGATGTGCTTCCTGGGATCTGCCAAGGATCCTACTCGTCATTCCTCCAAGGCGCTGTCAGCATTGGAGGTGGCTCGGAAGGCGAACCACATCGCCGATGTCAAGCTTCAGGCCTCGTGGACGTGGGGACTGGAACCTCACGACCGGGATAACCCAATTGCTGAGGTGAGCTCGACGGTCCTGGCTTCAAGCTCCAACCATTTATTGCAGCAAACAAAAGAAACTGAAAGCAAAAATAAAGATGCTCCAAGAAAAACGCATAGAATATGAAGCAATAAAAATATAGTGTCTTGAAAGGTGACCTGATATTTTGTTGATGAAGAAGGGGTGCCTCAGGGCATCCCCAAGCTTTGACGCTTGTACTTCTTGGATATTTCTTGGGGTGATATGGGCATCCCCAAGCTTGAGATTTTGTCCATACTTTATCTCATCTCATCATTCTCCTTTCCCTACACTTGAAAACTTCCTTCATACAAAACTTCACACAAATCTTTTTAGCAACATTAGTGTAAGCAAGATAGTAGATCCACTTTTTAGTTCAGTTTAACTAAAGTATAACACCCATTAAAGCATAAGCTACTGTAGCAACTTCTCTCAAAAGTTCCATGATCAAAAGAACTCAAAAAGAAAGAGATCAAGAGGCAAATGCAAATAGTGGCAGAAATCTGTCAAAATAGAACAGCTGGTAAAGATCGATTTTTTTGAAAACCTTTTTTGCTCAAATCAAAAAGTGAAAAACTAATGAAAGTTAGATAATAACCTGGGGCATGTGCACAAGAAATCGCAGATCAAAAAGATGTTCTGAGAATTTTCACGAATGTTTACGGTACAGCGTAAAAATCTGTTTCAGGATAGCAACTTCCCCAAATCTTACCTTCCTCCAATTAGAGGTTCTTCTTGGTACAAAAATTGAAATAAAAATGATAAGGAGAGGTCATTACAGTAGTAATAACTTCTAAGACTCAATAAAAGAAAAGTACTGAAAAGAAAACATTGGGTTATCTCCCAAGAGTGCTTTCTTTAAAGCCTTTGAGCTAGGCGCAGAAATTTTAAAAGATGCTCGCATAAGCGCCACAAAAGATCTTGAAGCAAAAGAGAGAGCATCAACAAGCAAATATGAAACAATTTTAAATCTAAAACACTTCCTATGAAAAATATTCTTGTAAAGAAACAAGTCATGAAAGCACAAAGCAACAAGCATAGGAAAGCAAAACAAGTGCAACTTCAAGAATGTCAACATAAAGAGGGGAAACTTAATATTATTGAGATGCATAATGCCATGTTTCCCTCTCTCATAATAACTTTCAGTAGCATCATGAATAGAATTAACAATATAACTATCACATAAAACATTCTTATCATGAGCCGCATGCATAAAGAATTAATACTCACCACATAAACATAGTCATTCTCATCACCATAATCATCAAAAATAGGAGGCATATTGTAATCATACCTTGTTTTCTCCTCAATAGTAGGTGGACTGAAAATATCATACTCATCATTGTAATCCTCATAAGCAATAGAATAGCTATCTTCCAAAGTGTGTTCCTTTGTGAACATATCATAATTGGAAGGGACATGGATAGTACTAATAGTACAACAATTATTAATATCATCATATTCAGAATTGGTGCCAAAGAGATTTTCAATATCAAAAGTAGAGTGCTTTTCCCAATCATGATCACTACTATTGGTAACATGCATATGAACATCATCGAGTTTAG
Source organism: Dactylis glomerata (assembly GCA_007115705.1). NCBI lineage: Eukaryota > Viridiplantae > Streptophyta > Magnoliopsida > Poales > Poaceae > Dactylis > Dactylis glomerata. The sequence continues at coordinate 1,670,408 of QXEO01000485.1, read as the reverse complement.
ATTCATCAAAAACTATAATAGGAGCTACATGCTTAGGGGAAGATATCGTTTCCTCTCTCTCCTTTTACTCCTTCTCTTCTTCTTCTTCTTCTTCTTCTTCTTCTTCTTCTCCTCTTTAAGAGGAAGAGGCTTGAAGGAAGCTTCTCCACATACCCTGATTTATCGACAGAAATGATAGAAGAAACTTTGGAGGATTCCTCCTTTTCATTAATAAGAACAAAACACATATTAGTCATATCATATTTTGGTAAAGCATCCTCTTTTATAACATTTTGTATGTAAGTATTTGTGTGGAAATTATCAACACAATAAAGATGACAACCATGCAGGACACTATTCATATTAAAAGCACTCATATCTACAAAAGAAGTTTTCTCAATAACTCTTCACACCCCAAAAATAAAGTAAGCTCATCATGCTGATTAGGAGTGATCATGTCATCACAATACAAACTAGCAGTACTCATTGGATTAGAAAGGCTACTATCATAGCTTGAACATTGGAAATTGAAATGACCCACTTTATAGCAAAGTTCACAAATAAAGGATAGAGGGCACAAACCTTTTCACCAAACTCATTTAGAGCCTTGTCCCACATTCTAGTTTCTTCATTCCTGTGGTGGATACAATATTCTTCTTTGACTTGACTCTTTTCACAAGGTCTAGTACTCCACAAAAATTAACATGCTTATAAGAAATAGTACTTTCAGAGGTTTGAGCATGTTTATTGCAATCATCAATAACAATTTCACTTTCCATGCAAGCATCTTTAAAAGGTTCATGATACACGTCCCAATTTCCTTTGGGAACATTAATATTGGAAGCAAAGGATCTATAGCAATCAATCATAATTGAGGATCAAGACCATATTTAGCACTAAGCTCTTGAAAATCAGCAGTTTCAGCAAAAGACTTAATGCAATCATACTCATAGTTTATACCTGATTCTTTACCTTTATCACAATCCCAATCTTCAATATTGCTTTGAATTTTTTCAAGCAGATCCCACTTGGCTTCGACCTCCTTGCTTGTGAAAGACCCCTCAAAATAGGCATCTATATAGTCCTTGTAATGTCCTGGAAGCCTTGCATAAAAATTATTAATAACAATATTACGGGGGAGCACATGAATGGGACATTTGAGCATTAGTGACTTCAATCTTCCCCATGCTTGGGCAATGCTTTCTCCATCATGAGGATGAAAATTATAAATATAATTCCTATCTTTATGAATCTCACTAGAAGGATAGAATTTAGAATAAAAGAGAGGTACAATTTCCTCCTAGCCAATAGATCGGCCATTCTTCAACATCTTATACCATTCCACAGCTTTGCCCTTTAGTGATAAAGAGAATAGCTTCCTCTTAACTTGGTTCATTGAAGTACCTGCACACTTGAACAACTCGCATAATTCATGTATAAAGAGCAAATGATCACCAGGATGGACAGTTCTATCTCCTAAATAGCAGTTATTCATAGCACATTCAACAATTTTCATAGGTATTTTAAAAGGATGAGGATCACAAGCATCATTAGAATTATCACATATGGGAGATAAAGTATCATCAGAGCAAATTTTCTCCTCTAAAGCTGGGAAACTAAAAATATCATGCCCATCAAAACCAGCTTCCCCAAGCTTAGACTTTCCTATAGCATTAACAATAACGGTGTTCAAAGAATTCATGCAAATAACATTGCTATTAGCATGCGAATAAAGCTCCAAAGGGTTTTCAATTTTCTCTTCAAACACTTCATGTCCTAACTCAGGAAAAATACTATAAAGCTCTTTGTTGTCCATTAAGCCTAACTAGTGAAAATAAAAACAAGAAACAAAAAGATATAATTGTAGAATCTAAAGGAAATAACTTCGAGCACTCACACACCAGCAATGGTACTAGAAGATGGATGTGAGTACCTTTTACCTTACCTCCCCGGCAACGGTGCCAGAAAAGATCTTGATGTCTACGAACGCTTCTATTATTGTAGACAATGTTGGGCCTCCAAGTGCAGAGGTTTGTAGAACAGCAGCAAGTTTTCCTTAAGTGGATCACCCAAGGTTTATCGAACTCATGGAGGAAGAGGTCAAAGGTATCCCTCTCAAGCAACCCTGCAATTACAATAAAAGAAGTCTCTTGTGTCCCCAACACACCCAATACACTTGTCAGATGTATAGGTGCACTAGTTCAGCGAAGAGATAGTGAAATACAAATAATATGGATGATTATAGGTAGTAAATGCAATCTGAAATAAATATCACTGCGAGCAAACATGTAACAGAATTGAATGTAAATAGTGTTTCAATGCTTAGAAACAAGGCCTAGGGATCATACTTTCACTAGTGGACACTCTCAACAAAGATAACATAATTGAACAGATAAATATCTATCTTCCCTATGCTACTCTAAACTATTCTCTGATGGATAACAAACAGTAATCATGTGTAGGGCTACGAAGCACTCCTCAAAGTTCGCATTTCCCCAAACTAGATTGCCCCACACTATCACCTTGAGCGCACTAGATGGTTCCAACAAACACCAACAATTCATAGAGACACTAGCCAAAGAGACACACATAATGCGCACACTGTCATCCTTCACATCATGATACAAGGTGTCTCCGGAGATTACAATAATAAGGCACCGGAGTAGCATAATATATGAAGAACAACATCTACCAATTCAACTAGATACAAAGCTCATGATCACATATAGATCACATCATGGGAGAGAGAGGTGAACCACATAGCTACCAGTAGAGCCCTCAGCCCCGAGGGGGAACTACTCTCTCCTCATCATGGGAGGTAGCAATGTCGATGGAGATGGTGGTGAATTCAATGGAGATGGCGGTGGAGGTGATGGAATCGAATGAGATGGCTCGGCAGGGTGCCAGAACAGAGATTTCTGTCCCCCGAAATTGGTCTTCGACAGCGGCGCTGCTGTGGAACTTTACTGGGAGAAACACCGATTTATTTAGGGTTTTCGGTTCAGAGACTTTTATAGGCGGAGGGGCGATGTCAGAGGGCATCAGGGTGGCCCACACCATAGCCGGGTGCGGCATGGGGGTGTAGGGACCCCGGAATACCCGATATGCATACAATTCATGATCCCATGATCAGTGTGTCATGAATCCACATATCCGAGTTGATAACAGAATTACATCATCTATTACAGTACCCAATAATATACTTACAATTGGTCACATGACCAAGTATGATATTGCCACGCAGGGCAAGTCAACAACTAAGCAGCGGATACCAAGCAGCGTTGATGACCCACATCATGCCTACTACCCTACAGGCAACTGACTGGGAGACATTCCTAGTTTGCACCAGCGTCGTCGTAACCATCATCACATTCCGCGTAGTCTTCTCCATAGTTTGACCAAGTTAATAGCCAGGGACAAAGCCGTGAGTACATTTGAATTGTACTCACAAACCATCTAAGAAGAAGTGTTGTCATGCAGTTTGGCTGTAGCAAGGAGAAAGGCTCTAATCTAATTTATCCTATCTAGTCAATTTCTCATGTCGATATAGCATGTCTTACGACATTTCTACATCCTTATTAAAGAAAACATTTAGAAAACCTTTTTAGTAAAATCTCTAGGAAAGGGGGGAAACTCATTTGATTTCCAAGAAAGAGTCGGTGGTCAATCAAACATGACCACCCTCCTTTATAAGACCAGGTCAATCACACATGACCATCTCCATTTCCTCGGCAGTACCCTGCAAGTACTCTGAACCATAACTGTGCCACGGCAGTACCCTCCGAGTACTCCGTCCAGCACCTTTCTCCATTTTTCCGAAAACACTTTATAAAACCAAAACTTGACATTGGGCAATGTAGTGATCTTTCCAACCGTCCATGACCGAGGACTCGGCTATTCGAATAGATTTACACTCTGCAGAGGTTGTACACTTTACCCACAATCATCCGGGTACTCATTGTGTGGGCATCTTCCCCGCATAACACCATATGCCACGACAATCACCCGATCAAAGCCTTTCGCTTATCTACCTTAGTACGGGAATCTACCCTATGGAGTATGTACCTCCCCGACACATCCTGGCAGTCTACCTCCATGTTTGAGCATAACTCCAGTGCCACGTCAGGAGACCCATAGTGTCGTGGGAATTTAGAGACAGTAGCCATGGGGAGGCTTATCGGAGGGGCTCGACGTTGGTGACGATGGGTCCGGCTCGGGATTGTGCCAACAGAGACACCTCGATTTACCCAGGTTTAGGGCCCTCCCAATTGGAGGTAAACCCCTACTTCCTGCCTGCTTCGTATTGATTGAGTAGTAACGATTACAGTGCTCCTCGAGCTGTTCGGCTAGAGGAGGAAGAAGAAGATCGGATCTCCCCTATGCTAAGGGTCCAGGCCCCCTTATATAGACGGGGGCCTGGTTACAGGTTTAGGTGGCGATTCGGCCGGCTGCCGGCTCCTCGGCGGCGGCGTCCTTGGCGTGATCCTCTGACCCTGCTCTGGCAAAGACACTTTATAAAGTGTCTTTCCCCTGGACCGGCATCTGGGGGGCATATCCCCTCTCCTCTGCCTCGGATCCTGTCGTGGGGAAGGGTCTTCGGTCTCTCATTGGTTGGACGTGGTCGTGGCGCTCGTCACTCCTGTCCTGCGCCCCTGCCGACCTTGTCGGGGCCGTTCCGCTTTTGGCTAGACAGCCGTTGGGGAGTTTTGTCTCCATCGCCCGGCTCCAGTTCTCCTCGGTGGAGTCGCCAGCCGGCTGCTGGCGCAGCCGACCCTTCGGGCAGAGCCGGTCTTCTCGTGCTGAAGCCGTGGAGACTCCTGGGACGCCAGCCGGCATATTGCCCGGCCCGTGGTGCACCCCCTAAGTCATCCCCACGACACTAGCCCCCGAAACTGGCGAAGTCTCATGGGCTAGCATGGGGCTTCGGCGGGTTCTTCTTTTCGCCGAAGTCTTGCTCGTCCTCGTCGAAGTCCCAGGATTTCTAGTCCGGCTTGGTCGCTCCAACTACCAAGGTCGGGTCTTGCGGAGTTCCTCCGACCGCCTCGGGGCGAGCCGGCTCCGGCGGTGGCCCGGCTGGCGACCGCAAGCCGGTGAGCCGCTTCCTTGGAACTTGTTCCCTTGGGGGCTAGACCGAGGCACCACTTGTCCACACGTCACCGCGTCACATCCAATCGGCCCCGGCCCACGATCTTTTGTGGTAACCACGGCGGTTGCCCGATCTTTACGCGATCGTGGTTCGTGACGAAAGGGGTCAGTTGCCGACCCGTCGTGGCTGAAATAAGCAACTGACCCGCCCCTTCACTTTTAAACCAGGGACCATTCCGGAAACAGAGCATCGGTTGCCCGCTTCCCTTCTTCCTTCTGCATTCGCTCCACTTAGAATCCCCTGCTCCCGAGCTTCGCCTTCAAGGGATTTAGGGTTCCTCGCTCGCTCCGCCGCCATTCCGCTCATCCAGATCCGCACCCGGATGGCTCCCAAAGCGTCCCGGCCCAAAGGGAAGGGAACGGCGGCGGGTAAGGACGCCGCTCCGCCTGCTTTGCCGAAGGGATCCTGGGAAGGCTCCTGGGTGAAGGAGAAACAGATCGAGCTGCTGCGCCGAGGTCGAGTGCTTCCGCCCGCGGACCTTGTGAGCTGCCGTCCTTCCGGCGGCGAACTGATCCCCGCTCCCGCGCCTGGGGAGACGGTAGTCTGCTATGACCATTTCCCCCGGGGCTTCGCGCTGCCCGCCAGCAGCTTCATGCGCCAATTCCTGGACCATTTTCACTTGCAACCGCATCACATTGGGGCGAACGCGATGATGGTTTTGTCTGCGTTCCCACCCTTTGCGAGGCGTATTTGGGCATCTGGCCCAACGTCGAGCTGTTCCGCCGGCTGATCTTCTTCAAGACCCAGACGGCGGACACTGTTCCGGTGATATGCGGGACCGCCTCCTTCTACGCCCGCAAGTCCGCTGACTTCCCCGGCATAAAAGGGAAGGAGTCTTGCAAGAAGTGGCAGCGCTCCTTCTTCTACGTGAAGAACCTAAGGGCGGACGAAGACCATATCAACCTGCCGCCCTTTGAGGAGGGCGGGCCCGAGCGGGAGAACTGGAGTACCGCCCCTCCTTGTCCGTCGTCGGACATGGAGAAGATTCTTCAGCGGGTCACCACGATGCAGATGGAGGGTGGCCTGGAGCTGACCGACCTTCTCCTCGCCTTCCTGGTCGCCCGCGTGTCTCCGCTCCAGCGCCGCTCGCACAAGATGTGCTTCCTGGGATCTGCCAAGGATCCTACTCGTCATTCCTCCAAGGCGCTGTCAGCATTGGAGGTGGCTCGGAAGGCGAACCACATCGCCGATGTCAAGCTTCAGGCCTCGTGGACGTGGGGACTGGAACCTCACGACCGGGATAACCCAATTGCTGAGGTGAGCTCGACGGTCCTGGCTTCAAGCCTTTTCCTCCCTTGCTACTCTGGTCTACTGACCTTTGTTCACTTGGTGCGGGCAGAACTTGTTCGCTCTGCAGGCGGCGGAGAATTTGACTCAGCGTCAAGCTGGCTTTGCCGCTGACAGAGCCGAATCGGACGATAAAGTCATCTGGGATGAAGCCGAGGAGGTGGAGGACGTCAGTTCTCAGGCCGCCGCCGAGAGCTCAAGCGCCACTCAAGGCGATGAGGGAAACGATGAGCTCGAAGACTCGGGTGAACCCCTCGACCACTCCAGTAAGTTCCCCAGTCCTTCTCTCCTAAGAGATCGGTCCAAAGATGACGATGGCGGCGCAGGATCAGCTGCCACCCTCGGGGGCGTAGCTCTCCACATAGCCGCTGCTGCCGCTGCTGGAACTCAGGCTCCCCCGACCGTGGATCTGCCAGAGTCCCCCGGGCGATGTTCTGCCGCCCCAGAGCCGGCAGACCCAGAGGAGGCTGGAGACGATCTGGCCGGCACCAAGAGAAAGGCCCAGCCGGCCTCCTCCGAGCCGGCTGACAAGCACAAGAAACCGGAGCCGGCGGCGCGGGACCTGCGCTGTCCCAAGGTGAAGAAGGTGGCCAAACGGCGGGCTATCGCCGTAGCCGGGTGAGCTTCCCGCTTCCTTGCTTCTCGTCCTCATTTTACCGTTGCGGCCCCGATTGACTCGGTCGTGGGACGCCCTCTTTGCAGGTCGCCTCTTTCTGCCGATCCGGCTACCCAGCCTCCTCCCGCCGTCGCTTCCGAGGAACTCGTGACCCCGGCTCCCGAGCCCTCCTGCCACAAGAGGGCGCGCGGGGAAAACGTGGGCGGCGACTCGGGTCACGTTGAGGACGTTCGCCGCTCCCCACGGTTGAAGCTTGTGGCGGGCGACACTGGGGCAGTGGACCCGACACGTCCGGAGGTGCCCGCGGACGCTGTTCCCCACCCAGTCACCTTACCTGAGGCTAGCTCCACGCCCGTCGAGGAAACTGCGCCAGTCGGGGCTGACCTGTCCCCATCTCCTGCTACCGACGATGCCACTGCGGGGAACGATACCGCCACCTGCGCCTCCCCCGACTCGCCCAGTCAAGAAGGCACGCCCGAGACCGCGGCGGGGGAAACGGGAAAGGCGCCGGTGCCGGCTGTCGAGGCTCTTTCCAATCTTGAGCTTGTGTCGAGCGTGCAAGCTACGGTGCCTGCGGCCGGGTCGAGGGCTGGCGTGATTGCTGATTCTCTGCTCCTTGGGTTGGTCTCCAGTTCTGGCGGAGCTTCGCAAGGGCTCCTTGCCACTCGAGTGGTGTGGAGCGAATGTGGTGATGGCTCGCCTGCCCCTGAGGTAGTGGCCAAAGGCGCCTCTAGTGGGAAGGCTCTTGTCGCCGCGGCTGAGTCCAACATTGGAAGTTTGAGCTCCGCCAGCCGGCTTCAGCAGGAATGGGCAGACACCACCTCGAGTGCTGATGTCGGAGAGACGCTCAAGGTGCAGGGCAGTAAGCCAACTCTGGCGGAGTTGGACAAACAGTTTACTACTGCCAAGGGGTCGCTTCAGAACGCCGGCTTCCAACTCCTTGACGCTATACAGACGACCAATGTAAGTACTGCGCCTTTAGCCTCTGATTTCTTCTGCTAACTGGGAGACATGATCTGCGGTTTCGCGGTCCATTTTTCCATACATCCTAGCCCCCGAGTTTTGGGGTAGCTGTAGAGATAGCTGGCTCGAAAATGAATTTTGCTAAGAGTCATTGCCTTTCCGTTTTTCGCAGGAACTGAACGCGCTTTGAGCCAATGTCTTCCAGAAGCTGCTGGCGAAGTACCGTGCCGGCAAGATTCAGTACCAGGAGTTGAAGAAGAAGCTGGAGAAGCTGTCAGGTAAGCTTGAGGCCCCTTGCTTCGCAGACTTTGTTGTCGTCCTTTCTGCTCTTACACCTCCGCTTTTAGACTCTGCCTCGCTCATAGCTTCGCTTGAGTCCCAGTTGGCCGACTCGGTGTCGGCCGATGCTGTTGAATCGCTCAAGCGAAAGCACGCAGAGGAGCTTCAGGGCCTGCGAGCCCCGGCCATCCGGACTCAAGAGTTGGAGACTGAGCTGACGAAGGCTCGAGAGGCGGAGTCGTCGCTGTGGCTGGAGTTTGATCGTCGGCTGGCTGAAGAGAGGAAACTCCTCTCTGCGGAGTACGACGGCAAAGTGAACGAGCTTCGCGCGACCTTGGGGAGCGAGGTCGAGAGCCGCGGCGCCCAAATTGATGAGCTGCAGACTCTCCGGGGGCTCGACAGCGAGCGTTATGTCAAGGAGATCGGCGTTTGGTGCGCCCGCGACCGCAAGGTTCAATCCGGCCTGCTGGGGCTGGAGGAAGCTCTTCGCGGTATACTTCTTTTCCTATTTCTCGGCTCTTGCCCTTTCATGCCGTCCCCTCACTCTCGGACTGCCCTTGCAGGAGCCTTCCCTGACTCTGACCAGACTGCCACGGCGGCGCTGAAGGAATACAGGGCGGAGCAGAAGATCGTCCCCAGCAGTGATCCCAAGGCCGAGCTTTCCTCAGGGGAGTTGGTAGCGTTGGCCAAAGGCCGACTCCATCCGGTTGCCAAGCTGGGCAAGGATCTCCACGAAGCCCTTGTTTCCATCTTTGAAACCTTGTGGCCGGGAAGGGCGGTGCCTGGCGAGATCCAGGCGTTCCTCCAGTGGGTCCTTCTCGCGCCCAACCGGCTCGACATCTGGAAGGAGTCCGCGGCTCGGGCTGGTGCTCAACAGGCTCTGGAGTTCGTGCTCTCCTGGTATCCAGGCGTCAACCTGGACCAGCTGGAGAATCTTCGTGAAGGCGGATTAGCAGGCCTCGACAAAGCCAAGCTTCGCCAGCGCGCCTGTGCCATTGCTGAGTGTGCCGAGACCGACGCGCTCTTCGACGCTGGGGATAGTGACGAATCTTTGGATGGCATGGACTTCGAAGAGCCCGACTCTGTGGAAGAACCTCAGAAAGCCCCCGAGGACCTCGCTGGTCACTCCATTCCACCATCCCCCAGCGGTGATGACTTCGTCTTGGCGTCTCGAGCTGGCGACACTACTTCACTGGAGCTGGCTGGCTCGCCAAGCGCCCCATGAGCGTGTCAGGGTTTTCTTATTCGTTTTCATGTCGTGCCCAACAATATTTCGTTCGTTTGTACTAATGACGCTTCACCCCGAATTCCCTTCGTATTGATTTCTAGCTGTTTATGGATCGGATTTGACCTGACCCCTTTCGGCTTTTTCCTTTATCTCCCCATCCTTCGGCCCTTCTACCCCCAGCCGGCAGCCTGGTGCCGGCTGGTCTCCCTTGGACCGACAGCCGAATGTCGGTCTAGGGCGGGAGCGTGCCGTAGGATGAGGAGTAGTACTTCGGCGTATAAGAGATCTGGCTTGGTCCGGCCCACGCACAACTATTAACCAATGCGCCCGGTTTTTGGGTGAGTGTTCGTTAACGGCTCCGCGTTCTGTCCTCTTAGCGATTTTCCAGTGTGAGTGACCTGCCGGCTCCATTGCCCTCGACTTGGGCTGGAGGTTTGGCTCGGGGTCCGGTTCGCACACGGTACTTATTCGTCTGACAAGGGATTCGATTCGTCGGGTCGCGGGCGTTTCCTCTCAGCGACTTTCCTAGGTGGGTGACCTGCCGGCTCCATCCCACGCGGTGTAGGGTAGAGGTTGGGCTCGGGGTCCGGTCCGCACACAGTACTCATTCGGCTGACGAGAGGATCGTTTCGTCGGGTTGGGGCTGCCGGCTCCCATTCGGAGCCGGTTTCCAGCCCCCGTGAATAACGCTTAGAAAGGTAAAAGGTACTTCAGAGCACTTTTCCAGGGATCAGCCGTATGCCGCCCAACTTTCTTTTATTCAACGACACTTGTTCGAGATACAAGGTTTTTGCCTTGGCTTAGCCGAAGGTCTTAAGCGATCTTGGACTTGTCTCAGGTGAAGCTGCGGAACGCTTCCCCCTACCTCGAGGAGGAGCCAGCCCCCGATACAAGAGCTTTTGACTCCTTGCCCGCTTCGGGCGGGACTTCCTTGGACAGGCTCGCCGGCTTGAGGTGTGGAGCCGGTAGTCCCGATGCCAGGTGGCCCGGCTGGACTGCCGCCACCCTCCGCAGTAGTTGACGCTTCTCTTCAGCAATGACCAAGGCCTCCGCCAGTTTGGAGCTGGCTCTTGCGCACTCTATTGACTTCTTGTAGCATCCCGTGATAGTAATCACCCTGCGAGGGCCTAGGAGCTTCATCTTCAAGTAGGCGTAGTGCAGGACCGCCATGAACTTGGCCAAGGCTGGTCGGCCAAGCAGCGCGTGGTAGGGGCTGTTGAGGTCTACCACCTCGAACCAGATCGGCTCGCGACGATGATTGTCCTTCTCGCCAAACAGCACCTCCAACTCAATCCTTCCCATTGGCGTACAGGAGTGCCCAGGCACAATCCCATGGAAGGTGAGCTTAGTTGGCTTCAGTTGGATCTCTGGGATCCCGAGCTTCTCCATCGAAGTGCGGTAGAGAAGGTTGATGCTGCTGCCTCCGTCAATGAGTACTCGTGAGAACCGGCAAGTATGCGTCTCAGAGAACATGATTGGGTTCAAGACCAGCGCGTAGCCCCTGGGCCTCGGAATGAGCTGCGGGTGATCTTCGTGTCCCCAGGTAATCAACGCGTCAGACCAATGCATGTACTGAGGTCCAACTTGCACGATAGCATTCACCTCGACACCGAACCACGGTTCATCCTTTGGCTCCTCCTCTTGGGAAGTGAACACATGGTATTGCTCCACATTCGCTTCCTCGGGGTAGTCCCCTGCTGCCTTGGCCGGTTGTCGATTCTTGTTTCCATGCGCTTTAGCCGGCTGGCCCGGTGGCGGTCCAGGCAGTTGGTGATTTCCTTGCTCTAGATCTCTGGTGAAGCTGCACTGGCGAGTGGTATGCGCTGCCGGCTTGCCTGAAACGCTATGGAACTTGCAGGGTTGGTCTAGCATCACCTCGATGGTGTACTTGTCCTTGCTGAATTTGTCCCCTTTGCGCTTCTGGCTTCCACCCATAGCCCCCGGGCTTCCTTGAACGGCAGCCACTTCCTGAGAGCCGTACTTGTTGTCACAGCGCTCGTCTTTCCTCTTGCCATGTCGATCACGGTGGTGATGTCCTCCTTGGCCGGCTGCCGGCTGAGATTGGCCTCCGGCTGGCGCCGGCTCGACGCACTGCACCCTCGCAGCAGAGTCGGGAGAAGCATACTTGTCCGCTATCGCCATGAAGTCCGCCATTGACTTCGGCTCGGCTCTGTGGAGCTTGTGCTTCAGCAGGGTTCCTTCCCTGCATCCGTCCGTGAAGTAGCCGATGGCTTGCTCCTCGCCCACTCCTTTGCATGAGTTGTGCAGCTCGGACCATCTCGTGAGGTAGTCACAATCTGGCTCATCAGGGCCTTGCTTGCAGAGGGCCAGCTGTCATGGGCGGGGCGGTCGCTTGTAGGTTCCCGTGAAATTCTTGATGAATGCCTCTTGGAAATCATGCCAGGAATTGATCTGTAGAGCCGGCAGGCTGTTAAGCCACGTCCGGGCAGATCCCGTCAGCATGAGTGGTGCGTAGCGCACCCCTGTCCTCTTGTTGCCGCCCGCGATGTCGACGGCTATGACGTAGTCCGACAGTCAGTCTTCCGGCTTCACCGCCCCAGTATATTTGGGCATGTCTCGTGGGAGCGCAAACTTGGCCGGGAAAGGCTCGTTGCGGATGCGAGGGCCGAAACAGACCGGCCCTGCCGAGGATTCCTCCTCGTCGAACTTGGAGTCCGCCAGCAGGTTGAGCCGATGGCGTGCGTCGTCCTTCGGCGGATCGATGCATTCCCCGATCCTCTGGCTCACGTGCGAGCGAGCCGGATGATGACCTTGAGCGCCCTGGCCAGCTCCCTGAGCCGGCTGGGCTGGCGCCACAGACTTGCTGCGCGCCGGTTCCACCACGTCCACCCGAGGAGGGTGGCGCGGCCTGCTGGTAACTGCGGCGGGATCTCGAGGCTGCCGGTTGTGGTGGCCAGAGTGCTGGGTACGGTGGTTTCCACCGCTTTTGCCTGGAGCTCGATTGCTCCGGCTGTGCTCCGCCGGGCCGTGGTTTGGCGACGAGGCTTCTCCATGCGACTTGTCCTGGCCGGCCACGACAATACGGTTCTTGCCTCGAGTGCCGCTCGCCTCTCCGCGTGGTTCCATCGCCTGCTGCTGTAGATCGGCAGCGTCCAGGAGTTCCTGGATCCGGGCTTGCTTCTCCCGTAGGTCCTCGCCTTGCAGTCCGTCCAGCTCGGAGGTGATGTAGCGAGCGGCGTGGAGATTCTTCGTAGGCGTGCTGTAAGTCGGCTTGTTGATGATTGGAGGTAGCTTCGCCGAGGGCGCCGCCTGGTTCAGCTCCGCTCCCAGCTCGCGGCCTCGCTGACGAACTTGCCCCGCCCGGCTTGGGCCGTCTACAGCTGGGGTGAAGCCATGGGCGACGTTGTATTGGTTGATCGTGGAGAGGGCGCGCCGGCGGGTGTCGTTGACGTCGACCGCTTCCTTGAGGAGGTTGAGGCGCGTCTGCTCCAGATCCTCGGAGGCCTTGACCGGATCCGCAGAGATGTCGAGCGGAGCGCGCAGGTCCGTGATGGCCGCGTCCAGCACGTCCCGCTCTGGAGGTGGAAGATCTTGTTCCGGTGGACGTGGGCGTTCGAGCGGCGGGCGCGCGCAGCGCGGTAGGCCGCCGCCACCATCCTCCTCCAGGGCCCGCACCTCGACCATGTTGCAAAAGTCGCTGCTTTCGCCGTCGTCGGAGTCTGCGTCACAAAGTGGGTCAGGCACATCGGTTACCTCTTCCGGGAAGGGCTTGGCGACGTAGAAGCGGTGGCTGCCGACGTCGAGGAAGGAGCCGCTATTGCCGAAGCCGTTCTCGAAGTGGGCCAAGTTGTCGTCGACGCAGTCGAAGGTGCCGAACCTCCGGACGAGGCCGGAGGCGACCTTCTCGCCGGAGGGTCCCGGCCGGAACTTGACTCCGCTCGCCACCGCGCTTTGCCCCATGGTGGGCGCCAACTGTCGTGGGAATTTAGAGACAGTAGCCATGGGGAGGCTTATCGGAGGGGCTCGATGTTGGTGACGATGGGTCCGGCTCGGGATTGTGCCAACAGAGACACCTCGATTTACCCAAGTTCAGGGCCCTCCCGATTGGAGGTAAACCCCTACTTCCTGCCTGCTTCGTATTGATTGAGTAGTAACGATTACAGTGCTCCTCGAGCTGTTCGGCTAGAGGAGGAAGAAGAAGATCGGATCTCCCCTGTGCTAAGGGTCCAGGCCCCCTTATATAGACGGGGGCCTGGTTACAGGTTTAGGTGGCGATTCGGCCGGCTGCCAGCTCCTCGGCGGCGGCGTCCTTGGCGTGATCCTCTGACCCTGCTCTGGCAAAGACACTTTATAAAGTGTCTTTCCCCTGGACCGGCATCTGGGGGGCATATCCCCTCTCCTCTGCCTCGGATCCCATCGTGGGGAAGGGTCTTCGGTATCTCATTGGTTGGACGTGGTCGTGGCGCTCGTCACTCCTGTCCTGCGCCCCTGCCGACCTTGTCGGGGCCGTTCCGCTTTTGGCTAGACAGCCGTTGGGGAGTTTTGTCTCCATCGCCCGGCTCCAGTTCTCCTCGGTGGAGTCGCCAGCCGGCTGCTGGCGCAGCCGGCCCTTCGGGCAGAGCCGGTCTTCTCGTGCTGAAGCCATGGGGACTCCTGGGACGCCAGCCGGCATATTGCCCGGCCCGTGGTGCACCCCCTAAGTCATCCCCACGACACATAGTGTCTTCCAGCCGGATAAATCCCTCGCTGGATCCCGATTTACTATTGCCCACTTACTTGCAGCAATCCGGATTCCGGGGTATCACGTACCCTTATATAGTTATGAGACTGCCATACTAAAATAAACAAACTACGAGCTAAGCCCCGTCCCATACCAGGGTAATCGTGGTTGCACGGGTTAATTGTTCTGAGCGACTACAAAGAAACACCAATGCCTTTTATAAAACCACCAACACCTTCTTCCTTCATGTCCAACTTCATTTGTCCCAAATTCACTTTGAAAACATTTCAGTGAAGTAGATGCTAGTCCAAGGTTTTCGAAAACATTTCCAAAATCTTTCTGGCGAGTGTTCCCATCCTAGAGTTTTTGGCTCCACTACAAGTTTTCCAAAGACTTTGACGCTAATCATCAAGTCTCTAATATAGGGGTGTTGTATAGGCATCAAGGGTGTCATCTCTATAGATGATATCAAATCGACTTGTGGAGCTAAGTCGCCAACTATTGCTATATAGGGAATAATAGCAATATAGAAAACAATGCATAACAAGAAAACAGTAGTAAAAACAATGCAAGGTGAAATATTAGGATTCAGGTATGCAACAAGTAGATGGCTTGCCTTGAATAGCTATGTCCCTGATCTTCTTCTTCTTGATATTCAAAGACTTTCCCTTCCTCTGCACACTCTTCGCTTGACTGTATCGCCAGAAAAATAAAAGCACGCAATAAGCATACATGCATACACAAGTCACAAGCACTACATCACTCAACACCACCTAATCAAAGAGTATCAGAAACAAACATGTTTAGAAACTAAAATAAGATTTCATAGATTTCTAGTAGCAAGTTAATCCTATTAAAACTAGGGTTTTTCAAACATAGGAAGCACAACACCACTTCACCTCAAACAAGCATGCAGGTGGTCACATAGGTCAAATAACATATTAAGCATACTTGCAGATAAGCACCAAGTTGCTGAACCAAGATTTCATCTTATAAAAGTAAAGTCACTTTAATAATAGGGAAAACAATTTCTAGTAGTAATTAACTCAATACTCAACACAAACATCATGCATGCATCAAACTTGATCAAAACATGTCAACCAGCATAGCATCAGATAGCTAACAAGTTTATAAAACCAACCCAATTGGAATCATTCCAAAATAGGTTAGGGTTGAATTATAATGAATTTCCTAGTCACAATAATAGCTATAACACTAGAATAATTCCCAGATATTCTCTGGACATCAGAAAAATGTGCCAGAGAATGTTCTGGAAATCTCTTACTGAACACAAACCATAGAAATTGGATTCATACACAAAATCCTAATCTATTGCAAGGGAGAAATTAATTAGGACTAATTAAACTATTAGCCATATTAAATACTACTGCAAATCTATAGTTCCTAAAATACTAAAACTAGTGAGTCATGCAAGCTAACACATGCTAGCAACTCTGAAAATTGGATCTCCAACATTTCAATTTGCAGAACTCGAGATTTGGATTTTTATTTGCAAAGTGGACAGATCTACAAGTGAAAATACTACTAAATATAGATAAATCTATTTTGCAAGGGACCTGTGCCATCCGAAGGGGATTTGAATAAGCAACCAACAAAAATTTGAGTCAATCCATTTGGACCCATATTTAATTTTCTACGGATTTTGGAAGTTAACAGATCCACTCAAAAGTTTAAAAAAGAAAATCCTAAAAATGGTTCGGGCTGGATCTGGTAGACCTGGGCCATCTGGCGCCGGCTGGCCCAACATGCGTGGGCACGCGGGTAGGAAGGCAGCAAGGCGAGCTGACAGAACGGGCCCGCTGTCAACGGTAGCAGGTGCCGAACCGGTACGGGGGGACCGGGACCGTCCGATCAAGTTGAGATCGACGGTCCCCCGTCATCTCCTTCCTCCGGTCACGCTGGACAGAGGGGAAACCCTAGCACGGGTCAGGGAGGGGCGGCGGCTCACCTCTGGGCTCTCCCCAGTGACAAAGGGGCATTGGGGCGACGCGGTAGACGACAGCGAGCTCAGCGAGGTGCGAGACGTCAATCAAGACGTCGAGATGCAGATCTGCATGCCGGTGATGAGGAAGCTCTCATCGGTGCTCCTGGGGGTCTGTGTTCGGGCTTCCCTAGGTCAAAATAAAGGCATGGTTAGATGGCTGCGGTTGAGGACAGTGCAAGCACGCAGAAGCAGAGGGAATAGAAGGTCTAGAATGGTGGCATTTCACCCCTCTTCCCCGTAGACCAAACCGAGGATTTTCTACTCTCCCTACTATTGCAGCGCAAGGGGCTGGTCCCTAAGTATTGGGAGGGTACGGTGGTGGTGTGGGAGGGGAATGAGGGTCCAGGGAGGGGGTGCAGCACGCTGTGGCCCTATATTTAGAGGGGAGCTAGAGTATGTCGGTTTGGGGCATGTGGGGGCTAGGGAGGTGTTTAGGTTGGTCGAGGGAGGCGGTGGAGGGGATGAGGGGGGCCCAGGGAGGTGGCTTCTTTGACCAGGCTCAGAGAGAGGGGGTGGGGAGGGCTGCTGCAAGGTTTTTCATTAATGTAAGTCCAAAATTGGCATGGATCTTTCTCTCCCTCTTCCAAACACTAATGGACAAGGGTTGATGGTGTTGCTATAGTGAAGGTCAGCCAGAGGGTGGTGGGGGGTGCTGGACTAGTAAATGGGATGGTTTGGTGGAGTTTCAAACTAATTTGAGTGAGTTAGGGATTTAGATGGTGAGGAATGCATGCATGGTGCATTTCTAGAACTTTGGGTTTAACCTTTATTGCGCCAAGCAATAACAAGAAGGATGGATCAAGAAGATGGGACTGGGTGTGATTAACAATATTGCCAAGTTGGCAAAGCTTTGGTATTAAAAGGATCACCGAAAATGTGCATTATGAAGTTGGTCTAGAATTTATGCTTGTAACAAGATTTTGAAGGTAGGAGACTATGGTGTTGAGTTCATAGAATTTTATATGCACAAGATAGCATGGTGGAGTCTCATCAAACCTATTCGATGAGAAAAGGTGCAAGAAGAATGCATGGTTGCTATTCCCATGCAATTTTAGGTAACAAGAACAATGGAGATAGACATGTAGAAATTATTTTTGAAGGCCAAGTAATGATATCATGTAAGAACAAAACTTCTAAATGGCAGCAAGGAGAAGTTGAATTAGGGAGAGAAGTAATGATGAGGGTAAATAGTGGTTTTCAGAAATTTAGGAAGAATACTAAGGACAGAAATAGTTTTGACTAGGGTTCAAAACATAGTCACATAAATGGGTGGCAGGCTTCAAAATGCACCAACAAGTGCAAGGATAGTGAGGGTAGGTCAAAAGGAAGAGGAATAGGTCAAAGAATGGTCTCTGAACAATTTATTTCTAAATTTAAAAGTGGGAGCAAAAGTGCATCTGATAATAGTTAAATGGTCAGTGATTTGATTAGGGTCAGAAACAGGATTAGAACAATTATCAGATGGCCTCAAATGACCAAGTGGTAATGGAAAGAATGGAAGAATATACATAAAATATGAGTTCTAGGAAGGTACATTGCCATGGATAGGATAGATGAGCTTAATACAAGTGTCCAAAAACTGAATCTATTAACGGAAACGAAGATAGTCTGCACACACACTAGGTGTTTGATGAAATGTCTGCAAGAAAGTATTTTGCGAGAACTGAGAGGTGCCTCCTAAGATGGGATGTAGATGATTCTAATAACACCATGGGTGCTTTTCTTGGGTTAAGTTGATTGGTTTTAGAATTCCTCAAAAAGGGGCTCCTAATGTCTTATGGTAGACTAAGAAATTAGAGTTAGGGCTTCAGGATTGAGAGGAAAAATAATGAGATAGGTTTTATTTGATAGAATGAAAGTAACCTACATGGGACAAAATATTAATTGATGGGTTTTGAATAGGTTAGGCCACAGGCCTACCCGAGGATCATATCTACACACCAGCAATTCATCAAAGTCAAACAAAGTCACACAATGTCAATTCACCACACACGGTCAATCATTTGCAGCTAATCTAGCACCACCAAAAACAATGATTGAACGAGTGCTCGATGATGATCATGCCATGGTCAAGTAGAAAAGAGTTTCAAATAAAGGAGTAAAGCCTTTGTAGACTTTTCAGACACTAGTGGAGACATAACATCTCCTTTAGAAAGTTTTCTTAAAGGTGTTTGAAATCCTTTTTATAAATATCAACAAAATATAAGTTTGTAAAATAGTGGGACCACCCTACTTTGTAGGTCCCGATAATTTTGTAAATACTTAGTTTTGATAAAAGCTTTGTCTCAAAGATAAATCTTGGCTCTTGTTTTGGACAAATAAAATAGCTTGAAAAAAAAGAGAGGTTGCCAAGATAATGGTTTTGGAAAAATAGCTAGAAGCATAAATAAAGGCATGATCACAAGGGCACAAGGATTGTGTTGGTTCACAATATTGTTCAACAAGCAACTCAACAGACATCATTAACATAACAACCAAGACAAACAAGCAAGAAATAGTACTTCTAGAGGTTTGCACAAAAAGTTTTTGTTTGCCTTCATTTTTGGCTCACTAAACACTACTTAAACAGGGTTACAGAAAGTGGGGTGTTACAGCTCTTCCCCCCTTAAACAGAATCTCGTCCCGAGATTCCTAAGCGTAGTACTAGAGTGGTGTAGAGACTACGTTAGAGTTAGGCTTCAATGATTGCTCTTCCAATTCACCGATGATACTTTGAGCTGCGCCGAAGACTTGAACTTTGCCGAAGATGTTGTTCGTCTTCATTTGTTGAAGTTGGCAGCTGAAGAGTTGATGTTGCCGAAAGTATCTTGTCAGAACCTTGTCGGGACACTTTTAAGGTTAGTAGGGTCAAACTACCTAGTATGCACGAAAAGATCCTACAAGAGTTAGAAGGTTTTTTTTAGCTTGCAAATGAGATCTTGAAGAGTCGAGGATTCTTGAGTCGCTTTCGTTGGCTTGGGGTTGTTGCTTCCTTTCAAGTAGCTTGATGGAACCTTCAATTCTTGGTGTTGCGCCTTGAATCTCGATGTTGGCGTAGGCCTTTAATCTCGAGCTTGCAGTCCTCTGAGGACGGTAGACAAGGGCATTTATGCTTTGGTCCTGACAGGCGTGTCAAAACTGTCGACTTAGTCCTCTATGCTTCCTAACTACCAAGGAGCAAGTTAGTCCTAATAGGAACCATTCTTCTGGGTTGTCTTGCGGTTGAGCTAAAAAAAACACTCCAGGTGGCGGCGCACCACCAGGGGTGTGTCTTCCAGTAGTCCATGATCTACCTCTTCTTGTCTTTGGGTTGGTGGAGACTATTGAAGATATTTTTGCTTCCCCATCTTCTTATAGCCCTGAGGATCTTGAGGTATATTGGATACCTTGAGTTGACTTCATCCTTCGAGAAATCTTCATGTGGATTTGTACCCATAGCATCAGTCAGTGTTGGTTTCAAGCCCGTCAAAATTTGAATGAGCGAGTGAGTTAGTTAGAAAAGTCTTCACTTCTTCTCGTTGCTACCTTCCTTGGTATCTCCTAAATGCATAGTCAACATTGATGGTTTGATTTTGGAGAGTCTGAACTCTTATATCTGCTTAGTGGAGATCAAGCACGTGAGTCTTCGGATTTCAAGTGGCGATATCAGGTTGAAACTACGAGAGTTAGGCTTGGCTTTGATATTTCTATGCTCAATGTTAGTTGGCTTGTTAGAAGATTAGCAAGTGTTGGGGCGCTAAGAGAGTAGCATCAATGTTAGCGAAACTCTAGATTTAAGGTTAGGCGATCTAGGTTAGTGAAGTCCTTGTCTTCTGGAAGTCCTTTGTAGTCCAGGCGGGTCTGTCTTTTGCTTACCTGATGTTGTGGAGGGGATCTTGATGAAGCTTGAAGCACGTAGCAAAAAAAAATCGCATCGGATCTTAGGGAGGTGTTGCAAGAAGAGTTATAATCCACACAAGGTTGGAGTTAGTGTTTTACTAATAAATTATCTATGCTACTCAAGCTGACATAAATCTATGAGAGGGAAAACACATCCTAGAGAGGCTTCCTATTTAGGGTTTTACGCACCTGAGGGTTTTTAAGGCCGAGAGGCCAAAAACAAGGACAAGCACCATGTAACATCACACACTCAAGAAACACACAAGGCAACAACAAACAACATCAAGAACACACTAGGTCCTACGAGTACCAAGGACACCTAACAACTCGCGATATTTGGGGTTAGCTCAATCAAGGAAATTGAGCTTATCCTATTAATCCTAGGGGTCAAGTTGGTCATACTCGTTGACTCCTTCATTTTCTTGCTTCTGGCTTTAGCTGAAACTTGATGGCAGTTGGCGGTGAAGTTGCAGTGTTGTTGAGCCGTTGATGTTGACTTGGGAAGTGCAGTGTTGTTGAACTGACAATGAAGAGTTGGGAAGTACAGATTTTGCGGGTCTTCTTGTCTCGCATCACATTGATGTGAGGTCTTCGGAAGGGTCATTGAAGTTCTCCATATGTGGCAATGTCTCTTGACAGGCCTAAAACTTTCTAGTCAAGCAATTGAGTACTTAGTCCTTGGCGACTTCAAAAGTGCGAGTCCAGGGAGGAACAAGGTCAACTTCTCGATAGAGCCGTTGGTGTCAACCCAAGGCAAAATACTTGTCTACAACCTTCTTTCTTTGTAGTTGGGGAGGTTGGAAGACGTCGTTCTGAATATTTGCTCCATCCTGTGTTGCCAAGCTTCAGGTCTAATTGGGGACATCGTCCAACAGGTAGTTTTGAAGAAGATGAGACAGATGGAGTAATAATCTTCAAAGATCTTTGGAAACTAGAGAGATAAGATTAGAAGTTTTGAAGAGGTGAGAAATGTATAAGCCATACTATTGGCTACTTAAAAGAAATAACCATTGCAAATAGTTTTAGCAAAATATTACTTTCCTATCTAACGCCCATACTAACTAAGGTCTCCTATAGTCAGGATGGCTCTGATACCAACTCTGTGGGGACCCCGGATTACCCATCCGGAATACCCGATATGCATACAATTCACGATCCCATGATCAGTGTGTCGTGAATCCACATATCCGAGTTGATAACAGAATTACATCATCCATTATAGTACCGAATAATATACTTACAATTGGTCACATGACCAAGTATGATATTGCCACGCAGGGCAAGTCAACAACTAAGCATCGGATATCAAGCAGCGGTGATGACCCACGTCATGCCTACTACCCTACAGGCAACTGACTGGAAGACATTCCTAGTTCGCACCAGCGTCGTCGTAACCATCGTCACCTTCCGCGTAGTCTTCTCCATAGTCTGACCAAGTTAATAGCCAGGGACAAAGCCGTGAGTACATTTGAATTGTACTCGCAAACCATCTAAGAAGAAGTGTTGTCATGCAGTTTGGTTGTAGCAAGGAGAAAGGCTCTAATCTAGTTTATCCTATCTAGTCAATTTCTCATGTCGATATAGCATGTCTTATGACATTTCTACATCCTTATTAAAGAAAACATTTAGAAAACCTTTTTAGTATAATCTCTAGGAAAGGGGGGAAACTCATTTGATTTCCAAGAAAGAGTCGGTGGTCAATCAAACATGACCACCCTCCTTTATAAGACCAGGTCAATCACACATGACCATCTCCATTTCCTCAGCAGTACCCTGCAAGTACTCCGAACCATAACTGTGCCACGGCAGTACCCTCCGAGTACTCCGTCCAGCACCTTTCTCCATTTTTCCGAAAACACTTTATAAAACCAAAACTTGACATTGGGCAATGTAGTGATCTTTCCAACCGTCCATGACCGAGGACTTGGCTATTCGAATAGATTTACACTCTGTAGAGGTTGTACACTTTACCCACAATCATCCGGGTACTCATCGTGTGGGCATCTTCCCCGCATAACACCATATGCCATGACAAGCACCCGATCAAAGCCTTTCGCTTATCTACCTTAGTACGGGAATCTACCCTATGGAGTATGTACCTCCCCGGCACATCCTGGCAGTCTACCTCCATGTTCGAGCGTAACTCCAGTGCCACGTCAGGAGACCCATAGTGTCTTCCGGCCGGATAAATCCCTCGCTGGATCCCGATTTACTATTGCCCACTTACTTGCAGCAATCCGGATTCCGGGGTACCGCGTACCCTTATATAGTTATGAGACTGCCATACTAAAATAAACAAACTACGAGCTAAGCCTCGTCCCATACCAGGGTAATCGTGGTTGCACGGGTTAATTGTTCCGAGCGACTACAAAGAAACACCAATGCCTTTTATAAAACCACCAACACCTTCTTCCTTCATGTCCAACTTCATTTGTCCCAAATTCACTTTGAAAACATTTCAGTCAAGTAGATGCTACTCCAAGGTTTTCGAAAACATTTCCGAAATCTTTCCGGCGAGTGTTCCCATCCTAGAGTTTTTGGCTCCACTACAAGTTTTCCAAAGACTTTGACGCTAATCATCAAGTCTCTAATATAGGGGTGTTGTATAGGCATCAAGGGTGTCATCTCTATAGATGATATCAAATCGACTTGTGGAGCTAAGTCGCCAACTATTGCTATATAGGGAATAATAGCAATATAGAAAACAATGCATAACAAGAAAACAGTAGTAAAAACAATGCAAGGTGAAATATTAGGATTCAGGTATGCAACAAGTAGATGGCTTGCCTTGAATAGCTATGTCCCTGATCTTCTTCTTGAAATTCAAAGACTTTCCCTTCCTCCGCACACTCTTCGCTTGACTCTATCGCCGGAAAAATAAAAGCACGCAATAAGCATACATGCATACACAAGTCACAAGCACTACATCACTCAACACCACCTAATCAAAGAGTATCAGAAACAAACATGTTTAGAAACTAAAATAAGATTTCATAGATTTCTAGTAGCAAGTTAATCCTATTAAAACTAGGGTTTTTCAAACATAGGAAGCACAACACCACTTCACCTCAAACAAGCATGCAGGTGGTCACATAGGTCAAATAACATATTAAGCATACTTGCAGATAAGCACCAATTTGCTGAACCAAGATTTCATCTTATAAAAGTAAAGTCACTTTAATAATAGGGAAAACAATTTCTAGTAGTAATTAACTCAATACTCAACACAAACATCATGCATGCATCAAACTTGATCAAAACATGTCAACCAGCATAGCATCAGATAGCTAACAAGTTTATAAAACCAACCCAATTGGAATCATTCCAAAATAGGTTAGGGTTGAATTATAATGAATTTCCTAGTCACAATAATAGCTATAACACTAGAATAATTCCCAGATATTCTCTGTACATCAGAAAAATGTGCCAGAGAATGTTCTGGAAATCTCTTACTGAACACAAACCATAGAAATTGGATTCATACGCAAAATCCTATTCTATTGCAAGGGAGAAATTAATTAGGACTAATTAAACTATTAGCCATATTAAATACTACTGCAAATCTATAGTTCCTAAAATACTAAAACCAGTGAGTCATGCAAGCTAACACATCCTAGCAACTCTGAAAATTGGATCTACAACATTTCAATTTGCAAAACTTGAGATTTGGATTTTTAATTGCAAAGTGGACAGATCTACAAGTGAAAATACTACTAAATATAGATAAATCTATTTTGCATGGGACCTGTGCCATCCGAAGGGGATTTGAATAAGCAACCCACAGAAATTTGAATCAATCCATTTGGACCCATATTTAATTTTCTATGGATTTTGCAAGTTAACAGATCCACTCAAAAGTTTAAAAAATAAAATCCTAAAAAACATGGTTCGGGCTGGATCTGGCAGACCTGGGCCATCTGGCGCCGGCCGGCCCAACATGCGCGGGCACGCGGGCAGGAAGGCAGCCAGGCGAGCTAACAGAATGGGCCCGCTGTCAGCGGCAGCGGGTGCCAAACCTGTACGGAGGGACCGGGACCGTCCGATCAAGTTGAGATCGACGGTCCCCCGTCATCTCCTTCCTCCGGTCACGCTAGACAAAGGGGAAACCCTAGCACGGGTCAGGGAGGGGTGGCGGCTCACCTCTGGGCTCTCCTCGGCGACGAAGGGGCGTTGGGGCGACGCGGCAGACGACGGCGAGCTCGGCGAGGTGTGGGACGTCGATCAAGACGCCGGGATGCAGATCTGCATGCCGGTGACAAGGAAGCTCTCATCGATGCTCCTGGGGGTCTGTGTCCGGGCTTCCCTAGGTCAAAGTAAAGGCATGGTTAGATGGCTACGGTTGAGGACAGTGCAAGCACGCAGAAGCAGAGGGAATAGAAGGTCTAGAATGGTGGCATTTCACCCCTCTTCCCCGCAGACCAAACCAAGGATTTTCTCCTCTCCCTACTGTTGCAGTGCAAGGGGCTGGTCCCTGAGTATTGGGAGGGTACGGTGGTGGTGTGGGAGGGGAATGTGGGTCCAGAGAGGGGGTGCAGCACGCTGTGGCCCTATGTTTAGAGGGGAGCTAGAGTATGTTGGTTTGGGGCATGTGGGGGCTAGGGAGGTGTTCTGGTTTGTCGAGGGAGGCGGTGGAGGAGATGAGAGGGGCCCAGGGAGGTGGCTTCTTCGACCAGGCTCAGAGAGAGGGAGTGGGGAGGGCTGCTGCAAGGTTTTTCATTAATTTAAGTCCAAAATTGGCATGGATCTTTCTCTCCCTCTTCCAAGCACTAAAGGACAAGGGTTGATGGTGTTGCTACAGTGAAGGTTGGCCAGAGAGTGGTGGGGGTGCTGGACTAGTAAATGGGATGGTTTGGTGGAGTTTCAAACTAATTTGAGTGAGTTAGGGATTTAGATGGTGAGGAATGCATGCATGGTGCATTTCTAGAACTTTGGGTTTAACCTTTATTGCGCCAAGCAATAACAAGAAGGATGGATCAAGAAGATGGGACTGGGTGTGATTAACAATATTGCCAAGTTGGCAAAGCTTTGGTATTAAAAGGATCACCGAAAATGTGCATTGTGAAGTTGGTCTAGAATTTATGCTTGTAACAAGATTTTGAAGGTAGGAGACTATGGTGTTGGGTTCATAGAATTTTATATGCACAAGATAGCATGGTGGAGTCTCATCAAACCTATTCGATGAGAAAAGGTGCAAGAAGAATGCATGGTTGCTATTCCCATGCAATTTTAGGTAACAAGAACAATGGAGATAGACATGTAGAAATTATTTTTGAAGGCCAAGTAATGATATCATGTAAGAACAAAACTTCTAAATGGCAGCAAGGAGAAGTCGAATTAGGGAGAGAAATAATGATGAGGGTAAATAGTGGTTTTCAGAAATTTAGGAAGAATACTAAGTACAAAAATAGTTTTGACTAGGGTTCAAAACATAGTCACATAAATGGGTGGCAGGCTTCAAAATGCACCAACAAGTGCATGGATAGTGAGAGTAGGTCAAAAGGAAGAGGAATAGGTCAAAGAATGGTCTCTGAACAATTTATTTCGAAATTTAAAAGTGGGAGCAAAAGTGCATCTGATAATAGTTAAATGGTCAGTGATTTGATTAGGGTGAGAAACAGGATTAGAACAATTATCAGATGGCCTCAAATGACCAAGTGGTAATGGAAAGAATGGAAGAATATACATAAAATATGAGTTCTAGGAAGGTACATTGCCATGGATAGGATAGATGAGCTTAATACAAGTGTCCAAAACCTAAATCTGTTAACACAAACGAAGATAGTCTGCACACACTAGGTGTTTGATGAAATGTCTGCAAGAAAGTATTTTGCGGGAACTGAGAGGTGCCTCCTAAGATGGGATGTAGATGATTCTAATAACACCATGGGTGCTTTTCTTGGGTTAAGTTGATTGGTTTTAGAATTCCTGAAAAAGGGGCTCCGAATGTCTTATGGTAGACTAAGAAATTAGAGTTAGGGCTTCAGGATTTAGAGGAAAAATAACAAGATAGGTTTTATTTGATAGAATGAAAGTAACCTACATGGGACAAAATATTAATTGATGGGTTTTGAATAGGTTAGGCCACAGGCCTACCCAAGGATCATATTTACACACCAGCAATTCATCAAAGTCAAACAAAGTCACACAAAGTCAATTCACCACACATGGTCAATCATTTGCAGCTAATCTAGCACCACCAGAAACAATGATTGAACGAGTGCTCGATGATGATCATGCCATGGTCAAGTAGAAAAGAGTTTCAAATAAAGGAGTAAAGCCTTTGTAGACTTTTCAGACACTAGTGGAGATATAACATCTCCTTTAGAAAGTTTTCTTAAAGGTGTTTGAAATCCTTTTTATAAATATCAACAAAATATAAGTTTGTAAAATAGTGGGACCACCCTACTTTGTAGGTCCTGATAATTTTGTAAATACTTAGTTTTGATAAAAGTTTTGTCTCAAAGATAAATCTTGGCTCTTGTTTTGGACAAATAAAATAGCTTGAAAAAAAAGAGGTTGCCAAGATAATGGTTTTGGAAAAATAGCTAGAAGCATAAATAAAGACATGATCACAAGGGCACAAGGATTGTGTTGGTTCGCAATATTGTTCAACAAGCAACTCAACAGACATCATTAACATAACAACCAAGACAAAAAAGCAAGTAATAGTACTTCTAGAGGTTTGCACAAAAAGTTTTTGTTGGCCTTCATTTTTGGCTCACTAAACACTACTTAAATAGGGTTACAGAAACTGGGGTGTTACAGGGGGCACCCGCGCCATGGCATGGTGTGGCCAGCCCCTTGCTCCCCTCCATCTCTGCTTTGGACTCCATCTCGTATCGGGGAAAAATAGAAACTTCGGGCTTCGTTTCGTGCAATTCTGAGAATATTTCCTGTGTAACTTTTCTGAAACACAAAAATAGCAAAAAACAGGGAATTGGCACTGTGGCATCTCGTTAATAGGTTCGTTCCGGAAAACGCATAAAAACGCCACGAAGTGTAAACAAAACACAAAGCAATTGGTGTCAAACAAGCATGGAGCATCAAAAATTATAGATACATTTGAGACGTATCACGCCATCAAAGGCTTCTTCTGGCACCGTTGCCAAGTCAGTTAGCAACAACCTTCAGAAGTGATTTCTTTCTCCTACTGGTTGATTAAACCTTGGTTTCATACTGAGAGAAAACTTACTGATGTGCTCATCATACCTTTCTCTTGGGGTTTCCCAACTGGTCCTGTGAGACATCAAGACATTTTCTGGCGCCGTTGCCGGGGAGAAAGAGGATTTCTGCAAGGGGAGTCTCTCACTTCCAATCTTTTTACTTTGTTATTGTTTTGCTTAGTTTCTTTACTTTATTTTTGTTTGCATCTTTTTTATAAAAAATACAAAAAATTAGTTCCTTTTATAGTTGGTACTTTGTTACTTTATTTTTTTATTTCATTATGTTTATCCCTAAGTACGTTCTGAAAGACTTATCAGTAGGTAGTGGTTCTATAATTGGGAAAGATAATATTGAAGAGTTATTTAATCATGTTAGTAAGCACAAAGATGTTAAGGATAGATCTTTAGCAGAACTTGCTCCTAGTTATGAAATTGCTGCTGCTTATTTAGTTCACATGTTGGAGGCTAGGTTTTTTAACCTTAACCCCATGATGCAGCAAATGTTTCTTAAGCTTCATGATATCGAAGACTCTGAAAAGAGAGATTTTATTTTGGATACTTTGCGTAAAGAATTTAGAGATGTTTTTATAGAAGCTAGAAAAGTCTTTCAGCGTTTAATATGCTTGGCTCATGTGTAGATGTTATTGGTACAAATAGAGAGGAAATCAAAATACCAATACCTTTTAAACTCGTGGGAATGCATGAAGCCTTGGAAAATAATTTGATTGGTGTAATGCCCCACCTTTGGATTAAGGTGGAGCACCTGTGTTAAGAGCCATTCCCTGGATCACTGATAGCACCATAGCACAAAATAAAGTATTCATTGCATAGTATCAAAGATTACAACGTGGATCCAGATACATAAGTCTTCAATTATTACAAACCAGCTTAGTCACATGGACTAGCTCAAATAACAGAGTTCAACATAACATAAACACAACGGAAACTAGGGTAGTAGTGAGCCTCCATCTTCACCATGCACCACAGGCAGTCATGTTGGTATGTAGACTCGAGATCCTAATCAACTTACTCCTCATCAGAAGAACCTGCATATTTAAATATGCAGCCCCATAAATGGGGGTCGGTACAATGATGTACTGGCAAATGACACTTATTTGGTGGCTAGTGTGAAAGAGCTATCTACATGATATTTGGCTGGTGGAGCTTCTGGTTGAATTGCATAAAGCAAGTTTATCCTATCATTTTTCAAAACAAACTTTTGTTCTTTGAAAGACTTTGAAGGGGCACATGATTAAATCCACCATGAACACCAAAGTCACCAGGTTAAATCCACTGTGATGATCCCATGAGGTTAAATCCACCACATGGTTGAAGGAAAGGGCACATGGTTAAATCCACCATGAGCACCAAAGTCACCAGGTTAAACCCACCATGATAACCCCATGAGGTTAAATCCACCACATGGTCTTGAGATAGTTTCTAAACCAATTTTAATCATTCAGAAATGGTAATGAGACTCTTCCGTACATCCATGTCTAGGAACTCAAGTTGTCCATAACCGGGGACACGGCTAATCGATTAGTTTGACACCCTACAGGGGTTGTGCACTTTTACCTTAAGACCCATTCTACCCAGAGAGAAGAATGAGACAAGACTTTTCAGAAGGAGCATTCAACCATCCGGATCTGACCGTGCCCAAAATACCACCCTCTGTCAGTACCCATGGATGAACCCTCACAACATACTCAATCAAGATAGAGCCCATATTGTCATAAGGCTGCACTGGAAGCTCACTAAGCAAGGAAGACATGGTAGTCTCTTTGTTCCTGGGTGGCATACCACAAGTGTACTAACCCTTAGGAAAAATACCACATGCCATGGTTAAATCCAACAGGCATGTGGCCCCAAGTAGCCACTCAACATAAACCAAGCAATGCCATTTCCACCCAGGTGTTTCATTGGAGTTGAAGTTAAATTTCAAAACTAAACATCAATTTATGAAACAAGGATTGGCATCATTTTTCAACATTGGAAATCCTACCAGGAGTTGGTTCAGGGGTGGCTATAAACTACTAGGTTCTAGCATTGCAAAACTTCACTTTGAGAACCGACCTATCATGCACACTGCTATAAAACACTAATGCATATAGTAAAATGGGTAGGGTAGCATGTGTGTCACTTGCCTATTTGGAGTTCAAACCCTTTCACTTCTCTCAACAAGACACGTTCTCTCCTTTCAATCTATAGCAATAGAAGTACACAACATAAACACACTGGTCCAAGACAAACAAGATCAAGCAATGCAAACAATTGAAATGGGTTGGTTCAACATTTTAAATTTCTTATGATTATTTTGTGATGAGAGAGATATGTCATGAATCTTAGCTTGCAAGATAGGGATTGAGAGTTTGGATGGGAAGGTCAAATGATTAGTAAGAAATGATCCTCCAAGATACAATGTAATGATAAAAATCTTGTGCTTGGCATAAGTAAAGATAGAGTTTAGAGATGACTCATGTGGATAGATTCACATGAGTATAGAACAGTGCAACATAACACTACTGAATAAAGTGTGATAACACTTTCTCAAAATAGTACATGTTACACATAGGCTTGGGTATATATTGGTGATACATTGATTTACTCAATTAACTCATTTGTGAATTGAATAGTTCAATATGGACCAAGGATTAAAGTTGGCTTGGGGTTGAATAAATATGAATGTTATTTAGAAAGATGGTGGTTTCTTGGTCATAAGATTTTCTTGGACAAAAGGGATTAATTAGGACTAGGGTTTGATTCTCAAGATTTGACCAAAACAAAGTTTAAATTCTTCTCTGAAGAATTCCAACTAGTTGTGTTTGTAGTTCAAGAATGGTATTTGATCTGAATAGTTTAAGATATGTGTGGCATGGAGTGGGGTGTACTACCACAAAAGCAAGGGAAACCTAATTGGTTCTACCACACATTACTCAAATTACTCAATTGTAATTTGAATATTGTGAACTGGGTCCACAAGAATAAGATGGCATGATATTGGGTGATGATCAAGATGATCCATGATAGGGATAGATAGGTATGATCATATGATTCAATTTTGTAAAAGGAAACATATTGATAAGAATTATAGAATTAATTCTATAATGAAAATACTCAAATTCTCATAATTGAATTTGAATAATTGCAAGGTGATTCAAATATTTTGGACTGTGATGCTACTGGATAGAGGACAGTAACACAAAGCTACTGCAAGTGGTTTCACTCCAAAATAGTTTTTAGAAATCAAATGATGATCAAAATAGTGATTTGATTAAATTTAACAGTAGCAAGTTTGTGCACATTTCAAGTTTGGAAACTTTTGGTTCCAGAGTGTTCCACATGTTCTAAGGAATCCATAGACTACAAATTTGTAGCATTTGGACCTACATAACAAAAATTATAAAATTTATGGTGGTTATAAGTCATTTTTGTGGTATTATTTTTGAAAGGATACAGATGTCGCCTAGAGGGGGGGTGAATAGGCGATATCAAATTTTACGAATGGCTTGAACAAAAGCGGAATTAAACTAGCGTTTATTTTGTCAAGCACACAAAACCTAAATAAACTAGGCTCACCTATGTGCACCAACAACTTATGCTAAGCAATACAAGTAACAAGGTGATAGCAAGATATATGACTTCAAGCACGAAGGCTATCACAATGTAAAGTGCATAAGTAAAGAGCTCGGGTATAGAAATAACCGAGGCACGCGGAGACGATGATGTATTCCCGAGTTCCTCCCTTGAAAGGGAGTACGTCTCGTTGGAGGGGTGTGGTATCGCCACAAAGGCCTAACCAACGCCACAAAGGCCTCACCCTATTCTCCGGTGTGAGCTTGCGCCACAAAGGCCTAGCTCACTCTTCCACTAAGGGGTTCCTCAAGGCGGAACCGGGCCTTTACACAAAGCTTGGGGCACGCATCCACAACTTAATTGGAGGCTCCCAAGAATAGCCACAAAGGCACCACAAAGCCACAAAGCCGTCTAGGGTTCCAAGAACCCAAGAGTAATAAGCTCACAAACTTTCACTTACTCGAATCTCCGGGGAGAACTCAAACCGATGCAACTTATGCAATGGCAAGAGCACACAAGGTGCTCAAATCCTTCTCACTCAAATCCTACCAAAGCAACTAATGCTATGGAGAGATATGAGAGGAAGAACAAAGGAAATCCACAAAGAACTCCAAGATCTAGATTCAATGGGTTCCCCTCACAAAGAGGAGAAAGTGATTGGTGGAAATATAGATCTAGATCTCCTCTCTCTTTTCCCTCAAAAATATCCAAGAATCATGGGAGGAATGGAGGAGGAAGGGCAAGCTTGCAAAGTCAACAATGGAGGAGAGAGAGCCCAAAAACGTGAGCAGCCCAAGGTGGAAGAAGGGGTATTTATACCCCCCCACGAAATATGGCCGTTGCAGGACTTTAGGGGCGGATTATCCGGCCAAAATATGGCCGGAATATCCGTCTGGCCGGATTATCCGGCCCCCAGGCCGGATTATCCGCCCCCCATACTGGGTGACGCCGACTCTGGTCCTTAGCAGAAATTTCGGAACGAAATTTTCGCCCCCAGGCCGGATTATCCGCCCCCCCTAGGCCGGAATATCCGCCCCCCTTACTGGGTAACGCCGAGCAGAAACTGCAATACGAAAACGGTGATAACTTTTTCATCCGGACTCCGTTTTCGATGATCTTGGGCTCGTTGGAATCACCACAACGAGCTCTACAACTTCATCCATAGAAACATCATAGTCCAACAAGGGAGTATAAAACCAAATGATGAAAGGTTTGACCTCTCTTTGAAGGCAAACCAGTAAAACCTCCAAACATCAAAAACGCAATAAGAGCTTCATGCGAAATCCGTTTTTGATGAGCTAGAGCTTGTCATGGAAATAACCACAAGCTCTAGAACCTCACATGGATAAAACCCAAATAAGAACCAAGAAAGATGATGCCAAGTATGCAAAGGTTTGAGCTCTCTCCGAACGATACAATTAGGTTACTCACTCGAGAGCCCCTCTTGATAGTACGGCTACCGATCCTATAACCCGGTCTCACAACAAACACCATGAGACCGGTAAGTAAGAAACCCTAACACTATCATACCTTTGCCTTGAGCATTCCACTTGAGGTGGATAAAGACGATCTTGATCTTCTCAAGTTGGACCACCTTTCTTGATTGAGCTTGCTTGGTGAAGTCTTGCGGATTGCTCCCCCATACTCTACTATGGAAGAGACTCTCTTTAAGCATATCTTCACATATCCATGATCACAATATAGATGGCAAGCTTCAAGCATATGTTCTCTTCTAGTTGCTCATCTTGAACTTGCGCTTTGACTTGATCAATCCTCGAATCAAATCATCTTTCTCCATAATGATGGTGTCTTGAGGATACACATGAGAGCTCACTCAATCTTATTCTTCAAGATACACTTAACATAAGCTCAACTCCCTTAAGACCAATCTTTGGATCACTCCTTGAATAACACCTTGGTCAACACATAATCTTCTTCTTACAACCTTGACTCCAACAAATGGTTCAAGCATTGTCTATGGACGAGTCCTACACATATAACTCAATGCAACCATTAGTCCATAGGGATTGTCATTAATTACCAAAACCACACATGGGGCTCGATATGATCTTTCAATTTTCACTTCAAAAATTTGTATAGTACCACTATGGTTTCTCTGCATATTTGTGTTCTACACAATGCAAGGATTCCTTGGATACCTAATTTGCAAATTTTGGCCAAGTACATTATTTTATATCGATTTTACAAGATCAGCACAGAAACTAGAATTTGAAAAAAATCGAATTCAAAAGGATTTGACTCATTTGGCCGAGGGGCTGACTCGGTGGTTGACCAAGCGGTGACGTGGCCTGCTGCTACTGGTCGATACCGTTTCGGTATGGGCTTCTAATCCTGGCCGTGGGATCTTGATCAGATGGATAGAAAAGAAAGGGGAAGAGAGAGGGCTCACCGACGAGAGGATTCCGGCGAGGGCGGTACTGTAGGTTGCCGACAGTGAGGTTCCTGTTGTCGGCGACGGCGAGGGAGACGAGGACGGTGTGCGGATGACGATGGTGAACTCGAAAACATGGTCGGTGACATCGAATTGCTTCCGTGGCAAGGCAGGAGATCGGCTGGAGACGACGGCGGCTTCGGGCATCGTGGAGGAGCTTGCTGCGATGCGTTTTTGGACATAATCAAAGCGTCAATGGCCGCGACGAGGAGAGAAAGGAAGATAGAGACCAGAGAGGAGGGCGGGGATACTCGGTCGAGTTGTTTACCGATGAAATTTGGCGGCGGTCTCTTGGTTCTCCGATGAGAGATTTCTCCCCGATGGCGGCGTCTCTGGTTCAAGTTCCAGAGGGAGAAGAGAGAGGGGAGTGTAGGCTTGAATGGGAAGGGTTTAAAGAGAGGGAGGCATTACAGGAGGTAGCAGGGTAGGCGGAGGAAACTGCCGGTGTTTTGGGAGTGAGAGGAGACATTGGAGGAGATGGAGCCGATAGGTGGGTCCCGCCTGGCAGTGAGAGAGAGAGGGGTAGAGCGGGGCTGGGCTGGCTCGGGCTGCTGCTCGGTTTTTGGGCCCCGGGTCGGTCCAGGTGGGCTGGACTAGGCTGTCTCGGTCCAAATCCTTCTCTTCTCTTTTATTTCTCCTTTCTTTTTATTCTTTTCTGTTTTCTTAAGTCTTTTGTATCTTTTACATAAAGATTTCAAATTCAATCAAACCAATGTCTAAATTTTTCTAAATATTCCAATAAACAATACAAAACAGTAAGAAGCATGTTTCCCAAAATAAACAAGTCTCTCAAAAGAGCTTTATTACTTTATCAAAATAGCTTTACTTGCATATAGCAAATCTAGGATTAGGGTTTTAAAATAATTCCATAAAATCAGGGATGATGCTTTATAAAATAGTATTCTGAAACTCATTTTCAAACACATTTTAATAATGTAAGACTTATAAATCTCTTTTGAAAATATTTCCTTAGCAAAAATGCTTGCATAGTATTTGAATAAATGCAAAATAGTAATTTGAGATTATATTTTCTCAAATGAGTACTTCAAGGATTGATAGAAAATTTGAAATAGTTTTTCTAACAGACATTTGAATATGGGATATTTATAAAAAGCTCTTTTATAAAATGGAAGCCTTGGAAGTGAAGTAGTTTGGTTTGAAGGTTTAAGAAAACTTTGAGAAAAGGCATTTAATTAAACTCAAAAAGTTTAAAATCCCTGTGCTTTTTTTAATCATCAAAAAAAATTAATTCTAAAATTTGATAAAAACTTGGGATGTTACAATTGGATTATTCCTGGAAACCCTTTTGGTGAAAGTAGTGAACCCAAGAGTGTTGAGAAAAGATCTTCTAAAACTTTTTTGGATAAAATACAACTCCTTGTTGAAAATACTTCTGGTATTGATCTTAATGCTTCTTCACTCAAAAATACTTGATTCTCACTTTTTGCGCCTAGCTCAAAGGCGTTAAAGAAAAGCACTCTTGGGAAATAACCCATAAAAATTCGTGAAAATTCCCAGAACATTATTTTGATCTGCGATTTCTTGTGCACATGCCTCAGGTTATTATCTAACTTTCATTTGTTTTCCACTTTTTGACTTGAGCAACAGAAGATTTTCAAAAAAATTGATCTTTACCAGCTGTTCTGTTTTGACAGATTTCTGCCACTATTTGCATTTGCCTCTTGATCTCTTTCTTTTTTAGTTCTTTTGATCACGAAACTTTTGAGGAAGTTGCTACAGTATCTTATGTGTTAATATGTGTTACACTTGAGTTGAAACTGAACCAAAAGTGGATTTACTATCTTGCATAAACTAATGTTGCTAATAAGAATTGTGTGAAGTTTTGTATGAAGGAAGTTTTCAAGTGTAGGGAAAGGAGAATGATGAGATGAGATGAAGTATGGACAAAATATCAAGATTGGGGATGCCCATGTCACCCCAAGAAATATCCAATAAGTACAAGCGTCAAATCTTGAGGATGCCCCATGGCACCCCTCCTTCATCAACAAAAATATCAGGTCATCTTTCAAGACACTATATTTTTATTGCTTCATATGCTATGTGTTTTTCTTGGAGCATCTTTATTTTTGCTTTCAGTTTTATTTTGTTTTGTTTTCTGCAATAAATGTTTGGACCCAACATGTTTCTTTTGGAGAAGACACACTCCGTTTTCATTGCCTATAACACTCTAGTTTTCACTTTTATCGTTCAACGAGTGTTCTCTTTTTCTAGTACTGCGTTTAGCTTTCATTTTTTGCCTTCGTTCTTGTTCAGAACTTGTTAGTTCTTTGTAGCTAGGTGTGTTTAGACCTATGGTATTTGTTGGTTTTCATCTTTGGGACTTGTTTCAAAAAGGTTGATTGGTGTTGGAAAAGAGTAAACCGTTTTATGCTTATAGTGATGCAAAAAGGGAGCTTGTTTAGACTGTTGCTTAGACTTTATCATGTCATGCTTGATATTATTTTGATTATATGCTTTGTCATGGTTTCGTCAACAGATCTGCTATAGAGGTAGGGGTATGGCGGTTTGTGGAAGGGGGTGAACACGGCGGAGCGATCTAGGACGGTGGTAGCACGAGTTTACCCAGCTTCAGATCCCACAATGGTGGCGAGACCCTATGTGCTGCTATAATTCACCATATGGCAACAAGTGCTCGATTACAATGAGGAGGTTGGCCGTTTCGCTATGCGATTGACCGTAAACCTAGCTATTGAGTTATCTGGTGCCTCAAGGGCTGCTCCACGCCGGGCTTATAAAGGCGCCTGGCGTGGGCTACACGATGGTACCAGAGCGAATACAACTTGGAGTCCTAGACTAAGTCCTATGCGTGTACTACAAGGCAACCCGCCATGGGCCTGTCTTCGGATCCGCCATAAGCGCCTGCGTCTAGTACCGCCGTGGTATCTCCAGCAACTAGGCCGCCCGGTAGGCAATCCGTCATACCACCCCTGATGGGCCACCCTGGCTTGCTGGATTAGGACTACGTCGCTGGTATACCCATTTGGTATAGAGACGATGAATCCCAGAAGTTGTCCAGCTGGTACCCCGAAGACGCACTTTGTGGGGTTGAGCATCATGTTGTACTTCCTTAGGTTGTCGAAGGTCTCTTGCAAATCCGCTACAAGGCCATCTTGCTTCTTAGACATAACGGCGATGTCGTCCACATATGCGTGGATGTTTCGTCCAATTTGATCCACTAGGCACTTCTGCATGGTGCGCTGATATGTTGCTCCTGCATTTTTTAGACCGAACGGCATTGTGACATAGCAATATGTGCCATAAGGTCTTACGAATGACGTAGCGAGCTGCTCGGACTCTTTCATCTTGATCTGGTGGTATCCTGAGTAGGCATCTAAGAAACATAGTAGCTCCGATCCCGCCGTCGAGTCAATGACTTGGTCAATGCGAGGCAAGGGAAAAGGGTCTTTTGGACACGCTTTGTTCAGGCCAGTGTAATCTACACACATGCGCAGAACCTTTGTGTTTTTCTTAGGAACTAGCACAGGATTTGCCACCCACTTCATATGGATCACTTCTTTGATGAAGCCTGCTTTTAGCAGCTTGGATATTTCCTTTGCTATTGCGCGGTGCTTTTCATCTCCGAAGCGTCTCATGGCTTGTCTTACTGGCTTGGAGCCAGGGATTATCTGCAGGGCGTGCTCGGCAAGTTCCCTAGGTACACCTGTCATATCAGATGGCTGCCATGCAAAGATGTCCCGATTCTCATGGAGGAACTCGACGAGCGCACTTTCCTATTTGGGGGACAGATTTGTCCCAATGGAGGTGGTCTTGGCGGCATCGCCAGCGACAAGTTCCACCTATTTTGTATCAACTGTAGGCTCGAAGGTGGGCGGGGAGGCAGAAACCTCCAGCTTGGATGCTGGCATCTCCGTGGGGTCCGTGGCGGCATGGATTTCTTTGAATTCCTCGTCGAAGAACACTGCTTCCGCGAAAGTGGCTTATCCTTCCTCGCACTCCTTTGCCTTTCTGAAGCTGCCATAAACGGTGATTATGCCATCCGGTCCTGGCATCTTCAGCTGATTGTAGATGTAACATGGCCTCGCATGGAAGCTGTGGAAAGCGGGGCGCCCGAAGATCACGTGGTATGTACTTTTGAACGGGACCACCTCAAAGGTTATATGCTCTTCTCGGTAATTTTCTTCACTACCAAAGGCAACCTTGAGTGTGATGGAACCAAGGGACTTAGCTTGGCGGCCAGGAACCACTCCATAAAAAGTGACAGCACTGTGGCGGAGTTGGGTCTTGGTAAGGCCAAGTTTTGTCAGAGTTTCCACGTACATGATGTTCAAGCTGTTGTCGTCATCCATTAAGCATTTGGAGAACTCGTAGCCGTGGATTACGGGGCATACCACCATGGCGTAATATCCATCTGGGATGTGCTCTGGATGATCATCGCGGCTCCAGTGCACCGGTACTTAGGACCATCGGACGTACTGGTGGATTTTTGGCACAGTGGCGTTGAGGGAGCGCATAGCGGCTCTCTGTGCCTTAGCCGTGGGGGGTCCAAGGAACATGTGAAAGGCTCCTTTTTTGTTTTTGATTGGGTTACCCTTGCCAGCATCACCCTCTGCCTTTTCGGTGGGTTTGGGCGCAGGATCTTCATCCATATCACTGCCATCCTTGGACTCCTTGTCTTTATCCGCTTTTCCTTTGCCACGAGGCCGTTGCCACCGGTTGCGCTTGAAGCCAGCTTCTTGATCCACCTTGAGGTCGTTGACAAATTTGCAGTTCCGGTTGGTGTGATTGCACTTCCCCGAAGCATCGTGATGGGCGAAACATGGCATATCGCGGTATTCATCGTAGGACACGGGGGCGGATGGCACCAAAGCGAGAGATGTAGAGCTTCGCAGCTGGACACTGCTAGAACCGCATCCCCTGCCACGCTGGCTGCTTTGACCCTTGTCAGCGAAGGTTGTGGCCACCATGTCTGGAGTTTGCTGCTCTTCTGGCGGATTCTTCCATTTATTGCTGCTGTTCCGCTTTCCAGTATTCTGGATGGTGGAAGCCTTCAGAGATTCGCGGGCGTCGTTGTCGGCGGCCACATAGTTGCTTGCAATGGTGATCATGGATTTTAGGGTTAGTTTCCCTTCGTTCCTTTCCCGCAATAGGTGATGGCGGAGCAGTTGGCCTCTCTCCAAACTATCGATGAATGCGAGGATGGCAGATTCGTCGGTAACCCCCTCACAGGAGTTCTTCATATCTAGCCATCGCACGAGGAAAGTTTGGGAGGTCTCGTCGTCAGCCCGCTGGTATCTTTGGAGGTCACCAATGTTATGGGGTCTCTTGTACGTCCCCTCGAAGTTTTCGGTGACCGCAGTTTGCATATCGAACCAGGTTTGGATGGAATTTTCTGCCAAGTCGTTGATCCACTGCCGCGCTGTGCCAGATAGCATCAGGGACAAATAGCGGACAGCAACATTGGGTGATCCCCCGGCGAACTGCACTGCATTGAAGTAGTCTTATAGCCAAGTTAGAGGCCTATCGACTCCATTGTACTCGCGGATATTTTTCTCGATCTTGAACCCATGTGGGATGGGCTCATCATGAATTTGTTGTCCAAAGCACTTTGGGCCGAGGAAGAAGGCTGTTTGAGACTTGGCAATCTCGTTTAGGTGGGTACGCGCGTCGTAGGGCTTCTGGTCCTGCGGATCTTTGCGAGAGTTGCGTGATTTTGCTGGTCCACCACCGCCACCGCCGCCGCCATGGGGCTGCCTGGTGGGGATGGCGAAGGATCACGTCGTCTTTTACTCTTGCCGTCCTGCGATTGATCTTTGCAGCTACGATGGCTTCCCTCTACTCTTCGTGGAGATGGATCATCGTCATGGCGGCGGGAACCTTGCTCTTTGTCATCGTGGTGGTGAGAGGAGCGATGCTTATCTTTGTCGCCACCGTGGTGCGCGCCGTCGTCATGGTGAGATCGTTCCCTTCGCTTGGATCCGCCGTCTCTGCTGGCTTCCCGTCGTGGCGGATCATCTCTGCGTCCAGCGTCACGACTTCGCCCTCGCTTGCCATCATTGTCGCGTATGACGATTCCTCCCTTTGGGACTTCGAATGTCTTATACTTTGGTGGCGGCATGTTGGTCTTATGGCGGGGAGCAGCGTTGTTTTGCTGGTATCCATAGGCGGGGTAGTTCTTGTGAGGTGGTGATGGATTTCTCTGTGGGCCTTTGCCATTTGGCTTGTCATCAGAGGATATTGGGATGGCATCTGCCCGGTTGCGAGCTTCTCTTCTTCGGATTTCTGAGGATCTGGTATGAGATTTGTTATCAGGACGCGTACCATAATTGCCAGCCCCCCGAGCCTTAGAGGCAGTGCTGGACCTGCATAGCGCGGGATCAGATTCGAGCCATCGTGACGACGTGGCCTTCTCCTGCTGCACCAATGCTTTGGTCATCAATTTCACCACCGTCTCTAGGGCTGCTGGGTTCTTATTATGCTCCAATAGCTCCTTTGCAGCCACGATGTTTTCAATGGGCGTAGCCCTGACTTCATCGCGGTTCTTGTCCACATATGGCGGATTCTTGATATACATCTTGGCTAGAGTTTCTGTGGTTGGTACGGTGAACTCAAGGTTTCGTACCAGCTGCGGGTCGCCTCCCTCATTCATCTGGTTCTGGATGAGAGTAACGTACTTCTCCTCCATGTTCCTTGCGCGCTTCAGCGTGTCTTGAGCTTTGGCAATGTCGCCATCAAGTTGTTGGCCCATCTTCTCGACTCGCTTTGCTTCCTTGAGGAGTACTCGTCTTTTCTTCTCGAGATCATTCACGTCCCTGACATAGTCAGGGGTGATTGGATCTGCTAGAGTTCCGTAGACGACCTTGTCCAGCAGAGTCGTGAAGTCTTCTGGGTGATGGACCTCGTTGATGGCGGGTTGCAGAGGCCTGGGGCCGCCCTGTATCTCAGGAAGCTGTTCCGTGGCGGGTTACCCTACTCTTTGTCGGCATCTCCGTCAAGGGCTGCCTGAGATGGCGGATCACTGGTTGTCTACCCAGCGTCATCTCCTTTGCTGGTCACGAACACCTGCTTGGTGGCTGCGTTCTGCTCTTCAAGTGCCTGCTGAGCTAATTCCGCCTCGATCCTTCTCATGGCGGCGTCATAATGATCAGAATCATAGCCTTTGCTGTCCTAGTCATCCGATTCACCACTTTCGTTAAGTGCCTCTAGGATAGATTCACCTGGGCTATCTTCTCCATTGGAGGTAGATCCCGAAGTGATACCTGCGAATGCAACAAGGTAGTAGCGTTGTGTCTCTAACGCCAGATTGCTCATGGCGGATTCACGGCGGTCTTCCGCCACTTCCTCTAACTCTAGGGCGGGCTGGGTGGGGTTGTTTTTTTGATCCGATCTAGGTAACTTATGAAGTCCCAGATCAGATGAGTCCTCCTCCGTATCCAGCTCGAAAGCGATCCGTTTGGGGGTTTCAGCCGTACCAATCCGCCGGAAATTGGTTTTCGTAGCGGGGGTAGGGTTTGTCTCTCCAATGAAGATATGGATATCTCCGATCAGAACGACAGTGAATCAAGTGGGGTCTTCTCTAGCCGGCACCCAGAGGTTATCCGCTGGGACGCTCCAGACGCGCTATGCCCCACGGTGGGCGCCAACTGTCGTGGTTTCATCAACAGATCTGCCATAGAGGTAGGGGTATGGCAGTTTGTGGAAGGGGGTGAACACGGCGGAGCGATCCAGGACGGTGGTAGCACGAGTTTACCCAGCTTCAGATCCCGCAATGGTGGCGAGACCCTACGTGCTGCTATAATTCACTATATGGCAACAAGTGCTCAATTACAATGAGGAGGTTGGCCATTTCGCTATGCGATTGGCCGTAAACCTAGCTATTGAGTTGTCTGGTGCCTCAAGGGCTGCTCCACGTCGGGCTTATAAAGGCGCCTGGCGTGGGCTACACGATGGTATCGGAGTGGATACAACTTGGAGTCCTAGACTAAGTCCTATGCGTGTACTACAAGGCAACCCGCCATGGGCCTATCTTCGGATTTGCCATAAGCGCCTGCGTCCAGTACCGCCGTGGTATCTCCAGCAACTGGGCCGCCCGGTAGGCAATCCGCCATACCACCCCTGATGGGCCACCCTGGCTTGCTGGATTAGGACTACGTTGCTGGTATACCCATTTGGTATATCCCCAACATGCTTAGTTGTTATTGGTGTAGCATGACTTGTCTCAAATGACTGAGAGTGCTTAATGTTCCTTTGAAAGAATCATGCGTTGTTTTTATCTTATAGAAGCATATTTTTGTGGTATTCTCCTTTGATGCTTTATTTGGGTTGACTTGGCGCATGCTTACACCATGTTTGAATTTAAACCAGTCACCTCAAGCCTCTATGATCATTTGGTTTTTGACTTGTGATACCCCTTTATGCTTTGGTTAATAATGTTTTGTCACTATGCATGATTATGGCCGTTATTGCTCTCTTAGTTGGTCGCTCCCTGTCTGTTGCTAGCCTTCACTTGTACTGAGAGGGATTACTTCTCGTGCATCCAACTCCAAAAACCAAAGTTTTTCCAAAGAGTCCACTACAAATTCCTATGCATGGTATTTCAAACCATTCCAAGTAAATTTTCGTGTGCTACCTTTCAAAAACCTTCAAATACTTCTCATTTTGTGACACTGTTTTTAGCTCATGAGGACGTAGTGGTCGGGTTTGCTATCTTCCATATTGAATTAAGTACCCCTTGACTTGCATGCTTCATCTGCTCGTCATTAATTTTGCAAGAGAGCTGGTCAGACCATTGTAACCTCCAAAAAAGAAAAGAAAAAAAGGCACTCCTCCATGGTATGTGAAAGTTGGTGGGCACCCGAAGGATTCGGTTAGCCATGGTTTGTGAAAGGAAAAGTGGGGAGGAGTGCCAAATTTTATAAAATAGCATGTATGTGCCAATTTTTCAAAGAAGTCAGAACCACTCTCAACTTGTTTAGTATGGAAGATAGCAAGAACCCCATTGCCAGTCGTTGACAAGAACAACCATCTCTCAAAATATTTTTTATCTCTGTTTTATAAATGAAAAGCTCTAGCACATGTTTAATCCCTCCTTCCCTCTGCGAAGGGCCTTTCTTTTACTTTTATGCTGAGTCTTCATCTTCTACCTTAATGCACCAATTAAGAGAGCATAGTTGTCATTCTGAGTATAATGTGCATGGTCCAAAAATTTATTATTGATGGATGCATGATTATGGTATTGCTTGTTCTCAAATTATTTGTATCTAGCCACCCTCTTGAACTTTGAAGGTGTCCTATGCATTTATGTTTTGCTACTCCACGAGGGCCAAGCTGAATACCACTTTGCTATATTTTCTATATGCTTCAAACAAACATACACCTTTCAATGCATTATTACTCATGATCTTTTGTTTGTGTTACTTTTCATGTTGTAACATGGTTGCTAAGTTCTATGGTTAGAATTATATCTCTTATGCCCATGTTTAGAGTACTTTGATCTCAGCATGCAATACTTTACCTTAAGTTGATCAAGATTGTGTTGGTGCATGTCACCTCAAAAATTATTGTTTTGTTATCACTTACCTACTCAAGGACGAGCAGGAGTTAAGCTTGGGGATGCTTGATACGTCTCAAACGTATCTATAATTTTTGATGCTCCATGCTTGTTTTACACCAATTGCATTGTGTTTTGTTTACACTTCATGGCATTTTTATGCATTTTCCAGAACTAACCTATTAACGAGATGCCACAGTGCCAGTTCCCT
This sequence comes from Dactylis glomerata, assembly GCA_007115705.1. NCBI lineage: Eukaryota > Viridiplantae > Streptophyta > Magnoliopsida > Poales > Poaceae > Dactylis > Dactylis glomerata. The sequence goes on along the minus strand of QXEO01000485.1, from coordinate 1,627,438 downwards.
TTTTTTTTGTGTTTCAAAAAAGTTACACAGGAAATATTCTCAGAATTGGACGAAACGAAAGCCGAAGTTCCTCTTTACCTGACATGAAGACAGAGTCCAGAGGAGAGACGGAGATGGACCAAGGGGCAGCCGCACCATAGGGTGGCGTGGGCCACCCCCTAGCCACGCCACCAGGTGGTGTGACCACCTGGTCCACCTCCTGACATCGCCCATCCGCCTATAAATTCCCTTCGACGGAAAAGCCCTAAAGGGACAAACACTTTTCCACGAAACATACTGCAAGCCACCGCCGTCGTCGTCCCGAGATCGGGAGGGTCTGGAAGCTCTTCCCGGCACCCTGCCAGAGAGGGGAATCATCACTGGAGGCCTTCTTCATCACCATGCCTACCTCCGGAGTGATGCATGAGTAGTCTACCTTGGACTACGGGTCCATAGCAGTAGCTAGATGGTTGTCTTCTCCTCCATGTGCTTCATGTTTAGATCTTGTGAGCTGCATATCATGATCAAGATCATCGTTATGTAATTCTACATGTTGTGTTTGTTGGGATCCGATGAATATTGAGTACTATGTCAAGTTGATTATTGATTTATCATGTCTATGTTATTTATGATCTTTCATGCTCTCCATTGCTAGTAGATATCTTGGCCGAGTAGATGCTAGTGACTCCAAGAGGGAGTATTTATGCTCGATAGTGGGTTCATGCCTCTAGTAATCTGGGAGAGTGACAATACTCCTAAGGTTGTAGATGTCTTGTTGCTACTAGGGAGAAAACAACAATATTTTGTTCAAGTACATTTGAATTGTTTATATTACAGACTTTGCTTAAGGTGATAATCTGTTGCTTGCAACTTAATACCCAACGATTGTTCGGATGATATCCGGCGGGTGGTTTATTAGTCATAGATGTAGTTAGATTACGGTCTATGTATTATGTTGTAATGCCCAAGTGAATCTCACAGTGATCTTCATGACATGTACATGCATTGTTTTGCATTCTTTATTTTGTCAATTGCCCAACTGTAATTTGTTTACCCAGCATGTTATTTATCTTTATGGAGAGACACCTCTAGTGAACTTTGGACCCCGGTCCATTCTTTTACATATATTACTTTCTACTGCAAGCACCGTTTACTTTCCGCAATTATTATTTACTTATTGCAAACAAATATTATTTTCCACACCATACGTTTAATCCTTTGTTTTCAGCAAACCGGTGAGATTGATAACCTCACTGTAAGTTGGGGAAAAGTATTTTGGTTGTGTTGTGTGCAGGTTCCACGTTGTTGTTGGCACCAACATCGCGCCATCAAAGGCTTCTTCTGGCACCGTTGCCAAGTCAGCTAGCAACAACCTTCGGAAGTGATTTCTTTCTCCTACTGGTCGATTAAACCTTGGTTTCATACTGAGGGAAAACTTACTGCTTGGCTCATCATACCTTCCTCTTGGGGTTTCCCAACTAGTCCTGTGAAACATCAGAGAGGATGGGCATCAAATTGAAGTTTGCATCCGTAGCGCATCCAAAGACAAAAGGACAAGTCGAAAAAGCAAATGGGTTAATATGCAACGGCATAAAGATGAGGCTATTGGCGCCCCTTGAGAAAGCCAAACACGCTTGGGTAGATGAGTTACCCTCTGTTCTTTGGAGTCTTAGAACTACTCCTAATGCAGCAACTCAAGAAACACCTTTCTTTTTGGTCCATGGCGCAGAAGCCGTGCTTCCAGTAGAAATAACTCATGAGGCTCCCAGAATTGCGACTTATGATGAAACTGTTTCCAATAAAGCACTTCAAGACAATGTTGATGCACTCGATGAAGCGAGAGATGTCGCGTTGTCTAGAGCCACGCAATACCAGCAGATCCTGAGAAATTATCATAGTACAAGAGTTTGTCCCTGCTCTTTTGCAGTGGGAGATCTCGTGTTACGACTCATGCAGGACGGCCATGGCAAGTTACAATCGCCGAGGCTGGCACCTTACATAGTCACAGAAGTTATACCAGGAGGACCATATGGACTACAAGATAAAAAAGACAGGCAAAGACGAAGGCAACCCATGGATTGCGGAGCAACTTTGGCATTTTTATGCATAAGAGGCATCGCCCTCAATGATTTTCTCCGACATACATAAAACCTTGAGTTATGACCCTCTAAACCTAGAACACGAGGCCACTGGTCGGGTTTCTTGGGTCAACTCTATGATTTGTATATGTATATCAACATTTTCTGCTCAGGGGCTTCAGACCTCGAGTCGTTATGATAGCAGTAAAAAATAATATTGAGATCATGTTATCATGTTTTCTCACGAGCAAACATCGAGTTATCTAAAATAGTGATTTCAGCAATCCGCTACATGAAAATCGGACGACTAAACATGAAGAAATAACACAAAGATGCTCGAAATAACACCTCGGAACACTGGCTGTTCCCTTGGTTCTTCATTGACAAAGCACACAAAAACAATGTTCATAGCAATTATTTATTGCTGTTACAGATGAAACTAAAGTAGTACATTGCACAGCAAACATAAAAATCCTAGTGGAAATGCACTTCAGCTTCATATTTCTTTTGGCATTGCATCCCATCGAAGATCTTCGCATCAAATTTCGTTGTGCCACAGTGGTAATTGAACAGCAGGAACCACCCCTGATGCAGATCATAATCTTCTGCAAAACGGGACCAGCCGCCCCTGAAGAACATCTCTCCATCGCCATCATAGTATACCTCCACCTCATATGGAGATCCTTCACCTGACTCTTCTCGGAGGATGGCTTCACGAAGCTCTTGGCCATCCATAAATTGGGTAAATTTTAAAGGCACACGTTGTTGCTCACGACATTGAGCACAAGCGAAAGCGAAAAAGAGAATGTCTCTCCAGAAGATGGAGAAGGAGTATTCCGGCGTACAACATTTGCATTCAATGACTCATTGGTAGGAGAAGCAGAAGGTTTAGGTTTGTTCTTACTCCCCAAAGGACGACTGGGGCGCCGTTTTACTGGCGCAGAAGAAGAAGAAACCGCCATGGAAGCCACTTTGGATTTGTTCTTGCTGCCACGAGGGCGGCCGCGGCCATGCTTCTCCACCATGACACTAGTGTCTAGATCGACAACTCCGGTATCATCCATGGGGATCTCTTGGTGGATTGGCGAGCAAGCACATAGGAAACCCTAACTCATCTGGGGAAGAAGACGATGTGGCGGTGATGATCAACAGTGGCAGGTTAGGGTTTTCCCAATGAATGAAGGGCCCTTATTTATAAGCTATCTTTGATGGGCCTTTGCAAATTAAAGATCCAGATAAAGAACGGGCCCAGAGATTCCATCAGCTAAGTAAAAAAAGTAAATAGAGAAGAGTTGGCGAGAAAGATCATGCGGTGCAGAAGTAAAAAAGAGGAGGAAAATTTATTTATGGAGATATTTGATTTTTTGAGCCTATAAAAGGCTGCAAGCACCCCCTTGTAGCCTCGGGGGCTACTCCCATCGAGAGCGTGTAACACCCCACTTTTTGTGGACCAAATTAAAACCTTGTCTTAATGCTATTCTTAGGTGAATTAAAAACTTTTGTTAAGCATTGAGCTTGTGTGCTATCATTCATGATTTCATGTGTGTGTAGGTGCATGATTTCATGTGAATGTGTGTGTGTGTGAATTGTGACATGTTATCTTTTAAACACATGTGCATTAGGGACTAGGATTAGTGTTATGATTTTATGCATGGATTTTTACCCTAAGATCAGCTAGCATGTACCAAAGATCTTAGTTAGTCTTTTTTGCCTAAAACTCATCACCTATCTTTTCTTTTCCTTTTATTTTTTCCCCTTAATCCGAAATTAGAGACATCTCCAAAACCCTAGCATATCTAGTTCAAAAATCCCCAAACTTTGGCCATGAGCTCTAGAGCATATTAGAAACCCTGGAAAACAACCTAGGCAGAAATTCTCAAACCTAACTCGATTGAATTCAAATTCAAAATTTGAATTCGGCTATGCCAACCCTAGACTTCAAACAATTCTCTTCTCTCTCTCTTTCTTCTTCTTAAGCCGACCAAGGGGAGGGAAAGGGCCTGCTGTGAATCTCCCTCTCTGGAGTCATAGGATCTAGGAGAAAAAATTTCTCCTTATCATTTTCAGTTTGGCATCGAGGGGGAGAGGAGGAGCCCGAGGCCCTGCCAGACACTTTCCCTCTCCCTTCTCTTCGATCACCCCCACCGTCGTAAACCCCCAACGAGTGTGTGCCACCCTGCCTAAACCCTAGCTCGACCCCCCGCCGTAGAGACTAACCAGCCCTACCTCTCCTGCCCCTGCCACCGTCGCCATGGCCACCGTGGGCACCCAACTTGGGCAGAGCCACACCGACCACCTCCTGACCCATCACCTCGCCGCCAGCACCATCTCGACCCAACGGACCAATTCCCCGAGCCAGCTATGCTCGAGCGTGAACGTACATGCCGCCCCGTCCACGTCGACGTGAGCCGATCTGGCCGCCCAGCGCGTCCAAAGTGTGCGTCACGTTCCCGTGCGCCTCAACCCCGCCTGCCCCCGCTCTTCACACTCCCCTGAACGGCATGGTGACGCCGACGCCACGCCACCCCCGCCTTGCCCCCTGGCCGATCGTACCGACCCAGACGAGCCAGGATTCAGACGCGCCCGAACTGAACCTAAGACCACCCCGACCGAACCGTCTCACCACCGACAGCAACACCTACACCACTGAACTCAGAGCACAACACCGCCCCAGAACACCGCCCAGCGAGCCCAATCGCATCCACTCGAGACCGCCGTGGTCCGAGCTCACCGCAGCAGTATAAAAACCCCTGGACCTTCTCGTTCCCTCCGCTGCTGCTCATTCACCCCCACTCCACTCCCTCTCACTCGCCGAGCCTCTCCGCATTGCAGCCGAAGCAAACCCATCGCCGGCACTCGCAGAGCTTTGGGTAGATCGACGACAGGGGTGAAGGTTGCCATCAACCCGTCCCTCTCCCTCTCTGCTTCTCCTCTGGATGCATGGAACACCACCGCGGCACCCAGATCTCACACGCCCTCGTTTGTTTCCAGGACCAGCCGAGGCCGACGATGCATCACCGTAGACACTCAGGCACCGGGGGAGAACGCTCGCACTCCTAGCCTCTGCATGCAAGATCTGCAACTGCGCCTGCCTTCCTCGACCACTCCGTGACCGATTCCCGCCCTCGCTTGACTTCGACGACCTCGGTGAGCGGCCCTATCCATGAAACCCTAGCCGAGGCCGAGCTCCTCCCGCGCATGCAGCAGCCGACGAGGACGACGGCGATCGGCCATCGATCTCGCTCTAATCGAACGGACGAGAGGCCCTATACCGATTCGGTCACCGCCGGACTGGCCGGCGAGCTGGCTGGGCCAATCTGGCCCAGATCTAGCGAGGCCCGGCCAGATCCGGTCCCCTTTCTTTTTTTTCTCTTAGGTGTTATTTGCTAATTAATCACTGCTGCAAACTAAAATGCTTAGAAAATCTTTTAGACCTCAAAAATTTGTGATTCAAATTTTCCTGTGATCCATGCAATGTTGTCTTGCCACTGGTACTACATGTTTGATTTTTAGGACCCTAAATATTATATGGTAATTAAATAGTGTAGATCTATTGATTTTCACTCATATTTGCAAATCTGTTGTTCTATGTAATGAAAATTGGTGTTTCCAATTTTTAGAGGTGCCTTGCTGTTATGCTGAACTATAGAAACTGGATTTACCATTTTAGGATCTGTGCACTGCCTGCAGTAATTATTTTAGTGATATTAGTTTTCTGCCTTGTTTTATTTATTGTGCACAGTAGGATAATTATTTTTGGGTGATTCCACTTCTGGTGTGTTGTACATTGCAGTAGCTTTCCAATGTGGTCTCTGGTAGAATTTTAGGAGCTACAGGAAGTTTTAGGGAATTATATTTCTATTCTAGTGTTATGTGAGAATAGGAAATTCATTATATTTCACCTTTTTAATCTTTTGGTTTGTTTCCAATTGTGTTGGTTCTATAATGTTGTTAGCTACCTGTAAGAATACTGGATTCCATGTTTTGATCAGCCATGATACCTGCAAGTTGTTTGTTTGTGATTAGGGTTACTATGCTAATAGAAATTGCTTGTTACTATTATATTAGTTTATTCTTTTGTAAAATAGATATTGGTTCAGATATCTGAACATGTTTGTTTCTGATACTCAATGCTTGAGTTGTGTGATGCATGTTTTGGTTGTGAATCATGTATGCTTGCATGGTTATTGTGTGTGTTGTTGATTTTCTGGCCATGGATTCAAACGACGAGTGTGCGGAGGAAGGGGAGGTATTTGAGTACCAAGAAGAAGGAGATCAGGGACAAGCCAACCAAGGCAAGCCATCTACTTGTTGCATATCTGAATCCTACTAAGTCACTATGCATTGTTCTACTCTTGTTTTCTTAATATGCATTATTTTCTATATTGCTATTATTACCTATATAGCAATAGTTGACGACTTAGCTCCACAAGTCGACTTGATATCATCTAACAAGATGCCACCCTTGACACCCACTCAACACCCCTATATTAGAGACTTGATGATTAGCATCAAAGTCTTTGGAAAACTCTTAGTGGAGCCAAAAACTCTAGGATGGGAAAACTCTCGGAAAAGTTTTGAAAATGGTTTCGAAAACCTTGGAGTAGTATCTACTCCACTGAAATGTTTTCTAAATGATTTTGGGACAAATGGAAATTGGGATATGGAAGGAAAGGAGTTGGTGGTTTTAGAAAAAAGGCATTGGTGATTCTTTGTAGTCGCTCGGAGCAATTAACCCGTGCAACCACATTACCCCGGTATGGGACGGGGCTTAGTTTGAAGTTTATTTGCTTTAGTGCGGGGAGCCTCACAACTATATAAGGGTCTGTAGGACCCCGGAATCTGGGTTGACGCTAAAAGAGGGTCAACACATATCATGGCATATCCCGAGCCACCGGAAGACACTTGGGTTCTCCCGCCGTGGCGCCGGAGTTACGCTCTGGAGGAGGTACTGCCGGGACGTGCCGGGGAGGTAAACTCCACAGGGTAGGCACCCGTACTAAGATAGATAGATGGAGGGCTTTGATCGATTATCTGAACCCTGCATACTTGTGTATGACAGTCCGTGGTGGTATCCCGGCGGATTTATCAGATGGTGTGGGTAAAGTGTACAACCTCTGCAGAGTGTAAACCTATTCGAATAGCCGAGTCCTCGGTCATGGACGGTTGTAAAGATCACTACATTGCCCAATGTCAGGTTTTGGTTTTATAAATGGTTTTTGAGAAAAATGGAGTTTTGTGCCGGACGGAGTACTTGGAGGGTACGGCCGTGGCACGGGTGTGGTTCGGAGTACTTGGAGGGTACTGCCGACGACTTGAGGTGGTCATGTCTGATTGACCACCGATCTTATCTTACAAAGGAGTTTCCCCCTTTCCTAGAGCTTTTCCTATAAATGTTTTATGAAAGACTTCTTTAATAAGGATATAGAAATGTCGTAAGACATGCTATGTCGACACGAGAAAACTTGCTAGTATGGAGTTTCATTAAAACCAAGCCAACCCTTGCTACAGCCATATAGCATGTAAATGTTTCTCTCTTAGATGGTTTGCGAGTACAATTCCAAAATGTACTCACGGCTTTGTCCCTGGCTATTAACTTGTCCAGACTTTGGCGATGACTATGAGGAGGACGATGAGGAGTACGACGACGCCGGTGTGAATTAGGATCATTTCCCAGCCAGTCGCATGTAGGGTAGTAGGCCTGACTTGGGTCAGCTGCGCTGCATGTATCCCGCTGCTACTTCATGAATAAGTGTGTCAGTTGAACTTGCCCTGCGTGGCATTTGTATTCAGCCAAGCGGCTTATGTAAGACTTTAATACTCGTGTGTAATGGATGATGTAATCTGTAATGCCAACTCTGTTATGTGGATTCACAACGGTCTCCTGGGATCGTGAATTGTATGCATAACGGGAATCCCGGGTGGTAAGCCGGGGTCCCCACAGAGTTGGTATCAGAGCCATCCTGGAAACCCTAGTTTAGCATGGGCATTAGAACGGACCAAAAGTTTATTTTCTAAAAATAAAAGAGATGGCTATATATATCAAAGGTAAATATATATTGCTCTCATCTCTTCCCTTATTCTTTAAGCATCTTTAATTACTTGCATTTTAATTCAAGCTTTTACTTATGTATAAATTTTGCACACTTGGGTAAGTCATTAATAAACTCTACTCTAAAATTTGTGTAGATGGACGCTCCTACTGCACACCGACAGATCGGCACTCACGAGGACGTGTTGATCTTTGAGCGCGACTTGGTTGAGCTGGCCGCGTGCCTTGGACGCCCGCGTCCCGAGGTGCGGGGCTACCGCCTGTTCGAGGAGGGTACCCGGGAGCTGGCTATCCAGGTGGTTTGCCAGGTCCACGGGAGGGAGGTCCCGCCTACCTCACCGGAGTTCACCTTCGAGGTGATCGAGCGCAACTGGGGCGATGGCTTGATGCGTGTTCTGCGACACGCCATCTCGCGCCACGTCCACCTCCACTATGATGAGCTACTTGGTACCCGCTATGAGCACTACGGGAGGGTTGACCCTGATGGCCTTCCCTACCAGGCCGCCATGAACACCCCCTTCAGCCGCCACTTCTGCCACACTGAGGCTCTGCTGCACCACACGCAGGAGCATCTGGACCACGTCCAGATGGTCACCGACGAGAGAGGGCTAGAGCGAGCCATCCTTCGTGAGGACCTTCAGGAGTCTATCTTCTCACATCACCGTCTCCTCGCTGCCAAGAGGAAGATCGTGAAGAAGAACAGGACTCTTAGGCAGCGCGTTGATACGTCTCAAACGTATCTATAATTTTTGATGCTCCATGCTTTGTTTTACACCATTTGCCTATTGTTTCGTTACGCTTAGTGGCATTTTTATACGCTTTCCGGAACTAACCTATTAACGAAGTGCCACAGTGCCAGTTCCCTGTTTTCTGCTGTTTTTGGTTTCAGAAGTGATACACAGGAAATATTCTCCGAATTGGACGAAACAAGTTCCTGAAGTCATATTTCATCGGGGAGCTCCCAAACATCCGAAGACCTGACGGAGGGGGGCCACGAGGCCCCCACACACAGGGGCGGCGCGGCCTAGCCCCTGGCCGCGCCAGCCCCGTGTGAGGCCACGTGGTCCACCCTCTGACAGCCCCCTTTCGCCTATATATACCCCCTGACGAGAAAAACCTAAGCCCGATCAGTTTTCCAGAATACATCGCGATCCGCCGCCGCCGTCGACCCGAAGATTGGGAGGGTCCAGAAGCTCTTCCCGGCACCCTGCCGGAGAGGGAAATCGCCACCGGAGGTCTTCTTCATCGCCATGCTTGCCTCCGGAGCGATGAGTGAGTAGTCTACCTTGGACTATGGGTCCATAGCAGTAGCTAGATGGTTGTCTTCTCCACCATGTGCTTCATGTTTAGATCTCATGAGCTGCCCTACATGATTGAGATCACCGTTATGTAATTGTATGATGTTGGTTTGTTGGGATCCGATGAATATTGGTGTTTATGATTAAGTTGCTGTACTGAATTATATCTTTTGTTATCTCTATGTTGTTTATGATCTTGCATGCTCTCCGTTGTTAGTAGCTATCTTGGCCGAGTAGTTGCTAGTGACTCCAAGAGGGGGTATTTATGCTCGATAGTGGGTTCATTTCTCTATTTCACCTGGGGGAGTGACAGAAACCTCTAAGGTGGTAGATGTGCTGTTGCTACTAGGGAGAAAACAACATTCATATGCTCAAGGGCATATGCTTTGTTTACATTACACACTTTGCTTAATGCAATTATCTGTTGTTCGCAACTTAATACTTTCGGGGTGTTCGGATGATATCCCTGGGGGTGGATTATTAGTCATAGATGCAGTTGGATGGCAGTCTATGTATTTTGTTGTAATGCCCAGAGTGAATCTCATAGTGATCTTCTTGACATATCACGTTATCTTTATTCTATCAATTGCCCAACTGTAATTTGTTTACCCAGCATGTTATTTATCTATGGAGAGACACCACTAGTGAACTGTGGACCCCGGTCCTATTTTAATCATATTGCAATCACCTGTTTACTTTTCCCGCACTGTTTACTTTACTAGCATATTACTACTGTTTTCCACTCGATACACTCATAACCTTTGTTTCAAGCAAACCGGTGAGATTGACAACCTCATCGCAAGTTGGGAACAAAGTATTTGTCTGTGTGTGTGCAGGTTCCACAAACACCTTCAGTCGTCACCGTCTCCCTTCTCCTGATCGATAAACCTTGGTTTCTTAACTGAGGGAAAACTAGCCGCTACACTCATCATACCTTCCTCTTGGGGTTCCCAACGGGCTGGTCATCACCACGCACAAGGACAGTTTGCTCCCACATCAACTTGGAGTAGCAGCCAATTTTCTGGCGCCGTTGCCGGGGAAGGGAATTTAAGAAGAAGAAACTCCTACATCAACTATATTTCCTCCCGTCAACTTGGCACCATCAAAACAATTTTCTGGCGCCGTTGCCGGGGAAGGAAGAGAAGACTTCTGCGAGGGGAGTTCTTCGCACACACATACTTTACTTTGTTATTTGTTTTGCTTTACTTTATTTTATTTTACCTGCATTGTTTTTATATCAAAAACCCAAAAAATTTAGAATCCTTGGTAGTTGTTATTTCTTTACTTTAGTTTATCATGTTGTTTCCTGAGTTCGTTCTGGAGGACCTCTCTGTAGGGAGTGGTTCGATTATTGGCAAAAGTAACATTGAGGAGTTCTTTAATCACATTAGTATGCATGATGAAGTTGAGGAAAAGTCTTTGATTGAGTTAGCTCCTAGTATTGAAGTTGCTTCTGTTATATTAATTGACATGTTGGAAACTAGGTTTGCTAGTCTTAATCCTTTTATGCAATATATGTTCCTTAAGCTTCATGAAATTGAGGACCCCGAAAAGAAAGCTTTTATCTTGGAAACTTTGCGTTTAGAATTTAAAGATGTCGTTATTGAAGCTAGGAAGGTTCTTAAACGTTTTAATAAACTCGGTTCACCTGTAACGGTTATTGATACACATGATGGGAAGGCCGAGATACCTATACCTTGCAAGCTTTTGGGATTGAATGATGCTTTCGAAAACAATTTTGCCTGGATTTGTCCTGAAAATCTTTTTGATGAGAATAGTGTACCAAAGCATGATCACCAAGGGTCTTCAAAAACTTATGTGGATGAAATACAATGCCTTGTTGAAAAGATCTCTTCTGTTGATCTTAATGCTTCTGTTGATATTACTTGATTCGCAATTTTCTGCGCCTAGCTCAAAGGCGTTAAAGAAAAGCACTCTTGGGAGATAACCCATTGTTTACTTTTCAGTAATTTTTCTTTTTCTTGAGTCTTGGAAGTCATTACTACTGTAATGACCGCTCTTTATCTTGTTTATTTCGTTTTTGTGCCAAGAGAAGCCTCTAATTTGAGTGAGGTAAAGATTTGGGGTTATTGCTGTCCTGAAACTGTTTTCGGTGCTGCACCGTAAAAATTCGTGAAAATTCTCTGTTTATATTTTGGACCTGCGATTTCTTGTGCATATGCCCCAGGTTATATCCAAACTTTTCTTAGTTGAACACTTTTTGATTTGAGCAACAGAAAATCCCTCAAAAATTCGTCCATTATCAGCTGTCCAGTTTTGACAGATTTCTGCCAATATTTGTTTTTGCCACTTTATCGCTTTCTTTTGAGTTCTTTTTTATCATGGAACTCTTGTGGAAGTTGCTACAGTAGTATATACTTTATATGTGGTAGTTTTGGGTTGAAACCTGAAGCTAAAAGAGGTTGAATATATTTTATGCTTACACTAATGTTGCTAATAGAATTGTGTTTAGTTTTGTATGAAGGAAGTTTTCAAGTGTAGGGATTGGAGAATGATGAGATGAGTTGAAGAATGGACAAAAGCTCAAGCTTGGGGATGCCCATGTATCACCCCAAGAAATATCCAAGAAGTACAAGCGTCAAAGCTTGGGGATGCCCCGAGGCACCCCTTCTTCATCGGCAAAAATCAGGTCACCTTTCAAAACACTATATTTTTATTGCTTCATGCACTATGTGTTTTTCTTGGAGCGTCAGTTGTTTTAGTTTTCTTAGTTTGTTTAGTTTGTTTGTTTGCTGCAATAAATGGTTGGACCCCAACAAATTTCCTTTGGAGGAGATGTACTCGTTTTCATTTGCAAAGAATGCTCTAGTTTTCACTCTTATAAATCGAGCATTCTAGTTTTTCTACTACTGCTTTTGGTTTTCGTTTTCGCCTTGATATGCATTCAGATCTTGTCATATATTTTCATCAAGGTGTATTTTTGCCTCTGAACTTTATTGGTTTTCATCAAAAGAGGTTGTTTTAAAAAATTTCAAATGGTGTTGGAAAAGAGAAAAAGCTTTGTGCAAAATAGTGGTACAAGAAGGAGCTTGTGTAGACTGCGGCTTAGGCTTTTTCATGTCATGCTTGATGTCTTTTTGATAGTATGCTTAGTGGTTTTGCTGTAGCATGACTTGTCTCAAATAACTGAGATTGCTTAATGAGCCTTTGAAAAAATCATGCGTTGTTTTTATTGTATGGAAGCATTATTTTGGTTTTCTCCTTGATGCTTTATTTGGGTTGACTTGGCGCATGCTCACACATGTTAGACTCTTCCAAAGTCGCCATTAGCCTTCATGATCATTTAGTTTTTGACTTTTGATGCTATCGTATGCTTCTTTTAATGTCGCTTTGTCGCTTTGCATGATTATGGCCATTACTGCTCTCTTAGTTGGTCGCTCCCAGTCTTTTGCTAGCCCTCGCCTTGTACTGAGTATGAGCTCTACTCGTGCATCCAACTCCTAAAAGCCAAGTTTTCCATTGTGTCCACTATAAATTCCTATGCATGGTATTTGTAAGCCATTCCAAAGTAAAATTTTCGTGTGCTACCTTTCAAAAACCTTCAAAATACTTCTCGTTTTGTGACACTATTTTCAGCTCATGGGGACGTAGTGGTCGGATTTGCTATCTTCCATATTGTTTATTCCAAAAAGAAAAAAAAAAGAGAAAAAAAAGAAAAAAAGGCACTCCTCCAAAGAATGTGAATGTTGGTGGGCACCCGATGGAATCGGTTAGCCATGGTATGTGAAAGGAAAAGGTGGGGAGGAGTGCCAAGTTTTATAAAAAGAGCACGAAGTGCCAATCTCTCTCTCAAAAACTTGCTTTATTTTTGTATGGAAGATAGTAAGAACCCCATTGCCAGTCGTTGACAAAGACAACCACCTCTCAAAATCAAGTTTTATCTCTGTTTTACAAATGAAAAGCTCTAGCACATGTTTAAATCACTGCTTCCCTCTGCGAAGGGCCTTTCTTCTACTTTTATGTTGAGTCACCACCTTCTTTCTTTATGCACCATTAAGAGAGCATAGTTGTCATTCTTAGTGTGATATGCATTGTCCCAAGGTTCATTGATTGACTCATATTGATTGGTTTCACTTGTTCTTAAATTATTTGTATCTAGTCGCCCTCTTAAACTTTGAGGTGTCCTATGCATTTATGTTTTGCTCTCTTTGAAGGACAAGCTGAAAACCATTTGTATGTTTTTCCTTATGATTTGAACACACGTTTGACTTTCATTGTTTCATTATCATGATCTTTTGTTTGTGTTCATTTGCATGTTTACAACATGGTTGCTAAGTTCTTATTGTCATGATTATATCTTTCATGCCCATGTTTAAGTTCTATTGATCCCAGCTCATCAATGCTTACATATATGATCAAGATTGTGTAGGTGCATGTCACCTCAAAAATTATTCTTTGTTATCACTTACCTACTCGAGGACGAGCAGGAGTTAAGCTTGGGGATGCTTGATACGTCTCAAACGTATCTATAATTTTTGATGCTCCATGCTTTGTTTTACACCATTTGCCTATTGTTTCGTTACGCTTAGTGGCATTTTTATACGCTTTCCGGAACTAACCTATTAACGCAGTGCCACAGTGCCAGTTCCCTGTTTTCTGCTGTTTTTGGTTTCAGAAGTGATACACAGGAAATATTCTCCGAATTGGATGAAACAAGTTCCTGAAGTCATATTTCATCGGGGAGCTCCCAAACATCCGAAGACCTGACGGAGGGGGGCCACGAGGCCCCCACACACAGGGGCGGCGCGACCTAGCCCCTGGCCGCGCCAGCCCCGTGTGAGGCCACGTGGTCCACCCTCTGACAGCCCCCTTTCGCCTATATATACCCCCTGACGAGAAAAACCTAAGCCCAATCAGTTTTCCAGAATACATCGCGATCCGCCGCCGCCGTCGACCCGAAGATCGGGAGGGTCCAGAAGCTCTTCTCGGCACCCTGCCGGAGAGGGGAATCGCCACCGGAGGTCTTCTTCATCGCCATGCTTGCCTCCGGAGCAATGAGTGAGTAGTCTACCTTGGACTATGGGTCCATAGCAGTAGCTAGATGGTTGTCTTCTCCACCATGTGCTTCATGTTTAGATCTCATGAGCTGCCCTACATGATTGAGATCACCGTTATGTAATTGTATGATGTTGGTTTGTTGGGATCCGATGAATATTGGTGTTTATGATTAAGTTGCTGTACTGAATTATATCTTTTGTTATCTCTATGTTGTTTATGATCTTGCATGCTCTCCGTTGTTAGTAGCTATCTTGGCCGAGTAGTTGCTAGTGACTCCAAGAGGGGGTATTTATGCTCGATAGTGGGTTCATGCCTCTATTTCACCTGGGGGAGTGACAGAAACCTCTAAGGTGGTAGATGTGCTGTTGCTACTAGGGAGAAAACAACATTCATATGCTCAAGGGCATATGCTTTGTTTACATTACACACTTTGCTTAATGCAATTATCTGTTGTTTGCAACTTAATACTTTCGGGGTGTTCGGATGATATCCCTGGGGGTGGATTATTAGTCATAGATGCAGTTGGATGGCGGTCTATGTATTTTGTTGTAATGCCCAGAGTGAATCTCATAGTGATCTTCTTGACATATCACGTTATCTTTATTCTATCAATTGCCCAACTGTAATTTGTTTACCCAGCATGTTATTTATCTATGGAGAGACACCACTAGTGAACTGTGGACCCCGGTCCTATTTTAATCATATTGCAATCACCTGTTTACTTTTCCCGCACTGTTTACTTTACTAGCATATTACTACTGTTTTCCACTCGATACACTCATAACCTTTGTTTCAAGCAAACCGGTGAGATTGACAACCTCATCGCAAGTTGGGAACAAAGTATTTGTCTATGTGTGTGCAGGTTCCACAAACACCTTCAGTCGTCACCGTCTCCCTTCTCCTGATCGATAAACCTTGGTTTCTTAACTGAGGGAAAACTAGCCGCTACACTCATCATACCTTCCTCTTGGGGTTCCCAACGGGCTGGTCATCACCACGCACAAGGACAGTTTGCTCCCACATCAAGTTGGAGTAGCACGCGTCCGCGAGTTGGAGGACCACTTGGCTTCTCTTGAGAGCCACGTGTCCAAGCTGGAGGAGGAGACCGCCGAGCTCCGCAAGGAGAGCGAGGCGGTACTCGGCCGAGACAATGACCACCAGGAGGCCTTCGACAAGGAGCCCGCTAGCACCGACGACGATGACCGTGGTAGCGAGAGCGGTGATGACCACAACGCTATCTTGGACTTCTACGCTCCTGAGACTCCTAGTGAGGAGGACCCCGAGGAGGTAGTCCCCCATGTTAGCGGCAACGAGTAGTTCCACCACCCTACCCCTCGCATGTAGGTTGCCACGTAGTGGTTAAATTACTCCCTTTTGTGTACCCGTGTTGTATGGTCTATCTAGAACCATTTGCTATGTGTGTTGTATGAGACTCTGTGGTATGTGTGTGCCTGGACATGGTTGGCACTCTTTTGCTTGTATATATTATGTATGCCTGGACTTGTTATGCATGTATGTTGCTGGATCATGTTATGTATGTTTGCTATGAATGCTATGTTATGCATGAGTTCGGTTCTTTTTAATTGAAGTATGCCTAAGTTTCCTTGTTATTAATCTCACAAAACCACTTCTCTCCAGAATGGCTCCAGAAACGCGAGGCCAAGCTGGAGGCAATCCGCCCCCACCACCTGAGCCCAGCATGGAGCAGCTGGTGCGGCTCATGCTAGAAGACCGCAAAGCCGCACGTGCCGAGCGCCAAGCCAACCTCGCAACCCTACAGCACCTTGCGCAAATTGCCACCCACCACAATAACCATGGTGGCAATGACGATGAGGAACCCCGCAACAAGCTTAGGGATTTCCAAAACTCCAACCCTCCAACCTTCACCAAGTCCACCGAACCTTTGGACGCCAACGATTGGCTCCGTACCATCGAGAACAAGCTCGAATATGCGGGATTGGAGAGAACGAGAAAGTGCTCTACGCCACCCACTTCCTAGCAGGAGCAGCGGGTGCATGGTGGGAGAACATCCATGCCATGCAGCCCGAAGGCCAAGTAATGACTTGGGAAGCTTTCAAGACCAAGTTCCGCAAAGCTCACATTCCCTCCAGACTCATCAAGATCATGCACGACAAGTTTCTCAACCTCAAGCAAGGTGGTATGAGTGTCACCGAGTACCTTGACAAGTTCACCACTTGGGGGAGGTATGCCCCTAATGACATCAACACTGACAAGAAGAAGAGGGAACGCTTCCTGAATGGTCTTCAGGAAGAACTGCAAACCTATTTGGTAGCTGTGCCTTACAATGACCTGGAAGCCTTGGTAGATGCTGCCATCATGGTGGAAGACAAGAACAAAACTGCCCGCGAAAGCCGGAAGAGAAGAATGATGAGTCAGGGTGGACCAAGCAGTCAAAGGTCCCGCAGCATGCCCCCATCAAGGTCTGCGCCACCCCCTCAGAGGTTCGCCTCTCAAGCTCCCAGGCCCAACAACCCCAACCGCCAGTACCAAAGCAACTGCCCTGCCAGCGGGAACTTCTCAGGAGGTAACCGCAACACCTTCAACCCCACCAACCGCAGCCAAGGAAGTGGCTGCTATACTTGTGGCCAACCAGGACACTTCTCTAAGGAGTGTCCCCTGAAGAAGCCTTCTACGCTGAGCCTCAGCGCGCCGTGACCCAATCAGGGTCAAGGCCGTGGACCCCCTAGGAGGAACCTGAAGAATCAAGCAAATGTTGCTCGAGGCCGCCTAAATCATGTCAACGCCGCTGAAGCTGAAGAAGCACCCGATATCGTGCTTGGTACATTTCTCGTCAACTTCGTGCCTGCAAAAATTCTATTCGATTCTAGCGCATCACATTCATTTGTCACGGAGAACTTCGTGGATAAGGGTAGATTGAAACCTAGTCACAGGGATAGACTCATGATAGTGCAAATCCCTGGGTCAACGGTCAAGACCCAGCTGTCCTACAGAAATGTCCCAGTAGAACTCTACGGGGAGAAGTTCCAAGCGGATCTGATTGTTCTAGGCACAAAAGGATTGGATATGGTACTTGGAATGGACTAGATGTCCATGTACCATGGGCACATTGATTATGCTCGGAAAGCCATAACCATGACCAGCAGTAGTGGGGTTCAGATTGAGCACATCATAACCATGCCATCCCGCAAAGCCTACTACAAAAAGTCTGTCTCTGGACCGACCCTTGATCAAGTACCGGTGGTATGTGAATACCCCGATGTCTTCCCCGAGGAGTTGCGAGGTATGCCCCCTGACCGGGATATCAAGTTCATGATTGAGTTGATTCCCGGAACAGCTCCCATTGCTCAGCGACCGTATCGTATGAACCCCCAAGAACTTGAGGAGTTAAAGAAGTAACTTGCTGACATGCTCAGCAAAGGCCTTATCCGTCCCAGCGCTTCGCCTTGGGGATCGCATGTTCTGTTTGTGGACAAGCGAGATGGTACCATACGACTATGTGTGGATTACTGTAAACTCAATGAAGTGACCATCAAGAATAAATACCCACTCCCGAAGATTGAAGACCTGTTCGATCAGCTGAATGGAGCCAAAGTGTTCTCCAAGATTGATCTCCGCACTGGATATCATCAGCTGAAGGTCCGAGAGTCTGACATCCCCAAGACCGCCTTCACCACTCGCTATGGCCTGTTCGAGTACACCATCATGTCCTTTGGCCTAACCAATGCCCCTGCCTATTTCATGAATCTCATGAATAAGGTATTCATGAAGTTCCTCGACAAGTTTGTGGTGGTCTTCATCGACGACATCTTGGTCTATTCTAAGACCGAGGAAGAGCATGCAGAACATCTGCGGCTAGTATTGGGAACCCTGCGCGAGCACCAACTTTACGCCAAGTTCAGCAAATGTGAATTTTGGCTGAAAGAAGTTGGATTCCTAGGCCATGTACTCTCAGCCGGTGGAGTATCCGTTGACCCTTCAAAAATCACCTCCATCATGGAAAGAAAAGCCCCAACCAACCCCACCAAAGTCCGAGCATTCCTTGGGCTAGCCGGGTATTACCGGAAGTTTGTAGAAGGGTTTTCCAGCATCGCTCGTCCATTGACTTAGCTGCTCAAGAAAGATAAGAAATTTGAGTGGACTGAGAAGTGCGAGCAGAGTTTCCAAGAGCTCAAGAAGAGACTAGTGACAGCTCCTATCCTAACCATGCCCGATATTACCAAGAGCTTCGATGTCTACTGCGATGCATCCAAGCTTGGTCTCAGGAGTGTCTTGATGCAAGACGACAAAGTTATCACCTACCTATCCCATCAACTGCGCCCTCACGAGCTGAACTACCCTACCCATGACCTTGAGCTTGCCGCTGTTGTCCATGCCCTCAAAACATGGCAACACTACCTTATAGGGAATCGTTGTGAGATCTACACCAACCACAAAAGCCTGAAGTACATCTTCTCCCAGAAAGAGTTGAACATGAGACAAAGGAGATGGATTGAACTTATCAAAGACTATGACCTAGGCATTCATTACCATCCTGGTAAAGCGAATGTGGTCGCCGATGCCCTCAGCCGAGAGCCTTGTTCCCTAAATGCCTTACTGAAGACCAGCCAACCAACCCTAGGCGAGGAGTTCGAGAAGTTCGGACTTGAGCTAGTAAGCCATGGTTTCTTGGCGAACCTTAAAGTCCGACCCACTCTCTTTGACCAGATCAAGGAAGCTCAGAAGGGTCATGAGAGTATCGAAGGCATTAAACGTAGGATGGGACGCGAGGAGGTACCTGGGTTTTCTATTGACCAGGAAGGTGTGCTATGGTATAATGGCCGCCTATGCATCCCTAGCATCGAGGAGTTAAAACAGCTTATTCTAGCAGAGGCCCATGATACCCCTTACTCTATTCATCCCGGAGGCACCAAAATGTACCAAGACTTGAAGGAACAATTTTGGTGGCACGGTATGAAGCGAGAAATAGCTTTCTACATTGCTCGATGTGACATCTGCCAGCGTGTCAAGGCTGAGCACCAACGGCCCGCGGGTCTGCTGCAGCCATTAAAGGTGCCAATGTGGAAGTGGGAGGAAGTCGGAATGGATTTCATCACTGGGCTGCCTAGATCAAATCGAGGCCATGACTCTATCTGGGTTATTATTGATCGCCTGACTAAGGTTGCCCATTTTCTGCCTGTCAAGACCACCCATAAGGGCCGAGACCTAGCCGACCTGTACATGTCCAGAATTGTTAGCCTCCATGGAGTGCCCAAGGTGATTGTGACTGATCGAGGCACTCAATTCACCTCAAGATTCTGGAGCAAACTTCACGAAGCCTTGGGAACAAAACTCTCCTTTAGCACAGCCTACCACCCGCAGACTGGTGGTCAAACCAAAAGGGTAAACCAAATCCTCGAAGACATGCTTTGAGCCTGCGTCCTCTCATACGGGGCCAAGTGGGAGGAATGCTTGCCATTTGCTGAGTTCTCCTATAACAATAGCTATCAGGCTAGTCTACAGATGGCCCCCTTCGAAGCCCTATATGGCTGCAAGTGCCGTACCCCTCTTAACTGGTCTGAAACTGGAGAGAGCCAAGTGTTCGGGCCAGATGTCATCAAGGAAGCCGAAGAGCAAGTCCAGCTCATCCGCAACCGTTTGAAAGCAGCCCAGTCAAGACAGAAGAGTTATGCCGACCCAAAGAGGAGACCTGTCACCTTCAATGTGGGAGACTTTGTCTACCTTTGAGTCACACCACTCAAGGGTATCCAACACTTCCATGTCAAAGGTAAACTTGCACCCCGGTACATCGGACCGTTCAAGATCTTGGACCGTAAAGGCGCCATGTCCTACAAGCTAGAGCTGCCCCCAAAGCTATCCGAGTTCCATGATGTCTTCCATGTTTCGCAACTCCGCAAATGTCTCCAAGTCCCTAACAAGCCCGAGACCTTCAAGGAGATCGACCACAACTCCATTGATTTAAACCACGACCTCACTTATCGGGAGAGACCCATTCGCATTCTTGATGAAGACGTCCATCTTACCCGTAGACACAAGATCAAGATGTATAAGGTGCAATGGAGAACCACATCGAAGACGAAGCTACTTGGGAATGTGAGGATTATCTCCGACGAGAGTTTCCCGGACTACTTCACGCTTAGCTACCGAATCTCGGGACGAGATTCTTTTCAAGGGGGAAGGTCTGTAACACCCCACTTTTTGTGGACCAAATTAAAACCTTGTCTTAATGCTATTCTTAGGTGAATTAAAAACTTTTGTTAAGCATTGAGCTTGTGTGCTATCATTCATGATTTCATGTGTGTGTAGGTGCATGATTTCATGTGAATGTGTGTGAATTGTGAATTGTGACATGTTATTTTTTAAACGCATGTGCATTAGGGACTAGGATTAGTGTTATGATTTTATGCATGGATTTTTACCCTAAGATCAGCTAGCATGTACCAAAGATCTTAGTTAGTCTTTTTGCCTAAAACTCATCACCTATCTTTTCTTTTCCTTTTATTTTTGCCCCTTAATCCGAAATTAGAGACATCTCCAAAACCCTAGCATATCTAGTTCAAAAATCCTCAAACTTTGGCCATGAGCTCTAGAGCATATTAGAAACCCTGGAAAACAACCTAGGCAGAAATTCTCAAACCTAACTCGATTGAATTCAAATTCAAAATTTGAATTTGGCTATGCCAACCCTAGACTTCAAACAATTCTCTTCTCTCTCTCTTTCTTCTCCTTAAGCCGACCAAGGGGAGGGAAAGGGCCTGCTGTGAATCTCCCTCTCTGGAGTCATGTCGGGGGGATAACCCCCGGTAGGGTCAAGAGACTAGAAAGACACAAAGTCTATGGTTGACTTGTGCCGAGTTATCAAGAAAGGGCCTGGCCGGAATATGAGAGCATCGGTCAGGCCGGCATATGTGTGTATCCCGGCTAATACTTGGATATGCCGGTATAGCCAGAATACTGGTATATGTGTGCCGGCATATACTTAGATATGCCGGCCTAACCATTTGGTGTGTTGTGCAGGAGCAGGGGAGGCCGGATTACCCGACCCTCGTAGGTCGTTGGTCCGGCATATAAGTCCTGGGTATGGCCAACGGTCATATCCGGGATAATTAAGTCAACCAAGGTGTCACATCCCTACAATCAAGGAAGAAAACATCCAAGCATGGTAGCAGAGTAAGATGGCAGGGTGCACAGTGGAGGTTACCTACCCTCACTGTGCACAAGTACGAGCTTACCGCACAGAGGTAAGGCAACCGTTCAAGAGGTACAAGGTACAGGGATATGGCGTCCCATCGAGAGCAATCAGGGGCGAAGTCAAGGGTCTCTGCCATCGTCACCAGCTCCTGTTTGGAGTGTAGCCCGTGTCTTGTGGTCTTGTATGACCGTTGTAACCCTGGCCACCACTATATAAGGTGGCATAGGGAGCCCTGGTAAAGGGTTGGTCACTCTGTGTTCCTACACTTAGCAGTTCATCTTCCTTCTTTAGCAGAGAGCTTGGAAGCACCATTGTTGTGTACTACATCGACCCAAATATACAATCAGTAGAGCAGGAGTAGGGGTGTTATCTCCTTACGAGAGCCCCGAACCTGGGTAGATCAGTGCCCCTTTCTGTCGTGCTTTTTAGCCCGTTCCCCTCTCCCGAATCCTCCAGCATCTAGTTCGGCCCCCATTTAAGCCATCCTATGGCATATGTTGTTTCACCACGACGACATTTGGCGCCCACCGTGGGGCAGATCGATATGCTGGGCGGAGTGTTCATTCGGACGGGGTCTGTGATAGCAGCTTCGGGAGTGCGCGTGGTCTCTGGCCTCGTCCAGAGGCTAGGCTCGCTCAGTTTCGTTAGTGACAACGCCGGTTGTCTCGGTGGCCGGCCGTTCCCCAGGGATGGCCGGATTATGTCTTTCGGTTCCCATGAGGTGTACGTGGGGACTGAGAGAATTTGCAGGAAGGAGGTGCTGGTGGCGTCGGATCCTCCGTCACATCGGCTGGCTCACGCTGGGCGTAGCGCTCGCTCAGTAGAGCCGGCTGAGGTGATGATGGCCGGCACATCCGTGCCACCGGCGGAAGATGCCGGCAAAGCAGCAGCGGCCGGAGCTTCTCCTCCGGAGCCGCCGAAGGTCAAGAGGTCGGCGCGTCCTCCGTTGGAGCGTGCGGAGAACCTGGCCGGCACTTCCGGTGTGCCGGCTAGGGGCGAGGTTCTTCTTCCCATCATCGACCGGCTTCTCGAGCCGGTGCGATCCGGCGTTGATCCGGAGCAAACAAGGGAGGTCCTGGAGGGATCTCGTCAGGCCCTCGTCGACGAGGCCCTGGCCATGAACCAGGAGCGCGAACGGTTTAACCGGCAACTCCGTGAGTATGAGGCAGCCCATGGTTTTACTCCTGTAGTAATCCGGCCTAGCCGGATAGAAGAGGTTAGAACTAGAGGCAGAAATCTTAATGCTGAGATAGGAAAAGATGCTAGAGATAAGAGTCATACCGCAACTAGTACTGTGCCTAAGGTAGTCTATAGTTCGCCAGTAAAGAACCTTAGAGCGGCGGCCGAGGTAGCTAAGGATTTATCTTGTTTATCCGGCGAAGCACTGCGTGAGCAGCAAGCCCGGCTTAACCAACTTTTGTCTGAAGCTACAAAGCAGCAGGAGGCCTTTAAGAAGGCAAACCCGGGTGCCGGGGCGTCTCAGTACATTGTGTCGGCGGGAGGTGCCGGCGCGAGGTCGAGGGGCCAAGCCTCGTCCCCGCATCCTAGCGCCCGGCGTGCCGGAAGTGTGACCTCTGGCCGCCGGGACAAGCAGATCCAGGTGTACGATCCGGCTGCCGCCGGAAAGCAGGCGATGGTGCAGAAGAATGTCGGCCAAGCTGACAAGTATGTCGGCAGCAAGAAGCCCGGCCAGAGTGTGCCGGCCGGGCATGAAGCAGGCGCGGCCGGTGGTGGCCGGAGTAACAGTGCAGCCCGGCGTCAGCAACAGGGCGCCGGAGGTGCAGCGCAGCAGCAGGGTGCAGGCCATCCGGGACATCGAGAGGATGACGGCAATTCCGCCCTTGCCAGGGCGGGATATCAGCAGCAGCACCAGCAAGGCCGGCATAGTGAGCAGCATCAGCCGGAGCAGCAGCAGCAGATGATCGCAGGCCCAATAGCATCCCGGCTTGGACCTCGGTCCTTGGAAGCCAATGATGCACGTTTCAAGCTGGACAAGATCCACCAATCAGAGTTGGTGGAGAGACAAGGAGCTCCGGGCCCTATGTGTTTCGGACCCCGGATTATGGGGGAGCCGGTGCCTTACTTCTTCCAGCTCGCGCGTGGCGCGAGGACATATAATGGCAGTACGAAGCCGGAAGATTGGTTGGAGGATTACTCCACAGCGGTGAACATCGCCGGAGGAAACCTCAGATGGGCGGTACGATATGTGCCGCAGATGTTGGAAGGACCAGCCAGGATATGGCTGAATAATTTGCCGGCCGGGAGTATCAACGGCTGGATTGATTTCGAAGAGCAGTTTGTGTCGAACTTTACCAGTACATACAAGAGGCCCAACCGTCCGCAGCAGCTGGCTAACTGCCGGCAAGGAGTGAATGAGACTGACCGTGACTATCTGACCAGGTGGTGCACGTTGCGCAATTCCTGCGAAGGAATCAATGAGCAGCAGGCCATCATGTGGTTCGCTCATGGGTGCCGGCATGGCACCATGCTGTGGCAAAAGCTTCAGAGGCAAATGCCGGCCACGCTGGCCGAAACAATCAAGATCGCTGATAGTTATGCTCTGGGAGATCCCATGCAGCCCAGTCTCGATTCACAAGGACAGGGGCAAACCCAGGGGAACACCAGCAATGCCGGGAGATCAGGGCAATATTATCGCACTGATAACCGGAACAAGAGAAGAGATGAAAGGCCGGATCACCGGTATGGGGCAGCACAAGTTGCAGCTGTGGAGGAAGAGCAAGGGGGCGCCGGCAGTAGCCAGCGTCCGAGATATGAGGACTATCAGCAGCCTCAGCAGCAGCCGCAGCAGCAAGCACAGCCGTTCCAGAAGAAGAATGTCTGGACCAACAAGAATGCCGGCGGAGCCGCCGGCCAGAAGAAGCAGTGGCCGAAGTATACTGTGGGTCTTGCCATGGACAAGCCTTGTGTGTTCCACACATTCCAGCCGGGAAAGCCGGCAAACCATTTGACAAGGAACTGTTCGTGGCTGGACGACATATTAGCAGGTCGTGCAGGTCCCTGGGGACCGGCTAGACCCTCTGTCCCGGCAGCTCCATCGCCGTTGACAGGTGCCAATACGATTGCAGTCCCACCTAGGCCGGTTAATCCTGGGAATCAGAGCAACGCCGGAAATGCCGGCGTAAATCAAGTTGACCAGAGCTATAATCCGGAATATAACGCCGGAGGCCCAGGAGCGGGCCGGAATGAGTACAAGGAGTATGATCAGAGCTATATGGTCTTTGAGACCGAGAGAACAGACAAGCAGAGCTTGTACCGGCGGTGTCTGGAGGTGAATGCCGTTATGTCGGCTGTGCCAAAGCTGATGTACTGGTCTGACCAGGCTGTTGGTTGGGACAGGGCAGATCATCCCCGGATCATGCCAAATCCCGGCGGATATGCTCTGGTGATGGATCCGACATTCGTCGGGCCGGCTAATAACGTAAGATTCAGCAAGGTCCTCATTGATAATGGAAGCAGCATCAACATCATGTATCGGGATACGATGGAGAAGCTGGGAATCAAGGAAAATATGCTGGAACCGAGCAAGACCACGTTCCACGGCATTGTGCCGGGACTTTCGTGTGCGCCGATGGGCAAGATCCGGATGGATGTGATGTTTGGCAGCCGGGATAACTGCAGGGTGGAAAACCTCATGTTCGAGGTGGTTGATCTGGAGAGCCCCTACCATGCTTTGCTGGGTAGACCGGCACTGGCAAAATTCATGGCCTCTACGCATGTGGCGTATCTGAAGATGAAGATGCCGGGACCCAAAGGAGTGATCACCATCATTGGTGATTACAAGCGTTCGATGGCATGTGCCACCGCCGGATCCAATCTGGCCGAGACTCTGATCATTGCAGAGGAGAGGAAGAGGCTCAAGCGAGCAGTGGAGATTGCTGAGACGGTCGTGGCCGGCAAATCTATGCCGGGCATGACAAATCCCGGTGGCAGCGTTTCTTTTCAAGTGAGTAAGGAAGTCAAAAAGGTGCCTCTGGATGAAGCTTTCCCGGAGCGCCATGCCCTGGTTGGGGCAAGTTTGGATCCCAAATAGGAAAGCGAGCTCATCAGCTTCCTCCGTGAGAATCGGGATATCTTTGCATGGTCTACTTCGGACCTGCAAGGTGTGCCGAGGGAGCTGGCTGAGCACGCATTGCACGTGAGACCCGATGCTAAGCCAGTGAAGCAGCCGCTCCGGCGGAATGCCGGCGATAGAAGGAAAGCCATATGGGAGGAAGTGGCCAGGCTCTTAGCCTCTGGCTTTATCAAGGAAGTACTTCATCCGGATTGGGTGTCTAATCCGGTTTTGGTGGAAAAGAAGAAAGACGAGCCCGCCATAGTGAAAGTATGGCGGATGTGTGTTGATTACACCAACTTGAATAAGGCATGTCCTAAAGATCCATTCCCGCTCCCTCGGATCGATCAAGTGATTGATTCCACAGCCGGATGTGAACTGTTATCATTTGTAGATGCCTATTCTGGTTTCCACCAGATCCCCTTGTATGAGCCAGATCAAATAAAGACATCCTTTATTACCCCGTACGGGGCTTATTGCTATCTCACTATGCCGTTCGGTTTAAGAAATGCCGGCGCAACTTACCAAAGGTGTATGCAAAAGTGTTTGCACGATCAGATAGATAAAAATGTGCAGGTATATGTCGATGATATCGTCATAAAAACCAAGGAGAGCAAGACTCTCATAGATGATCTCCGGGAAACCTTTGGGAACCTGAGGAGATTCCGGATGAAGTTGAATCCGGCTAAGTGCACCTTTGGTGTGCCGGCGGGCAAGTTGCTCGGTTTCCTTGTTTCCAGCCGGGGTATTGAGGTGAATCCCGGCAAGATTCGTGCCATAGAAAGGATGAAGCCGCCGACAGATTTGAGGGAAGTACAGAAGTTCACTGGGTGCCTCGCATCCCTGAGCCGCTTCATAAGCCGGCTGGGAGAGAAAGCTCTGCCGTTATATCAGTTGATGAAAAAGTCCGACACATTTGTCTGGACAACGCAAGCAGATGCAGCTTTCAAAGAATTGAAACAGTTGTTGTCAACAGCGCCGGTATTAGCGTCTCCGATGCCCCGGGAGCCAATGTTGCTCTATATAGCGGCAACCAACCGAGTTGTCAGTGCTGTGGTGGTAGTAGAGCGAGAGGAAGGAGGCAAAACCGTGCAGCGGCCGGTATATTATCTGAGTGAAGTCCTCTCCACCTCAAAGCAAAATTACCCCCACTATCAGAAGATGACCTATGGTGTCTATATGGCGGCCAAGAAGCTCAAGCATTACTTCCAAGAGCATCCAATCCGGGTAGTGGCCGAGGCCCCTATCTCGGAAATTATAGGCAACAAAGATGCCAGCGGCCGGATAGCAAAGTGGGCAATAGAGCTTTCACCATATACACCGCAGTACGATAAGAGGGATACAATCAAGTCCCAGGTCTTGGCTGATTTCTTTATTGACTGGGCCGAGATACAGTATGAGCCACCATTGCCAGATGCCAATTATTGGAGGATGCATTTCGATGGGTCCAAGACAATCCATGGCTTGGGTGCCGGCATAGTTCTCAGTTCACCAAAGAATGACCAGCTGAGATACGTCCTGCAGATTCACTTTGTAGCATCAAATAATGTGGCGGAATATGAGGCACTTGTGCATGGCCTGAAGGTGTCTAAGGACATAGGAATTCGCCGGATTATGTGCTTCGGGGATTCTGACTTAGTGATTCAGCAGTGTTCCGGCATATGGGACGCACATGATGCTAACATGGCATCATACCGTTTCCTAGTGCAGCAGTTAAGTGGTTACTTTGAAGGTTGTGAGTTCCGGCACGTTCTCCGGGCTCAGAACGATGCAGCCGATGCATTATCCAAGCTGGGGTCTTCCCGAGATTCAATCCCGCCCGGCATTTCGCTGGAGCATCTGAGGAAGCCATCGATCAAACCCTCGCCGGAGTCATCCTCCATTTATGTCCCGCCAGGTCCAGACGAAGCAGTTCCAATGAAGATAGATGCCGGAGCCAGGACGGATAACCCGGGGACTGTTTCCTCAGTCCCGGGGACTGGGCCGGCATATGCTGTTAGTACAGTATTCCGGAGCAAAACTAAAGGCAAGGGTAAAATGTGCCAAGAGGTTGTGCCGGTATACCCGGGGACTGCTCCGGCATACCCGGGGACTGATTCTTCAGTCCCGGGGACTTCGCAGCCCATGGAGATCGATTATGTGTCGGTCGAAATGATGGAAATAGATCAGGCAGTGTTCACTGTCAGGGAAGTGCCCTCATGGGCACGTCCTATCATGAACTTCATGGTGGATGGTCAAGTGCCGGCGGATGAAACCGAGGCCCGCCGGGTTATAAGGAGATCCAAAGCGTATACCATCATCAACAAAGAAATATACAAGAGAAGTACCACCGGAGTATTGCAGAGATGTGTCGAATCTGCGGAGGGTCTGGAGATGCTCCAGGAAATTCACCAGGGGGAGTGTGGTCACCATGCTTCGTCCAGGGCATTGGTGGCAAAGGTATTCCGGCATGGCTTCTATTGGCCAACGGCACTGCAAGAGGCAGAAAACTTGGTCCGGAAATGTAATGGGTGTCAAAGATATGCCCACCAGATTCATCAGCCGGCATCTGCCCTGAAAACTATCCCAATAACCTGGCCCTTTGCTGTTTGGGGCCTGGATATGGTCGGGGCATTTAAGCCGGCCAGAGGGAAAATGACCCATATCCTGGTCATGGTGGACAAGTTCACCAAGTGGATTGAAGTGAAGCCCATAAGCAAGTGTGATGGTCACACAGCAGTGAAATTCTTAAAGGATATAATCTTGAGATATGGTGTTCCTCATAGCATCATCACTGACAATGGGTCAAACTTTGCCCAAGGGCCATTTGCCAGATTTTGTGAGGAAGTGGGAATCCGGCTGGACGTTGCGTCGGTTGCCCACCCTTGTGCCAATGGCCAAGTAGAGAGATCGAATGGGCTAGTATTATCCGGCATAAAACCCCGGCTGATAGAGCCCCTGGAGAAAACTCCGGGATGTTGGCTAGATGAGCTGCCAGCAGTGCTGTGGAGTTTAAGAACAACTCCGAATAGATCAACAGGCTACACACCATTTTTCCTGGTGTATGGAGCAGAAGCTGTGCTTCCAACAGATGTAATACATGATGCACCAAGAATAGTGCTATATACTGAGGAAGAGGCTAAAGAAGCCAGAGAAAATGATGTTGATCTGCTAGAGGAAGCAAGGGAAATAACTCTGTCAAGAACAGCAGTATATCAGCAGAACATCAGACGCTATCATGCGCAGAAGGTAAATCCAAGGAGATTTCAAGAGGGAGATCTAGTACTCCGGCTAAAGCAAGGAACAGAAGGCCGGCATAAGTTAACTCCTCCATGGGAGGGGCCATTCATTGTGAGCAGAGCTCTGCACAATGATGCCTATTATCTTATAGATGCGCAGGACCCCAAGAAGAATAAGGCGGACAGGTCCGGAGAAGAAACCAAGAGGCCATGGAACATAGCTCTACTGCGCCCCTTTTACTCCTGAGCAACACAATGTATGTATTTCCATATTTTCCTTTGTATGCCGGCGTGTTGTGCCGGCACAAGACTAATGAATGAAATACCGGCATCCCGAAGAAGCCGGGTAACTAGCTCCGAGGTATATTTGTTGTTTATTTACAGTTTTTTGTTATATGCCGGCTGGCTTTATTTGAATGTTTCCTATGTCGGCCTAGTAATGTGTCGGCACCAAAGGCCACTCTTCGACTCAGCTGCTGTCCGAAACCCGGCTTCATGGCTAGCAAGAGTAGATGCCGGAGATTGTCTACACATGGAAAACGGCTAAGGAAATACAAAGCAAGCGAACCGACATTTTCGTTAAAGCTAAAGTTAAAATTTAAAGTGTCGGATGATTTGAAGTCTAAGTCTCAAAGTTAAAGTACTGTATGTTCGAGGAAGCAACCTTGAGACTCATACGTCGAAAGCCAATTGAGGTAGACAAGCAGCCAAGGTTGTGAAATTGAGGAAACAGGAAAACAACTCGGTGACTTAGCCAAAAGATGATCCGGCATTAGTAACAAGCAAACCAAGATAAAACTTGTTCAGGAAGCAAACCAAAGGAAATTAAACGTGTATATTACATCTGCACCCGGCATACCGGGGATCTGATAAAACTTAAAGTGTTTGTGCTGCAAAGTCAAGGAGCAGCGGCAGAAGCAGAGGCGCCGGCTGGTGGAGCAGTGGCGGTGGAGATGTCGGCTTCAGGAGTGCCGGACCTAGCAGATGGAATGGAGCCATCACCTCCGCCCGGGGCAGATGCCTGTTCCGGGACATCAGTGTCGGCCTCTTCAGCTTCATCTTCATCCTGGCTGGAGTCGGAGCCCTCAGCAGCGGCGGATGTCCCGGCATCGTCCTTCTTCTCCGGCTCACGGATATCCCGAACGAAGGCGTCGGTGTCGGCATAGTCCACATAGCTGTGGGCCAGCTCCCGTCGGCGCCGGATGTGTTCCGGATCCGTGGTCCAGATGGATCCTTCGCGCACAGTGCGCAAAGCCTCCAAGTCAGCCTTTTCATACCAGGACAAGAAGTAGCTGAGAGCTTCGTCAGCTCCAACCCTCGCGCCGGAATCTCGCCACTCCCGGAGGCGAACCTTGGCCAGCTGCAGATCATTGCCGAGGTCGACGGGATCAGTGGGAGTCCTTTGTCCCGGCCAGAGGGCAGAGAATGCCTCCTGGGCGCCATAGAAGAGTTCTTCAGTGTAGAGCGTCATGGCGTTCTTCCGGGACTACAGAGCCAACAGCTGCTCCGACATGTCCCAGTTGGGCGAGTCAACCGGAACACCCCGGTTTTCTCGATCCAACTGCAAAGCCCTCTCAACGTCTTTGATGGAAGCGGGAAACATGTCTGAGGAATAGAAACAATGTTAGCAAAAGGAGAATATGCCGGAGAGAATTACACTATGTCGGGAAGGATAAAGGGAAAGGATTTGAAGCTTACTGGCAAGGTCGGCATTCAGCTGTGCAACTGTAACCTCCCATTTGGTGGCCTGCTCCTTCAGGCTATCCAGTTCAGCGTGGGTGTTGGAGGCATCAGTCTCGGAGATGACAAGCAGGGACTGGGTTTTCTTCAGTAGGCCCTCCCTCTGTTCCTTTTCGTCCAGAAGCTCGGTGATCCGGCCCTTCAGCTGCTCAACCTCGGCCTTGTGACCGGCATCCCGGTCGTCCAGTTGCTTGGCTACATCCACTGAGGACACACAGTCCTGGTGGCGTGCCTCCAGTGCAGCTTTCTCGTCTGAAAAGATTTGAAGTCAAAACAGGGATTTGAAGAAAGAAAACAGTGAAAAGATTAAAGGATTTGAAGTACAGAAGGATTAGTTCAAGGTTAAGAGGATCCGGCATACCAGTAAGCTCCTTCACTCTCTTGACAAGCTCGGTGACTTGTGCTTCGGCACCAGCTGCCAAATGTCAGACAAAGATTAGGTGTCGGCATATTAAGATGTACCGGCCAGAGGACTATTGAGAAGGGCAAGGTATGTCGGCTGAAATTACCTTTCTGGGACAGTTCCAGCTGGAGCTTGCTGTGTGCGTCGGAAAGCTTCCGATGCTCGCACACCAAGTCATGGAACATGTCGGCACGGGCGTTATTCATGCGCTGCAAAAGTATTAGGATTTGAAGGGATATGAGATAACTAAAGCATGCCAGTACAGTTGAAGATTATACGAACTATTTATGCTATAGGAGATCCGGCACAGGTGCTGCGCACCTATCCCGGCTCTCGGTGACTAGGATTTGAAGCTCGAATCGAGCTTATATCTCGGTCAGGAGGATTTGAAAAATAATTGAGATGTGAAATTGTAGAGACCCGGCACAGGTGCTGCGCACCTATCCCGGCTCTCGGTGACTAGGATTTGAAGCTCGAATCGAGCTCATATGTCGGAAAGTTAATTGCAAAAGCAGCTAAGTGCAAAAGGTCTTGGAAAATCCCGGATGTCCGTATCCCGGACAGCCGACATTTTCGGGGACTGGGGATATCTATATGTAAAGGACTTACGTTGGTGGCATCGGCCAGGCGATGAAGTCGTTGCTGAAGACTGAGAAGTTCGCAGGCAATAGGAATGGGCTTAGCGGCCAGGATATCAGCTGGGTTGCCGGTGGCCGAAGCTTTGGCCTGTTTCTTCTTCTTGGATTCAGCTGTGTCCAGGGAGCCGGCGTCATTCCATTTCTCGCAGCGCTCCTTGAGAGACCCGAGGCTTTGGTCACTCTTTGTCACCAGGGGGATGATGCCCTCAAGTTCTGGCGTGTCGAAGAAGTTGCGCCGGTAGCCAGGCCGGGCTGCTGCCCTACCAAGATGCAGGGCCAGAGCAGAGCTGGTCCAAGGCGTTGCCTTAGGAGGAGCAGTGGCGGCGGATGGAGTGCCGGACTTGGTCGGCTGGATCTTCAATGTGCCGGACTTGGCCGGGGCAGAGGTCTTGGTCGGCGCCGTGGTCTTGGCCGGTGCAGGAGTCGTTTCAGCAGAAGGAGTTTTGGGCACGGGCTGTTCCGGTGCGGCCGGTGCATCTTGGCCAGCAGAGGCAGGATCCGGAATAGTCCGGACTTCCGGCACTAAAGGGCCTTTACCCTTGATGTCGGCTCCGGCGTCTTCAGTTGTGCCGGCGTCGCTGGTGGGCGCGCCGGAGTCTGGTGCTTCTTGGTGGGCTCCTGTGTCCATGTGGACATCAGGAGCCGGAGGTTCCTGTTGAGCCCCCGAGTCCATGTGGACGTCGGGGGCAGAGGTGTCTTGTTCCGGCGGAGGAACGTCCTTCGCCGGGGAGGAGGTCTTGTCGGGCGCAGGCGAGGATGCCGGCGCCGGGGAGGTCGTGTGGCTGGCAGAGGGTATGTCGGAGGTAGCAGTGGCCGCGGGCTTGGTAACTTTCGGGTCGCCACTCGAGCCAGAAGCTTGTTCCGGCGCAAGAGGAGCTCTGAAAGAGAAAAAACGCCAAGTCAATAATGCAAGCAAGAGATATGTCGGAAATGAAACAAGCAGAAGGAACTTACCCCGCGGCGACAGGTCTCGGTTTCTTCGGTATGGGCACGCCGACCTTCTGCCTCTTCGACTTCTGAGGTGTGTTGGGCGGGGGCTTCACCCCTCGCTTCCGGCCGGCACGTCCGCCGGTGGAAGGAGGTCCCTGGTTTAGAGGGGCGTCATCGATAACCATATCGTCCGGGATAGCTGAGGACGGCATTGGAAACTCGTAAGCAATAGGTGTTTCTGGAAAGGCGTACGCAAGTGGCATCGGGTCATAGTACAGCAGGATCTCCTCGTCAGAATCAATCTCACTCCGGTCTTGAGTATAATGCCGGGATGAAGAGCCCTTACCCATGGCAGCTGCAGCACGGGTGCTCCTGGGAAGCTTATCCCAATGATCCGGATCTTCAACATCCGCAACAGTGCGGTCCGCCGCGATCTTGATCCGGGAGTTCTCCATGGTTTGGAAGCTGAATTTCTGTATAAACAGCAAAGTCAAGTATTCAGACAAGGAAATATGCCGATGGAAGAGGTATGTCGGATCAATATGATATGTGTCGGCAAACAGACATGTGTCGGCTTAAGTATCTATGTGCCGGACATGGACTTTATCTATCGGATAAGATGGTTTACCGTTGGGGCGGGCCTATCCCGGCTGTATGGTTCTAGCCCCCAGGCAAAAGTGGCCTGAGAGGACTTGCAGACATCCTTAATCCGGCGCAGAATGTCGGCCGGAGTCAGCTCGTGTGTGGAGTGCCGGGTGGGGTCCATTGGCCCGCTCATCTGGCAGATCTTGTGCGACCGGCGCTGCAGAGGGGAGACGCGCCGGCTTATATAGCAGGCCACCAGGTCTTGAGGAGTAAGACCGGCATCCAGGAGCTCGCCCTTAACCCGGTGAAGCGCATTCACCAGCATCACCGAGTTCTTCGGGTTGTAGGTCCAGTTCATCATAGCCAAGGGTGGCTCGTCCACAAATGGCGGCAGGTTGAGCAGATCCTCGTCGGTGGTGTTCTTGACGTAGAAGAAGCTTTTCTGCCACTTCTTGCAAGATTCCAGGAGTTCCACCTTGGGGAAGTCCGAGCCCTTTCGGGACATGATGGTGGCCGCGCCGCAGAGGGTCATGGGGCGGTCCTTCTTTTCCTGGGCCGTCTCCGGCGGGTCGTCCTTGCTCCGGGGCGGCTCTTGGACGACTTGCTTCCGCAGTTGGAAGTACTTCGCCCAGCCTTGAGTAAGGGCCTCTATGCCGGCATAGCCCTCGCAAAAAGCAGCGAAGGCGGAGAGGATCATCACGGCATTGGCCGGGATATGATGAGGTTGTAGGTCGTAGGTGTTGAGGAAGTCCCGGAAGAAGTCCGATGCCGGCAGGCCGAAGCCACGCTCGAAGTGGGCGATGAAGACGACGCGTTCGCCAGGTTCAGGTGCCGGCACAGTTTCTCCTGCTGGTAGCCGGCATGCTACGCCCTCCGGGACTCTCCTGGTGGAGGTGACCCAGGATATGTCGGCCGGAGTAACCTCCGACCCCTCCCAGCCGGAGCGTCCTTGGGCTCGGGCCGAGGTATCTTCCTCAGAGGCCGAGGTGCCCGTCATGCTTGAAGATGCCATCTTAGTGGCCGGGACAAGGCGTGAGAGCCGGAGTCCCGTGATGATATTCCTATCAAGGCCGGAGAAAAGAGGGAGGTTAGTCTCTCCGGCATACCACTCTCCCCAAGGTTAGCAGAAATCAAAGATCTACCGAGCCAGTTAAAACAGGAAACAAATAAGGGTAAAAATTCTAAGGAAGAACACCTGTGAGCGCTGTTAGCAATGCTAGTCGAATCCAGAGAGGAACTGCACTAGATCTATGCGGATATGGCTACCAATGAGAAGCTATGAAGAAGCATCAAAGAGGAAGAACAGAGGGAGAGAGGAACTCACCGGAGTTTGGCCGACGGCGAAAGAACGACGACGGCGAGCGTACAGAAGAAGATCCAATCTCCCTGCAATGCTGCAGAGAGAAGAGGCGGCGGCGGCGGCATCGTCAATGGTGATGCCGTGCGTCGTCGGGCGTCGGCGCCGGAGTAGAGCGGGTCGTCGGCGGCGCTCCTTCTCTGTCCTTCGGTCCGGCGGCGAAGCGCAAGGGGCAGGAGAGCAGAAGAGGAAGAAGGCACTGTGGCGGGGGTAAAAAGAGCAAGTTTACCCCCACCCCATATTTATACCGAAGAGGCAGGGTCGTGGGGATCGTGGGTAGTGTTCCACTCCCCCGACCGTTCCTGCAGAGAGTCGCCACGTGGCGGCACAGAGTGGGGCGGCGGTTCCGGTAACCGTGCCATGACGCAATGATGGCAAGGAGTAACTGCACTGTGAACCGTCACATCGTGGGTGACCGTTCGAGGTGGCAGGACAGTTACAAGTTTCGATGCAAAGCTGTCAGGCATGGCTTCTCGAGGAAGACTCGTCTATATGTCGGATTAACTGCCCGATGTATATGTTCCGTCCGGAATACCCTCGGGACCGGCCGGAATAAGTTTTGGAACAGGAACAGAGGCCGGGATATAATCTGATCACCGGGACATAATGAAGAAAGGTATGTTGAACCTGTCGAGGCTCCACAGCTATGACTGGGGAACCTCGGCAGCTTCGGGGACTAGTGTCGGGGGGATAACCCCCGGTAGGGTCAAGAGACTAGAAAGACACAAAGTCTATGGTTGACTTGTGCCGAGTTATCAAGAAAGGGCCTGGCCGGAATATGAGAGCATCGGTCAGGCCGGCATATGTGTGTATCCCGGCTAATACTTGGATATGCCGGTATAGCCAGAATACTGGTATATGTGTGCCGGCATATACTTAGATATGCCGGCCTAACCATTTGGTGTGTTGTGCAGGAGCAGGGGAGGCCGGATTACCCGACCCTCGTAGGTCGTTGGTCCGGCATATAAGTCCTGGGTATGGCCAACGGTCATATCCGGGATAATTAAGTCAACCAAGGTGTCACATCCCTACAATCAAGGAAGAAAACATCCAAGCATGGTAGCAGAGTAAGATGGCAGGGTGCACAGTGGAGGTTACCTACCCTCACTGTGCACAAGTACGAGCTTACCGCATAGAGGTAAGGCAACAGTTCAAGAGGTACAAGGTACAGGGATATGGCGTCCCATCGAGAGCAATCAGGGGCGAAGTCAAGGGTCTCTGCCATCGTCACCAGCTCCTGTTTGGAGTGTAGCCCGTGTCTTGTGGTCTTGTATGACCGTTGTAACCCTGGCCACCACTATATAAGGTGGCATAGGGAGCCCTGGTAAAGGGTTGGTCACTCTGTGTTCCTACACTTAGCAGTTCATCTTCCTTCTCTAGCAGAGAGCTTGGAAGCACCATTGTTGTGTACTACATCGACCCAAATATACAATCAGTAGAGCAGGAGTAGGGGTGCTATCTCCTTACGAGAGCCCCGAACCTGGGTAGATCAGTGCCCCTTTCTGTCGTGCTTTTTAGCCCGTTCCCCTCTCCCGAATCCTCCAGCATCTAGTTCGGCCCCCATTTAAGCCATCCTATGGCATATGTTGTTTCACCACGACGACAAGTCATAGGATCTGGGAGAAATTTTTTCTCCTTGTCGTTTTTAGTTTGGCATCGAGGGGGAGAGGAGGAGCCCGAGGCCCTGCCAGACACTTTCCCTCTCCCTTCTCTTCGATCACCCCCACCATCGTAAACCCCCAACAAGCGTGCGCCACCCTGCCTAAACCCTAGCTCGACCCCACGCCGTAGAGACTAACCAGCCCTACCTCT
This sequence comes from Dactylis glomerata, assembly GCA_007115705.1. NCBI lineage: Eukaryota > Viridiplantae > Streptophyta > Magnoliopsida > Poales > Poaceae > Dactylis > Dactylis glomerata. Next base: position 1,591,086 of record QXEO01000485.1, on the reverse strand, counting down.
CCTGCCCCTGCCACCGTCGCCATGGCCACCGTGGGCACCCAACTTGGGCAGAGCCGCACCGACCACATCCTGACCCATCACCTCGCCGCCAGCACCATCTCGACCCAACGGACCAATTCCCTGAGCCAGCTACGCTCGAGCGTGACCGTGCACGCCGCCCCGTCCATGTCGACGTGAGCCGATCTGGCCGCCCAGCGCGTCCAGAACGTGCGTCATGTTCCCGTGCGCCTCAACCCCGCCTGCCCCCGCTCTTCACACTCCCCTGAACGGCATGGTGACGCCGACGCCACGCCACCCCCGCCTTGCCCCCTGGCCGATCGTACCGACCCAGACGAGCCAGGATTCAGACGCGCCCGAACTGAACCTAAGACCACCCCGACCGAACCATCTCACCACCGACAGCAACACCTACACCACTGAACTCAGAGCACAACACCGCCCCAGAACACCGCCCAGCGAGCCCAATCGCATCCACTCGAGACCGCCGTGGTCCGAGCTCACCGCAGCAGTATAAAAACCCCTGGACCTTCTCGTTCCCTCCGCTGCTGCTCATTCACCCCCACTCCACTCCCTCTCACTCGCCGAGCCTCTCCGCATTGCAGCCGAAGCAAACCCATCGCCGGCACTCGCAGAGCTTTGGGTAGATCGACGACAGGGGTGAAGGTTGCCATCAACCCGTCCCTCTCCCTCTCTGCTTCTCCTCTGGATGCATGGAACACCACCGCGGCACCCGGATCTCACACGCCCTCGTTTGTTTCCAGGACCAGCCGAGGCCGACGATGCATGACCGTAGACACTCAGGCACCGGGGGAGAACGCTCGCACTCCTAGCCTCTGCATGCAAGATCTGCAACTGCGCCTGCCTTCCTCGACCACTCCGTGACCGATTCCCGCCCTCGCTTGACCTCGACGACCTCGGTGAGCGCCCTATCCATGAAACCCTAGCCGAGGCCGAGCTCCTCCCGCGCATGCAGCAGCCGACGAGGACGACGGCGATCGGCCATCGATCTTGCTCTAATCGAACGGACGAGAGGCCCTATACCGATTCGGTCACCGCCGGGCTGGCCGGCGAGCTGGCTGGGCCGATCTGGCCCAGATCTAGCGAGGCCCGGCCAGATCCGGTCCCCTTTCTTTTTTTCTCTTAGGTGTTATTTGCTAATTAATCACTGCTGCAAACTAAAATGCTTAGAAAATCTTTTAGACCTCAAAAATTTGTGATTCAAATTTTCCTGTGATCCATGCAATGTTGTCTAGCCACTGGTACTACATGTTTGATTTTTAGGACCCTAAATATTATCTGGTAATTAAATAGTGTAGATCTATTGATTTTCACTCATATTTACAAATCTGTTGTTCTGTGTAATGAAAATTGGTGTTTCCAATTTTCAGAGGTGCCTTGCTGTTATGCTGAACTATAGAAACTGGATTTGCCATTTTAGGAGCTGTGCACTGCCTGCAGTAATTATTTTAGTGATATTAGATTTCTGCCTTGTTTTATTTATTGTGCAAAGTAGGTAATTATTTTTGGGTGATTCCACTTCTGGTGTGTTGTACATTGCAGTAGCTTTCCAATGTGGTCTCTGGTAGAATTTTAGGAGCTACAAGAAGTTTTAGGGAATTATATTTCTATTCTAGTGTTAAGTGAGAATAGCAAATTCATTATATTTCACCTTTTTAATCTTTTGGTTTGTTTCCAATTGTGTTGGTTCTGTAATGTTGTTAGCTACCTGTAAGAATACTGGATTCCATGTTTTGATCAGCCATGATACTTGCAAGTTGTTTGTTTGTGATTAGGGTTACTATGCTAATAGAAATTGCTTATTACTATTATATTAGTTTATTCTTTTGTAAAATAGATACTGGTTCAGATATCTGAACATGTTTGTTTCTGATACTCAATGCTTGAGTTGTGTGATGCATGTTTTGGTTGTGAATCATGTATGCTTGCATGCTTATTGTGTGTGTTGTTGATTTTCTGGCCATAGATTCAAACGACGAGTGTGCAGAGGAAGGGGAGGTATTTGAGTACCAAGAAGAAGGAGATCAGGGACAAGCCAACCAAGGCAAGCCATCTACTTGTTGCATATCTGAATCCTACTAAGTCACTATGCATTGTTCTACTCTTGTTTTCTTAATATGCATTATTTTCTATATTGCTATTATTACCTATATAGCAATAGTTGACAACTTAGCTCCACAAGTCGACTTGATATCATCTAACAAGATACCACCCTTGACACCCACTCAACACCCCTATATTAGAGACTTGATGATTAGCATCAAAGTCTTTGGAAAACTCTTAGTGGAGCCAAAAACTCTAGGATGGGAAAACTCTCAGAAAAGTTTCGAAAATGGTTTCGAAAACCTTGGAGTAGTATCTACTCCACTGAAATGTTTTCTAAATGATTTTGGGACAAATGGAAATTGGGATATGGAAGGAAAGGAGTTGGTGGTTTTAGAAAAAGGCATTGGTGTTTCTTTGTAGTCGCTCGGAGCAATTAACCCGTGCAACCACATTACACCGGTATGGGACGGGGCTTAGTTTGAAGTTTATTTGCTTTAGTGCGGGGAGCCTCACAACTATATAAGGGTCTGTAGGACCCTGGAATCTGGGTTGACGCTAAAAGAGGGTCAACACATATCACGGCATATCCCGAGCCGCCGGAAGACACTTGGGTTCTCCCGCCGTGGCGCCGGAGTTACGCTCTGGAGGAGGTACTGCCGGGACGTGCCGGGGAGGTAAACTCCACAGGGTAGGCACCCGTACTAAGGTAGATAGATGGAGGGCTTTGATCGATTATCTGAACCCCGCATACTTGTGTATGACGGTCCGTGGTGGTATCCCGGCGGATTTATCGGATGGTGTGGGTAAATTGTACAACCTCTGCAGAGTGTAAACCTATTCGAATAGCCGAGTCCTCGGTCATGGACGGTTGTAAAGATCACTACATTGCCCAATGTCAGGTTTTGGTTTTATAAATGGTTTTTGAGAAAAACAGAGTTTTGTGCCGGACGGAGTACTTGGAGGGTACGGCCGTGGCACGGGTGTGGTTCGGAGTACTTGGAGGGTACTGCCGATGACTTGAGGTGGTCATGTCTGATTGACCACCGATCTTTCTTACAAAGGAGTTTCCCCCTTTCCTAGAGCTTTTCCTATAAATGTTTTATAAAAGTCTTCTTTAATAAGGATATAGAAATGTCGTAAGACATGTTATGTCGACACGAGAAAACTTGCTAGTATAGAGTTTCATTAAAACCAAGCCAACCTGATAAGGATCACGCCGGTGATCCTATGAGTTTTGTCCCGATCTTTCACAGCGAGTCAACCCGGATAAATATCTTCCAATAACGCAAAGAACGTCACCTGAAGACGAGGACGAATCCAGCAAGCAACGTGATGATGAACACCACGCCTCAAACCAAAGCACGACAATCCTTGATGAACACAAGAACCTCCGCAGCAACTTTATTCGATAAACGGCATCGCCGTCCCCGGAGGGATGCTTCACCAAGAAACACAACACGATAGTTTGTAAACTAAAATTCTGAACCCCCTAAACCCTAGACTGCTGGCCTCCTTATATAGATGGCCAGAAAACTGTTGGGCTTGGACAGGCCCAAACCCAAAACACACATAAACCTAAGTGGCCCACAACTAGACCTAGCTACGAAATAACATAGGCATGAATACAAATTGCTGACACAACCTTAGACTAATTATTACATATCGTAGGTCGTCCTGGCGTGCCAATATGCAACGAGCTTCCCTCATCTTGGTGGAGTCCTGAAATTGGGCTTCACCTCCTCCGTCGTGCCCATATCATCCTCCCCCCCTTCAAAAAGCGTTGTCCCCAATGCGTGAGGGTCTGCTCGAAAGGGTGGCGGAATATCAACAATAGCACCACGCATATTCGTCGTCTTCAAGTCTTGCTTGCCTTCCTCACCACATCCTCCCTCTTGGCCTGCTCGACTTGATACAGCCCTAGGTGGTTGCACCTCTTTTCTTCGCCAAATAAACTTGTACTTAGGAGGCACCACCTTCTTCTTCTCAACTCTTGATGGAGCTCTTGGCGGCTGAACATGAACCTTCTTAGCACGACCCTGCAAAGTAGTAATGCCTGGGCCACACAACTGACGAACACGTCCATCTTTTCCTGTATGCACACGCACTGCTGCTCCAACAAAATGTCTCCGAGGTGTTCTAACAAAACTGTGGCTGACTACCCGCGGCACCGTATGCACCGGAACACGATCAGCATCACCGTCATCGGTCTGAACACCCATGTCAACACGAACTGGAAGTGGAACACATGGAACACATGCTGACATATCCTTCCCTTCATCAATAAGAGGCTTGACTTCAACCGGCTTGTCACTAACAAGAACAACTGGCTTGTCATCTACAGGCTTGGCTGAAACAATATCACCACTGACGCTCTTCGCATCATGCTCCTCATGCTGCACCTGAGCTAGCCCTGGTTGTGGCTTAGCTGTATGCAACTTCTCCTTGCGAACCACCAACACAACATCGGACTTGATTTGATCATCTCTCATAGGCTTCAAAGTCCGCTGTTTGCCATCATGCACAAAAGAATATGTATTTGCTCTTCCAGCATGCATAGCATTGTGATCATACTGCCATGGACGTCCAAGTAACAGCCCACACACCTCCAATGGCAACACATCACAGTCCACCTCATCAACATAGTCATCAACTGTAAATGGCACACGCACCTTGTGAGTAATCTTCAGCATACCGCAACTATTAACCCACTCAACATGCCTCGGTTCTGGAATACGCCATGTGGATAAACCCAAAGCCTCCACAACCGCCTTGCTAATGCCATTACAGTAACTACCACTATCAATCATTAACTTGCATGCTTTGCCTTTGATTATGCACTGCGCCTGAAATAAATTCCATCGCTGGCCTCTATCCGCTGTCATGCAAGTCTCATCATGTACTCTTTTGAGTTGCATATTCAGCCCACTCAATGGTACAACCTCCTCCACGACATCCTTGACAACATCAGCCTTGACAACATCAACCGCTGACAATTCAGAATTCGTGGCTACCACCTTGCTAACTGTCGGCAATGGAACAACTGTCAACTTCTCATGAGTAGTCACAGCTGTCGCGACCTTCGGTATAGGAGCTATGCTCTTGCCAACATCCTCTATCCGATGCAAAACCTTGGGTGCCTGCTTAATTACTTCTACGGGTACCATGGGCTTTCGAGAAGGAACCACGTTGCTAGAAGGTATAAAGCACTCTCGCAGAAAGTTTCTGAAATTCGCCCAAGTTGCAGAGGTAATGCTCTTCTCCTGCAAAGCTTTATGCCACCAACTGTATAGCCTGGCATCCACGCGTCGGTCTGCAAGAGCCAAACGGTTAGAATCATTCATGTTTTGATCATAGGTAGCACACCTGTAGAAACCCTGTAGCATATGACGTTCCCATGACTCATACTCTTCAGCTGTTGCATCATAGGTCAGTTGCCAATTGATCTCATATGCATCATATGCTAAAACACCATCCAGCAGGTCCAGATAATCATTGAAAATATCGCTAGATTTTTTGCCACTGCGACACTTATAGCCGTAATAATCACCCGGAAAAGAATCCATATTTATGTCTACTTTTGCCCAGCCTTGACTGATTTCGCAATGCAGAACACAGCAGCACAAGAAAACTCCACGCTCTGGATCAGACACGAAAGACTTAGAAGTCTGATCGGTAGCGTTTAATTCCACCACTTTTTTCCGTTGTTTGTAGCCAAGAACACTAGGAAGCAGGCTTGTGTCCAATTGGCCGATATCACCAGGCGCGGGGCGACTGAAACAAACGCGAGGCAATCAGTCCTGTTATCGCTGGAGGGCAGACTATGTCTGTGGTGGAGCGACGCACAGCTTGCTCCAGGCGCACGCGAGGCGAGCGACCCGCTCGAGGCCGGCTGGGCCGGCCCGCTAGGAGCCGCTGGAGGCTAACGGACCGAGGCGCGGGCGAAGTCCCCTTCGGGGCGCGGGCGTGCGAGCCTCGCTCGACCCCAGACGCGGTCTCCCCTCAGGCGCGTGGGTACACGGGGCGATGCTCCTTTTTTTTGTTGACTGCTATTCCCGATCGGATCTGGCCAGCGCTGGGAACTCAGGCAAATCGATGCAAATCAACTCGGTCCTGGCGGTGATCAAGCTTGCCAACGATCGGTCCGACGGCGGCCGAGCTGCACACGGAAAAAGGAGATCCAAAAACAACACCAACGTAAGGCTCCTCAATCTGCTCTCTGTCCCCACGATCTGAAGAACCACGCTAGGAAAAACAAACACAATCCGATTTGTGCAGCGGAAAGCAATCTCCTATTCCCAATCTACAAACTGTCCGGATGAACAATCAGCAGATCGATCTCGCCGTGAGCAATCCAGAAAACCAACGAAGAGATCTGATCTGAAAACTCTTCGAACAAAAACAATCCAGAGAACAATCAATCTAAAATACTCGCGGTGATAAACCCAGTAATCTGATACCACATGATAAAGATCACGCCGGTGATCCTATGAGTTTTGTCCCGATCTTTCACAGCGAGTCAACCCGGATAAATATCTTCCAATAACGCAAAGAACGTCACCTGAAGACGAGGACGAATCCAGCAAGCAACGTGATGATGAACACCACGCCTCAAACCAAAGCACGACAATCCTTGATGAACACAAGAACCTCCGCAGCAACTTTATTCGATAAACGGCATCGCCGTCCCCGGAGGGATGCTTCACCAAGAAACACAACACGATAGTTTGTAAACTAAAATTCTGAACCCCCTAAACCCTAGACTGCGGGCCTCCTTATATAGATGGCCAGAAAACTGTTGGGCTTGGACAGGCCCAAACCCAAAACACACATAAACCTAAGTGGCCCACAACTAGACCTAGCTACGAAATAACATAGGCATGAATACAAATTGCTGACACAACCTTAGACTAATTATTACATATCGTAGGTCGTCCTGGCGTGCCAATATGCAACGAGCTTCCCTCATCTTGGTAGAGTCCTGAAATTGGGCTTCACCTCATCCGTCGTGCCCATATCACAACCCTTGCTACAGCCATATAGTATGTAAATGTTTCTCTCTTAGATGGTTTGCGAGTACAATTCCAAAATATACTAACGACTTTGTCCCTGGCTATTAACTTGGCCAGACTTTGGCGATGACTATGAGGAGGACGATGAGGAGTACGACGACGCCGGTGCGAACTAGGATCGTTTCCCTATCAGTCGCCTGTAGGGTAGTAGGCCTGACTTGGGTCAGCTGCGCTGCATGTATCCCGCTGCTACTTCATGAATAAGTGTGTCAGTTGAACTTGCCCTGCGTGGCATTTGTATTCAGCCAAGCGGCTTATGTAAGACTTTAATACTCGTGTGTAATGGATGATGTAATCTGTAATGCCAACTCTGTTATGTGGATTCACGATGGTCTCTTGGGATCGTGAATTGTATGCATAACGGGAATCCCGGGTGGTAAGCCGGGGTCCCCACTGAGCGCTGATCGCGCACCCGATAAGATAGAAACAAGAAGGAGAAGAAGAAAAGAAGAGAAGACAATATCTTTGAGCCTGTACTAAAAAATATTCGACTATAGCCTCGGGGGCTACTCCCATCGGTAGCGCTGGTCGCGCACCCGATGAGGATGGAAAATATTGATTACTTATCGGGAGAATCATCGACTTCATTGTCGACAATATCAAACAAATTAACTCGCTATTTCACTCCCATCGGGAGAGATTTACGACTAAGTCAAAGAATATAACTCGAAGATTTCGGGTATTGAAACAGCCAAACAAGGCTCACGACAAAATTATGATTCTCAAGCCGCGACATCGCGATAAAAAGCTTGAATGCCATAATTATAAAAGATCATGAAGGTAAGACCTCAGGATCTGTCTGTTAGAAGTATAATACGTATACGCGTAGGAGTTATTATTAGACTAGGACTCTACATTACTTGTACTTCAAGTCTTTACCTACCCTATGTACTTCTATATATACCCCCACAAGGGTCCAAGCAATACACCACACAATTACAGGGATACAATATTTTTACATGGTATCAGAGCGGTTTGTCTCACAACGCTGATCCTAGGTTTCTAAACCACTTCCGCATCGCGCCGCCCCCGGGGAGATCTCTTCTCGACGGCGCGGCACCCGATCTCGATCAATGATCGAACAGGTTCTTTAGACTAGAATAGATCCAATTTCGAAATTCCCAATTTTCCAATTCGGTTAGATCCAATTAGCCAAATAAATCCCGGATCTTCTACCTTTGTGTTCCAATCCGGTGTGAATTACTACAAAATCATTGTTGCCACGACAGGTTCCCATCGACTTCATCGTAACCAGCTTCATGCCCGCGTCTAGGTCCAGCATCGACCTCGGACGCCAGTTCGATCTGATATGTCGGGGCAACGCCATCGCGCGCGCCTTCTGCATCAACCTCCTGTGCAACTCCACGCCGTGCAGGTCAGGATCAGGCGGGCATGCCCGCCGTTCGGCTTCGATCCCACCTGCCGCTCAAGACTCTGATGGCTCCAACACCACCAATACGCGCGCACATGCATGCGATCTACAGGAGGATAAGAACGTGCCATCATCCGCACATGAGCAGGCTGCACATATACAGAAGACTCACGTCAGGTATGCTACCACGTTGCCTTGACACATAAAAAAGAGGACAGAGTTGCATGCACACAGCCAGATTTTCTCTGCGCACGACTTCTCGACATAGTACTGCACTTCATCAAACTGGACTACATCGACCCAAACACAAGATATCAAGTTGTACGACTACATCAAACTATGAACAAGATCTTCGTCGAGTCCTACATCGCCAACACAATCAACGCCAAAGTCTATATTCACGTGGTCTTCCACCGCCGTCGATAAAAACCTCGCCGCCGCCGTGATCTTCGATCGCCGCCGCCGCCTACGACAATACCCGCCGCCGCTGTGATCTTCAATCGCCGCCGCCGCCTACGATAACACCTGCCGTCGCCGCAAAACCGTTGCTGCCGCCGCACAAGACAAAACCCGCCGCCGCTGCAGAACCGCTGCCGCCGCCGCACAAAAACCCGCCGCCGCCGCCGCAGCGCTGCCGCCGCCACCGCCCAAGACAAAACAAAACCCGCAAATTTTTTTGCGCCTTCAGCTCTACGGCTACAACGACCATGACAACTTCGACCATGGCTACATCATGATCGGCTACCTCGATATCGACATCAAGAACACCATCTACAACAAACTCAAGAACTTCAGTCCACAGCGTCCGCGTCGTCATTTGCATCCACGCCACTCCCGCTGTGACTGCGGGAGAGAAGAGAGGAGAGACCGGGAAGGCACCAGAGGTGCCGACCCATCAGAGACACAGTTGATGATGACACGGAGGAGAAGACGATGGAAACACATGACTTTAAATCCAGTCGCAATCGTCTGCTTCACTCCCGCTACGACTGAGGAGGAATGTTAGAAGTATAATACGTGTACGCGTAGGAGTTAGTATTAGACTAGGACTCTACATTACTTGTACTCCAAATCTCTATCTACCCCGTGTACTTCTATATATACCCCCATAAGGGTCCAAGCAATACAACACACAATTACATGGATACAATATTTTTCACACCGTCCTGCATGGCCTAGTATACGCACATGAATGCACTCTGCTAGTAAATTTTCGTATCCATGATGCGAAGAAAAATCCCGGTGGACGCACTGGGTACCCTGAGAAATACTGGAATCCTATCTTTGTAAGTCCTAAATGCGGCAAAAGATTGGGTTACGTCAGGTACCGGATTCAGACCTGGGGGCTTGAATTCAAAGTAGGTGACAAGCTTCTGCTCAGGCAGTTAACTGGTCTCCTGATCCATCAGAAGCGCCTGGCTTGTTAACCAAAATCCCCCTGAGAAATAAATAATATGAATTTTTTGATGAATACAGGGAGAAAGAAGAAGTCGAAGATTGATCAAGTCGAAGATATGAAGATTTGAGATTCAACCCGAATCTACAATTCTGGTAGAATCTCGGGGGCTACTCACATGGGTATAGCCAATAAGGCCCATTATCTTGGTACCCCTGGGGCCCGTTAGGTAGGCCCAAGCATAGATGTAGTCAAAATACGGGATGATATCGTATTCAGAGATTGTAATTTGTATTGAACCCGACTGGTTCCTCGAGACCTGGCCACCTATATAAAGGGGCCAGGAGAGGCCGGCCAGGGACAGATTGAGATTGAGCCAATTGAGTACTACGCTTATTCTTAATACACACAAAACCTCACCTTGTTTGTTTGATCTTTACCTTTGAGTTCATCCGACACCCTCTTCCCTCGATCCTAAGTCCTTCATCTAGGATATTTGCCAAGCTAACCCTCGTCACCCACCACAACGGCGTCTTGGTGCGCCTAGTAACAAGAACCATCTTGGCCATGACTGGTGGTGGGGTGTGCGAGCCGGACCCTAGAAACCATGCTAGACCAGCGTCATGTTCTTCTTCCATGCCGAGGACGCCTTACTTGTCTTCCTCGGTGCAGTTGTCCCCGACCTTTGTCGTACCAAAGCGAGAGATGAAGGAGGAGGCCATCTCACCACCAAGGAAGCACTCGACATTGCATGGTGGCAGCATATTCATCCACGATCCAATGCATCGCCGCCTCCCCGCTGAAGGTTTCCTTCTGCTTTGGGAAGAAGCAACCCACACTGATGGAGATGAAGGGAAGGAGCCATGGGTGGAGGAGCCCCAGAAGAAAGCACTCCTGCGCGTCCACGATGACCCAAATGATTCTCCAGGGCTCGATATGGCCATGGAGGCCTCACGCAATGGAGGACGGGATAGAAGTGGTGTATCCCTAGTGGCACTGTTAACAAGGAGGACGAGAACGAGGCTGGCAACTTTGGCACCTTCTACTGCCACCCTCGCTTCTAGGATTTGGTATAAATTTATGTTTAGTTAAATTTAATTCAAACTTTGTAAAATAGTTTCAATTTTTTTTTTTGTGAAAATATAGATATGGGAACGCGACAGGAAGAGGCATTCCCCATAGGTGGATCCCCATGTTGGTGTCCCCATACTTTTAATCCGACGGCTGGGATGCTCTTAGAAGTGGTCGTGAGGGTTTTTACCTACTTTGGCCAAGGCAAACCTATGTAAGCATCTCCAACATATGCCCTAAAATATGGCACCACTTTTCAGTTTTTGGACAACATTTTTGCAGTTTTTGGGCACAAAATGTCAGACACACATTCTAGATGTCGTAAAATAGGGAACCACTGGAACTTCAAATGCCCTAAAATAGGACACCACACATAGCAAACATACCACATTTTACATAGTTTGATAAAATTTGGACAAAGATTGTATGATTTGAAACTTAACATTGCATAATTCGAAAGTAAACATAGCATCAACACTACCTGCACTACGCTGTTACTCATCACTAGGAAAGCAGTAGTCCATCCATGCATCATCATCGGGGTCCATCTACATCACCAAGGGGGCAGCCTCCTCTCGCATCTTTGGCTTTGCGGACTTCTTCGTCCGAGTCCCTCTTCGCGTAGAATTCGTGCTTCGCTTGCACGTCCTCCGGAAGCTCCTCCATGTGCTTTGCCATGGCCCTTTCATCGGCCTCGGTGACATAAAACTGTCGCATGGTGCGACGGTGCTGCAACTCCTCCCATGATGCAATATGCACCTCAAGAACTAGAATCTCTGCCTCTACACTCTTCCCAATCTCCGAAAAGTTCATGTCCCTCCTCGAATGACTGAACCTCCACGCGACAGCATTGAATGCATGAGCGGCCTCATGCGACATCTCAAAGGTGTCAAGCCACACCCGCTAGCCACGCAGGTGATCTTAGCTGCATAGTTCCCCCGCTGGCCATGTGAGAACACTGTGGAAGCCGTTGGAGCTCTACGCGGTTGCGCAGGGCCATCAGAGGCGAGTTAACGCGGCGAGGCTATGCTTTTGGGGAAGCCGGCCAAAATCAGGCAGAAATGCGTGGCGGAGCTTGTCGAGAGCGTGAATCGGCCAAAATCTAAGAAAAATGTTGCGCCTCAGGTTGGCGGTGGCGGGTATCGACGGATGTGCACATGGTAGCAGGAGGTGGGGAATTTTGAGGAGGCGGTTGACAGTTGCATGGTGCATCATGATTTTTGGCTGCGTCATTTTGAGCCTCAAATATACATTAGGGGCAAATTTTTGGACATAAAAATAGGATAGGGAATCTAGAGCTATGTGTTTGCTCTAGAAAGCAGGTTTTTTGGACATAAAAATAGGATATAGAATCTAGAGCTATGTCTATGCAGAAATGCACTGTCAGTCTCACATATACTATTTGCTGATGATTCTCTTATTTTCATGAAGGCAGACACGAATAATGCAACTTCCTTAGAGGATGTTCTGGATACTTATTGTGCTAACTCAGGTCAGTTGGTTAGTTTGGCGAAATCAAGTATCTTTTTCTCTCCCAATACAAATGTACTTACCAGAGCAGAGTGAGGCTCTTCATATTACCACAGAACTATTTCTGATAAATATTTGGGGTTCCCGGTGCTTGTGGGGGCAGATAGGAGTGATAGTTCTGAACACTTTATTGGAAGGATTATTCAGCGTATTAATGGGTGGGAGGAGAAGCAACTATCAATTAGGGGTAAAGAAATTTTACTGAAGGCTATTTCACTGACCATCCCTGTCTATGCAATGTCAGTTTTCCTAATACCTAAGGGAGTGTGTAAGAGGATGATGGATGCTATATCCAGGTTTTGGTGGGGGCGTGATGACAAAAGCAACAAGATGCATTGGTATGCCTGGTGAAAACTATGCTGTCCAAAGAGAGAGAGAGAGAGTGGTATGGGGTTCAGAGATTTTCACTCCTTTAACCTTGCAATGTTGGCTAAACAGATCTGGAGACTTGTTACTGATTGATATTTGTTATGTGCAAAGCTGCTTGGTGCTTAATATTATCCTAATGGTGATATACTGAGAGCAGGATCAAATGTGGGTTCATCTTTTACCTGGCAAAGTATTGTTGCTAGCATTCCCACATTCAAGCGAGGCTATATTTGGCGCGTGGGTATAGGGGAGTATATAAACATCTATACAGATCCATGGATCCCCTCAAGCCCATACCGTCAAATCATTACACCACGTGGATCGATAGTTTATACAAGTGTCTGATCTAATCTCCCCGGTTACTGGATACTGGGATGTCGAACTTCTTCAGTCCATCTTCTGTGATGTTGATGTCGGCCAAATATTGGAAATTTGAATACTGGAAATTCCTTTGCAACCAGGGGTTCGATGGTTTTATAGCATGGAATTTTAATAGGAAAGACCGATACTCTGTTAGATCGGGCTACTATTTATAGTGGAGACATCAATTCGGTGCCCATGGCAGGCAGTTGGCTAGTCCAGGGACTTCAACTTTGAATCCGATGTGGAAGAACCTATGGCAAATGAAGATCCCGAGTAAAGTCAAAATATTTTTGTGGAGAGCCCTCCATGGCATAGTTCCTCTCAAGTCGATCCTTGTTAATCGACATGTTGGCAAAACGGGCAATGCTCTGTTTGTTTTTGTTTGACAGCTCCTGAAGATGTTTGCACCTCCTATTTCAGTGTCACGTAGCACGTGAGTTATGGACTCCTCTGGGCATTCAAAATTTTATAGAACATGTAATATCTGTTGATCGCTCGGGCTCTGTTGTCCTGGAGCTCTTATTGCGTGACCAAAAGAGAAGTATGCCGGGCTTTGATTCCATTAATCTGAAGGAAACGATCGGGGTGACGTGCTGGTATCTTTGGTGGTTGCGACAAAGACGAACGGTTTCCCCCATATTTAAGTGCAAAATGTCTATCTATCATAGCAAACACAGCCAAAGCAAGATCAAAAGGAGCAACTCCGGGCTGTTGTTGGACTAAACTAGAGGTGAGAAAAATTAAAATTAATGTAGATGGTTCTTTCCACTCTGATATGCATGCAGGATCAACGGGGAGCGGTAGCCTGTGATCATGAAGGGAGATTCCTGGCGTCTACCTCAGTTTTTTCCCAAATCTTACGTCACCAGCTGCGGTAAAAGCTTTGGCAATGAGAGAGGGTCTCGCACTTGCAAACCTGCTAAGGTGCAACAATTTCATGATGGAATCAGACTCTATAGAAACCTTGGAGGCGCGTACACGAGATGAAGCTTGGTGGGGAGAATCATCCGCCATATTTGCTGATTGTGTTGATCTCGCATCTCTTATTGATAAAGTCTCCTTCAAGCATTGCCCCATAGAAGCCAACAAAGTTGCACATGAAATAACTAGTTTTTATTTTTTTCTAGATCTTCTTATAATTAGGTCGATGAACCCTCTAGTTTCCTTCTTCATAGGCTTATAAACGATGACACGATGTAACCGAACTTTGATTGAAGCAGCAAGTTTTAGACGCACTCATTTTTTTACCAGAGTACCTAAAAGGACGAAAAAGTTTTTAATAACTTAATATATTATAATCGTTTACCTAAAAAAAACAGGTTTTTTGGGCACCAAATGAGTTTTTGGCATCTGTTGTTGGAGATGCGGTACATCCTCGTGTCCGCGCACGTGAGCTTACGCTTACCTCTCTCCACCGTATAAAGTCCGGCGCTCTTTCCCCAACCCCGCGTTACCGCCGTCTCCCCTCGCCGCCGACCAAACGCACCCACACGAGCTCCCGCGCGGGTTCATGTCCATCTCCCCTACCGAATCCACCAGAGGATCCCACCCGCTCTCGCCGCGCTCTTCCAATCCTAGCCCTAGCCCTCGTCATGGCACCGCCCCTCGCCGCGGCCACCGCTCCTCTACTCGGGTCTCCGTCTCGCCGCCCTCCGCCGCTGCGCTCGGTGCCGGAGAGAGCGGCTCAATTTCCGGTGAGTTTCTCTCGGGCTTGCTCGCTCGTTCGTTCCGTTGCATGCCGTACATGGATTATGCTATGATATTGTCGCGGGTAGATCTGGATTGGGTTAATTAGCTGGGCTGGAGTAGCTGCTGCCGGGTAGCGCTTAGCTATTACTTCTGCAGGATTGATTCCATGCTTCGGGTGAAAGGTTTGGTACTTAAAATTTGATATGTTGGGAGTTAAG
Source organism: Dactylis glomerata (assembly GCA_007115705.1). Lineage (NCBI taxonomy): Eukaryota > Viridiplantae > Streptophyta > Magnoliopsida > Poales > Poaceae > Dactylis > Dactylis glomerata. The sequence goes on along the minus strand of QXEO01000485.1, from coordinate 1,575,945 downwards.
TTTCCTGTTCTAGGGTTAAACACACTCACAGACTTTGGGATTGTGTCAATTTTTCATGTTTAAAGCTTTTGCTTTGTCGACTTAGCCAATTTTACATGCTTAAAGCTTTTGATTCGCCATTTGGTTTAACATGATAGTTCGGCCATAGCAGAGGGTTACTATTAAGCCCATATGGAACTGCGTACATAACATTGCTCTTGATCATGCTATTTTTTTGTGAAGCAAAGTTTGTCTGTTTATACAACCAGCTGTAAGCTATGGAGTCTTTTTTTGTAAGGATATTCATATGTCCTCCTTCACATAGAACCCCCTCTGTCCCCAACACACACAATATGCTTCTCCACGAGCAAAAGCCTGCACTTTGGAAACTTTAATACTAGCATATTGAATGTTTGGTTTCATATGGACATTATGCTACTTAGCTTAGAGTAGAAAACATATACAGAGAGCAATATGTGCACTGACTGCACCCCAGGCTGTGGGTCGTTAGATGGACAAGCAGTTTATGAGATTCAGGCAGAACTCGTTGCGGGCATATTTTACAAAAGAATCTTGTATTTCATCCAAATCTAGCCACGGTCAAGTTTATACTGTGGTTTCATTACGGTTTAATTTTTAATTGTGGGATACTACACCATAGTTCTTTTCCAATGTAGTTACAGAGATTTAATAGAGGTTTTAATTATTCATTATGCAACTCTTCTTCCTCGCGGTTATATTGAGGCTTCACAGAGTCTTAATATAGATTTAAGAAAAGTTCCAGAAAGCTTAAGATTAGGTTTGACAGAAACTGCAATAAAACATGAGCCGCTATAAAACCTCACTGAAGCCGTATGAAGCCTTTATGAAATCATGAAAACGCGGTAGACATGGTGAAACACACATCAATTTTCATAAATGTTTTGTGACTGTGCAAGACGAGTTTCAAAAGAGGTTTTAAAATTTTGGAAACATATTCAACATTAGTCTTGATCCAAAGATCTCGTCAAAACAAAGACAAGGGTGAAAATAGATCGTAAATCGGGTATGCAGTTCAAATATGCGACCCTTTTTGTGTTTGGACGAAGAATTGAATTCATATGGTTACTGATGGGATGGGGTAGGTGGAGTGCGGGTACAAGTGTGCCAGCAATTCCAGGTAGATATGTCCCTGAGTTTCCCATCTAACGGCCCGAAGGCATCCGATGCATTCAGTCCACTGGTTGCTCCGTTTCACATGATACTTTAGTAAATGGTGTAAATTAATATTTCATGATGAAGCCATGCGGATACTGTTCTATCCAGCTTGGTTTGGTCTTCCATTTTCTTAGTCAGGGTGTTCTGTGTGAGCACTTTGCTCCTTTGCCTTCTTGATTGTCTTACATTTGATCACATCAACTGTTTCTTATGTCTTTTACTCCCCCCGTTCCAAATTAATTGCTCTATTATAAGTTAAACTTATTTAAGTTTGGCCAAATATACAAGATATATGCTAAAATGTTACCCAGAACATTATGATGAATCAAATGAAACTAATTTGGTGTTGTGGATGTTGATATTTTTCTAGACTTTGTCAAACTTTAAAAGGTTGATATTTTCAATTAATTTGGAATGGAGGGAGCATAGGCATATGCCATATGCTAATTGATAAGTATCTGCTTCAGTCACTTCTACATGACATGTGCCCTACTGTTATCTTTCTTTCATGATATGCCTCATCAATCTCTAAATATTTCATTCCAGAGTAATTTTAACAATGGGATTCATATTTTGCAGACTCAGTTGTCGAGCAATCTATTGATCCTTCCCAAAAGGTGAAGTGTTTGAACGATCTGAATCTTGGATTGAATTTTGATTGTTTTTCAGCTTGTGTAGATACTTTTTTCTGTTCTTGTCTTATCCATGACAATGAAATCAATCACAGGTAGTTGGATTTAGAATATCCGGGGAAGAGAATGATCCATATACCCAAGAGGATGGTAATGAATCTGGACAGGGGAGTATGGGTCGTCTTGAGTTGGTGGGATCCCACCATAATTCTAATGGACTTCAGGGTAATGGAGCTCTGATGGCCTCTAGAAAGAATCAGGCTGTGAATGCCAATTATCTTCTGAATTTCCAGTATGATCCTATTTCTCGACCGCAGCCTCGCGGCCCTAGAATATACCCCCCTAGAAGGCAAAGGAAGATTAAACCTTACAACAAGGACTTGTTCCTCCAAGCAAATTTTAAGTTTGTTGTGTTGGATACTGGAAATTATCAAATTGATTCAATGGATCCTGATAAGATGCTCCAGTGGGAAGATATAATCTGTGTAAGATACTGTAGCCCTTCCGAGGTGCGATGTCCCATTTGCTTGGAAAGCCCATTGTGCCCACAGATTACATCATGCGGTCATATATATTGCTTTCCATGCATTTTGCGTTATTTATTAATGGGTAAAGAGGATTACAGAGGTGAATGCTGGAAGAAGTGTCCGCTATGCTTTACGATGATATCAGCGAAGGAGTTGAATACCATCTTCGTTACTCAACTTCAGCATTTCCATGTTGGTGACAGTGCGACCTTCACTCTTCTGGGGCGGTCAAAAAATTCACTCACTCCTTTTATTAGGAATCTGTCTAGTGAATATTCTTCTGTAGGTGAAGATCCTGCTGATGTTTTCTCCAAGTTCATTTTGACATCTGATGTTGAGCTCACTGTTCGAGAGGCAAAATCAGATCTCAGTAATTGGTTGCACAGGGCTGACATGGGCCTTGTTGATGACTTGGAGAATCTTCCATATGTTTCTGCTGCTTTGGAGCAACTTGAAGAAAGGATGAAATACTGGTCTGAATGCAGAAATCACAGTAGCAGCCCCCCTCTAAAGGGTAGCTTCTGTTCTGTGTCTAGTAACAAATCGAAGAACTCCGATAATCTGAGGACTTCGAGCCTGAACAGTGGACAGAAGCTTTCCCCTGTTTCAGATGGAGATATTATCGCTGGTGTTTCAGGCCTTTCTGTTGCTCCCCGATCTAATATCACTAATAAGGGAGTGCCACCCAAAATGGAAGAGAGACGTGCTGCCACCATTGAGTCGAATGAACAAGATTCATACACATTTTACCAGGTTTGTTTCATATCTTAGACTTTGCGGTGATGACTTATCCAGTGCTCAAGGTTTGGTGTTTCCACAAAATTTGATATTCAAATCTTGTTACAGGTGTTTGATGGTCAGCACCTAATTCTTCATCCACTTAACATGAAATGCCTTCTAAACCATTTTGGGTGTTCTGATATGCTTCCACCAAGGTAAAGTACTACTAGGTTTTTTCTTATGTCCTAATGCCTGGAAGCTCAGATGTTGTCATCATTTATTATTGTTCTGCAACTATTGTAGTGGGTACTTCCTGTTGATGAGTTTGGCTTTGGGCTTGGGCCTATGGCAATATGCCTGGCCTAAAAGGAGTTTCTAAAACATAGCTATTTGAATGGTCCACAAAAGTTACAGGAAACATTTCTGTATCAGAGAGAGAAAAGAGAGATAAAGCGACATGTGGCATTGAATGTTCTCAAAGCTGAATGTAGGGAAAACATTAGGTGTGAGCAAATGTTTGGAATCCTGAAAAAACTGGAGTAAATGAAGAACCTCTTGAAGATAATACGATAACTCTAAGTACGTCATTCAAGTCCTACTAAATGTCTATAGAAATCCTTTCTTCCGAAGAAGACCTTCTATAACTGACAGATCCTAATCAAATGTTTCAAGACTTCAAGGAACACTAAATATGACTACCATGGCTATTCTCCATGTACTATAATAAAAGGGTATTCTCCATTTTATGTTTTATTCACAGCACCAACATCATTTATTGAAGTATATGCTACATAGAACAAGGCACCAACTCTTAGAACTGAACCGGGGAGTATAACGAGTAGGAGCATTAAATATGGCTACCATGTTAATTCTCCATGATACTTGTTTCATTTGATTAGGCTAAATTGGCACCTATTTGAAGACGCAGGGAATAGATTATATGCAGCTTCATAATAAATGCAAGTATTTTGTTGATTTTGAATATTTTCTATTTGATTGTGTTTTTGTAATGGAATACTATATTATGAATTGAATTCTAGTTGAACGTTTTGGCCATATGTTGTAGTGTTCTAACAATTTGGATAGTATATAATCTAACTTCCCGCTCAGGCAGTGTAATTTACAAGTGAGAAGTATTTTAGGGGGTGTTTGGTTGGTGCCTAAACTAGCCCTGCCAAAAAATTGGCTGCCATCAGATTCTTGTCTTTGCATGGTTTGTTGCCGAAATTTTAGTTGCCAATGGGTGGCACCTGCTTCTCATGCAGAATCTTACCAAATAATTGGCGAAGGGATTGCTTCCTTGGCCAAATAATTGGCAAGCCAAATCTTGCCAAACATTTGCTAGGGCTGCATGGGAGCATGAATGAAACATACCCATAATGTTTCTCAGTGAGTCTGATGATGTTCATTTCATAGTAATTCACCCTGCCCCTGGCACAAACTTCACCGCCCCAATGTCAGACATATTTGTGTAGCTATGCCTGCACTAGAATTTGCCTAAATAACCAATGTAATAGTTGATGTGAATACATGATGTCCGAGCTATATTATACTTCATGACTTCTCTTGACCAATGAGGAAGTGATAGTAGAATGAATAATTTGATGTTTGTGGAAGTTATATGCTATCTTTGGTGAAATCAAAAAGTGTTACTTTGTACTTGTAGTTTATTGTCTTGTCAGTATATGTGGACAGAACTATTTTTTATGTTTATACAATATGAGATTTAGGTTGGAGAGTATTTTTGTGTGCGATCTGAGTGTTGCTATGTTATGCACTTATGCTAATGTTATTGATCCACCTTGCACACAGATTGACTGGAAAAATCTTGGAGTTGGAAACTGTAACACAGTCTGAGGCTACAAGAAAACGATATCGCTTCTTAAGCCACTTCTCATTAACAACAACATTTCAGGTAATTTGATGAGCAAATCTAGTTTTGCCTTTGATCCAGTTCTCATGTTATGTAATATAAACTATGCAGTTCTGTGAAATCGACCTGAGTGATATGCTACCTCCGGTTTCATTGGCTCCATTCATGGATGAAATTAAAAAGCGTGAGAAACAGAGGAAGCAAACTGCCAGGAAGGTCTGATCTATTGCTTAGTACTTGATGTTCATGCTGTTCTTTTAAGATCTTGTGCCTCAGTTGCTATTTGTGACAATCTATAACTTCGGACAATTAAGTTCCTATGCAGCATTTGGGCTTTTAGATTTTTTGAGTCACCTAGCAGTGTTAGATATATTTGGATCTGGCCTTCGATTGCTTGCAGTTTAGGCCTTTGCCTGGGATATCCCACCTGGTTTTCAGTATCTTTAAATCAAATAGGCGTCTTGTCGAGAAATAGAAAAAAAAGTTATCCGCAGTTAGTAAGTAGGCAACATCAATATAATGGGGATATTTAATACTCCTAAAATTTTAATTTGGTAAAAGTTGCCACCTTGTTGTGCAATACTGACCCAGTTGGTTGCTAGCCATTTCTGTGAATGAATTCTGAAGCAACTAGAGTGTATTCAAGAGTAAAATGCGATGCTTGTTGTATTAGCGGTGTTGGCTCCTATCTATGGAAGGTTTGTTTTTGCCTTCTTTCTATGCATACTTCCCTTTTGCATTGTTGAGGGACATTGTGCTGCTAAAAAATGTTTTGACTTTTGCCACTGCGTAGACGAACTTGTTTTGACACATAACTATTAATTATCTTTGCAATGGCATGTACAAATAGTTCCTTGTGCTTATTGGTTTTGGAAACTGAAGACACATGTCCCCCAAATCCCCGGCCTGCTACCGCTTAGATGGAAAATAATATGTTTAAATTTATGATGAATAAGATCGAATTAAAAGAATAGACGTCTCATGCAAAGCACATTCATACTGTTTTGTAGGAAGAAAACGACAGGGTGAAGGCAGAAGTAGCTGCTGCTGTGCAGGCATCTGCTATGCGTTTCGAACATACAAATTTCTCTCACGGTCACAGTGATGTTATGTTCTCTCTGGATGACTTTGAAGGTAAAATTGTAACTCATTTTTGTGTATGCCCTGTGTTATGTTCAGAACTGATAACTCCACCATGGCACCATGGGTTACTTTAGTTGGGAGACAACACAAGTTTCTTACTACTGCTAAATATATACTATTTGGTATTCTACTATTTCATTATTTTTACATGTTTTTAATTCTTCATGGATACCTTATTTTGCAAAATTTTAGAACATATGCCTTATTTTTCCTTAATAATGATGCCTTATTACACACCGATATCTTCTTCACTGAAGCTCTGGGAAAAAATGCTGGGCCATCAACAAGTCCACCAGCCAGCGAAAGAAAACTTTTTTCGGATGTTACACGGCTCGGTTTTGCGTCTGCACAAGACTCGCCTCCTCTAAGAGCTGAAACTGGGGACACGGCTGGCAAAAATGAAAGCACAAGGGATCAAGGTATGCCCTACCATATCCGGTATTCTACATGTACCATACTATGATGTGTACTAATAAGATCCTCACATAACTATGTTGCTGGTTGTGCAGGGTCGGCTGCAACGTCCTCCTTGTCCTTTGCCAGCATCCTATCCTCCGCCGGAGCTGCTGCTGGCAACAGCATGGAGATGCCTAAGCCAAATGGAGTCGGGAAGAAGGGCAAGAAGCCCACCAGAGTTCTTTTGTCGACTGGTGGTGGCCGCCGATACTAGAGGAAGAGTACCCTGGACATTTGGTTATTTTCGTTGTAGCTCATGACACTCGAGTATAGTACAGAAGTTTGCCCCTAAAAAAAAGTGCAGAAGTTTGTATAGTGCACAAGTTGGACTGCTATGTAATACTAACACTCAGATGGGAGATTTGTACCCCCCCCCCCCCCCCCCCCACACACACACACACACCCCGAAGTTCTGATGAAGATGGCAGACGCCTGATATGGATGGGAAATAAGTTGTACTAGCAGAATGGCCCATGTAAAATCATACAAACGAGAACGCTTAACATCTCTAGTTTTACAGCTTTTATTGTATGGTGCATGAAATTGTCAAAAAAATCTAAACTATATTACGTAATTGTTTAGAGGTGGTGTTCGATTGACGCTGGTATGCCGTACTACCCACCGCACGCACACGAAAATCGGCGAGAACCCCATCCCGCTTTGTCTAATAATTAAAAAAAGAATGATAAAATACTCCCTTCTGTAAAAAATTACCCTGCATTTTGGGTTTAATCAAAGTCAAATTTTATAAACTTTGACTAAGTGTATAAGAAAAAATATTAATATTTATAATATAAAATAACCATCATTAAAATTGTCATAAAATATATTTTCATATTACATGTATTTGGTTTCATAGTTATTGATAGTTTTATCAATATGTTTGGTCAAAATTTGAAAAGTTTAACTTTAACTAAACACAAAATGCAGGGTAATTTCTGACTGAGGGTTATAAAAAACGGCCGCCTTGTCGATGTGCCCTGTCGTCCATCCTCCATCGTCTCCCTTCCCCTCCCCGCCTTGCTCGCCCACCTCCCACCGTGCCTGTGCCGGTTGCTACTCTCGCACCGCCGACCCAGCCCCCTCCCCACAATGGCGCCGCCGAGCCAGTCCATCGATGGTGCCTGCTCCGCGCCGCAGCCGCCATGAATCCCGTGCATGCTCCGCGCCGACATCACCATGGATCCCTTGCCTGCTCCCCTCTGCCAGCCGCCATGGATCCCATCCTTTTGCCTCCATCGAGATGTCGTCGCGCCGGCCAGGGATCCCAGTTCTCTGCCGCCTCCGCCATGGACTCCTTCCGAATGACATCGCGCCGGGCGAGTCGAAGCTCTGCGTCGGTTGCAGCCCCAAGCTGCGGTGACGCTACTCCTGCCGCCTTCACGACGTCGTGCCGGCCGACGCGAGGCTCTACGTAACCTCTCGTTGGATGTGTGCAACCGCCAGTCGTCTCCGTGCTTCTGGACTGCAGATCGTGGAGGTCGTGATGGTTTGAACCTTCGCCCGCTACAAAACGTCCCAGGCCCTCAGAGATTCCCTTCCTCTCCTCTCGCCTCCCGTTGCCGCTCGAATCGGGTGAGCGGACCAGCCGCCGGCGTCTCTCCGACCGCAAAACCATTGCCGCCGTCGGGACTGGACACGCCCCCATTCTGGCGGAAGAGTTAGGCTGCTCCACTCCTTTGTTCTCCACGCTGCTGTTGCAGGCTCTTTGGGTTTGATTTTTTGATTGATTTCTCGTGCAGTTGGAGGCGGTGGTTCTGGAGAGGAACATTGTAGCATCGCGGAGGAGCTTGCAAGATACGGACTCCAGCGCCCACAACCTTCTACTTGGATGCACATCCTTGAGCTGGGTCAGAGAGGTAAAGGAAATTTTTAGGCCTCCAGTTCAGTATATGAGTGCATATAGCATCAGTATGGCACAATTATCATCCCGCTACTTATATTGGATAAATGGCAGGCCGTAAAGATCATTTGGTTAATGGTTTAAGGGTGTTGCCTACTTGCCTGCCATTAGGAAAAGCTGGTTCCTTAAAAATCGTTTCGATCAATCCACAATATTTGGATAAATGGCAGACTGTAAAGACCATCATAGGATATAAATTACTATTTTGAGTAGAGATACACTAACAGTAGGGGAAGCAATTGTTGTGTAATATTCATTTGCTTGCTTTGGAATGTCACAAATCCCATTTTTAGCGTTGATAGAAACAGCTACAGTATAACTATTTAGCACCTTGGCCAAGGCAGGCTTAGTTTCTTTCTGGTTTGCTGTCAACAGCCTTTCCATTCAAGAAGTGTGAGAACTACATGGCTGATGCTTTACGGTATCAGGAGAGCGTATTCTTGTAAATCAACATAGACAAGACCAAACCTTTTTGTGTATCCCATTTGTCACTCAAGCTATCCAAGAATGACCATGCAGAGTATTTACGACCATCCCTGTGTTTGTGTGTCAACAATTACCAAAATTAGTGGGACGTCACTTTTTTGATCGTTCTGATTACATGGCGTTAGTGATATCTCAAGCAGAAACAAACTTACTTTATTGCTTCTGCTACTATACCCTCTTTTTAGCATTTAAGAACTGATCAAGTGTTGCTGATTGATCGTCTTCGTCATCCATGCCTATAGAAAACAAGAACTGATCAAGTGTACAGGCATTTAAGAACTGGCATGGTTCTTTTCTTGAAGTTGTTTGAACCATTTTGTTTATACCTTAGTTAATTACGGTTTATGATTGCAACATGGAGTTGGTCTATTTAGCCTGCTTCATACACACGAGTTCTTTAATAATGTTTTTTATTTTTTAGGTATCTGGAATAAAATTATCATACTTTATAAGAAAACTTTGATTAATAATATATGTCATATTTCGTTTGATGTCTGCAGGCCTCACCATTATTATTGACTCTGGCAGTGATTGAGCTATGTGATATTGCTATTTCTGTAAGTTCTTTCTCTATACTTTCCTTTGTGATGATTCCTTATCCATTTTGCGATATCAGTACTCCAAATTATGGAATGCACAACCTTCATAATTATGGCCACTTTTTCTGGAAAAGATATGGCAAGAGATAGTAATTAAGTATACGGAGCTGTGGTATCTTTACTACTAAACCGCTACAGGTGGTGTCCGCGATAGTGGTAGAAAAACTCGCCCGCGTCCCACAATCATGGCAGTAAAAAGCAACATGAAAAAACCGCAAACCACGACCCGGTTCAAGAAATCCATGATCCGTAAACCGCATTTCTTATATTTATTTATTTGTTTTCTGTAGATTACGAGCTTAAGATAATTGGGAAGCTCAGTTTTCAAACTGTGATTAAGTCGACATCCCGGTTCAAGAAATCAGTGATTTGCATAAAAGTGGTTTTTCTACTCACTGGTTCCCTATGAGAAAGACTGAATCATACTTGAGCAAGATAAAGAAACTTCAGGTACTTGATACTAAGTGCAAAATGTTTCCCTATTCTTTGGTGATATTTTTCTAGAGTATACTGCATTTGACACAAAATTTGGTACTTGGATACATTTGATACGTAGTACACCTGATGACAAAATTCATGCTTGGTTTTGTTTAGGAGATTTTTGATGAAGCATGTTCATTTTAGAATGGGTTTTTATTTTGTGGCATTCCAAAGCCTGAACATGTGCTATTCCTATTTTAAGTATGAGACACATCTGGGCAATACTAGGATGAACGCGTAGGATAGTGAGGCATGTGTGAGGCAATGGTAATTATTTGTTGAAATTATCTACTACATATGGATTCTTGTGAGACATATCGTTCGTCTGAATGAGAAATTAGTGAGGGATCTATGAGGGATGGTAGTGGTACTCAGTGAAGTGAGATGTCCTGTAGGCTGTAGCAATGCATAAGTACAGAGTACAGACTAATGGATGTCTGAAATGTTAAAATGATCTCTCAAGTACTACCCATGGGTCTAGAGGCTGCATTCCTTCTGCCTGATAATGATCTGTTACCTGAATCTATTGTTTCGGATTTCGTAATGTGTTTTAGATTTATGATTAATAGTATTTTATTTGTACTAATGCATCTATACCGTTACATATACCATTTTCATTATGTCAGTTACATGATATACATCTTTTTCTGCATAGTTGTGTATTACTTCATTTTTTATTTACTCATGTCTCTCATACTTATTTCCTGATGATTTGTAATTGCCTCATCTTAAAACTGCTACCGCTCGTCTGTAAATTATGTGCGGAATGAGTTTGAATTTTGAATGTTGATCGTACAGGTGGAGGCGGTGGTTCTGGAGGGGGACTTTGCAACATCGTGAAGGCACTTGCGAGGTACACATTAGAGTTCGACACCCGTAATATTTGGCCTGGATCTGCTACCTTGAGCTGGATTAGGAGGTAATAGTCATTCATGCATAGTGATCATGTAGAACCAGCAATGAAATCTTTTTCCTCGACAACTTTGGCCTGACCTTTGGTTTTTTTATTTGTTAGTGAAAGTCAAACAATAAAAAAATGTATAGTCTTACCTCGCTGATCTTTTTTTTTCCAGTGAACAGCTACATCTAGACATATCTGGATTATCTGGATGCAGCTAATGGTTCAAAGTAAATCTGTCAGAATGCTATCCTTGTTAGTGTCGTTGGACACGTGTAGGTCGAGGGCTAAATGATATGCTGACAGCCTGACCTCCATTGCGACTCTTGGGCATCCCTACAAGCCAAATTCCCCATCCGTGAAACAGACACTTCATGCTTTGATGATGACCGACATCATGGGGGAAATCTCACATATGCGACTGGAGTATGCTAGCTGCGCTGGTAAGGGATTTTCTCGCACCAAACCATGAGCTCGCTTGTGAGCCCCACCAGATGATGCATGTTTAGGTCTTTAGGCTCACTTTGGCAGCTTGGTTTTAGTTAAACCGAAGTATTCTTAAACCATGGTATTTCAATGCCGAAAAAGAGATACTATATTTTTTTTGTAAACCACGGTTTATAGAGAAAAGAGGTTTGGACCTCTTTCTTCAAAACTGTGAAAATACCTCAGTTTTATTTGGAATACCATGGTTTAAAAAACATGGTATTTTAGTGTAGCCAAACATGTAAAAGTATTAAAACTAAAGCTTTCCTGGAAACCATGGTATTTCAGTAATACTTTAAAAATACCGTGTATTCAAAATGGGCCTTAGGCACCCCTTCCCTCATGTAAAATATTCTTTCTGTAGCTATCATCTGCCCTAAAGAAGAAAAGACGATGCTGGAACAGTGATCCGCCCCTTCACACGAGCCCAACTGAGAAGAATGAGCGCTCAACGGTGTGACCATACATGTTGGAGAAGTTATAGCGGTAGGTAGTGTTGAAGTGTTGTGTTTAAATGAAAGATGAGCATCTGTCTCTTGTAAGCTCAGTACTTAAAAGTGTATTTCTAAACATGAAAGTATGTTTGTATGCTTCAGGCTTTAGCCTTTAGCACAAGGCTGGCAAAAATTAAAGTTTAGTTCCTGGTAAAAATATCTGCTTTTGTTAACTAGCATGAGGAGCACGAGATCTATTCTCTGAATCAAAATTTAGACATTTGTTTGAATCCATGTTCTGGTTAGAATGTGTAGTTAACTTGAAGAACTGATCTTTATGACTTCAGAATCATCGGTGCTTTTTAGGCATAATGTATGGGTGTCTTATCATACATGTTTCCTGCCTATAACTGGAGCGTAAGAAAGATATGAAAGGTAAGTAGTGGCGACGTCAAATTGTTTTTTTCTTGTGTGTTCTACTTGGGAGATCTTATGTTCTAATTGACACCAGACACTCCAAACTTATAGGCACGATCACCAGAATTCTAGGCAATAGTTCACAACATGGTACTGAGAAGGTGCCATTCTTTATGAACATGTGACATTGATCAACTATAGAATTAATCGATGTTATAGTGCTATTTAAGATAATGTTGACAATTGTCTCAGAATGAGAAAATTAGCATATAAGAAGTGCAATAATCAGATATTAACGCCCGGAGTCGATGTGTTGGAAGAAAAAAATGAAATGCAATACGTGTTGTGTTATAGGTATGACGAGGAAACTTATATAAAAAGCCGTAGCAACGCACGGGCATTCAACTAGTTACTTTTGTAATAGTTATTTTGTAGGAAAATGATACAGATCACCCGGAGGATTCTACTCATGCATCCTCCGCCTCCAAAGCGCGCCACGCGTCCGCGGTGGGCCCACACACCACTAGACCTTATCTCTTCGTTCTCGTTTATCCCCTTTTCCCATCTTCCCCGGCTCCTACTGCCTTCTCACGAGCTCCATCCACCTCCTGCTCTACTCCACCATTGGAATCTCACCAGATTTTCTCTGCACCGCCGCTGTCTCGCCGGATCCCGTGCACCGCCACCACATCACCGGTTTCCCGCGGCCTCCCCCGAACCCATCTCCGTTGGCGCCAGCCTCTCCACCTCCAACGCGCATGCTCCATCCCCGGCCTCACCAGCGGCCTCGGCTCACCGCTCACGGAGGCCTTCGCCGCCATGGATCTGCTCGAGAGGTGGAATGGTGGTGCTAGAGGAACTGTTGTGAGTGCGAGTAGGCGGTGGTGCTGCTCCGAGGAGCAGGCAACGACGTGGCAAGGTTTGGCGGTGGTGTGATTGGCGGTGCTTAGCCACCCAGTTGGGAACCCCAAGAGGAAGGTATGATGAGCACAGCGGCAAGTTTTCCTCAGTATGAAACCAAGGTTTAATCGAACCAGTAGGAGAAAGAAAGCACTTCCGAAGGTTGATGCTAGCTGGCTTGGTGACGCTCTAGACAATTTGTTTATGGTGCCTATCTGGGCGAAGCTCTGCACCAGCGGCAACGTGGAACATGCACACAACACAACCAAAGTACTTTGCCCCAACTAGCAGTGAGGTTGTCAATCTCACTGGTTTGCTGTAAACAAAGGATTAAACGTATCGTGTGGTAAAAGATAGTTGTTTGCGAGAAAGTAAATAATGCTTGTAAAAGGTAAACGGTAATATGAATGTAAAAGAATGGACCGGGGTCCACATTTCACTAGAGGCGTCTCCCCATAAAGATAAATAACATGCTGGGTAAACAAATTATAGTTGGGCAATTGATAGAATAAAGAATGCAAGCAATGCATGTACATGTCATGAGGATCACTATGAGATTCACTTGGGCATTACAACATAATACATAGACCATAATCCAACTGCGTCTATGACTAATAATCCACCCGCCGGATATCATCCGAACAACCATTGGGTATTAAGTTGCAAGCAACAGATTATCGCCTTAAGCAAAGTGTGTAATGTAAACAATACAAATGTCCTTGAACACAATATTGTTGTTTTCTCCCTAGTAGCAATAACACATCTAAAACTTTAGAGGTTGTTGTCACTCCCCCAAGTTACCAGAGGCATGAACCCACTATCGAGCATAAATACTCCCTCTTGGAGTTACTAGCATCTACTCGGCCAAGATATCTACTAGCAACAGAGAGCATGCAAGATCATAAACAACATAGAGATGATAAATCAATAAATCAATTTAACACAGTACTCAATATTCATCGGATCCCAACAAACACAACATGTAGAATTACATAACGATGATCTTGATCATGATAGGCAGCTCACAAGATCTAAACATGAAGCACATGGAGGAGAAGACATCCATCCAGCTACTGCTATGGACCCGTAGTCTAAGGTAGACTACTCACACATCACTCCGGAGGCAGGCATGGTGATGAAGAAGGCCTCCGGTGGTGATTCTCCTCTTCGGCAGGGTGCCGGGAAGAGCTTCTGGACCCTCCCGATCTCACGTCGATGACGCCAGCGGGTTGCAGTATGTTTTCTGGAAAAGATTTCGGGGGCCTAGGGTTTTCTCATCAAGGAGAATATATAGGCGAAAGGGCGATGTCAGGGGGTGGACCAGGCGGTCACACCCCCTGGTGGCGCGGCCTGGCCCTGGCCTGCGCCACCATATGGAGTGGCCGGCCTCTGGTCCGCCTCCTGCTCTCCTTTGGACTCCGTCTTCGTGTCAGGTAATTAGGGACTTCGACTTTTGTTTCGTCCAATTCTGAGAATATTTTCTGGGTACCTTTTCTGAAACACAAAAACAGTAGAAAACAGGGAACTGTCACTGTGGCATCTTGTTAATAGGTTAGTTCCAGAAAATGCATAAAAACGCCATGAAGTGTAAACAAAACACAAAGCAAATGGTGCATAAACAAGCATGGAGCATAAAAATTAATAGATACATTTGAGACGTATCAAGCATCCGCAAGCTTAACTCCTGCTCGTCCTCGAGTAGGTAAGTGATAACAAAACAATAATTTTTTAGGTGACATGCACCAACACAATCTTGATCAAATGATGTTAAGCATTGAGTGCTGAGATCATAGTACTCTAAACATGGGCATAAAAGATATAATCTTGACAATAGAACTTAGCAACCATGTTATAACATGAAAAGTAACACAAACAAAAGATCATGAGTAATAATGCATTGAAAGTTAATTGTGTGTTTCGAGCATATAGAAAAACATAGCAAAGTGGTATTCAGCTTGTCCCTCATGGAATAACAAAACATAAATGCATAGGATAGCTTCAAGTTTAAGAGGCTGATTAGATACAAATAATTTGAGAACAAGCAAAACCACAATCATGAAACAATCAATAATAAATTTTGGGACTATGCACATTATACTCAGAATGACAACTATGCTCTCTTAGACGGTGCATAAAGGTAGAAGATGAAGACTCAACATAAAAGTAAAAGAAAGGCCCTTTGCAGAGGGAAGGAGGGATTTAGCATGTGCTAGAGCTTTTTATTTGTAAAACAGAGATAAAAATTTGTTTTGAGAGGTGGTTGTTCTTGTCAACGACTGGCAATGGGGTTCTTACTATCTTCCATACTAAACAAGTTTTGAGAGAAATTGGCACATTTGTGCTCTTTTATAAAGCTTGGCACTCTTTCCCACTTTTCTTTTCACAAACCATGGCTAACCGATTCTATCGGGTGCCCACCAACTTTCACATACCATGGAGGAGTGCCTTTTTTTCTTTTTTTCTTTTTTTTCTTTTTTTGAAAGATTACAATATGGAAGATAGCAAATCTGACCACTACGTCCCCATGAGCTGAAAATAGTGTCATAAAATGAGAAGTATTTTGAAGGGTTTTGAATGGTAGCACATGAAAATTTACTTGGAATGGCTTGCAAATACCATGCATAGGAATTTATAGTGGACTCTCTGAAATAACTTGGTTTTTGGTAGTTGGATGAACGAGAAGTATTCCCTCTCACTACAAGTGAAGGCTAGCAAAAAACTGGGAGCGACCAACTAAGAGATCAATAACGGTCGTAATCATGCATAGCGACAAAACATTATTAACCAAAGCATAAAGTGGTATCACAAGTTAAAAACCAAATGATCATAGAGGCTTGAGGCGACTGGTTTGTAGTCAAATATGGTGTAAGCATGCGCCAAGTCAACCCAAATAAAGCATCAAAGGAGAATACCACAATAATATGCTCCCATATAATAAAAACAATGCATGATTCTATCAAAGGCACATTAAGCAATCTCAGTCATTTCAAACAAGTCATGCTACAGCAAAAACTACTAAGCATATAATCAAAATAACATCAAACATGACATGCAAAAGTCTAAGCCACAGTCTAAACAAGCTCCCATTTGTACCACTATAGGCATGAAGCTTTTTTCTCTTTTCCAACACCAATCAACCTTTTTGGAACAACTCTTAAAGATGAAAACTAACATAGACCATAGGTTTAAACGAACCTTGCTACAAAGAAATAACAAGTTCTGAACAAAAATCAAGGTGAAAAATGAAAGCTAAACGCAGTACTAGAAAAAGAGAACACTCGTTGAACGATAAGAGTGAAAACTAGAGTGTTCTTGGTAATGAAAAACAGAGTGCGTCTTCTCCAAAGGAAGTATGTTGGGGTCCAACCATTTATTGCAGCAAAAAAAATAAAAAAAAACTGAAAGCGAAAATAAAGACACTCCAAGAAAAAATGCATAGAATACGAAGCAATAAAAATATAGTGTCTTGAAAGGTGACCTGATATTTGTCAATGAAGAAGGGGTGCCTCGGGGCATCCCCAAGCTTTGACGCTTGTACTTATTGAATATTTCTTGGGGTGACATGGGCATCCCCAAGCTTGAACTTTTGTCCATACTTCATCTCATCTCATCATTCTCCTTTCCCTACACTTGAAAACTTCCTTCATACAAAACTTCACATAATTCTTATTAGCAACATTAGTATATGCAAGATAGTAAATCCACTCTTTGGTTCAGTTTCAAATCAAGTATAACACCCATTAAAGTATAAGCTACTGTAGCAACTCCCTCAAAAGTTCCGTGTCGTGGGGATGACTATCTGGGTAGGCCAAGGGCAGAGCCATGCCGGCTGACATCCCAGGGATCACCGCGACTTCCGGCCAAGGAGGCCAGCTTCGACTGAAGTGCCGGCTGCGCCAGCATCCGGCTGACATCTACATCATTTGGAGGCCTGTTGACACCAATTTTGTCTCCAAATATAAAGGAGAAAGGGTGTGAAAAAAATATGAAGAAATAAATAAATAATAAAATGGAGTGACAATATATTTTATGAAATATTTGATCACGGACTAAAACATCGATGCCATCCTGACAAACCCTATGAAATACGATCATGCCACATTAAAATAAATAGCAATATTTTGTCCAAAGATTTGACCAAAACAAATTATACAATATATTTAGAAATCAATATATGTTAGCAATGTGAGCTAACAGGTTACAATCTAGCTAACATACAGGTTACTAGGCCATAACCAAATGAACTTCATGCAGCTCTACAAGACTACAAGGTTGCATGGATTTACCGGCACCGTGCTGTAATTAGCATATAAAAACGAAGTAATGGCCAGCCCATAACCCATATGCATGGAGTTAGCCTCCTTAATCCAAATGCTAATTAAACTCCCAAAGGCCCATGTCGACAATCAACTAATGGGTAAGCTATAGCACGCTCTGGCCTTCTTCGATCGCTCCACACGCGCATATAAAGACCACGCGAAACTCGACGCTCAAGTCTCGGCATCAAGCACGACACCCACGATCTATCCCACGATTTGGAGAAACGTGTGCGCGCGCTCATCTCCGTCCCGGAAACTCCTTTGATAGCCCTCTATATAAAGACCAGTAGTCGAAGGCAGCAGGGGAAGGACATGGCCATAATCCATCTCCGGCTTGCTGCTCGCTTGCTATCGCTCGCGCACCCATGATACACAAATCAATCATCTGGCAATCCATCGAGAAAAAAGACCGCTGCCCCAGCCATCGCTAATCGCTCACCAAATCAATCGCCCAGGAGTCCATCGCTCGCCAGCGTACGCACTGCTCGCCCGCGCTCGCACAGCTAGCCTGCCCACGCACGCGCTCGCATACACGCCGCCGTCTGTCCGTCGTCGCCGGTCGCCGCCGGCCGTTCGTTGGCGCCGTTCGCCACCGGAATCTCGTCGCCGGCCGCTCGCTACTCGTTGCCAGCCGTCTGCATCGCATAGGTGAGAAAAAGGAGGCAATTCACAACTCTCTTTCTTCCATGTATATGGCAACGATGGTTTAGTGCATGCCGTAGACGTTCTAGCTGTTAGCTTGTCCAAATCAATGAGCTCTTGTTTTGGTCTCATGGCGATTCGATCTCATGACGATACAATTCAAGAAGGAAAACAAGCTGCTCACCTTGTTTTGGTCTCATAGTGATCTTTGATCCTATGTTGATACAAATCAAGGACATGTGATAAAAAAGATCATATTATTTAGAATTTCTTGTATATGCTCAAAGAAATTCAGTCTCAATCATATATTCTAGTTCCCTAGACGCATGAGTTGTCGTCGCATATTTTGGGTGCTAGGATCAAATAAATATTGTTGCACGCCGATCTACCAGCTAGTTAAATGAAGTCTGAAATATTTGAATGGTACTAAACCTAGCAGCCAGACCTCATGCGTCTCAGCCAAACCATGCATGGTTATCAAAATCTTTCTTATTTTGGTCACATGGTAATTATAATCCATGATGATACAAATCAAGTGTATATTTAGGATGGATGAAATGCTGCGAAATTTGATATTTATGCTAATGCTTGTCAATCCTAATCATATGATAAACTCTCTTTGGTTTGGTTGCATGGTGACTCCTAGTCCTATGCTGATACAACTCAAGGTGCGGCTGCTGTCTAGCTACCATACAGATAGGCACATGCTAATTAAGCTAAATTTCCTAAGACAAAAATAAATACTATGCTCTGTTTGGTTATGCTGTACATGGGTATTAAGTTGCTACATGATGACAGTGATAATACAAGCAAAGCACCAATTGCATGCTTCACTTGGTTATGCCACCCGCGGGCATATTGCCACGCGGTGTTAGTAATAATACAAGTGAAGTAAAAAATAAATAAAATCTGTCCATCGCTAATCTATTTTAATCACCTAGTCATATGTAATCTAGGGATAATAGAAAACCAACGCATTGACATAAACAAACTCCAAATATAAGTTGGCTTCAATATTGAAGTTATATGGATGCATCACATATGTTAAACATGCTAATTGACATATACTTCGAGTTTGGTCACACTACATGCTATGCTATGTTAGTGATAATACGAGCAATGAGAAATTACCATACTTCACTTGGTTATACTACACGTGGGCTTTTGCTACACGGCGCTAGTACTAATACAAGTGAAGTGAAAACCTCTCTAAATACATGACACTAGTCTTGCATGAATAACTAGTGTATTTTCATGGGTGCTGAAATCATGTGTCACGCCATCAAGCTGTATGCATGTGTTCATTATAAATCCAACATGCTTACAAACAGATATATACTTCGAGTTTGGTTATGCTACTGGCGTATTCTACGCTATGATAGTGATAATACAAATAAGAAGAAATCAACAAACTTCACTTGGTTAGGCTGCACATGGGCAAACTATTGCTACGTGATGCTAGTACTAATACAAGCAAAGCTAAACTTAACCAAATTATCATGCGGCATACCTATGTAAGAACCATAGAAAAAATCATGCCTAGCCAAAGTCAACTTGTATTTTATACTACCTTTCATGCTAATAACATAAATGAAGTTGGGCAGAAATTAAACTTGTTGCATGTTCAAAATATAGCATGCATCAAATATCATCAAATAGTCGGTCGGTTTAAATGTCAAACCGTCAAATACTAAATCATGGTACTATTTATAAGGTACACCAAAGTTTGGCTGGACGAGTCTTTGAAATAGATAAATCTAGTCTGAAATGCAAAATGAAGTAAAATCTTCCTACGAGCTTCCATGCTCCAAATTAAATCCTAAAGACCATATGCTGCCATATATTTTCCGCAAAATGGATTGGCAGCCCTATAATGATATATTCCTGTATATCCTAATAGGTACACAGGGCCAAAACAAAATGGAATGCATATAATCAATATTCCTCATACTAAAAGATAAAAGGAATTAAAACTATGTATGCCCCAGCAGAGTGCCGATAATTAAATATGCAATCTGCTCCTAAGACAAATCCTATGCCTCGCTAGCGAGTACTAGCTAGAAGAAATAGGAAAGCTAACCATATGTAGCTTTCGTTGCATGTACATAGAACCATCTCGTGTGCATGGTCCATGACGAATTGCATGCACCGTCTGGATGCATTTTTGTTTAGTCGGCTAATGAAACAGCCCTATAATTAATTAAAGAGTATGCTTTATGATCAAGCCGATTAAATAAAGAGTGTGTCCGATGCATGTATTTTGCTTGCACTTCTGATAATAGTGCGAGTGCCAAAAACAAATGATATCAAATCACATGATGATTCAAAGAAGATTTGGGACACTTTTCAAGCACGGCGGCGACGACGACAGCTAGGAGGAGCTTCCATTTCTTATTTTATCTTTTGTAATAGTCATGCATTGTAATGCCATGTAATAGCTATGTTGGAATTCTTAATCAGGGGTTTTCTCTACGGAGATGTAATTAACAGAATTTTTATGCAAATGTAAGAGTTCTGGAAGTAATGAAATACTTGATATTTGTCATTTACATTCGCGCACTTTAAATAAATTCTATCTGTCTCTATGACGCGGACGCGAGTATTTTCGTCGCCCCATTTTCCCGTCATCAAGGCCCGAGCCGGCGAAGACGACGAAACCCCCAACCAACGCTTTATTAAAGGTGGCAGGGACCCGACAAGAACGACAGAGGCCGGAGACCAGCGTGACGCCAGCCACGCACTGCCTCCACGAACTGCAACGGGCAAGCCCCTCCTCCACGAAAGGATCTGATGCCAACCAAGGGCATATACCTCGAATATGCCAGTCCACGGGGAAAAGGCGCTTTATAAAGTGGCCTGCGCCCAGGCAGAGGGCCAGAGAGTGGCGGGACCCATGCCAAGACCGCAGCCACGGGGGAGCCGGCAGCCGGGCAGCCGGACACTAAACTGTAACCAGGCCCCCACCTATATAAGGGGGCCTGGACCCTTAGAATAGGGAGATCAGATACTTCTTCTTCCACCTCTAGACAATACAGCTCTAGGAGCCTTGTAAGCCACCGTGTGCTGAAAATAAAGACTAAGGCAGGAAGTAGGGGTTTTACCTCCGGCGAGGAGGGCCCTGAACCTAGGTACATGCTCGTGTCATAGCTACCCAATCTCGAGTCGGACCCGTCATTGCACATCCTCGAGCCCCTCCGTTAAGCCATCCCCATGGCTACTGTCCTCAAAATACCACGACAGTTGGCGCCCACCATGGGGCAACGTGCGGCAGCGACCGGAGTGAAGTTCCGGCCGGGATCCCCATTGACTCTCGGCGAGAAGGTTGCCTCTGGCCTTGTCTGAAGGTTCAGCACCTTTGACTGCGTCAGCGACAACCTCGCCTGCTTCGAGGACGGCTTCGGCAACAACGGCTCCTTCCTCGACATCGGCGACCACCGCTTCTACATCGCCAAGCCTTTCCTGGAGGAGGTAACCAACGTGCTTGACCCTCTCTGTGATGCAAGCTCAAGCTGCAGCGAAAGCAGCGACCTTGACACCATGGTCAAAGTGATGGCCCTGGGGGACGAAGAGGGCGGCGACTCACCGCACCCCGTGCGCCCGCCGCTCGAACGCCTTCTTCCACAGGAGCAGGACACTTCGCTCCCAGAGAAGGATGCCTCGGATATCGCCTTCGTGGACCTGCGCGCACCGCTCGACCACATCGTCGACCCCGTCCGGGTCACGGAGGCCCTGGAACGGATGCATCTTGTCCTCCTCAGCAAGGTGGCTGAGGATGAAGATGCCCGGCGCCACATGAGCACCACGCTCCGCGAGTTCTACGACGCGCAAGGTGTTGCGCCAGTCAGGTTAGATCATGGCATGCGGCGCAGCCATGGACTCTCTGCTGTGGGACCAAGCCGGATCTAGATCCAGCGTTCGCCATCATCAAGCCAAGGCCTAGAGGGACGCGGCCAGGGCGGTCGCGCCCCAAGCTGCAACGGTTGAGGCCGCCGCGCCCAGCGGACAGGCGGCGATGGCCGACAACGCCAAGTCCCGGCTCCAGCGGCTGAGCTGAGATCCCAGGTCCTTCAGCCGGCTCTACACGTCCACTTGTGGCTTGACGACATGAAGGCGCTCGCCAAGGGCCTTGTTAGCTCGAAGCGGATGGCGGCTGACCAAGGATGCCCGAGGGCTTCCGGCAGCGGCCAGAGGCGCAAAGAGGGTAAATATACCCTCGATGCAACACTCGACTAGCCGTGCAAATTCCACATCTCCCCCGACAGGGAGGCGACCCACTCCACGCGTCAGTGCAGCTTCATCAAAGATCTAGAGCAACACGCTCAGCAACTCCCTGGCGCTCCACAAGTGCAACCGGCTGGAGGTTAGGAGGACCACCAGCGTGAGCTGGTTGCCGAGAAGCTGGACCAGGGCAACAACGACTTCCCGGTTGTCGTCGAGCAGTACCACGTCTTCACCACTCCGGGGAAGGACAAAAGGAGTGACCTTTGGTATGAAGTGGAGGTGAACGCCGTCATGCCAGCGGAGCCCCAGTACATGCACTGGTCTGAGGCGGCTATCACTTGGGGGCGCGAGGACCATCCGCCGCTGATGCCCAGCCCTGGAAAGTATGCTCTAGTCTTGGATCCCATCATGCGCTCCGACACGCACACCTGCCGCTTCTCCCGCGTGCTCATCGACGGCGGCATCAACATCAACCTTCTGTACCGGAGCTCAATGGAGAAGCTGGGCATCCCGATTGCTCAGCTAAAGCTGAGCCGGCTCACCTTCCATGGCATCATGCCAGGGCATTCGTGCACCCTGATGGGTAGGGTTCAACTAGAGGTTTTCTTCGGCAAGAAAGGCAATAGCCGCCACAAGCCGATCTGGTTCAAGATGTGGACATCAGCAGTCCCTACCATGCGCTTCTTGGCCGTCCGACCCTAGCCAAGTTCATGGCGGTGCCGCACTACGTGTATCTCAAGATGAAGCTCCCAAGTCCTAGAGGCATGATCACGGTCTCGGGATGCTTCAAGAAGTCGATGGAGTGCACAAGGGCCAGCTCGCAGCTGGCAGAGGCGTTGGTCATCACCGAGGAGAAGCGCCAACTCCTCCATCGCGTGGCGCTAACCTAGCAAGACGTGCCGGTTCGCTAGTCGCCAGTGGAGCAGTTCCAGCCGGCCAATGACACCAAGAAGATCCTACTGGATGAGAGCGACCCGACCAAGTTCGTCATCATCGGCACCGGACTCTCTGCTAAATAGGAAAGCGAGCTCACTAGCTTCCTCCGTGAGGATCGAGACATCTTCGCATGGTCTCCAAAAGACATACCAGGTGTGCCGAGGGAGCTGGCTGAGCACTCACTTCATGTCTGGCCGGATGCCAAGCCGGTCAAGCAACCGCTGCGGCGCTTTGCAGAAGAGAAGAGAAAGGCAATTGGTGAAGAGATCGCACGGCTCCTCACAGCCGGCTTCATCATGGAAGTGTTCTACCCTGCCTAGTTGGCGAACCCAGTCTTGGTCATGAAGAGAACAATACTTGGCGCGTGTGTATTGACTATACAAGCCTCAACAAGGCTTGCCCCAAGGATCCCTTCGCGTTACCACGCATTGACCAGGTGATAGACTCCACGGCCAGCTGCGACCTGCTGTCATTCCTTGATGCCTATTCGGGCTACCACCAGATCCCGCTGTACCAGCTGGATCAGATCAAGACGTCCTTCATCACCCTGTACGGAGCCTATTGCTACATCACCATGCCTTTCGGCTTGAAGAACGCTGGAGCAACTTACCAGCGAACGGTGCAGTGATGCCTGCAAGAGCAGATAGGGCGGAACGTGCATGCCTACATGGATGACGTAGTGGTGAAGACCAAGCAAAGCGGCACACTCCTCGACAATCTCAAGGAGACCTTCACCAACTTGCGACGCTATCGCATGAAGCTCAATCCTGAGAAGTGCACCTTTGGCATGCTGGCTGGACAGCTGATGGCTTGTAAGAACAGCTCGTTGGGAACCCCAAGAGGAAGGTATGATGAGCACAACACCAAGTCTTCCCTCAGTTATGAAACCAAGGTATATTGAACCAGTAGGAGAAAGCCAAACTTCAGAAGGTGATGCTTGCTAGCTTCGTGACATTCCAGACAAGGGCGCCAGATAAACTGCTTGTCGGCATGTAGCTTTCCACCAGCAGCAACGTGAAACCTGCACACAACACAACCAAGAACTTTGCTCCCAACTTACGATGAGGTTGTCAATCTCACCGGTTTGCTGTAAATAAAGGATTGAGCGTATCGAGTGGTAATAGGATAATAGTATACAAGAAAGTAAACAGTGCGAGTAAAAGTAAAATGGTATAGCAATGTAAAGGAAATTGGACCGGGGTCCACAGTTCAGTAGTGGCGTCTCTCCATAAGATAAATAATACATGCTGGGTAAACAAATTACAGTTGGGCAATTGATAGAGCAAAGATAACATACATACGTCATGAGGATCACTATGAGATTTACTCTGGGCATTACGACAAAATACATAGACCGCCATCCAACTGCATCAATGACTAAAAATCCTCTCGCGGGGAATCGTCCGAGGGCCCCTTGAGTATTAAGTTGCGAACAACAGATAATTTCATTAAGCAAAGTGCGTAATGTAAACAAAGCAAATGTCCTTGGACACAAGAATGTTGTTTTCTCCCTAGTGGCAACAACACATCTACAACCTTAGAGGTTTCTGTCACTCCCCCAGATTAAATAGAGGCATGAACCCAACTATCGAGCATAAATAGTCCCTCTTGGAGTTACTAGCATCTACTCAGCCAAGATAGCTACTAGCAACGGAAAGCATGCAAGATCATAAACATCATAGAGATGACATAAGATATAATATTCAGCACATCAACATCACATAGTACCAATACTTATCGGATCCCAACAAACACAACATGTATGATTACATAAAGATGATCCTGATCATGTAGGGCAGCTCACAAGATCTAAACATGAAGCACATGGTGGAGGATACAACCATCTAGCTACTTCTATGGACCCATAGTCCAAAGTAGACTACTCACACATCACTCCGGAGGCGACCATGGTGGTATAGAAGGCCTACGGCAGGGATTCCCCTCTCCGACAGGGTGCCAGGAAGAGCTCCTGGATCCTCCCGATCTCGCGATAGCGACGGCGGCGGCTTGCAGTATGTTTCGTAGAAAAGAGATCCGTCCCTTAGGTTTTTCCATCAAGGAAACTTTATAGGCGAAGGGGCAGCGTCAGAAGTGGGACCAGGCGGTCTAACCATAGGTGGGCATGGCCAGGGGCTGGGCCGCGCCCCCTGGTGGTGAGGCTGTCCCCCTCCGTCTCATCTTCGGTCTTCGCGATGCTTCAGTAAAAATAGGAGGTTCGGCTTTTGTTTCGTCCAATTCCAAGAATATTTCCTGTGTAACTTTTCTGAAACACAAAAACAGCACAAAATAGGGAACTGGCACTATGGCATCTTGTTAATAGGTTAGTTCCGGAAAATGCATAAAAACGCCACGAAGTGTAACAAAACACAAAGATGGATCATCAAAAATTATAGATACGTTTGAGACATATCAAGCATCCCCAAGCTTAACTCCTGCTCATCCTCGAGTAGGTAAGTGATAACAAAAGAATAATTTTTGAGGTGACATGCACCATCACAATCTTGATCATCTATGTAAGCATTGAGTGTTGGGATCAAAGAACTTAAAACATGGGCATAAAAGACATAATCTTGACAATAAGAACTTAGAAACCATGTTATAACATGAAAAGAAACATAAACGAAAGATCATGAATAATGAAACAATGAAAGTCAAATGTGTGTTCAAATCATATGGAAAACATAGCAAATGGTTTTCAGCTTGTCCTTCATGGAATAGCAAAACATAAATGCATAGGACACCTTCAAGTTTTAAGAGGGCGACTAGATACAAATAATTTAAGAACAAGTGAAACCATAATCATGAATCAATCAATGATAACTTTGGGACAATGCACATTAAACTCAGAATGACAACTATGCTCTCTTAGACGGTGCATAAAGGTCGAAGGTGGAGACTCAACATAAAAGTAAAAGAAAGACCCTTCGCAGAGGGAAGCAGTGATTGCAAGTTTTATAAACCTTCAAAAATTATGGTACCTACTAGCTTTGAGCTCTCATTGCCTCCATCATAGGCATCTTGAATGGTTAAAGTAAATGCGAGAACAATTATGAGCATATGCTTGACAAATCATAAGTTGAAAACCTCGTGTCCCGTGAAGTACGAATACACAAACCTCATGCTACTCGACTTAGGGTCCCAAGCAAGCTCTTGTCATTGTAAGTATATGCGTATCATCGAGAACTGCCAACGGGGTACCTCTGTGCCCGATGATATGGAACAAGCCCACATCAAAATGACAGGACAAACAGACAATGAACACCTCGGCATCTCTTTTATTTACCATTGGTATAGCTTTTTATTTTGAGATGCATCGTCAAATGTCCACTATGGGCATGCTGTAAATTTCCACCATGAATTATGCATGGCTTAGATTAGCGGCCCAGACATTTCTCTAACACATATACAAACTCCATGATCCCGCAAGATTCCTAACTTATTTCACATCGCGAGTATCCATAAACAAAAGATCATGATATCAACTCAAATAAGAGAAGTGCAATGTTTAAAGCTTACCCCATGACGGGTTTGGCTAATTTCTAGCTTACAACTTGCAAGCATAACGTCAACATAAAAGAGCCACAATGTCAAAATTTTAAAATCAAGAAAAGTAAAGTGTGCCATCAGGTTCGTGAGAGCTTTACTGACTAATTTTTGCATAACACCGGAAAAGTTTAATTCGAAGAATAGAAAAAGCAAGTCAAATGTACATGGAATAGCAAATTGCTAATAGGTATGTATGGTGGACACATTGGCATAACTTGGTTTTTGGGAGTTGGATGCACGAGTAGAGCTCAGACTCAGTACAAAATGAGGGCTAGAAAAAGACTGGGAGCGACCAACTAAGAGAGCAATAACAGTTATAATCATGCAAAGTGACAAAACATCATTAAGAGAAGCATAAAGTGGCATCACAAGTCAAAAACAAAATGATCACGAACATGTGTAAACATGCGCCAAGTCAACCTAAATAAAGTATCAAAGGAGAAAACCAAATAAATGCTTCCACATAATAAAACAACGCATGATTTTTTCAAAGGCCCATTAAGCAATCTCACTCATTTGAGACAAGTCATGCTACATAAAAAACACTAAGCATACTATCAAAACGACATGAAGCATGGCATGAAAAAGTCTAAGCCGCAGTCTAAACAAGCTCCTTTTTGTACCACTTTTTTGCATAAAACTTTTTCTCTTTTCCAACACCATTCGAACCTTTTTAAAACAGCTATTTTGATGAATACCAACATAGACCAGAGGTCCAAATACACCTTGATGCAAAGATAAAACAAGATCTGAATAAAAATCAAGATGAAAAACGAAAGCTAAACGTAGTTCTAGAAAAAGAGAACACTCGTTGAACGATAAGAGTGAAAAATAGAGTGTTCTTGGCAAATGAAAAGCGAGTACATCTACTCCAAGATAAATTTGTTGGGGTCCAACCATTTATTACAGAAAACAAAACCAAACTGAAAGCTAAAGTAAAGACGCTCCAAGAAAAATGCATAGTGCATGAAGCAATAAAAATATAGTGTTTTGAAAGGTGACCTGATTTTTGCCGATGAAGAAGGGGTGCCTCGGGGGCATCCCCAAGCTTTGATGCTTGTACCTCTTGGATATTTCTTGGGGTGACATGGGCATCCACAATATTGAGTTTTTGTCCATTCTTCATCTCATCTCATCATTCTCCAATCCCTACACTTGAAAACTTCCTTCATACAAAACTTAACACAATTCTATTAGCAATGTTAGCATAAACATAATAGTAGATCAACCCTTTTAGGTTCAGGTTTCAACTCAAAAACACCACATATAAAGCATATACTACTGTAGCAACTTCCCCAAAAGTTCCATGATCAAAAGAACTCAAAAAGAAAGCGATCGAGAGGCACACAAATAGTGGCAGAAATCTGTCAAAACAGAACAGCTGACAAAGGTCGATTTTTTCGTGGACCTTATGTTGCTCAAATCGAAAAGTGCAAAACTAATGAAAGTTTGGATATAACCTGGGGCATATGCACAAGAAATCGCAGGTCAAAAAGATCTTCTGAGAATTTTCACGAATTTTTACGGTGCAGCACCGATATCTGTTTCAGGACAGCAACTTCCTCAAATCTTACCTCACTCAAATTAGAGGTTCTTCTTGGCACAACAACAAAATAAAAAGGATAAGGAGCAGTTATTACAGTATTAATAACTTCCAATACTCAAATAAAAGAAAAAGTACTGAAAATAAAATAATGGGTTATCTCCCAAGAGTGCTTTTCTTTAACGCCTTTGAGCTAGGCGCAGAAAGGTGGAAATCAAGTAATATCAAGCGATGAAGCATCAAGTTTATAATTTGCTCTAAGAATAAAGTCAAAAAGTAATTTCTTCCTTCTTCTAGGGAAGTGTTCCATACCTTTCTTAAATGGGAATTGATATTTTATGGTGCCTTCCTTCATATCAATGATGGCACCTACAGTTCGAAGAAAAGGTCTTCCCAAAATAATAGGACATAAAGCATTGCATTCAACATCCATAACAAGAAAATCAACGGGAATAAGGTTATTGTTAACCATAATGAGAACATCATTAATCCTTCCCAAAGGTTTATTCTTAGCAACATCAGCAAGAGGAACATCAAAATAACACTTTTCAAGCGGTGGTAAACCAAGCATGTCATAAATCTTTTGAGGCATAATAGAAATACTAGCACCTAGATCACATAAAGCATGGAAATCAAAACCATTAACATGCATATCAATGATGGGCTCCCAACCATCTTCTAATTTCTTGGGAATAGAAGCTTTTTGCTTCAACTTTTCCTCCCTAATTTTCATGAGAGCATTCGTAATATGATTTGTAAAAGCAATATTCAAAGAACTAGCATTAGGACTCAAAGCAAGCTTTTGCAAGAACAAAATAACTTCAGATATATTGCAGCCATCAACATCAAAATCATCAAAAGAATTAGAGCTATCATCTCCTACACTCCGAAAAATTTCAGCACTCTTTTGAGAAAAAGTTTTTGCAGTTTTGGGCTTTTTTGCATAAGGAGTAGGAGTTTTATCTATACCAATCAAAGTAAGAGGATTGCTAGTATTTGGAACAACATCATTAGAGGTAGTAATAGTACATACCTTCATCTTTCTAGCCATCATATCTTCTCTTTTCTGCCTGGCATGCAATTCTGCTAACATCCTAACATTTTCATCAATTCTAACTTGGATGCCATTAGTAGCGGCAAACGTATTGCTTTCCTTCACATCATTAGGTAACACTTTTAGTTTCAGAATTTCAACATCAAGAGCAAGGCTATCCACTTTAGAAGACAAAATATCGATTTTGCCTAACTTTTCCTCAATAGACTTGTTAAAAGCAGTTTGCTTACCGATGAAGTCCTTGAGCATGACTTCAAGCTCAGAGGGTGCGCCCCTAGTGTTGTTGGAGGAATTACCATAAGAGTTACCATAACCATTATCATTGATAGATGGATATGGCCTATAATTGTTACTAGCAAAATTATTCCTATAAGCATTGTTGTTGAAATTATTATTTCTAATGAAGTTTACATCAACATGCTCTTCTTGAGCAACCAAAGAGGCCAAAGGAACATTATTAGGATCAACATGAGCTCTATAATTAGAAAGCACAAGCATAATAGCATCAATCTTATCACTCAAGGAAGAGGTTTCCTCAACAGAATTTACCTTCTTACCTTGTGAAGCTCTCTCAGTGTGCCACTCAGAATAATTTACCATCATGTTGTCAAGAAGCTTTGTTGCGGCGCCCAAGGTAAGGGACATAAAAGTGCCTCCAACAGCTGAATTCAATAGGTTCCTTGAAGAAAAATTCAGTCCTGCATAAAAAGTTTGGACAATCATCCAAGTAGTCAGTCCATGAGTGGGACAATTCTTTATCATAGATTTCATTCTTTCCCAAGACTGAGCAACATGTTCATTATCAAACTGTCTAAACTTCATGATATCACTACGCAAAGCTATAATCTTAGCAGGAGGATAGTTTTTCCAACAAAAGCATCCTTACACTTATCCCAAGAATCAATACTATTTCTAGGCAAAGAGAGCAACCAATCCTTAGCTCTTCCTCTTAAAGAGAAAGAAAACAACTTAAGCTTAATAATATTACCATCTACATCCTTATACTTTTGCATCTCACATAGCTCAACAAAATTGTTGAGATGAGCTGCAGCATCATCAGAACTGACACCAGAAAATTGCTCTTTCATAACTAAATTCAACAAATCAAGTTTGATCTCATAAAAATTTGCCTCAGGAGCAGGTGGCGCAATAGGAGTGTAGATAAAATCATTGTTTTTGGTGCTAGTAAAATCACATAACTAGGTGTTTTCAGGAGTACCCATTCTAGCAAAACTAAAAGCAAGTAAATAAAAGCAACTATAAAGGAAACTAATTTTTTTTGTATTTTTGATAAAACGATGCAAGCAAAAATAAAATAAAGCAAAACAAATAACAAAGTAAAAGATTGTGCATGAGAGACTCCCCTTGCAGAAGTCTTCTTTCTCCCTGGCAACGGCGCCAGAAAACTCGTTGGTGGCTTGTAAGAACAGCTCGTTGGGAACCCCAAGAGGAAGGTATGATGAGCACAACAGCAAGTCTTCCCTCAGTTATGAAACCAAGGTATATCGAACCAGTAGGAGAAAGCCAAACTTCAGAAGGTGATGCTTGCTAGCTTCGTGACATTTTGGACAAGGGCGCCAGATAAACTGCTTGTCGGCGTGTAGCTTTCCACCAGCAGTAACGTGAAACCTGCACACAACACAACCAAGAACTTTGCTCCCAACTTACGATGAGGTTGTCAATCTCACCGGTTTGCTATAAACAAAGGATTGAGCATATCGAGTGGTAATAGGATAATAGTATGCAAGAAAGTAAACAGTGCGAGTAAAAGTAAAATGGTATAGCAATGTAAAGGAAATTGGACCGGGGTCCACAGTTCACTAGTGGCATCTCTCCATAAGATAAATAACACATGCTGGGTAAACAAATTACAGTTGAGCAATTGATAGAGCAAAGATAACGTACATACGCCATGATGATCACTCTGAGATTTACTCTGGGCATTACGACAAAATACATAGACCGCCATCCAACTGCATCTATGACTAAAAATCCACTCGCGGGGAATCATCCGAGGACCCCTTGAGTATTAAGTTGCGAACAACAGATAATTGCATTAAGCAAAGTGCGTAATGTAAACAAAGCAAATATCCTTGGACACAAGAATGTTGTTTTCTCCCTAGTGGCAACAACACATCTACAATCTTAGAGGTTTCTGTCACTCTCCCAGATTAAATAGAGGCACGAACCCAACTATCGAGAACAAATACTCCCTCTTGGAGTTACTAGCATCTACTCGGCCAAGATAGCTACTAGCAACGGAAAGCATGCAAGATCATAAACATCATAGAGATAACATAAGATATAATACTCAGCACATCAACATCACATAGTACCAATACTCATCGGATCCCAAAAAACACAACATGTATGATTACATAAAGATGATCCTGATCATGTAGGGCAGCTCACAAGATCTAAACATGAAGCACATGGTGGAGGAGACAACCATCTAGCTACTGCTATGGACCCATAGTCCAAGGTAGACTACTCACACATCACTCCGGAGGCGACCATGGTGGTGTAGAAGGCCTCCGGCAGGGTGCCGGGAAGAGTTCCTGGATCCTCCCAATCTCGCAACGGTGACGGTGGCGGCTTGCAGTATGTTTCGTGGAAAAGAGATTCGTCCCTTAGGTTTTTCCCATCGAGGGGACTTTATAGGCGAAGGGGCAGCGTCAGAAGTGGGACTAGGCAGTCTCAGCACAGGTGGGCACGCCTAGGGGCTAGGCCGCGCCCCCTGGTGGTGAGGCTGGCCCCTGGCCCCCCTCCGTCTCATCTTCGGTCTTCGCGAAGCTTCAGTAAAAATAGGAGGTTTGGCTTTTGTTTCGTCCAATTCCGAGAATATTTCCTGTGTAACTTTTCTGAAACACAAAAACTGCAGAAAACAGGGAACTGGCACTGTGGCATCTTGTTAATAGGTTAGTTCTAGAAAATGTATAAAAACGCCACGAAGTGTAACAAAACATAAAGCAAATGGTGTGTAAACAAGCATGGAGCATCAAAAATTATAGATACGTTTGAGAGGTATCAATAGCTCCTAGGTTATATCGTTTCCTAGCGAGGGATCGAGGCTAACCCCTCGAAGATAAAAGCCATCAAGGCCCTAGAGCTGCCCACCAAGCTCAGAGATGTACATAAGTTTGCCGGCTGCTTGGCCTCGCTCAGCCAGTTTGTCAGCCGGCTCGGAGAGAAGGCAATGCTGCTGTATCAGCTGATGAAGAAGATAGACCATTTTGTCTGGTCCCAGTGCGCTGATGATGCCTTCAACAACCTCAAGTGAGCTTTGTCCACAGCGCCAGTCCTGGCAGCGCCGGCTTCGCGAGAGCCAATGCTGTTGTACATCGCAGCCACTCTGCGAGTTGTCAGCATTGTGATCATGGTGGAGCGCATCGAGGAGGGCAATGAGCTGCCGGTTTAGTGCCCGGTGTACTACTGAGCAAAGTGCTCACCCTGTCCAAGGAGAACTATCCGCACTACCAGAAGGTTGCGTACGGCATGTACACGGTGGCCAGGAAGCTGAAGCACTACTGCGAGGAGCATCCCATCATGGTGGTGAGCACCACCCCACTCTCGGAGATCATTGGGTGCAAAGATGCCACTGGCAGGGTGGCTAAATGGGCGATTGAGCTAGCGGCTCATACCATTCAGTACAGTCCCAGATCCTGGCTAACTTCTTTGCTGATTGGGGAGAAAACCAGTACCTGCCACCGGCTCCGGACTCCACATACTGGCAAATGAACTTTGATGGGTCCAAGATGCGCGGGGGCTTGGGGGTCGGCATCGTCTTCACCTCCCCCAAGGGAGACAAGATTCTCTACGTGCTGTAGATCCACTTCCATGCGTCGAACAACGTTGCCGAATATGAGGCCTTGGTGCACGGGCTTAAGCTGGCCAAGGAGATTGGCATCCGGAGGATCCTCTGCTTCGAAGATTCCGACCTTGTGGTGCACCAGGTCTTGGGGGAATGGGACGCTAAGGACGCCAACATGGCTTCCTATCGTTTCTATGTCCAGCAGCTCTGTGAGTTCTTTGAGGGTTGTGAGTTCCATCACATCCCCAGAGCGAACAATGACAAGGCGGATCGGCTGTCAAAACTCGGCTCCACTAAGCAGGAGATTCCAGCCAGAGTGTTGCTGGAGGTAATTTGCAAACCCTCCATCAAGCCATCGCCAGAATTCGGCTCCATCTACGTACCGGAAGACCTAGTTCTGGCTCAGATGCCATTGCTAGACTCGGGGGCTGCCGTCTTGGAGCAAGAAGGAGCTGCCGGCCAGCCCAGCTTGGCCGGCTCGGTGAAGGACTCCGGGGCTGCCGACTCCAAGCCGGCCCCTGCAGCCGGCCAACTAGACAAAGCCGGCACATTGTCAGACCCGGGGGCTGCTGACCCTCTGGTCGCCAGCGTCTTCCACATACGGGAGATACCATCCTGGGTGGAGCCATTCTCAAACTACCTCATCACTGGGGACTTGCCGCCAAATGAAACAGAAGCTAGGCAACTCCAATGCCGCGCACAGGCGTACACCATCATCAACAGCGAGCTGTACAAGCGCAGCATGTCAGGGGTCTTCTAGAAGTGCATCGAGCCGGAAGAAGGGCTAGAGCTGCTAAAGGAGATACATCAAGGGGAGTGCGGGCAACACGCATCTTCCAGGGCTCTGGTGGCCAAGGCTTTCCGCCACGAATTCTACTGGCCAACAGCCCTATGAGATGCGGATCAGCTAGTGAAGCATTGCAACGGCTGTCAGCACTTCTCCAAGCATAGGCATAGCCCAGCAGCGGCCGTCAAGACCATTCCCCTCACTTGGCTGTTTGTAGTCTGGGGCCTTGACATGGTGGGACCATTCAAGACTGCACCCGGGGGCTTGACGCATCTCCTGGTAGCCGTGGACAAATTCACCAAGTGGATTGAAGCCAAGCCAATCAAGAAACTCGACGGCTCGTCAACTATCAAGTTCTTCAACGAGATCATCGTGAGATACGGAGTCCCACACAGCATCATCACTGATAACGGTACAAACTTTGCAAAGGGTGTCTTCGCAGAGTTCTGCAGCCAGAAGGGCATCAGCTAGACCTGGCATCAGTGGCGCATCCTTAGTCCAACAGGCAAGTGGATAAGGCAAATGGCCTGATCCTAGCCGGCATCAAGCCAAGACTGGTCAAGCCCCTTGAGCGCTCAGTTGGCTGCTAGGTCAAGGAGATACCCTCTGTGCTTTGGAGCTTGCGCACTACTCCTAACCGCTCTGTCGGCTTCACTCCTTTCTTCCTGGTCTATGGGGCAGAAGCAGTGTTTCCTACCGACATTGAATTCAACGCGCCCAGGGTGGTCCAGTACACGCAAGAGCAAGCGAAAGAAGCTCGCGAAGATGGTGTTGATCTCCTCGAGGAGGCATGAGAGCAGGCCTTGGCCAGATCAGCGCTCTACCAGCAACAGCTGCGACACTATCACAGCCAGAAGATCCGTCCTCTCGCATTCTGTGAAGGAGATCTCGTACTCTGGCAGGTCCAAAACACCAAAGGCATGCACAAGCTGTCCTCTCCATGGAAGGGACCGTTCATTGTCAGCCGGGTGCTAGGAAATGGGGCATATTACCTCATCGATGCGCAAGAGCCGAGGAAGAACAAGGCAGATAATTCTCACAAGGAGACAGAGCATCCCTGGAATGTAAATCACTTAAGACCTTTCTTCTGTTAAGGCAAAAGCTTGTACTTCGAATGCTTGTCAATGAATAAAGGATGATGGAGCGGCTAGTTACAGCTAGCTCCACGAAAAACACTTCGTGTATTTTGCTTCCTGCATTATTCACTTGACCGGCAGTCGGCTCCGAGCACCGAGCCGTAGCCGGCTACCCTAAAACAATCGAACCCCCGTTAGCTGGATGAGTACCACATGTGGAACAAGTCCCGAGCCTAACCTCCATCCCCTGGCTCAGGATAGCTGGCTGGGCAGGAGCCGGCAGACCACACACGTAGGAAAACCACCGGGAAGAACCGCAAATGTTAAACGCATCACTCAACTAAGTTTTGAGGGCAATGATCATTGACCGCATGCTAGCTAGCTCAAGCCGGATGCCTGATAGACCAAAGTACTACTTCTCACCCCGCAGCACGCTCCCACCCTAGGCCAGCATTCGGCTGCCGGCCCAAGGGAGACCAACCGGCACCAGGCTGCCAGTTGGGGGTAGAAGGGCCGATGGGTGGGGAGATAAAGGAAAAGGTTGAGGGAACCGGGCTAGGGTAGGCCAGCAAGTGGTCAATTGTCAAAACCCTTAGAGCTTAGGTTGGGTAGCCACGTCAAAGAGGTTCGAAGAAAGAGCTGCCTCACACGACATAGGCATCATATGCGAGCGAGTCAGTTTCAAGCCAGCTGCCACCTCAGCTGCCCCAAAACTCGGGGGCTAGGGGGAAAGGGAATTGGTCCTTAAGTGGGCCGGCTCTGACCCTCCACCGGCTGTCCGTCTACCCGGTGTTGCGCCGTGGCCAGCGGCAGAAGCTCGAAATCAAAATTTACAAGAGCATTCGCGAAGAGAGCAGCCAAGACTAGCGTTTTGAAGGTTCTCCTTAGCCGCGACAAGACTTTTGCGAAGACTCGCGAAGGTAAATACAGGCCGGCTCCGGTCTCGCCTGAGCTGGCACGGAACGTCGCGTATGCTCGTACTCCCTCGAGCCGGCATTGGACTCAACGCTTGCTTAAGTCTTCCGAAGCCGGCCAGCAGGGTTGTAGCTCTCAATGCCAGAGCCGGACAAGTCTGCCAAGACGCTTTTGTCCAAGGAACATCTCGAGTGGCCGCTCGCTATCCTAGCTTCAGCTTACGGATATACGCAAAGCTTGCCCCAAAGTCAAGTTACGGCTCGAGCGCGAGGTGGAGTCCTAGCTATGGATGCATCATCGTTCTCGAAGCATAAGCAAGCATCACTCAAAGCAGCACTCAAACGAGGCGATCAATCACAGAAGACATAACAAATGAAACTTGCAGGAAATTAAAAGTTCTGGAACAACGGACCGGCGATTACATTAAAACGGCCACGCTAAGGGCCGGCAAAACAAAAGGTGCTCCCCCCACCCCAAGCTCTGGGAGTCTTCCGCCAACGAGGCCGTCATCGGTAAGGGAGCCTTGGAGGTGCCCGCCGCTCATGCCCAGGCGAAGAAGGCGTGAGCGCAGTAGGAGCTGTCGATGATGCGGACACAGAAGAAGTGTGCCCGTCATGGCGGGAGAAGATGAGGGACCAGACCTCCTTTAGGCCGTAGTCCTCAAAGAACTTGGGCCAGCCGCCGTGGAGGTAGCTCTTCCCCTCGCCATCATGGAAGATCTCGACAGGTTATGACGGCTGGCCGCCGCTGCACTCCTCCACGCCGGTGTGCATTACCCATCCCCTTCCATCATGTTGATGAACTTGAAGGCTAGCAGGAGGCGCTCCTCGCTTCCGGCCCGGAGGGGGACCAGAAAGGTGGTGTACCCATTCACCGAGGTGTAGGTGGGCTGTTGCTTCTTTGGCGGGCGCCGTGACTGGTGCGCCGCGCTGGCGATTGCACCGGACGAGTTGCCGGCGGCGGCGGTGGTAGCCGCCTCAGTGGAGACCATGGTGGCCGCTGCCGCAAGGGCTGCTAGGGTCTTCTTGTTGCGGCTGCCCAGCGGGTGGCCGCGCTTGCGAGGCACTGATGGCAGCGTCACCAGGCCCTTGTCCTTGTTACGGCTCCCCAACGGGCGGCCGCGCTTGTAGCCTCCCGACCCGCTGGATCCTCCGGCTCCGAGCGACTCCCCAGCTCCGGGAGCACCTGCAGAAGACATGGTGGGAGCAGGGGAAAGCGGGAGGAGAAAGGGGCGGCTTCGCGGAGAAGATGATGGCGCGGCGGAATGGGCGTCACTCCTCGAGAGATTCGCGGCTTTAAAGGAAAGGGAGCATAAGAAACCGAGCCGTTTTAATGAGCCCAGATGGACCGCCCAGCGCATGACGTTTCGATGGGACGCGTTGCTGACGAGCACCGCATGGCATTTTGGGAAAAGAAAACCATCATGATCGCCGCAAAAGTCCATACCCCAGCAGGCGATGGGACGTTACACTGCAACACGCTGGCCAGTGGCAGCGTGGCTCCAAACTTTGAGAGGCTCAAGTTCCGAGGAGCCAGCGCCGGCTAGCGGCTGCGGAATAGCCTCGAGTCGGTTCGGTCCTGGAGCCGGCACATCCTGAGACGGTCGGCAGAATTCCCCGAGACTTGACCTCAAGATCGACAACGTTCGAGCCGGACGAGAGATCCTGGGACTTCGACGGATACGAGTCAACTTCAGCGAGGAATAGAACCCGCCGAAGCCCCATGCTACCCCATGAGACTTTGCCAGTTTTGGGGGCTAGTGTCGTGGGGTTAACTATTTGGGTAGGCGAAGGGCAGAGCCATCTGCCGGCTGACGTCCCAGGGATCACCGCGACATTCAGCCGAGGAGGCCGGCTTCGACCGAAGGGCCAGCTGCGCAAGCAGCCGGATGGCATCTAGATCAACTGGAGGCCCAAGCCGGCAAAGACGACGAAACCCCCAACCAACGCTTTATTAAAGGTGGCAGGGACCTGACAAGAGCGACAGAGGCCGGAGACCCGCGTGACGCCAGCCACGCACAGCCTCCACCAACCGCAATGGGCAAGCCCCTCCTCCACGAAAGGATCTGAGGCCGACCACGGGCATATACCTCGAATATGCCAGTCCACGGGGAAAGGGCACTTTATAAAGCGGCTTGCGCCCAGGCAGAGGGCTAGAGAATGGCAGGGCCCATGCCAAGACCACAGCCACGGGGGAGCCGGCAGCCGGGCAGCCAGACACTAAACTGTAACCAGGCCCCCGCCTATATAAGGGGTCATGGACCCTTAGAATAGGGAGATTGGATACTTCTTCTTCCACCTCTATAAAATACATCTCTAGGAGCCTTGTAAGCCACCGTGTGCTGAAAATAAAGACTAAGGCAGGAAGTAGGGGTTTTACCTCCGGCGAGGAGGGCCCTGAACCTGGGTACGTGCTCGTGTCGTAGCTACCCAATCTCGAGCCGGACCCGTCGTTGCACATCGTCGAGCCCCTCCGTTAAGCCATCCCTATGGCTACTGTCCTCAAAATACCACGACATTCCATGATCAAAAGAACTCAAAAAGAAAGAGATCAAGAGGCAAACACAAATAGTGGCAGAAATCTGTCAA
The DNA here is from genome assembly GCA_007115705.1 of Dactylis glomerata. Classification (NCBI taxonomy): domain Eukaryota; kingdom Viridiplantae; phylum Streptophyta; class Magnoliopsida; order Poales; family Poaceae; genus Dactylis; species Dactylis glomerata. The sequence continues at coordinate 1,537,377 of QXEO01000485.1, read as the reverse complement.
AACAGAACAGCTGGTAAAGATCAATTTTTTTGAGAATCTTTTGTTGCTCAAATTGAAAAGTGCAAAACTAATGAAAGTTAGACAAAAACCTGGGGCATGCGAACAAGAAATCGCAGATCAAAAAGACGTTCTGAGAATTTTTACGAATTTTTACGGTGCAGCACAGAAATCTGTTTCAGGACAACAACTTCCCCAAATCTTACCTTCCTCTAATTAGAAGTTCTTCTTGGCACAAAAACGAAATAAAAATGATAAGGAGAGGTCATTACAGTAGTAATAACTTCCAAGACTCAACAAAAAGAAAAAGTACTGAAAAGAAAACATTGGGTTATCTCCCAAGAGTGCTTTTTTTTAACGCCTTTGAGCTAGGCGTCGAAAGTGGAAATCAAGTAATTTCAAGCGATGAAGCATCAATATCACCGGATGCCTTACGTCTTCCTCTCTTACCTTTACCCTTACCTTTGCTCTTACCTTTGGGGGACTCATGACGAATACATGGTGGAGAGGTGAATTTTATAGTGCCTTTTCCCACATTTATCATTGCACCCAGGAGCTGTAGTAGGGACCTTCCAAGTGTGATTCGTCCCTTTCCTACACATTTAATAAACAAGATAATCAGTAGATACCATTCTCCCTAGGATTTTTGTTAACACTCCTTTAGCTACTCCAACGGGAAATATAGTGGAATTATTCGTAAGAGATATTTCTTCTCCACCCTCAGAAAGTCCCCAAAGATTCATAAACATCCTTAGGCATAAGGCAAAATTCAGACATAATATCACAACGAGCATGAAAAGTTTCACCATTAATAGTAACTTTCGCCGTAGGGAACCAACTTGAGGGTTTGGAATTTATTGGCACATAATCGTGATGCTCGCGCAACATAACATAACATTCTTTTAAACAAGCAGTATGAGTCTCAAGAGTATTTAATCTAGCAAAAATGCTCACAAGGGAGGAATCAAAATCACTCGGTAAGCTATATACTGCAATCAACTTTTTTATAACATTGAAAGATTGATCTCCATCGCAATGAAGGAAATGTCCTCCTGCTGCAGCATCCAAAGCATATCTATAACAAAGAGCAAGACCAAAGTAAAAGCTACTAAGAAGCAAGCTCAAAGTCATTTTTGATTCAGTTTTACCATGGGAATCATAAATTCTAGACCAAGCTTCTTTAAAACTCTCTTCATTCTTTTGCTTGAAAGTAAAGATCATTTCCTCATGCGACATAGTAACATGAACTAAACTAGAAATAAAAGCAACTTGAAATAGGAACTAATTTTTTTTTGTATTTTTGATGAAAAAAAAGATGCAAGCAAAAATAAAGTAAAGAAAATAAGAAAAACAATAACAAAGTAAAAGATTGGAAGCGAGAGACTCCCCTTGCATAAATCTTCTTTCTCCCCGGCAACGGCGCTAGAAAAATGCTTGATTGGCGGTGCTTAGCCATCCAGTTGGGAACCCCAAGAGGAAGGTATGATGAGCACAGCGGCAAGTTTTCCTCAGTATGAAACCAAGGTTTAATCAAATCAGTAGGAGAAAGAAACCACTTCCGAAGGTTGATGCTAGCTGGCTTGGCAACGCTCTAGACAATTTGTTTATGGCGCCTATCTAGGCGGAGCTCTGCACCAGCGGCAACGTGGAACCTGCACTCAACACAACAAAAGTGCTTTGCCCCAACTAGCAGTGAGGTTGTCAATCTCACCGGTTTGCCATAAACAAAGGATTAAACATATCGTGTGGTAAAAGATAGTTGTTTGTGAGAAAGTAAATAATGCTTGTAAAAGGTAAATGGTAATATGAATGTAAAAGAATGGACCGGGGTCCACAGTTCACTAGAGGTATCTCTCCATAAAGATAAATAGCATACTGGGTAAACAAATTGCAGTTATACAATTGACAGAATAAAGAATGCAAGCAATGCATGTACATGTCATAAGGATCACTATGAGATTCACTTGGGCATTACAACATAATACATAGATCGTAATCCAACTGCGTCTATGACTAATAATCCACCCACCGGATATCATTCGAACAACCGTTGGGTATTAAGTTGCAAGCAACAGATTATCACCTTAAGCAAAGTGTGTAATGTAAACAATACAAATGTCCTTGAACACAAGATTGTTGTTTTCTCCCTATTAGCAACATCACATCTACAACTTTAGAGGTTGTTGTCTCTCCCCCAAGTTACCAGAGGCATGAACCCACTATCGAGCATAAATACTCCCTCTTGGAGTTACTAGCATCTACTCGGCCAAGATATCTACTAGCAAAGGAGAGCATGCGAGATCATAAACAACAAAGAGATGATAAATCAATAAATCAACTTGACATAGTACTCAATATTCATCGGATCCCAGCAAACACAACATGTAGGATTACATAATGATGATCTCATCACTCCGGAGGCAGGCATGGTGATGAAGAAGGCCTCCGGTGGTGATTCCCCTCTCCGGTAGGGTGCCGGGAAGAGCTTCTAGACCCTCCCGATCTCGCGTCGACGACGCTGGCGGCTTGTAGTATGTTTTTTGGAAAAGAGTTCGGGGGCCTAGGGTTTTCTCGTCGAGGAGAATATATAGGCGGAAGGGCGATGTCAGGGGGTGGACCAGGCGGTCACACCCCCTGGTGGCGCGGCCTGGCCCTGGCCCACGCCACTATATGGTGTGGCCGGCCTCTGGTCCGCCTCCTGCTCTCCTTTGGACTCTGTCTTTGTGTCAGGTAATTAGGGACTTCGGCTTTTGTTTCGTCCAATTCCAAGAATATTTCCTGTGTAACTTTTCTGAAACACAAAAATAGCAGAAAATAGGGAACTGGCACTGTGGCTTCTAGTTAATAGGTTAGTTCCAAAAAATGCATAAAAATGCCACGAAGTGTAAACAAAACACAAAGCAAATGGTGCATAAACAAGAATGGAGCATCAAAAATTATAGATACGTTTGAGACGTATCATGGTGTTGGAGGCGCTGCTGCGAGCAGGGCTGGGCGGTGTTGGTGAGGGGAGCATCGCCGGTGGATGCTAGGAGCCATGGCCGGCGGTACTGCAAGGGATGCTGGCAGTGGTCAGCGGCATCCGGCGATGCTACCACCAGTGGGTGGTGTTGCTGCCACCGACATCCGACGATGCTACCAGTGGCAGTAGGCAATGCTACTGGCGGCACCCAGCAATGCTACCAGCACCGACGGTGATGCTATCAGCGGTAGGTGGTGTTGCTGCCATCGATGGTCAAAAAAGCTACCGGCAGTGGTGGCGATGCTACAAGCGGTGGTTGACCCTGCTACCGGCCGGGGGTGGTCATGCTACCGTTGGTGGGCGGAGATGCTACCGTAGGTTAGCGGAGCTGCTACTGTCTGGGCAGCGGCGGTGCTGCTAGCTAGAGCCACCATGCTACCGGCGGAGTTGCCAGCGGTGCTGTAGGCAGTGGTCAGCAGCGAGAGGGAGGGAGGACATGGCCATGGCGCAGTGCTTCTCAAAAGGAAACAGAGGAGGAAGACGCGGTCTCGCTCGTGTGTGTTTTCACATGGAGTTGGACACGTGTAGCACGCTCGATGCGGAGGATCCGAAGTCCCGATCCTCCGGGGGACGCTTAGCATGACCCTATTTTGTATGGTAGTCCAAATGTCCAATTGCTGACCCCTTGTACACACGTTCGACGAAAGAGATGAAGATGCTAAGCGTACATAGCACCGCTTGCTCGCAGCTCGTACAATCGTACGTGGTTGGGTTAAAAAAAAATCGTGCGTGGTAGGTGGCTGTCAAGATTAGTTATGCGTGACAGGTTTGAGAGTCTTCTCTATGTCTCTCGGGTGCTCTCACCTTCTCCTGCGGGGGCCTTGCCGGCCGGAGGAGGAGAGGCTGCGGTTTTTATATACTCCCTCCGACCCATAATACTCTTCGCTAATACGGATGTATCTATCATTAAAATATGTCTAGATACATCCGTATTAGCAAAGAGTAATATGGATCGGAGGGAGTAGTAGATTAGAGGTAGAGCCGCTCTGTTGGAGTTTTAGAGTAGGGCACCGACATCTCATGGCCGGATCTGATGCATCCGACACGTGATGTGCTTTCTCATCGGGATCTAATGGTTAGAGAGGATGGTGAACGTGTCAATGACTAGGATCATTGTTCTCTGCGACTTCCACATCGGCGCTCCTGTCGTGCTCCTTCCCTTCTTCTGGCAGACCATGGAGGCAAGGGGGATAAGGTGAGGAGCTTCTAGGGGTGCAGATCTTGAAGTGGTCGGGGACATGCTCCTGTCTTGGTGCTCCGGCCCGGCGCCTAGCATGACCGATGAGGTGTTATGTTGAGCTTCCATGAAGGAAGAAGACATATCTTCCCTCGAAGGTGAGTCCCCTTGATAAGTGCTGCCATCTTGTGCTCCGGCGCGGCACCTAGCGTGACCGATGAGGTGTTCTGTTGAGCTTCCGCGAAGGAAGAAGACATATCTTCCCTCGGAGGAGAGTCCCCTTGATAAGCGCCGCCATCTTGAGGTGTGGGTGTGGTGGTGGCGATTTAGACAAAATTAACCCAAACTTGAAATGATTTCAAATAATAAACCATCGGCGAAACAATTTTACACGAATAACCCTTTTTGGCCGCGCCATTCACTGTGGCGTGGCAGAAGGTGGTGCGGCGCCACTCTCGGTGGCGCAGCACATGCTGCCACGTCGGCTAAGTGGGTCCCGCCCTGGTAAGAGCGGCGCCACTGCTAGTGGCGCGGCACGAGTGCTTGCGGCACCACTGGTAGTGGCGCGACACTTTAGGTTTAGGGTTCCCGCCCAGCCCCGAGCTAGCCTCCTCCCTCACTTCCTCCCTCATCTCTTCACAGCAAAGGCGGCTGCTCTCTCTCCCCCTCTCAATCCTCCCACCCAAAACCACCCAAATCGCAGCTTTTCTCCGTGGATTTCTCCTTCCCCAAGTCTCCTAAGGTACTCTCCATCTTTTCCCATTGATTTGACCCATTGGAATTTGCATATTTGGTTTTGAATCCCCAAATCTTGGAAACCCTAGAAATATTGATTCACCCAAATTGCAATGTTGATTCTTGTTAATTTGGTCAATGTTGGCTTGTATGATGTGTATGAAGTATTTTAGTGTAGATTGGTAGGTTAGGGTTAGGGTTTGTGAGGTTAGGGTTTGTTGTTATGGTAGGGATAGGGTTAGGTTTTTCTTGTTATGTTAGGCGGTTTGGGAGTATGATGTGTTAGTAAATATTGGCATAGGTACTTAATTTTTTTTTACCTTATTGTTGTTATACCAAATATAGGTATGGCGAGAATTGTTCATGTTCATCATGTTGACAAGGAAGCATATTTGAAAGGCAATATAGAGCCCGACCCGGATGAGCTTGACTTGGTGTTCGAGCATACTCCTACGTACGCCGAGGTGTTGGAACAAGTTAGGATAGAGTTGAATTGGATGGACCCTAGTGATGTTATTGAGTTGGAGGGTAGGCACAACGCTGGATTTGGCATGCACTTCCGTTGGAAGATAATGCATATCAACTCCGAGCAACGTTGGCATGCATACAGGGAGGTGGTGGCCGAATCTCTCGACAAGGCTCTTGAGTTATTTGCCACCAAAAAGATTGGTGGTACTTTGCATGTGGACTTGAACCGGAGTGCCTCCCGGGTTGATGCTAGGAATTCTCCACCAAACCACCAAGAAGAAATGACGGATGGAAGGCCAATTTCAAAGGAGGACGAAGCATTGGAAGAGGAGGATGATGAGTGCGGGGATGATGAGAATGATATTGAGCTTCATGACCACAATGTTGGAGATTTGGATATTTACTATACGCAAGAAAACATGGACCATGACATCCCGTACTCGCGATGCTATGCATCGGACTCGGATGACGATGGTCCCAAAGAAGAAGTTGATGAGGAAGGGTTCACGGCCAATGAGGCCAAAGTCCACGAGAAGGTATTGGGGTGAGATCATCGGATACCATTGTTCCGTGATCTTAGTCTCGCGGATAAAGCCACAGTTGATGGCGGCGAGGGTATAGTGCTTGGACCAAGGCCTACTTCTTACCGGGATGGCAATCACGAGAGTAATGGTATATCAAAAGGCTTGATGTTCAACACCTTGGTGGAATTTAAGCAATGTATCAAGGACTTCTCGGTTAAGTATCATCGTCCCTATACGGTGCTTCACTCAGACGTGAAGAAGCTTTACACTGTTAAGTGCGAGGAGGATCGATGTCCTTGGATTGTGCGTGCAAGACCATGGAAGGGAGGACCCGATTGGCGCATAACAAGTTGTGTGCCAACTCACATGTGTCGCGGAAAGAGGGTGGACGGCAATTGTGCGGTACACATTCGATAAGTTGAATGAGTATTTTTTGAAGTAGTCAGATGAAACGGATAGGCAGATTGCGGGAGACAATACGCAAAACCACAAATACGAATACCCACCCAAAGTTGACGAGTGGAGGACATTTCAGTCTCGTAAGGCGGATTCTGAAGTTGCCACCGTTTTTGATAACGAAGAGCTCATTTATCAAGTGAACGAGCCTAGAGGAACCATGGCCGATGGTGTCCAACACGAAGGCCGAGCATTCAAGGTCTCGCTAAGGACTTGCGAGTGCACATGTGCGAGGCCATCTTTGGTCCATCTCGCTTGCTCGCATTTGCTAACGGTGGCTCGGATGCGTCATTTGGACTACAATCACCCTCTCACCGTGAGAGAGTCAGAGTTCTCCATCACGACCACCAAGAAAACATGGGCTCCTAGATTTAACCCATACATAGACCAATCGCAGTGGCCCGAGTATCATGGAATCCAACTATGGCCCCATCCGTCATGGAAGGTTGTTAAACATGGAAGACGTCAGACAAAGCGTTTTAGGGGTGACATGGATGGATGGGGTCGTGGTGGTGCGAGAGAATCAGGAAATGACCAATTTCAAGAGCCATGTGATAGATCTCGTTGTGGAAAGTGTAATGGTCATGGACACAATGCTAGGACATGTACCCAAAGGAAAAGAACAAAGAGAAATAACCCGAATGCAAGCCAACCCATGAGTAGTCAACAAGGTGGTTCAAGCCACCAAGATGTTCCAAGCCAACAAAGGAGTACCCAACAAAGTGGTCCAAGCCACCGAGATGTTCCAAGCCAACAAAGGAGTACCCAACAAAGTGGTCCAAGCCACCGAGATGTTCCAAGCCAACAAAGGAGTACCCAACAAAGTGGTCCAAGCCACCGAGATGTTCCAAGCCAACAACGGAGTACCCAACAAAGTGGTCCAAGCCACCAAGATGGTCCAAGCCTAAGCCAAAAAAGGAGTAGCTAACATAGTGTTGCAAGCCAACAAAGTGGTCCTAGTCACCGGGGTGGTCGAAGCCACGGAGGTGGTCCAAGCTATCGTAATCCTAGGCAACAAAGAGAAAGACAACTAGGTCTTAGAGGAGTCCGTGGTGTAAATCGAACTAGTATGATAGGATATCTACAAGGACCATTTCCGTATGCACTTTTATTTTGTGCTCTACAATTTCTAAATTTGAGATAACATTTTACATATTGTGTTTACTAACTTTTATCTCCACTCTTATTGTAGATATGGCAGGGAGTCAAGCCAACAAGGAGGGGGATCAGACCTTCAATGAGTCATGGAGGAAGGTGACGGAGATGGATGCGGCCGAGAGGAAGAAGAAAGAGGCAACACAAATGAGGATGGAAGAAGAGCAACAATTGAGGGTTCGTGAGGAAAGAATGAGGAGAGAAAGAGAAGAGCAATGTCAAAAGGAGCTTGCAGAGGGGGTAATAAAGAGCATTCGTGAGTACGACGAGATAATGAAGAGAGCCTATGATAAGATAAGCAACATGGAAGTAGAGAGGGAGAAGGAGAGAAAGGTGAGGGAGACGGGACATAGCTCAACTCAAGGTCACAAGGAGGACGAAGATGTTCAAAATGAGGCTTGGAGGAGAGTGAAGGAACAAGATGCGGCCAAGAAAGTGGAAGAAAGAAAGAGGAAGCTAAAAGAGGAAGCTGAGAAAGAGGAAGCGAGGTGGGCAAAAGATATGAGAATGCGGTGGGAACATATGAGGTGGCAGGACATGCAGCATGCCAAAGCACTTAAAGAGAAGAGAGAACGAGAAGCGCGTGCTAAGAAGGAGCACGAGGCTTATTGGGCGGCGCACCTAGCAAGGGAGGACGCAAGGATAAAGAGGGAGAAGAAGGAACTATTTGACAGGGTGGCTGCCGAGGCGCATGCCATAAGGGAGGAGAAGGAAGAAGAAAAGAAGAAGAGGAAGGCCATGGCGAAGGCGATGGCAAAGGGACCATGCTTGAGCGAATAGAGCATTCGTGAATTTGGGCATGTATTGAACTATTGCATGTGAACCTTCTGTGAACCTTGTCATTTAGAACTATTTGCTTCCATTTCAAACTATTTGCGAACCTTGTTATTTCGAACTATGTGTGAACCTTGTGTTGTGTGAACTATGCTTGATCCCTGTCATTTCGAACTATGTGTGATGCTTGTGAACTAGTTGTTGCTGCTGAATTTCTATAAAATTTTGACACAAGTTGCTGACATTTTTCCATAATTTTGAGCATTTTTCGAGCTCCAGGCTTGCCGCGCCACGGTGGGTGGCGCCGCAGCAGTGCCGCGCCACGGCGGCTGGCGCCGTAGCTGTGCCGCGCCACAGAGGGTGGCGCCGCAGCAGTGCCTGCCGCGCTGCTGCCGGGCGGAGCTGCCGTGACTGCCGCGCCACTGCCTGTGGCGCCGCACGCCTGCCGCGCCACCCGCGGTGGCACCGCACCTCACCTCTGCCACGCCACTCTCAGTGGCGCCGCAGGCCTGGAGGTCTCAAACATGCTCAAAATCATGGAATAAAACAGGCTCAAGATCAAATTCACAAATATATCGGCATACAATCTCAAACTCAAGTGAAATACCACAGACCAAGTCTATATTGGCAAACATGCTCAAAATCAAGCTCAAGCTCACAAACACAAGGACATATATCACAAACACATTCAAATTCGAACATCATATCATGCATAAACCTTAAAATCTTACATAGCCAAACAGCAAGTCCATATTGGCAAACATGAAGTCCGTATTGCCAAACACAAGTTCAAAGAGAGATTACTAAACATGGCAAGTTCATATAGGTAGATAGCATAAAACCTAAACATCTACTTTCTTCCACGCTTCCCTCCTCCCCTACGCGGAGCAATCTTCTTCCGTGGCTCCAACACGAAATTATCATCGTCGGAATCGGAGACTTCTTCTATGACCACCTTCTTCTTTGTCTTCTCCTTGAAATCATGTGGTGTGTACTTGTCCCTATGTACACCTTTGTTCTTTCTCTTTGATGGTAGGGGATCCTCTTGTTCCTTTAAAATAAGACAAATGCAATGTTGACATTTCTAGAATACATGGAAAAACGGCGTTCTAAGGGGTTGCTTATGACACATGCGATCTCATACCGGCGTGGATCTTGAATAGCCCTCTTTGTTACGTATGATGAAGTTACGAATGCAAATAATAATTCTACTAATTTCATACATATGATGAAGCATAAAAATTGCACATCACAAGTAATCTAAAATTGCTAGTTCTATAACAAGAAACATAAATCAAACACACATATCCACCACACAAATCCATCCATATGAATCAAACACACATATCCACCCATTTGAATCTACCATACAAGTCCACCACACAAATCCATCCATATAAATCAAACACACAAATCACTAACTAGGATTTCCAAATCCATCCATCAAAACCATCCATTTGAATCAACCATATCAATCCATGCATCACTAACTAGGATTCAAACTAGGGGATTAGAGAAGGGGAAGAGGGAGAAGAGCAAGGGGATTGGAGGGAGAATACCTTGGTGAAGATCTTGAGCAAGGGGATTCTTCTTGTTGTTGGAGATTTAGAGAAGGGAAGGAGGGAGAAGAGGAGCCGCCGGCGCCGCCATTGGTGAGGGAGAGAAAGGTGGGGAGGGAGAAGGGAGGGAGGAGAGGTGGGCCGGTCGGGCTAGGGCAGGTTTTCTAACCCTAAAGTGCCACGCCACGGAGGGTGGCGCCGCACGCACGCCTGCCGCGCCACTGCGGGTGGCGCCACACTATCGCTGCGGGGCCCACCGAGCCGACGTGGCAGCCACTGCCGCGCCACTGGCAGTGGTGCCGCACCATCTTCTGCCGCGCCACCGAGAATGGCGCGGCCAAAAAGGGTTACTCGGGTGAAAAAGTTTTGCCGATGGTTTATTTTTTAAGATTGTATCAAGTTTAGGTTATTTTTGTTTAAATTGCCTGTGGTGGTCGATCGAGATTCGTTTTGCCGGCCAGGAGATAAATCTAAGTTGCAGTTCCTCCTCTGCATCTTCAAGATGGTGAATCAGGCATCGGTTGCGACTTTGTGCAGATTACATCAAGGACATGTCGCCTGCATGATCAATTACCGTAAAGGTGGCTCTTCTAGACGCCATGATGGCCATCTGCCCAACCTCCACTTCGAAGGCCCTTCCGTGATATTCTCTCCGGAATCAGCATCTTCCTACCGACAAGTGGTTTGTCCCCGTTGGCATCAAGATGTTCGGCGATGGAGGCTCATCAATGGTGGAGAGGACCGGGGACTTGATTACTTTTTTCTATTGTAACTTTGAATCCTTTGTGTAATTATGCATGCCATTGTATTTCCTGTTTTCTCTCAGCCTGCTTGCAAATTGCAACCACCGTTTTATAAATGAATGGGGTCATTCATGACTAGGGGTGTAAATGGATCGGACCAGATCAAATAATGCTCTCTCCATATCCTTTATCATATATTTTTGTCGGATTCAAAGCGGAACGGATAATGGTCGGATGTAGATTCGAATGCGGATTATATTGGACTATGGATTCACATCGGAAGTGGAGCGTTCGGACCGGGAATGAACAAAGATTATCGGATAAATACGCGCAACAAGACATATTTTCACCATTACCAACAATACAAACAAAAAATATCTAAACTTTCAAATTGTTAAAAATTTCAGCAATTTTAATTGTATTACTTAATAGCATTACACCAAGATGAAGGCCGTACTTAAATAATACATGCATAAATATTTTTGTTGCGGTTTCATATGAAAAAAATAAAAGCAAGCTACTTATGTAGAAGGAAGCAAGGAGGCTAGATAAACGTACAAGCATGCCAATTGATTATATGATTGCTAGGGTTATATCCTAGCGTTATATTCTAGCTATATATAAAGATGGGTCATTTGGCTACTAATTGGGTATTTAGGCTAATTAAATTGGATTATTCTAATTGAGAATGTGAGACAATCCGCAAAAAATGGCGGATAATCCGTATCTGTAGGATAATAGTAATATCATATCTGTTAACATAACCGTTGGATGTCTGTATAAATAATATCCGTATCCGCGTCCATATCCGCCAGATTTAAATAATTGCATACCATATTCTTTGAAAACAGAGGTGGATGCGCAATCGGAGCAGAAATTACCCGTACCATTTACACCCCTATTCGTGACCCCTCCTTTGTAAAAAAAAAGAATGATTTAAAGTGAGTCATTGCTTATCTATTTCTATCTACAGTTACATTTGCCTCTCCCAATTCTTTCAACAGTGAGGTAAGAAAGATACTACCTCGTCAATCGAGGCAGTGTTTGTTACAAGAATGCTTGTGAACTTCATGTCAAAGGAACGAGTATATACTGGAAAGGAAAAAATAATGGCGGTGCTCTAGAAAGGCAAAAGCCCTTTGGTACTAACAATGTCTTCTTTTTGGCAAAGGGAACACACACATATTAATTCTTACATGAAAATATGCATATATTTAAAAGACCTGAACGGTGGCATGTGTGTTTTATTTGTTTTTTGTTGATCAAACTTTTTTTGTATATGCAACTTCTGTATCTTTTGAGAGATATCAGAATGAACTCCTATATATTTTGAAGGATATCAGAATGAACTCCTATGGGAACGGGAAGGGAGGGTCCCTTTGGTACTAACAATGTCTTTTTTGTTGTTGCAAAGAACACAGAACACACATATATTCTTCTTACATGAAAATATACGTTCATTTAAAAGACTTGAATGATGACATGTGTGTATTCTTTTTTTTTGTTGATCAATTTTTTTTTGTATATGCAACTTCCCAACTTCTATATCTTTTGAGATATCAGAATGAGCTCTTATATCTTTTGAGGGATATCTTTTGAAAGGGTAAAACAGTGGGAGAGAGTCCCACTGCAATTTTTATAGATTGAGGGAATTTACAAAGTATACAAATTTACAATGTTAAAAATAAAGGTTGCAAAAAAAGTAAAAAAAGTTTATGTTACAGTGTGTAGCCAATCTACAAATTGATCATGGAATTTCTTCTTCATTCTGAAGGCCAGCATTCTAAGTTCATTCACATAAATAGCCTTCCAACTAGACCATCTTGCTTCCTGGTTCTTGAAGATTTTATTGTTTCTGATGATCCAAATACTCCAGGAGGCCAAGATTATAATATCCATGCTGAATGGAAGCTTCAGTAAATCTTTCATGTTGGAAATAGATTCCAAAACTGATAGATTTTTTGTTCTTTGAGGACAAATATAATCCCAACATTCCTCAGCAAAAGGGCAGGTCCAAAATAGATGAACAAGTGTTTCTTCTTGCCTACATTCTAGGGTGGCACAGTCATAACATGCAAGGACGAAGTTTTTCCTCCCTAGCAAGTTTCTTGTGTTTAGTCTGTCATGAAGAAGTAGCCAGAAAAAAGAACTTATGCTTTGCCTGACAACTGGTACTCCAAACCCAAGTGAAGTGGGGAGGGCATTGCTGATAACCAATCAAAGCTTTATATGCCTTTTGTGTAGAGAATTCACTCGAATTCCAAATATAGCTCCATTTATCAATTTCACCCGAAATAATTCTTTCCTGAGTAGCATCACACAATGTTTCTAGGTCTTGAAATTCTGAATATGCTTCCTGAGACAATGGTAAGTGAAAGAGGTCTTCAAGGAATTCAGTATGAATTGCTTCATGGACAGTGATATCCATTTTCTTGGCAAAAGAAGCTAGGTGTGGAAGTTTTTGGAAGAGACAATTATCTGACCAGAGATCAGTCCACAAATATGCTGTTTTTCCATCTCCAATATTACAACGACTTATTCCTTTAAATTTGTCTAGCAGTTTCAAATGTGCTTTCCACCAAAATGATCCTTCCATATGATTTCCAGGGATTTGACCATTACTGTAATAAGAACTCCAGACTAATTTTACCCATGGAGTATCATGCCTGTTGAAAAATTTATGAAGGTTTTTGAGGAGAAGCACTTCATTCTGAGTAGTAAGGTCAAGCACACCCAGTCCTCCTTGGTTTTTTGGCCTACAAATCTTTTCCCATGCCACAAGGGCGGGCCCTCTTGACTACACCTCATTGTTCTTTTTTCTCCAAAGGCAGTGTCTCATATATTTGACAATTTGCTTTTTGATAGAGACAGGAATATCAAGGCAGCACATGAAAAATATAGGAAGTGATGAAAGAACTGATTTGACCATCAATAATTTTCCACCATAATCTAGAAAGTCAGCAATTCCATTTAGCCTTCTTTCCACCCTTTGCACAATTGGCAAGAAAAATTCCAAGCTTGGTTTTGTGACCCCTAATGGAAGACCCAGATATGTAAATGGTAAGCTGCTTTGCTTACATTGCAGGGTTCTTGCAAAATGAGTGAGCCTGTCCTCATCCAGATTGATAGGCATCATACAAGACTTTGAATAATTAACTTTGAGTCCTGTAGATTCTGAGAAGGCATGCAAAATACCTATCAAGCAGATAAGTTGTGTAGCGTTTGCTTTGAGAACAATGATGGTATCATCTGCATATTGGATTATAGGAAAGTCTAGATTTGCACTTCTGGGTAAAGGTGGAGTCATTACACCAGAGTGCATAGCTTTATTCAGAATTGATTGGAGGAAGTAAGCAGCAAGCACAAACAGTAAAGGTGAGAGTGGATCACCTTGCCTAACTCCTCTTTTGCAGTACATTTTTTCCCCTGGGACACCATTCAGAAGAACTAAAGAAGATCCAGATCCCAAGATCATTTCTATCCATTTGATCCATTTTTCCCCAAACCCTCTAGCTTTAAGGATCTCAATGATTGTAGAATGTTCAATTTTATCAAAGGCCTTTTCAAAGTCTTATTTAAGAACCAATATTTCCTCCTTTGATTTATGACATTGGAAGAGATATTCAAAAGCCCAACCTAAGCAATCTTGAATAGATCTTTTCTTCAGAAAGCCATATTGGTTACTATGGACAAGCTTCAATATGACCTTCTGCAATCTATTTGCCAGCAATTTGGTAATGATTTTTAGAACAGTGTTTAGTAGAGAAATGGGCCTGAAATCATTAGCAGAAACTAGATTGTCCCCTTTTGTAATTAAGGTAATGAAGGAGGAGTTGATACTCTCTAAAGCAACTTTCTCATCATAGAAATCTTGGATTAACTCCTTCACATCTTCTGCAATGATTGGCCAGCAACTCTTAATGAACTCATTATTAAAGCCATCAGGACCAGGGGATTTGTCATTGGGTAAATCATCAATAACATCTTGGATTTCTTTCTCAGAAAAAGGGCTCTCCAGGGCAGCTAATGATGCAGGGTCCAAATCTTGACCATACATTTCTCTCAGATTGAATTTCATAGAAGTTGTATCAGATTGTCCCATTCTCTCTTTGAAAATTTTCCAGAGCAAAGCAACCTTACCATCATGGTCTGATATTTCCACTTGCTCATCATTTACCAACATTGATATGTAGTTGTTTCTATAGTTGATGGTGGCTTTAGTGTGAAAGAACTTGGTGTTTTCATTACCTAATTTTACCCATTTGATTTTGCCTCTTTGCTTCCAATATACATTCTGGTTGTGAAGCAACTTTAGCACATGAGATTTCAGAATATCTCTTAAATTCCACTCTTCAGTAGTTAAGTACCTCCATTCTTCCATGATATCCATAAGATCAATTGTTTCATTTACTTTGGCAATCAGATTTTTTATGCAAGGAATCTTTTTAGCCCAAAGCTTTAAGCCTCTTCTCAGATTTTTGAATTTTGCATTAATTTTCTTGGCACTATCAGGATAGTTGACAGGGATATTCCAAGCATTTTCCACTATCTCTTTAAAGCTGCTGTGATTAAGCCAGATATTTTCAAATCTGAATATTTTTGCTCTTGGAATTTTTGTACCAATGGCAACCACACAAGGGACATGATCATAAGTTGGCTTTGATAAAGGATACACCATAGTGGAAGGATAGGACAGGGTCCAAGAAGCAGAGGTGAAAAACCAATCTAATCTTTCAAGAAGAGGTTCTTTTTGCATGTTGCTCCAAGTAAATTTTCTAACCTTCAGAGGTAATTCCACCAATCCCAGGTTACTGATGGCTTCATTGAAAAGAAGCATATCATTAACATCTCCCCCAGACTTATTTCTGTCATTTGGGTTTCTAATAAAGTTAAAGTCACCCATCACAATCCAATCTGTGTCATCAGCCATAGAAATATTTGAGAACCAGTCCAGGAAAATGGCCTTTCCTTCAGCATGACATGGGCCATAAATATTTGTTAAAATCCAAGAATCCAGAGAAAGGTTACTTGTGAATTTTACAGATAGTGAAAACTCATTTTGAAATTCAACATTTCCATTGAACAAAGAGCCATTCTAGAGAATAATAATCCCACCAGAAGCACCAATTGATGGCAAGAATTCAAATTTATTAAACTTTTTTGGAGCAAATTTCCTAATAAATTGAATGTCAAAATATTCCCTCTTAGTCTCCTGGATGCAGATAATATCACAGTCGCATTCATCAATATTATTGGCAATGGCAAGCCATTTCTTTTCTAAATTAATACCCCTAATGTTCCAGTTCAAAATTTTCCATATTCTGTTGTGATTCATTGGAAACTAATGGCAGATATTATTTGGTAAATAAAACAATCCCACAATAATTGCTTTTCCACAGACACACAATCAAGATGAGAGGGGTAATATAACAGTTTGCTCCATTGCACACATATAGTGAGTTCAAAAGTAGCACATCCATAGAGAGATATAAGCTGCCCCCACAAGTTTTGGCAGACAAAATAACTAGAGGAATTATTACACAGCTGCGAAGCAAAAGGCCAATTAGCATCAAAAGTGAGTTTCTGCATCATGATGAAACTATTTCCATTCTTTCTTCTTTCCCTTCTGGTTGCAACCATCGGCTTCCATCTTATCCTTGCCCTTTTCCAGCTTCTTCACTCTTTTCATTAGCTTGGAGTTCAGGTTTTCCTCCTCCACCTTACAGAAAGAGGTTGCCAAATTTTTAACAATTTTAGACTTAAGGTCTGGAGGAGCAGAAGAACAGGACAAACAGTTGTTATCTTTGCAAATAGAATGATTCTTAAATCCCTCATTAAGCTCAATAATTCTTGGGCTTCTCCTTACCTCAGTATCCACCAGAGGAGCATTTCCCCTTCTCTTTCTTTTGGGACCAGAGGGAGGGTGCAGAGGCATTTCTTCATTAACATCCCGAGAAGATTCTCCCAAAACAGAAATTGTGCATTTAGGAGCTTGACTTACAACACATTTTTTAGGGACAAGAAATGAAATACATTCTTGGTCTTCATTTTCCTTAATTATGTTCCACAATGAACTATTGAGAAACTTCTTTGTCCAATCAAACTTTTCTGGAGTAAGCAACATTAAAGTAATGAAATTGAACCAATTGGTGGGAATTTCCAATACCTTGCATGAAGAATTATTGATTTGCTCCATGATGTGAGGAGCAAAGTATTTTTCCCAGAGAAGCATGCCCTCAGTAGAGAATTTCTCAGTGTCTTTTCTGGGAAAGAAATGTGTTTTAACCATTCCAAGCTGAAGATGAGCAACTTCTGGAGGGACAAAGTCATGAAAGTGAAACATCTCAAGGTTTGGATCTGAGAGATTGTCATCTAAGAGCATATCATTCTCAGGATCATTTTCTGGCTGAGAGACCTCATCATCTTCCTCATTTTCAGAGTCTGAACCAATATCATGGTATGCCATCATGATATTCTGCATTCCAATACCAAGCTGCATAAAGTTTTCCATATTAAGAGCTTGAGCATCTCCTTGGAAATTTACAGGTATGATAGCATCTTCCTAGATAAACTGCATATCATCATCTAATTGTTGATCAGCATCTTGCTGATTGACTTATTCATTGAGAGCATTCACTTGAGGGATTGGAATATTATTGGACTGTTCACCATCTGTCAAAGAAATAGTGACAGTAAGGCTGCTTTGCAAGTCTAAACCTTTAGCATTTCCTTCCACATTGTTAGCAGCATTTTCTAGATTGTTTAGATTATTGTTTGCTTGCTGAACATCAGGGGCCCATTGCTCTTCTCCCCACTCCATATTGTCTCCAATTTGCTGCACAGGAGGAGGGACAAAGTTAACAGGAGGCAAAGGATGTGGGTCTGCCCCATCTTTAGGTGCAGGGTCTTCATCTTGTGGACCTACACCAAGCAGAGTCTGCTGCAGCACCTCAATGGAAAAATTCCAAGATTCAGTCTCAGGATTATCCCCATCTGTCAGCCTGATACTTTTTGGAATTTCCTGCAATTCAGTGCATCTAACCTTTGCAATGATTCTCCCTTTATTCCTTTCATCATTTTCCCAAACTAACAAATGGCCAAACTTGCAAACCACAGCAGTGACATCCTCTATGGACCAGTTATCCAGGGGAGGCCCAATGTAGTGACCTCACCTTGTAAAGATGACGATCCCTGTGCTTTTCAGTGCTAGTCCCTGGATCAAACGCTAGCACACACAGTTTAAGATGTAATATCAAGAAACAAAGGTCATTTTATTACATCGCATGATCCATCAATTACATAAAGAACTTTACAAAGCTTTCAGAGTTTACAACGAAATCAAAAATAGCATGGAGTCCTTCTTCTTCATGTGCCACAGGCGAACATGCTGCGGATAGACTCGTAACCCTGTCGTACCTTTCTTATCATCAAAACCTGCAACATGAAACATTGCAGCCACAAAGGGTCAATACACTCGAATTGTATTGGCAAGATATCACTACTATGAGGTCTAACTTTTCAATCTTAGCTTAAGTTAATTGGGGTTGCAGAAAAACAGTCTCAGACTTCGTCCTATCACTATTTTAACTATGCAAAGGCATAAAGCTTCTAACTCCACAAGGGTACATGTCAGTAGGTCAGGCTCAAGCCACTACCATGCCAATCGCCATGCATGTCAGTAAGTCAGGCCCCATGCCCTTACCATGCCAATCTTCTTTTCTCCTTTGGTCATGTCAGTAAGTCAGGCTCCACGCCCTTACCATGCCAATCTTCTCTCTACCATTGTACATGTCAGTAAGTCAGGCTCCATGCCCTTACCATGCTAATCTCCAACACATTTAACAACTTAACCACTACACACACACTTACACTCACAATCACAAAACTTGTATAGGACAGATAGAGACACCATAAAATGATACTTGCCTTTGCGATTTTCTGAAGATTGCACTTCTCTTAATCAACACACGTAGTCCTCCATACAACTATAAGATAGAAAAGAACACAACATAACCACACCATTCAAGGCAACATATTTAAACAAAACAAAAGTGTTTATTTGTTTTAGCTTAGTCTTCAATTGTCTTAGTGATATTTGGACAAAAGATTGGTCATGGAGTTGGTTTGACACGAATGGAGAGAATGGCTAAGTCAAAGACTTCACAGGATTGATGGGGTTTTCTAGATTGTCGAGGACTTAGCAAAAATAGCTTAAGGGTATTCTTAGGAGGCTTGGGTTGAGAAGTTGGATGGATAAAATTCTAAGTCTTGAGGTCCATCTCTTTCATCTTCTTGACTTGGGCTCTCTTCTCTTGATCTCCTTCTTTGACTTCAACTTCTTATCTTCTCTTCAACGTCTTGTTTGGCCTTCAACTTCATGTCTTTTCTTCAACTTCTTGTTCACGGTCTTGATATGAGAAAACTTCTTTGCCATCGTGTTGGAGAGGTAGTCAAAATACTTAGAAGAATTTTTGGGTAAGAGGGAATTGATAGTTTTGCACTTGGGCAGGAATAGAGAGTAGATTTTGGCTAAGTTATGGTAGAGTTGATGTGGTCACTAGGACCTAGGACTATTCTCACCTTTGCAAGGTGGAGCAAAATCAAATAGCACAAAGTGCACAATGAGAGTTTGGACTTGATATTTTGCAAGATGCCCAGAAACATAACTATAGCTTGCAAAAATAATATGATCTAGTGGAATTGACTCTTGGAAGAGTGATAAGTGTGTGTGAAGTATTTTTGGCGGTTTTATAATATCAAGATGTTCAATTTTGAAAAAGGAATTATGCCTAAAATAATTATAGAATTAATTCTAGATAGAAAATACTCAAATCTCCAATTGAATTTGAATACTTGATAAAATTTGCCCAATTAAATTATGTAGTAGTTCTACTGGATAGGGGACAACTATATGATCTATTTGCAAAAAGAATCATCTGAAAGTAATTTATAGACTTTGAACTATATTAAAAACACTCAAACTCACATATTTAAATTTGAATGTTTTCAAATAATTAAAAATGCAAATTTTATTACATAATAATGTTCTACACAATTTTAGGATTCCAGGGAAATATTATTTGCAATTTTTGGATAATTCAACTAAAAACAGATCTGAAATTCTAATTCGAAATTTTGTTAAATCTAGAGACGACACGTGGCGCGCTACTACTGGAGCGTACCAGTTCGGGTGGATCACGCCTGCGGAGCGTTGGATTAAAAGATGATCCGATGGATCAGATCGAAGGGTACCTCTTCATTTAAGTGATTCTATCCGGAACACAGGATCGAGATCCGACGGTCGAAAAACAAGGAGAGAGGGGCTCACCGGCGTGTTTCGGCGTGGTTCCGGTGCGGCTGCGGACAGACGGTGATCGTCAGCGACGTTCCAGGGGCTCCTGAAGCTCGCGGATGGGTGGACGGCGTGCAGAACGTCGAGACGAACTCGTCTGATTGAACCCCGACGTCAATCGCGTCCAGAGAAGGAGGGGGAGGGCGGCTGGAGCTCGGCGCAACGTCGGTTTGCTTCGGTCGCGGACGGGGGTGTTGATTCCCTGCGAATTGGGACCAGATAGGGCATCAGGGAGGTGCACAGGATCAAGGGAAGAAGATGGGGAGGAGAAGGGGAAGCGCTACGAGCTTACAGATGTCAAAATCGAGCATGCACGACGGCAGAGAGGCGGAGCTCCGACGAGGGATTTCCTCGGATTGGGGGCATCTCGGGCGGGGAGGAAAAAGGAGGCGCGGGAGGAGTCCAGGGGCTTTTTATAGGCGGCCTTGCCTTGGTGGAAAAGCTAGGGTTTCTGGTGCGCGGCGGGATCCGACGGACGGGGAGCATCCCGTGCTGGAGAGGGACTCCGGGCTGGAGGAGGAAGAAGCTGACGGGTGGCCCCCGGCTGTCAGCGGGAGAGAGAAAAGAAGGGCTTACCCCTTCGGTTCGGGTTGATGTTGGGCCTGGATGGCTTTCGGGGCTGGGCCGAAAAGCTTCCCCTCCGCCCCTTTTCCTATTTTCTGTTTCTTTCTCTCTTTTTTTTTCTTTTTTTGTGAATTGTTTCAAAAGTTTTGCAAAAATGCTTCAAACCACTTCAAACAAATTCCTAAATTCCTCAAATCTTCTAAGCAACCTTCTAAGACAATATGAAACATGTTTTCAGAAGCAAAACAAGATTTTTAGTAAAAATTGTTAATTGAGACAAATGGCTTTGCTTGCATAAAATAATAGAATTAGGGTTTGGTAAATAATCCTTTGGAGATTGGGAATCATATTTGATAAAATAATAATTGGGAATCACTCTCAAGAACAACCTTCATAAACACCTTCGGGATTCATTCCTTTGCAAGCATCTTGCATAAGTTTGAATAAAATATATAGAAAGATAATATTTTGATTTTTGGTTTTTTTTTCTCAAAGAAGTTCTTCAAGTAGTAATAATAGAAAGTTTGAAATGGCTTTTTATAATAAGGTTTTAAATTAATCAAAAAAAATTAATTCCTTGTGAAATTTCAATCAAGACAAGTGAACATGGTTCCTATTTTATTTATTTTCACATTCCAAAATTTTGGGATGTGACACCCAACCATAAGAATCCAACATTCTCTATTCAAGTTGGCCCTCCACCAGTTGGAGCCCTCATTATGCTTGACAAAGGAAATCTGAATGTCTTGGAACTGATGTGGACTCTCAGCAATCAGCCTATCTTTGTCTCTGTAGTGCACAAATCGCACATATGCCTAACCAAATGGACAATTCTGAACATCTCTAACCCCTACCCGAGCAACATTGGCCAAGAAATCTTCTAGGACCTCATGAACATTAGCAAAGTGTACCTGACCTTCCGGCATTGGCTGGATTGTCGCAATGGCGAACTCTTCATGGCGACGAGGGTGACGAGGAAGAACCACCCGATGAACCACAGTTCGGCCTTCAATGTGCTGAATCTAAAACCCCAGTGGCATGAAAAGTTGAGGGTCAATAGGAATATTTTCCATTGCCAAAGTCTTCTCTAGAGCAGCAGCCGAGGGAGGAGAGGAACTGGGGTTTACTATTGCTATGGAAGGCGAGGAGGTAGGGGATTTGGGTGACACACTCGAGCCAGAAAAGGAGAAGAGCTCTTTGAAGGTTGAAAAAACTTTTACCGGCGCCGACGGCCCATAGGCCTTGAACCAAGAAAGGCAAGAGGAATCGGGCCAGTTATTGAGATCGGGCGCTGGGAAGGAAGCAAATCGCATGAAAGGAATCAGGCCCGGTAATGACGAAGATTTTGCCTTTTTTGGAACCCAAATTTCCTGCCCATTACTATAATTTGATGAAGGCATTGAATTGCAAATTATTCGATCAGTAACTCTATTGTCCCCATTGACCACCTGAGCGTAACTTTTGCGCTCATTGACAACATTATCAAGATTAATGCTACTAAAACTTTTTGAATTGCCACTATTGATGGAGGGTGAAATTACCGGCTCCATTTTAGCAGGGAAAGAGAGACATTTAAAAACTGATAATTTCCCAATAACTTTGTTTTTTGACCTTTGAACATGAGTCCATTCAGCATCTTGCTCTAAATAATATTTTCTCTCCTCGAATTCCCAATTTGGACCACCTCTCCCCCATAACAAGAAATGAAGGACAAAGTCTTTCTCTGAAATTTTGCCCAAATTATAGATTTCAAAACCAACAGATCTGGAGGCAACAGCAAATTTGAACACTCTTCCACGAAGAAGTGAAACCTGAAAATGAGAGGCCTTGCCACCAAAGCATGCTTGTAGAGAAACACTGACCATATGCACGTCAAGTTTGAAATTTGAACTACCAAAAGCAGCCACCAAGAAGAAAGGGCTCTTACGAAATCCAGGATAGAAATTGACAGAATGCCCAAACTTTTTAAATATATCTTCAGCAAATTGAGTTCCTCTAGCAAAGTTGAATTGAGGAGGAGATACCTGCAATTCTTGAGCACTAGACTTCAAAGGAACCTCAGCAGTACATGTAACAATGTTCTTGGAATTCTAATCAGAAGAAGGAGATATTTGATCACCAATTATCACCTTATGAACTAGAAGCTCAATCTGATTGCCCTTAGTAATGGATTCATTCTCCAGAAGGAAATGGGCATCTATCAAGATTTCTTCATTGTTTAACAAAACCAGCCGCTGAGCAAGTGGTCTAAGAGGAAGGAAACCAGACCGCCATGAAGACCAATCACCATTAACAAAAGAAGAACATTGCACTTTCCAGCGCAAAACAGGAGGTTCCTTGGCCGGCCAGGGAGATAAGATGCTTGAAACCACCTTGGACGTGTGAGAGGGGAACCTCACCAAAGATCCATCATGGATTACCTCCCCATTTTCAAAAGCACGACCAACCAAAGGATCTTCACTTTCATTAAGAAGGACTAACCACTTGGATCGAGATAGCACAACAGAACCTTTTGAGAACTTACCATCGTCCCAGAGCTGAATGGTGTTGAAAGAGACCACCCATCGACCAACAGGAGAATCCATGGAACCAGCCATGCGAGAAGGCGTCGGTGCCAAGGCACCACTGGAGGCAGCCAAGGGCCAAAGCCCTAGTTTGAGATCACCATGACCTCTCCTCTCCTCTCCTCTCTCTTCCCAGTAAATAGGATTCAGATATGCATCAAGTTAGTTTTTCTGCAGGATCGCACTCAGCATATCGGGGAAGCGGTCGATGGTTGTCAAAGATCGTTGACAACCATGTACTCTGTTATTCTTTTGAGGGATATCAAAATGAACTCCTATGGGAACGGGAAGGAAGGGTAAACATAAGGGGTAAAAAACACCAAACTTTTTGTCCGGATTTCCTTCTCCCCTCTCTCTCCAAGCTCCACACTTAGGAGTTGCCGCCTTCTTTCTGACCCCTCTCATCTTCCTCTTGGCATCTCCACCAGCCGGAGTAGTGGGGGAGAGAGTGCATGGCCCCCTTGTTTATAGTAGTTTTAGGGCTAGTTGTGTTTCCCCAATTGGAATATGGGGCAATGCCAAGGTGATTGATGGCATGGATGCACCCGAGCTGCATCTGCTGGCCTGCGGTGGAGCAGTTCCTTGCTGTTGAGCTTCGGAGTTAGAGCTGGAGATGGGAAGGACCCCCTCTCCTACACCCCCGCTGAATAAGCTCGTAGGGAGACCTCCAGATCTAGAGGTCACTGCAAGAGGCTGGGTTGAGCTTCGTCTCCCTGATGTCTCACGGGACCCGTTGGGAAACCCCAAGAGGAAGGTATGATGAGCACAACAACAAGTTTTCCCTCAGTATGAAACCAAAGTTTAATCGACCAGTAGGAGAAATAAATCACTTCTGAAGGTTGTTGCTAGCTGACTTTGGCAGGGCGCACTACCGATGTCAGTCAACAATGTGGAACCTGCACACAACACAACCAAACTACTTTGCCCCAACTTACAGTGAGGTTGTCAATCTCACTGGTTTTGCTAAAAACAAAGGATTAGACGTATAGTGTGGAAAGAGATGTTTGTTTGCAGTGAATGAAATAAAATAGTAATTGCAGAAAGAAAACAGTGTTTGCAGTAGATGATATTATCAATGTAAAAGAATGGACCAGGGTCCACAGTTCAGTAGAGGAGTCTCTCCATAAAGATAAATAATATGCTAGGTGAACAAATTACAGTTGGGCAATTGACAAATAGAGAATGCATAAAAATGCATGTACATGACATGAAGATCACTATGAGATTCATTTGGGCATTACAACATGATACATAGACCGTAATCCAACTATATCTATGACTAATAATCCACCTTCAGGATATCATCTGAACAACCTTTGGGTATTAAGTTGCAAGCAACAAATTATTGCATTAAGCAAAGTGTGTAATTGATACGTCTCAAACGTATCTATAATTTTTGATGCTCCATGCTTGTTCTTACACCATTTGCTTAGTGTTTTGTTATACTTCATGGCATTTTTATGCATTTTCTGGAACTAACCTATTAACAAGATGCCACAGTGCCAGTTCCCTATTTTCTGCTATTTTTGTGTTTCAGAAAAGTTACACAGGAAATATTCTCGAAATTGGATGAAACAAAAGCCGAACCACCTAATATTTACCGAAGCTTCCAGAAGACCGAAGAGGAGATGGAGAGGGGCCAGGGGCCAGCCTCACCACCAGGGGGCGTGGCCTAGCCCCTGGCCATGCCGCCCTATGGTGAGGGCGCCCTGGTCCACCTCTGACGCTGCCCCTTCGCCTATAAAGACCCCCCGACGGGAAAAAACTAAAGGCTTGATTAATTTTCCAGAAACACATCGCGATCCGCCGCCGTCGTTGACCCGAGATCGGGAGGGTCCAGAAGCTCTTCCCGGCACCCTGCCAGAGAGGGGAATCGCCACCGGAGGTCTTCTTCATCACCATGCTTACCTCCAGCGTGATGAGTGAGTAGTCTACCTTGGACTATGGGTCCATAGCAGTAGCTAGATGGTTGTCTTCTCCACCATGTGCTTCATGTTTAGATCTCGTGAGCTGCCCTACATGATCGAGATCATCTTTATGTAATTCTACATGTTGTGTTTGTTGGGATCCGATGAATATTGGTGTTATGTTAAGTTGATGTGCTGAATATTATCTTATGTTATCTCTATGTTGTTTATGATCTTGCATGCTCTCCGTTGTTAGTAGCTATCTTGGCCAAGTAGATACTAGTGACTCCAAGAGGGGGTATTTATGCTTGATAGTTGGGTTCATGCCTCTATTTAATCTAGGGGAGTGATAGAAACCTCTAAGGTTGTAGATGTGCTGTTACCACTAGGGAGAAAACAACATTCTTGTGTCCAAGGACATTCGTTTTGTTTACATTACACACTTTGCTTAATGCAGTTATCTGTTGTTCGCAACTTAATACTTGAGGGGTGTTCGGACGATATCCCCGCGAGTGGATTATTAGTCATAGATGCAGTTGGATGGCAGTCTATGTATTTTGTTGTAATGCCCAGAGTAAATCTCATAGTGATCCACGTGACATATGCACGTTATCTTTATTCTATCAATTGCCCAACTGTAATTTGTTTACCCAGCATGTCGTTATTTATCTTATGGAGAGACACCACTAGTGAACTGTGGACCCCGGTCCAATTTTCTTTACATTGCTATTACTGTTTACTTTTACTCGCACTCTTTACTTTCTCACATACTACTATTGTTTTCCACTCGATACGCTCAATCCTTTGTTTACAGCAAACCGGTGAGATTGACAACCTCATCGTAAGTTGGGAGCAAAGTTCTTGGTTGTGTTGTGTGCAGGTTCCACGTTGTTGCTAGTGCAAAGCAAAGCCCTGGACGAGGTGCCTTATAAATTGTCCAGAGCTGTCGCGAAGCTAGCAGGCATCACCTTCTAAAGTTTGGCTTTTTCCTACTAGTTCGATAAACCTCGGTTTCTTATTGAGGGAAAGACTTGCTACTATGCTCATCATACCTTCCTCTTGGGGTTCCCAACTGGGTGATTATCCTGCCCGCATCAAGCTATTTTTCTGAAAAAGTGCTTGATGCGGGCAGATAACCACCCAGTTGGGAACCCCAAGAGGAAGGTATGATGAGCACAGTAGCAAGTCTTTTTTCTGGCGCCATTGCCGGGGAAAAAGAAGACTTCCGCAAGGGGAGTTTCACACGCACATCCTTTACTTTGTTTTAGTTTTGCTTTACTTTATTTTTGCTTGCATCATTTTATCAAAAATACAAAAAAATTAGTTTCTTTAGTAGTTGTTATTTCTTTACTTTTAGTTCATTATGTATGTTCCTAAGGTGTCTGTGCCTAAATCGCAACATGTTTTTAAGATTGGTAAGACTTTTAGTTCAACTAAGAGTGACTTGCAGGTTGAATCATCTTCGGGAACCTCTAAAGTGCCTAGTGTGGTAAGTAGTGATCTTGAGGAAACAGTTGATCTTAATGCTTCTTTCGAAAATACTTGATTCGCACCTTTCTGCGCCTAGCTCAAAGGCGTTAAAGAAAAGCACTCTTGGGAGATAACCCATTGTTTTACTTTCAGTTTTTTTTCTTTTATTTGAGTCTTGTAAGTTATTACTACTGTAATAACCTCTCCTTATCATTTTTTATTTCGTTGTTGTGCCAAGAGAAACCTCTAATTGGAGTGTGGTAAGATTTGGGGAAGTTGCTGTCCCGAAACAAATTTTGGTGCTGCACCATAAAAATTTGTGAAAATTATCTGAATATCTGTTTGACCTGCGATTTCTTGTACATATGCCCCAGGTTATATCCAAACTTTCATTAGTTTTACACTTTTTCATTTGAGCAACAGAAAACCCTCTAAAAGTTCGACCTTTGTCAGCTGTTCTGTTTTGACAGATTTCTACCACTATTTATGTTTGCCTCTTGATCGCTTTCTTTTTGAGTTCTTTTGATCACGGAAGTTTTGGGGAAGTTGCTACAGTAGTATATGCTATATATGTGGTGGTTTTGAGTTGAAATCTGAACCAAAAAGGGGTTGATTCAGTATTATGCTTACACTAATATTGCTAATAGAATTGTGTTGAGTTTTGTATGAAGGAAGTTTTCAAGTGTAGGGATTGGAGAATGATAAGATGAGTTGAAGAATGGACAAAAGCTCAAGCTTGGGGATGCCCATGCATCCCAAGAAATATCCAAGAGGTACAAGCATCAAAGCTTGGGGATGCCTCCGAGGCACCCCTTCTTCATCGGCAAAATCAGGTCACCTTTCAACAGACTATATTTTTATTGCTTCATGCACTATGCGTTTTTCTTGGAGCGTCTTTTCTTTAGTTTTCAGTTTTGTTTAGTTTTGTTTGCAGCAATATATGGTTGGACCTCAACAAATTTCTTTTGGAGAAGTTGCCGCGTTTTCATTTGCCAAGAACACTCTGTTTTTCACTCTTATCGTTCACCGAGTGTTCTCTTTTTCTGCTACTGCATTTAGTTTTCCTTTTTTGCCTTGATTTTTGTTCAGATTTTCTTTTATCTTTGCATCAAGGTGTATTTTGACCTCTGGTCCATGTTGGTATTGATCAAAAGAGTTATTTTAAAAAGGTTCGAATGGTGTTGGAAAAGAGAAAAAGTTTCATGCAAAAAAAAGTGATACAAAAAGGAGCTTGTGTAGACTGCGGCTTAGGATTTTGCATGTCGTGCTTGATATCATTTTGATAGTATGCTTAGTGGTTTTGCTGTAGCATTACTTGTCTCAAATGACTGAGATTGCTTAATGAGCCTTTGAAAAAAATCATGCGTTGTTTTTATTATTTGGAAGCATTAATTTGGTTTTCTCCTTGATGCTTTATTTGGGTTGACTTGGCGCATGCTGACAACATGTTTGACTCATACAAAGTCGCCATAAGCCTCTATGATCATTTAGTTTTTGACTTTTGATGCCATCTTATGCTTCTCTCAATGATGTTTTGTCGCTATGCATGATTATGGCCGTTATTGCTCTCTTAGTTGGTCGCTCCCAGTCTTTTGCTAGCCCTCACTTTGTACTGAGTATGAGCTCTACTCGTGCATCCAACTCCTAAAAACCATGTTGTTCCAATGTGTCCACCATACATACCTATTAGCAATTTTCTATTCCAAAGTACATTTGACTTGCTTTTATCTATCCTTTAAATTAAACTCTTTTTGGTGTTATGCGAAAATTGGTCAGTAAGGCTCTCACGAACCTGATGGCACACTTTACTTTTCTCGTTCTTAAAATTTTGACATTGTGGATCTCTTATGTTGAGTTGTTATGCTTGCAAGTTGTAAGTTGGAAATTAGCCCAGCCATGCCGTTATGGGGCAAGCTTTCAACATTGCACTTTCTTTCAGTTGAGTTGATATCGTGATCTTTTGTTTATGGATATTCGCGATGTGAAATAAGTTGGGAATCTTGTGGGATCATGGAGTTTTTATATGTGTTAGAGAAACACCTGGGCCGCTAATCTAAGCCATGCATAATTCATGGTGGAAATTTACAGCATGCCCATAGTGAACATTCGACAACGCATCTCAAAATAAAAAGCTATACCAATGGTAAATAAAAGAGATGTCGAGGTGTTCATTGTCTGTTTGTCTTGTCATTTTGATGTGGGCTTGTTCCATGTCATCGGGCAGGAGGTACCCCGTTGGCGGTTCTCAATGATACGCATATACTTACAATGACAAGAGCCTGCTTGGGACTCTAAGTCGAGTAGCATGAGGTTTCGGTATTTGTACTTCATGGGACACGAGGTTTTCAACTTATGATTTGTCAAGTATATGCTTCATAATTGTACTTGCATTAACTTTAACCATTCAAGATCCCTATGATGGGGGCAATGAGAGCTCAAAGCTAGTAAGTACCATAATTTTTGAAGGTTTATAGAACTCGCAATCACTGCTTCCCTCTGGGAAGGGCCTTTCTTTTACTTTTATGTTGAGTCACCACCTTCTACCTTTATGCACCATCTAAGAGAGCATAGTTGTCATTCTGAGTTTAATGTGCATAGTCCCGACATTTAGCATTGATTGATTCATGATTCTGGTTTCACTTTTTCTTAAATTATTTGTATCTAGTCGCCCTCTTAAACTTGAAGGTGTCCTATGCATTTATGTTTTGCTATTCCATGAAGGACAAGCTGAAAACCATTTGCTATGTTTTTCCATATGATTTGAACACAGTTTTGACTTTCATTGTTTCATTTTTCATGATCTTTCGTTTGTGTTCTTTTTCATGTTATAACGTGGTTGCTAAGTTTCTTCTATCAAGATTATGTTTTTCATGCCCATGTTTTAAGTTCTTTTGATCCCAGCACTCAATGCTTACTTAGATGATCAAGATTGTGTTGGTGCATGTCACCTCAAAAATTATTCTTTGTTATCACTTACCTACTCGAGGACGAGCAGGAGTTAAGCTTGGGGATGCTTGATACGTCTCAAACGTATCTATAATTTTTGATGCTCAATGCTTGTTCTTACACCATTTGCTTAGTGTTTTGTTACACTTCGTGGCGTTTTTATGCATTTTCGGGAGCTAACCTATTAACAAGATGCCACAGTGTTAGTTCCCTATTTTGTGCTATTTTTGTGTTTCAGATTAGTTACACAAGAAATATTCTCGGACCTCCTAATATTTATCGAAGCTGCCAGAAGACCGAAGAGGAGACGGAGAGGAGCCAGGGGCAAGCCTCACCACTAGGAGGCGCGGCCCAGCCCCTGGCCGCACCGCCCTATGGTGAGGGCGCCCTGGTCCACCTCTGACGCTGCCCCTTCGCCTATAAAGACCCCCCAACGGGAAAAACCGAAAGGCCCGATCAATTTTCTAGAAACACATCGCGATCCGCCGCCGTAGTCGACCAGAGATCGGGAGGGTCTAGAAGCTCTTCCCGGCACCCTGCCAGAAAGGGGAATCGCCACCGGAGGTCTTCTTCATCGCCATGCTTCCCTCCGGCGCGATGAGTGAGTAGTCTACCTTAGACTATGGGTCCATAGCAGTAGCTAGATGGTTGTCTTCTCCACCATGTTCTTCATGTTTAGATCTCGTGAGCTGCCCTACATGATCGAGATCATCTTTATGTAATTCCACTTGTTGTGTTTGTTGGGATCCGATGAATATTGGTGTTATGTTAAGTTGATGTGCTGAATATTATCTTATGTTATCTCTACGTTGTTTATGATCTTGCATGCTCTCCGTTGTTAGTAGCTATCTTGGTCAAGTAGATACTAGTGACTCCAAGAGGGGGTATTTATGCTCGGTAGTTGGGTTCATGCCTCTATTTAATCTGGGGGAGTGATAGAAACCTCTAAGGTTGTAGATATGCTGTTGCCACTAGGGAGAAAACAATATTCTTGTGTCCAAGGACATTCCTTTTGTTTACATTACACACTTTGCTTAATGCAGTTATCTATTGTTCGCAACTTAATACTTGAGGGGTGTTCGGACGATATCCCCGTGAGTGGATTATTAGTCATAGATGCAGTTGGATGGCGGTCTACGTGTTTTGTTGTAATGCCCAGAGTAAATCTCATTGTGTTCCTTGTGACATATGCATGTTATCTTTATTCTATCAATTGCCCAACTATAATTTGTTTACCCAGCATGTCGTTATTTATCTTATGGAGAGACACCACTAGTGAACTGTGGACCCCGGTCCAATTTCCTTTACATTGCTATTACTGTTTACTTTTACTCGCACTGTTTACTTTCTCGCATACTACTATTTTTTTTCACTCGATATGCTCAATCCTTTGTTTACAGCAAACTGGTGAGATTAACAACCTCATCATAAGTTGGGAGCAAAGTTCTTGGTTGTTTTGTGTGCAGGTTCCATGTTGTTGCTGGTGCAAAGGAAAGCCCTGGACGAGGTGCCTTATAAATTGTCCGGAGCTGTCACGAAGCTAGCAGGCATCACCTTCTGAAGTTTGGCTTTTTCCTACTGGTTCGATAAACCTCGGTTTCTTATTGAGGGAAAGACTTGCTACTGTGCTCATCATACCTTCCTCTTGGGGTTCCCAACTGGGTGGTCATCTGCCCGCATCAGTAATGTAAACAATACAATTATCCTTGGATAAAGGATTGTTGTTTTCTCCCTAGTAGCAACATCACATCTACAACCTTAGAAGTTATTGTCACTCTCCCAGATTACTAGAGGCATGAACCCACTATCGAGCATAAATACTCCCTCTTAGAGTCACAAGCATCTACTTGGCCAGAGCATCTACTAGCAACGGAGAGCATGCAAGATCACAAATAACATAGACATGATAGATCAATACTCAACTTGACATAGTACTCAATATTGATCGGATCCCAGCAAACACAACATGTAGCATTACAATAAGATGATCTTGATCATGTTAGGCAGCTCACAAGATCTAAACATGGTGGCACAAAATAGGAGAAGACAACCATCTAGCTACTGCAATGGACCGTAGTCCAAAGATGAACTACTCAAACATCACTCTAGAGGCAGGCATGGTAATGAAGAAGGCCTCCGGTGATGATTCCCCTATCCGACAAGGTGCCGGGAAGAGCTTCAGAACCCTCCTGAACTAGGTTCGACGATGACAGCGGCTACGGAACTTTTCGTGGATGGAGGCTCGGGCTTTGTGGTGACCCAGCATACCACTGCATGTTGTAGTATACAAGTCATTGACACAACACTCGTGAAGTACCAATTCACAAATATTACATCCCTCAGAGTGGTACAACAGAAACATAGCGGTCTTTATTCAAGCACTGAATATTACAAGCCATAAAGTTATAGAGGATTCCAGTTCCTCCTCGGTCCAAAGAGGAACACTCGATGGTTCTAATTTGATTCTACAAACCTTAGCTGCAAATGAAAGTAGTAGACTAAACATGAAGCTCAACTCTAGTCGCTTTATTCTAGGTGTTCGGTGCGACCAAAGTTTCTATCCTACGACTCTAAGTGTCGGCCTCCTCCTTGATTTCTCCATCGGGACCATAGGAGATGGTGTAGTCGATGCCTTTGACTCCTCCTGTTAGATCCGGTTCTTCGTAGTAGACCTCCTCGTAGTCCTCCGGGCTTCCTTCGGTTTCTTCAAACTGGCCCTCCGAGTCTAAGCAAGGGTTAAAAGGGAGTGGGGTGAGTAACGAGCGTTACCCAACAAGTTCATTTAATAGCATAGAGGTGTTTG
Source organism: Dactylis glomerata (assembly GCA_007115705.1). Lineage (NCBI taxonomy): Eukaryota > Viridiplantae > Streptophyta > Magnoliopsida > Poales > Poaceae > Dactylis > Dactylis glomerata. The sequence goes on along the minus strand of QXEO01000485.1, from coordinate 1,505,161 downwards.
ATGCACTAGCTACGACCATAGACTAGAAAGTCTTAGGCCAAATGCAGTTTTTTATAATCATTTCTTCAAAGATTGATTTTATTCAAAGAGCTATGTCCGTCAGTCTTCACAGGTTGATTAGAGCTTCGATGGGCTCCTTTCCCACCGTGTTCGTAGCTCCTTCCCAGAACAGGGAGTATCTTGATACTTTTTGTATACTCTGCAGAGGTGGTCACTTGTACCCATAGGAGATCAACACTTTGCTGCACAACCGAGTGTACTTTCCCGTCCATACTTCCTTGGTATGTGGCCCAGCCGTTGATCTAAGCCAATCACTGTTCCTTCCCGTGACCTTGCATACCCACCCTGTTGCGGCTCCAACTTCGGTTCGCTACCCTCACCGGTCTACACTTTGGTAGTTGCCGACCTCGGCATACTTGTCCTTCCTGACAATGAGTTACCCCCACCGGTTTGGTTACGCGCTTTGGGTAACACCGACCTCGGCACTCTACCCCCATTGTTGCCGCAATCCATCATAGACCACCAGAATCGTGAAATCATTAGGGGGATTCCACCCATCCCAAAGCCACGCGCAGGGAGACAACTGCTCCAAAACGGCGCATCCGTTGATATGCAAGAGGGAAAAGTTACAACTAACTCTTCCGTCCCATTCCAGACCCTATGGTTGACCGTATTTTACGGCACAAGAATCACTGGTGACATTGGTTATTAATCCTAGGTGAACATTCTAGTTACAGTGGGACCTCCACCATACTCTTACCATGGTCCCACTGCCCACCTTCCTAGGTCGACAACCACCATGGTTGCTAACCACTAGTCATATTCATTCAAGAAAAGTCTTTGCTTTTTAATGCAATCATAATAATAATACCACTAGTATATTTGTAAATACTTTTTAAAAGATAAACAAGAGATATGGGCAAGAGTGAACTTGCCTGCAAACTACAAGATAGTGCAGTTGGATTTGTTAAAGTGACCCGGGACCTCAGGTTCTGGAAAACAGCATCATTGTCCGATAAGGGCAATGGTTAAAGATTCAAATAATGCATGCCTTTAAAGTGTGTGTGTTCCCTTTATACCCCCTAGAAGTGTTTTATTCTTATCCTCAGATTTATATACTCCTTTTATGATTTTAAAGAGTATATATTATCAATTGCTTCATTCAAGAATATTCTTCAATACCCTGGAATGGAGTTCAATTTTTATAATGAGTTCTATTCTAATTAGGTTTTTCTTAGATATCTCACAATTAGAGAAAGAATCTTTTAAGGTTCTCTTTCCTATTTATTCTTATAGGGTGCTTTATTAAAAGTGTATATACCCTAATTATGAATTTATCAGAGTATATTTTAGGTGAAATTCATTCAAGAATACTAAAGACAAATTCTTGAATGAATTTACTTGATTTTATTTCAAGAATGTAATTTCCCTTTTACTTTCTCATTTAAATCATTTCTAGAGGTTTTTCCTTTTAAAGAAAATTCCATAATTTAATTATGAATAAGTTTTCTCTTCTTCACACAATCACTATTTATGTGATTAAAAGGTCAAAATCACTTAAAGTTATTTTTGCAAAAATCAAGTTTATTCTTCTGCCTTTAATTGGGTGTCAAAAGGTTTTTTTCCTAAAAACCTTTTTATTTGACTCAATTTTTCTATTTTTTAAAAATCAGGTTAAAATCCTCTCTCTCTCTGCCAGACCTGGCCCACCTGTCGGGCGGTCCCACCTGTCGGCGCCAGCCTACCTGGTCGAACCCGACCAGGTGGCTCGGTCAGCCCGACCGGTCGCACCCCCCTCGCTCGCTCGTGTCTTCTTCCTCGTGCTCGCTCTGGTGACTGCATCGCCTCGTCGCCACCGCGCTCGATTCTAACGAGCTCCGCCAGAGTCTGCCGCTGAGATGGTTATCAATCGATAGATCAGGCGACGGCGCTCCTGCCTATCCGCAAGATCTTGTCGATTGCCCCCTGGAGGCTCTCATCCCCTTTGCCTCCGAAGCTCTGGATCTTGGCCATGGCGACCTCGAGCTTGATCTCGAGTTGCCGAGCCTTCTCCTCGGTGAGACCTGGTGCTCGGTGACAAGGGTATAGTTAATAGAGCCCGTATGTTGAGTACCCGTAAGGCCCGTTAAGCTAGGCCCAATTGTAATGATAGTCGAATACGAGTCTTTACCGTATGTCAATATTGTAATCTGTGTCGGACCCTACCCGATCCTCGAGACCTGGCCATCTATATATAGGGGCCAGGAGGGGACGGTGTAGGCGAGATTGAAAGCAAGCCAGGTTAAACACCCAAGTTTACTTTCGACGCATACCTATTTCGACTAACTTTACCTTCGAGTTCATCCGACGCCCTATCTCCCCGATCCTAAGTCCTTCATCTAGGACATTTGTCGAGTTAACCCCTCGCCAATTGGCGCCGACCGTGGGGACTCTGGGCGTTGGAAGCATGAATTCGACGGCTTTTTCGCTTTTAGCCAACAGCAGTTCAGAACTCGACGGAAATCAAGAGATGGAGTTAACCATTGGAAGTCTGAGCATTATTATAGGGCCATCGGGTTCATCCCGCCTCTCGGATTCGACGAAATCAGATCCGTCGGCAAACAAGCCCGAAACAGAGGAAACGTTGGAATCATCGGAAGACTCTTCTAGCGAGGTAAACTCGCCGGTCAGCTTCGACAAAGCACCAATGGCAGAAGGCGACAAAATTCGGGAAAATTTCGACTCAGAAGAAAGAGCGTGCCAGACGCACAACAACACAAAGGACTTCACCGTGGGAAGCAGCGGTGTCTCCAAAGTACATCAGTTATGCGTTATTATCACCGAGGCAGAAGAAGAAAACAATAGCGAAGGAAGTAAAAAGGTCGACAGGCAAGTCGACAAAATAAAAGAACATAACAAAAAGGAAAAGGAGAAAGTTCACGTTTCGGCTAGCGAATGGAGAATGATCAAATCAGCTGTCAATCATGGTACAGGAGTACCCGAAGGATCAAGAAGAGAAGTTCTAATGGGCTATCAGTATGCATTATACCAACACAGGAAGAAACTAAGGGAGGAAAGAGACATGGTTTTTCAAGACAACAACAGTATATCAAGGGAGGAGTACTGGGAAGACCATAATGAAGATTCAGAGTACAGTAGAGAAAGGCACGGAGACCCAAAGCACAATAGAAGGGTAATGGCACGCAGTGAAGAAGAAAGGTACTCAAGGAGCCCTACCCCACAGTCAGAAGAGGAGGAAGACGACTTCATACAAGAAACGCCAGAAGCAGCATTGGTAGCAGCACAAGCGTATTTACTAACTACAAGGCCAGAACCTGGGGACCCGCGAGAAGATATGCACCAAGCCGCGATATGAAGTCTTGGAATAGTGGAAAGCAAGATCAGGGAAAAAGGCCCAGAGGCAAAGTCGACAAGCTTCAAGGAAAAGGAGAAGTTCAGATACAACTTCGCAGATAACGAGTACAGCGAGTCATCAGAAGAGGAAAGGCGACAGAAGAGGAAAGATGACGCAAGAAATATAATAGCGCAAACTCGAGTAAACAAATCACGTCATGCTTGGAGGGAAGAAAATTATGAAGACGACGATAAAGAGATGGGTGCGTTATGCTTTACCCGCAGGGTTCGCAAAACGCGGGTACCCAAAGGATTCAAACTGCCACACGACCAACATAAGTATGACGGATCGCAAGAACCTACCCTATGGTTATCAGACTATCTGCAGGCAGTACAGATACTGGGGGGAACAAAAGCGACTGCAATGCAAAGTTTGCAGCTACACCTCACCGGCGCAGCACGGTCCTGGTTGAATACCCTACCCAACGAATCCATCGGAAGTTGGGGGGAACTCGAAAGTCAATTCGCACGAAATTTTCGTTCAACATATAAGCGCCCAGCATCACTGGAGGAAGTTAAGGCATGCGTGCAGAGGAAAGGCGAAACTCTACGTTCTTATATACAACGATGGAGCATAATCAAAAACTCAGCAGAGGACGTCTCCGACGAACGAGCAATAGACGCCTTTACGGCCGGACTTCGTCGCTCAGATCTCGTGGAAGAAATAGGAAGAACAAGACCTACGACAGTAGCCAAGTTAATGGAACAAGTCAACAAATTCGCTGATGGAGAAGACGCATACAATAACAAAAGAGGACGTTCACCAGAAGCCGATAGAATAAGTAGACAGAGGAGACGACATCGCAGCAGGGATAACCAAGGAAGGCGAAATCAGGTAGCCGCGGGGTACATATTCAAAGAAGAGGAAGGATATGAAAATAGGAGGTTTCAGGCAAAAGGAGTAGAAAAATCGAGATACTCCGGTCCTTCGGCCGAGGATATGCTATACGGACCTTGTCGAATCCACTACGCATATCTCGACGGGAAAAGGGTTTCAAATCATCAGATGAAGGATTGTAGAACATTCCTAAGGCTGCAAAGTGCCATGGGCTCAAGCCAAGGAGGGAGGCAAGGAGAACAACACAGAAGTCAAGGATATCAAATGCAAAGGCTAGCAAGGCACCTAGGGTCAAAAGTTTACATATCAGCCATGATTCAACCGGTGCTCAAGTCAAAGAAAGAGCGAAAGAGCATATCCAGGCAAGTAAACCTAGCAATATCATCACCACCAGCTACAACAGAGTACCTACGGTGGTCAGAACAACCAGTTAAGTTCAGTAGAGTAGATCACCCGAGAAAAGTTCCCAGGCCAGGCCAGTCGCCTATGGTTTTAAAGGCGCAAATAGGAGGATACGACATCGGAAGAGTATTCATGGATGCAGGGAGTGGCATAAACTTAATATATGCTAGAACCTTAAAGGCAATGTGCATCTCGCTGTCGAGTCTGAAGTCAACAGATTGCTCCTTCCACGGAATAGTACCAGGAGCCGCAAACTACCCTTTGGGAAGAATAGAACTCGATGTCTGCTTTGGCAGCAACGACAACTACCGAAGAGAGAAGCTGGAATTCGAAGTTATGGACTGGCCGTCACAATATCATGCAATCCTGGGACGCCCAGCATTTGCAAAATTCATGGCAGTACCACACTACGCATATCTTACGTTAAAAATTCCAGGACCCAAAGGAACAATCACAGTACAAGGGAGCTTTGAAGTAGCCAACACATGCGACAGAGAATTCAACAGGATGGCGCAAACCTTCGGCATGACAGCAGAGTATGAGAGGTTAAAAGGAGAAATAGATCATAATGTACTACCCGACGTTGGACGATCCCTGCCAGATCAGGCTTTCGACACAACTCAGGACTCGAAGAAAATCCAGGTTCACCATACAGATGCAAACAAGACGACATCAATTGCGGTGAACTTGGATCCCGCATAGGAAAGCGCACTCGTCGAGTTCCTCCGTGAGCGCTGGGAAATCTTCGCTTGGTGTCCATCAGACATGCCAGGGGTTCCCAGGGAACTCATCGAGCACGCATTAAATGTAGATCCCAAGGCAAAGCCAGTCAAGCAGCCATTGCGACGATTTGATGAAACTAAAAGGAAGGCGATAGCATCAGAGTTAAACAGGCTAGAAAATGCCGGATTTATCAGAGAAATCAAAACTTCGAGTTGGGTGTCGAACCCAGTCATAGTACCCAAGAAGAACACAGATGTACAAAGAGTATGTGTCGACTACACATCTCTCAATAAGCATTGTCCAAAGGATCCCTTCCCTCTACCCCGCATCGATCAGATAATCGACTCAACAGCGGGATGCGCGAGGCTTTCATTTTTGGACGCATATTCTGGTTACAATCAGATCAAATTGAAGAAAGAAGACGAAGAAAAAACGGCCTTCATCACACCATACGGAGTGTTTTGCTACCAAGTGATGCCGTTCGGCCTAAAAAATGCAGGAGCAACTTATCAACGGATGATGCAAAATTGCCTCGAAAGCCAAATAGGGCGCAACATCCAAGTCTACATTGATGATGTAGTCATCACCACAAGAGAGGAGAAATCTCTAATCAGCGACTTGGCAGAAACCTTCGACAACCTGAGCAGGTACAAGCTTAAGCTTAACCCGACAAAGTGTTCCTTTGGCGTATCAGCAGGACAACTTTTAGGGTTCCTGGTATCAGCACGAGGAATAGAGGCGAACCCAGAGAAGATTCAAGCAATTTTGACAATGGGGAAACCCACGAAACTACACGACGTACAGAAACTTGCAGGGCGCGTCGCGGCTTTAAGTCGTTTCGTTGCTCGATTGGGAGAAAATGCACTTCCTTTCTATGCACTTATGAAGAAGTCAGATGATAAATTTGAATGGACGGAAGAAGCAAATGTAGCTTTTGCACAGTTGAAAAAAGTGCTTTCCACACCGCCAGTGCTGGTCGCACCAAAAGAAAAAGAACGACTGCTACTCTACATCGCCGCAACCCATCAGGTGGTGAGCACAATATTAGTAGTCGAAAGAAGCGAAGAAGGAAAATCCCACGGCGTCCAGAGGCCAGTATATTTCATCAGTGAAGTGTTATCTCCTACAAAACAGAGGTACCCGCATTATCAGAAACTTGCATATAGTGTTTTCACAACTGCATGAAAACTGCGACAGTACTTTGCGGTGCATCCAATTATAGTGGTCAATGAAGCACCACTATCAAACATATTGAACAACCCTTTAGCAATAGGACGTGTCTCTTTGTGGGGAATCAATTTATCTCCCATGGACATCACGTACGAAAAAAGGAAGGCGATCAAGTCGCAAGTCTTGCCAGATTTCACGGCAGAGTGGCTGGAGCTCCAAAGCACGGGACCACCAGACTTATCCAGTGTTTGGACAATGTACTTCGATGGTTCTAAGAGAGTTCAAGGCACAGGCGCAGGAGTGGTCTTGATATCGCCTCACGGCGACAAATTGAAGTATGTCTTAAGGATGAGCTTTCCACAGGCTTCTAATAACGAAGCAGAATACGAGGCTTTGTTGCACGGAATGAAGATGGCCAAAGCATGTGGAGCAACTCGCCTAAAAATATTTGGAGATTCCAACCTTGTTGTCCAGCAGGTTATGAACAGATGTGACACAATCAATGACAACATGATGGCCTACAAGAATTTATATCATTATCTCGAAGGAACATTCGATGGATGCGAAGTCTCGCACATAAGCAGGAATAGTAATGAAGAAGCCGACAATTTAGCAAATATCGGGTCACAGTGTTTACCCGTGCCGTCCGGAGTATTTTGGGAAGAAATAGTAGAAAGATCAATAAATAGTGGGAAAAGCTCGACTACTGCAGCAGACTCGGGGGCTCCGTCAGAGCCAGAGGAGGTCATGATGATAGAAGAAACATGGATGCAGCCATATCTTGCATACATGATAAATAAACAATTACCAGAAGACGCAGTGGAGGCCAAGAGGATAACTTGAAGATCGAAGGCATTTGTCGTATTGCAGGGGAAATTATACAAGAAGAGTATTACCGGCGTTTTGCAATGTTGTGTAACACCCCAGGAAGGACAAACAATACTACAAGACATACACGGTGGAGTGTGCGGCCATCATGCTAGCAGCAGAGCAATAGCGGCAAAGGCTTTCCGGGCAGGATTTTATTGGCTAACAGCCATCGAAGACGCAAAAGATATAGTTCGAAAGTGTGAAGCATGTCAAAGATTTGCATCTAGACCGCATGCACCAGCAGCAGAGCTACAAACAATACCTTTGTCCTCGCCCTTTGCGCAATGGGGCCTCGATATGGTGGGAAAGTTGCAAAAATCTTGGCCAGGAGGGCATGTTTACATGCTAGTGGCAGTCGATAAATTTACCAAGTGGGTGGAAGCGGCCCCGGTAACAACGCAGGATTCGACAACAGCAATCAGCTTCATCAAGTCGATGGTATTCCGTTTTGGTGTACCATATAGCATCATCACAGACAACGGGACAAACTTCACTTCAAAATAATTCAAGAGTTATTGTGAAGGACTAGGGATCAAGCTCAAATTTGCATCTGTGGCGCACCCAAAGACGAACGGGCAAGTCGAAAAAGCCAATGGCCTGATATGTAGTGGGATAAAAAAGAGGCTCTTAGCACCTCTCGAGAAAGCCAAGAGCGCTTGGGTAGAAGAATTGCCCTCCGTTCTTTGGAGCCGAAGAACTACGCCTAACGCAGCAACTCAAGAAACTCCTTTCTTCCTGGTCCATGGCGCAGAAGCCGTGCTTCCAGTCGAAGTTACACACGAGGCCCCAAGAGTGATGGCATACGATGAGACAACATCGACAGAAGCACTGCAGAACGATGTCGATGCACTGGATGAAGCAAGGGATAAGGCATTAGAAAGAGCCACGCAGTATCAACAGAGTCTACAAAACTACCACAGTAGTCGAGTTCGTCCACGATCCTTCGTGGTGGGAGACCTAGTTTTGCGACTCAGGCAAGACAGCCATGGCAAATTGGAGTCCCCTTGGGTGGGACCTTACATCGTCACAGAAGTAATTCCAGGAGGAGCATATCGACTACAAGACAAGAAGATAGGAAAAGACGAGAGTAATCCATGGAATGCGGAGCAGCTATGATGTTTTTACGCGTAGACTAAATCTAGTGGTATCATTAAATTCGAGTTAACCTTCTAAACCCAGAACATGAGGCCATAGGTCGGGTTCTTTGGGTTAAACTCGACAAAATTGTACAAGTATTTCTACTTCTCCGCTCGGGGGCTTCAACCCTCGGGTCGTACGAACGAAATTTCTATCGCGACAAGGAGACCTTTTTCACTGTAAAGGTTGTGCAGACAACCCGATAATATTCAGACAACTTGGTTCACAAAAGAACCCGATATTATTCATACCAATTGGTTCGCAAAGAACCCGATATATCTCAAGCATACCTCAGAACAGTAACTTGTTTTCATGGTGCTAGTAAAACCATCAAAGTAGAGTACGAATATTCATTACAGATAAACATGACGGCAAGGACATTGTCAAGCGAAATTACATAAAAAGAAGATCCTAATGGAAGTGGACTTCAGCTTCGTACTTCTTCTGGCACTGGGTGCCATCATAGATCTTCACGTCGAACTTCGACGTGCCGATGTGGAAGTCGAAGGCCATAAAGAAGCCTTGGTGGATGTCGTGGTCTTCTGCAAATTGTGACCAGCCACCCCTCAAGTACTGCTCGCCATCGCCGTCATACCAAACCTCTACCTTGTATGGAGTCCCACTTCCAGACTGTTCACGGAGAACCGCTTCTCGCAGCTCCCGCCCATCCATGAACTTGGTGAAATTCAGCGGCAGGCGCTGAATTTCGCGGCACTGTGCCATAACAATGCAGAAGAAAGAAAAGATTCGGGGAGGAACAGCAGGAGCAGCAGAAGCAGCAGGAGGAGGGACGCTTGAACCTGGGGCAGCGCCAGTCACTTTGGGCTTATTTTGGCTCCCAGGTGGGCGACCGGGACGACGCTTGGCTGGAACGGCCAGTGACGATCCTGCGGCGGCCGGAGTTGCATTGTTCTTGTTTTTGCTTCCACGAGGGCGACCTCGACCTCGGGGCGCCACCGGAGAGCCAAGGTTCAGACGGGAACCATCTACATCAGCCATGTGGACAAAGGAAAAAGGAAAACCCTAGATGGAGGGAAAAGATGATGCGGCGGAGGAGGAATCTGATTAGGGTTTTTACCCTTGATAGAGGGTGCTTTATTTATAAGAACGTATTATCAGGCCCCCATGCTAAAACAAGGCCCGTAAACATATTTTACAATAGGAGTTAAATTCTGCACACAGCAGACGATAATACCAAAGAGACAAAACAAGAAGAGGAGACTGTGGTCGCATGATATGAAAACCTCGACTTGGACTCGGGGGCTTGCAAATAGTAGACATTAACAGGAGGAAGAAGAACTGAACTTTGAGCCTATGCTTGGTTACAAGTATCCAAACATAGCCTCGGGGGCTACTCCCATCGGGAGCGCTGAGCGCGCACCCGATAGAGGATGAGATAATCAATATCAAGGATGAAGGAAGTATATCATACAAATTTCAACTATATAGTCGACAAAGTACAAAAAGATTACTCCCATCGGGAGCGAGTTTTATGGTTGTTAAAACCCGAATATTTTCAGTCAAAATTTGGCTGCGACATAAGATTCTCGAGTTGCGTTATCGCAACGAAACTCGAATGCCGTGATTTATCACGAAGGTAAGACCCCGGGATCTGTCCTGTGTGGCCTGGTATACGCACATGGATGCGCTCTGCTGGTATGTATCCGTGTCTACGACGCGAAGAAAATCCTGGTGGACGCACTAGGTACCCTAAGAATCACTGGGATTCATTCTTTGTAAGTCCTAAATGCGGCAAAAGAGTGGGTTTGACCGGTATCCCGAATTCAAGTCCAAGGGGATTGAATTTGAAGTAGGTGACAAGTATCTGTTCCGGCAGTTAACTGACCTCTTGATCCGTCAGAGTTGTCAGGCTTGTTCATCAAAACCCCTTGCGAAAGAATATCATGAAAATAAGTCGAAAGACCAAGTCGAAGATTTGAAGATAAGAAGTCGAAGAAATGATCAAGTCAAAGATTTGAAGATTAGAGATTCAACCCGAATCTACAATTCTGGTAGAATCTCAGGGGCTACTGACAAGGGTATAGTTAATAGAGCCCGTATGTTGAGTACCCCTGAGGCCCGTTAAGCTAGGCCCAATTGTAATGATAGTCGAATACGAGTCTTTACCGTATGTCAATATTGTAATCTGTGTCGGACCCTACCCGATCCTCGAGACCTAGCCATCTATATATAGGGGCCAGGAGGGGACAGTGTAGGCCAGATTGAAAGCAAGCCAGGTTAAACACCCAAGTTTACTTTCGACGCATACCTATTTCGACTAACTTTACCTTTGAGTTCATCCGACGCCCTATCTCCCCGATCCTAAGTCCTTCATCTAGGACATTTCTCAAGTTAATCCCTCGTCACTCGGCGAGTTAGGTTATACGCCGATGTGTTGTCGGTGACTTCCCCAGGCTTGATGCCATCGTGGTTGCGCGGGCACTGCCTCGCCATGCCACAGTGGTATCTCCTGGGTGTCGAGTAAGTGTTTCTCCTCAACTACTCCTCCCTGTTCTTCTCTGTGCTCTCCTGGAGTTTGCTCCCCTCCTGGAGTTCGCTCCATGCCCTCCTGGAGTTTGCTCCACGCCCTCCTGGAGCTTGCTCTGTGCTGGCCATGATCACCTGGAGCTTGCCTTGCTCTCCTGGAGCTTGCTTTGCTCTTCTGGAGCTTGCCCTGGCCATGCCCACTTGGAGCTGGCTCTGGTCATGCTCACCTGTAGCTTGCTCTCGTGCTATGCAGTTTAGCTGACTGTGATGTGTGTTCCTAGGCTCCATGATCACTCCTTGTCCATTAGCTTGCTGTTACAGCTTGATCATGCTTGTCTTAGCTGCTACTGTTAGTTTCAGTCACAGTTTCAGTTAACTCTGTTAACTGAAGCTTGCTGATTCAGTTAACTGAATGCAATGGTGCCTTTTTACTATTGAATTATCCAGCTTCTGATGTTGCTTGCTTAGCTATGATCTTGCTAGTGGCTGGCCTTGATTAATCTTATCAAGTGCATGGATAACTATGTGTCAGTTATCACTAAATGTTGCTGTTAATTAAGCTGTGCTGTTAACAGTCTCACTGCACTTTCTTGCAGTGCTTCTGTTGTGCTGATATAGTGATGCAAACTTGTTTTGTTAAGCTTGGTTATTCCTAGCTATGATGCAATCTTCCATGCATGTTGTTGTGGCTCTTGCAGTAGTTTCTGGCTAACTGCTTCACTGTGATGCCTCCTTGAGGTGTTCACAGTTACTGTGGTGTTGGCTACTTGATTAAGTGTTCTTGAGAGTAGATCACCCTCTGTGGTGGTCTGCTGGTGGCTTAACTGATTACAAGTGTCCCTGTCCACTTTTCCCAGATGCTTAATTAAACTTGATCAATTTCTATTGACAAAGCTGATGGTTTTCTAGGTTTAGGCCTTAGTCTTGTTAGCTAGGCAACCCATGTGCCACTCCTAGCCTTGCTCTTATTTCTGTGAGTATTTCCTTTGAGAAATTCCCAGGTAAGATGTTGTGTTAGGGAGTATGTGCTGTGGATGGCCTGGTCTTCAAGATCATGGCCTCCTGGACATCCAAATGATGACCAAGACCCTTGTTTCATCAAGCTTTGCTTGATCACTATGTGGCTGTGCTCTGTGCAGTCTGCCTGGGAGAATAACTTGTGAGTTTTCTCCCAGCACTCATGTGTGTTGTGGTTTAAAAATAACCTGCTGCTGAAGAGTAGCTTGTTCTTCTAGATAATTTTTGATTTCCTGCTTCTTGTGGCAAGCCTGCTCCTCCTAGCTGCTTGACCTAGTTCCTAGTTGAACTATGTGACCATGTTGGTCTTTGGCTTTGGTGGATGGTTTGTTTGATGGTGTGCTGGGGTGTGAATCTTCCCTGTTGCTCAACACATGAGCAGGGTTGATTGTGTGGTGGTGATTCAGTGCTAGTGATGTGGTCTTGATTGTGGTGGTGTTCTTGGTGTGTTGCTGTTGGTGGTGTGGTGGTGTTGTTCTTGGTCGACTGTGATCTTTGGCCGAGCAAGTTTCACCTTCTATGAGGCTTTTATACTTGCCCTTGTTACTTGGGGGCTTGACACCTTGGGTGCATGCACTTAGTGACCGTGCTGCTGTGGGCTGGCTTGCCCATCTCGGCTGCCTAGAGATATTTCACTCGAAAGCTTGGTGATAAGCTCAACCTTTTGATGATTATCTACAGTGGCCTGTTATTCTTGAATGCCACTTGGTAATTACCATCCTTGGCGATTTGCTGTTTATTCTTTGTTTGCAGGTGTCAAGAGGAAAAGAAGAAATGAAAGAAAGAAAGAAGACATATAGTTTTCCTTTTAGAATTTTTGTAACTTGTAATCTTTCTTTTCTTCTTTTGTAATATTATTTGATTCATTCCAATTTGTAATATTCTTTCATTCTTGAATTATGTAAAGACAATGTAATATGTGTTGATGATCAATAAAGTTCAAGTTTTCTCTAACTTTATTGATGTTTATATTTCTATCTATTCATTCTTTATTAATATTTATCTTTTCTAAATGTGCCTTTTAATTCTAAGTTCAATCATTCAAGATTCAAATTCAAACTTGATTCAAATCTTAATTCAAATTTCAAAGCTTATAGCTAGGGTTTTAGTTATTTAATTCATCACCTCTCACAAGCAATAGATCAAAAGAGTTCATGTCCAATTCTTTCGCACTCTGAGAGTCTACCATACCCCCTCGAAGAGAGAATCGATCACTCTTAGGTTTTAGTGATAAAAGCGCGAAAAAATCTCGTAATTTCAGATGCAATGCACAAAAGCCCTTCTAATCTACCCCGGAGTTGTCCTACGTTCTGGGATGTTACAGACTTCCCCCCTTAATAAAAACTTCGTCCTGAAGTTTGGGGTAAGATGTACCTGAAGAAATCTGGATAGGCTGTTCTTAAATCCTCTTCCTTTTCCCATGTAGCTTCTCTTTCTGGGTGATGTTTCCATTGTACTTTGCAGTACTTTATGGCTCTATTACAGAGTTGTTTCCAATTCTCTGCTAGAATCTTTGATGGTTCTTCAACATAAGTCAAATTAGCTTGCACTTCAATCTCATTATAGGATATAGTTTCTTCCGGTGTCTTCATACACTTGCGAAGTTGAGAAGCATGAAACACATTATGGACTTTGGATAGTTCCTTTGGCAGTTCTAACTCAAAGGCTACTCCTCGACTCTGACGTAAAATTTTGAATGGTCTAGTATATCTTGGGCTAAGCTTTCCCTTGACTCCAAAATGATGTACTCCTTTCATGGGGCTAACCCTTAGATAAACCATGTCCCCAACTTGCGGTTCCCATATCCTTATCTTGGAATCTGCATAGCTTTTCTGTCGACTTTGAGCAATCTTCAATCGGTCTCGAATAATATCAATCACGTGTTGTTTCTCCTTGATGTAGTCTAGATGAAACTCCTTACTGGCTCCTGGTTCATACCAGAAAATAGGTGATCGACATTTCCTTCCGTAGAGTGCTTCAAATGGTGCCATTTGGATACTGCTTTGCTAGCTATTGTTATAAGAGAACTCTGCCAGTGGTAAGTGTTCTTCCCATGATCCTCCAAAGTCTAAAGCACATGCTCGGAGCATATCCTCCAAAATCTGATTGGTCCTTTTAGTTTGGCCTCCCGTCTATGGATGGTAAGCAGTGCTAAAGTCCAGTTTTGATCCAAAAGCTTCATGTAATTGCGTCCAAAAAGATGAAGTGAATACGGATCCTCGATCCGATACTATTGTCTTGGGCACTCCATGCTTGCTTACTATCTCTTGAACATACAGATTGATCAACTTCTCTTTGGAATCTTTCTGATTGACAGCTAAGAAATGTGCACTTTTAGTTAGTCGATCGACTATTACCCAGATCATGTCCTTCTTCTTCGGTGTCAGTGGTAATCCCATGATAAAATCCATTCCAATCTCTTCCCACTTCCACTCAGGAATACTCAAGGGTTGCATAAGTCTAGCAGGACTCTGATGTTCTGCTTTCACTCTTTGACAGGTATGACATTCAGACACGAACTTAGCTATCTCCCATTTCATATTATTCCACCAGAACAATTACTTAAGATCCATGTACATCTTGGTGCTCCCCGGATGTATTGAATATGGTGTTTCGTGTGCCTCCTTGAGTATCAATTCCTTGATTTTCGGTATGTCCGGCACACATATTCGGTCATGAAACCAAAGTGAATTGAAATCACCTAAACGGAATTCTGATGGTCTACCTTCCTCAATCCTATGGATTTCTTCGACAATAAATGCATCTTCATCTTGCCTTCGAATTATCATGTACTTGAGATCACTATGCCATTCTTCCATCACCTTCTCGGTAGACAAACTACCTAGAGATTGTACTTCAAGACATTGGATCTCTAACCTCTCCAAATCCATAAGTAATTCCTTGGGAAGTTCTCAGTTCATCGGTTGAGTGTCTGTACTCTTTCTGCTTAAAGCGTCGGCTACCACATTGGCCTTCCCCGGTGTATAGTTGATGGTCAAATCATAATCCTTGATCAATTCTAACCATCTTCGTTGTCTCATATTCAATTCCTTCTGAGTGAAGAAGTATTTGAGACTTTTGTGATCTGTATAAAGTTCACACTTGGCTCCGTAAAGAAAATGCCTCCATCCTTTTAGTGCAAACACTACTACTGCTAGTTCCAGATCATGTGTTGGATAATTAACTTCATGTGGTCGTAATTGTCTCGACCCATATGCTATCACCTTTCTATCTTGCATCAAAACACACCCAAGTCCATTCTTGGATGCATCACAATATATGGTATAGTCTTTGCCTGTTTCTGGTACGGCTAACATAGGTGTTGTGGTTAGCTTCTCCTTGAGTGTTTGAAAACTTGCCTCACATTCATCTGACCAAACAAACGGTGTATTCTTCTGGAGTAACTTGGTCATCAGTCCTGCAATCTTAGAGAACCCTTCTATAAACCTTCGGTAGTATCCTGCCATTCCCAAAAATCTTCTAATCTGTTTGACATTCTTTGGTGACTCCCATTCCAAAACAGATGCTACCTTGCTTGGATTTACTGCTATACCCTCTTTACTGATCACATGTCCAAGGAACTCTACTTGGTCTAGCCAAAATTCACACTTACTAAATTTGGCATACAACTGATGTTCTCGCAAAATCTGTAAAGCAATCCTCAAATTCTTGGCATGTTCTTCCTTGTCCTTGGAGTAGATCAAAATATCATCTATGAATACGATCACAAATTTGTCCAAGTAGGGCATAAAGATCTTGTTCATGAGGTTCATTAAGATCGCTGGTGCATTTATTAATCCAAAAGGTACAACTAAATACTTGTCGGGGGGATAACCCCCGGTAGGGTCAAGAGACTAGAAAGACACAAAGTCTATGGTTGACTTGTGCCGAGTTATCAAGAAAGGGCCTGGCCAGAATATGAGAGCATCGGCCAGGCCGGCATATGTGTGTATCCCGGCTAATACTTGGATATGCCGGTATAGCCGGAATACTGGTATATGTGTGCCGGCATATACTTAGATATGCCGGCCTAACCATTTGGTGTGTTGTGCAGGAGCAGGGGAGGCCGGATTACCCGACCCTCGTAGGTCGTTGGTCCGGCATATATGTCCTGGGTATGGCCAACGGTCATATCCGGGATACTTAAGTCAACCAAGGTGTCACATCCCTACAATCAAGGAAGAAAACATCCAAGCATGGTAGCAGAGTAAGATGGCAGGGTGCACAGTGGAGGTTACCTACCCTCACTGTGCACAAGTACGAGCTTACCGCACAGAGGTAAGGCCACAGTTCAAGAGGTACAAGGTACAGGGATATGGCGTCCCATCGAGAGCAATCAGGGGCGAAGTCAAGGGTCTCTGCCATCGTCACCAGCTCCTGTTTGGAGTGTAGCCCGTGTCTTGTGGTCTTGTATGACCGTTGTAACCCTGGCCACCACTATATAAGGTGGCATAGGGAGCCCTGGTAAAGGGTTGGTCACTCTGTGTTCCTACACTTAGCAGTTCATCTTCCTTCTCTAGCAGAGAGCTTGGAAGCACCATTGTTGTGTACTACATCGACCCAAATATACAATCAGTAGAGCAGGAGTAGGGGTGTTATCTCCTTACGAGAGCCCCGAACCTGGGTAGATCAGTG